>CM070738.1:6254196-6866696 GCA_036346245.1 Bonia amplexicaulis | reverse complement strand
GGGCAACTGCGTCCAGAGCAGCGGCGGCTACGCGCCAGGAGAAGGCCTAGTTCAGCTGCAGAAGAGGAGGAGGATGACAAGTGGCGAGGAAGAAGATGAAGGGTCGGTGCTGAAGGTGAAGATGGTGCTGACCAAGGGGGAGCTGGAGTGGCTCATGGCGCAGCTCAAGGCCGGCGACCGCCGCCTCGAGGACGTGCTCCAGGTGATGGCGCGCAAGCGTGACGCCCGCGCCGGCGGCGGAGGTGGCGACGGGTGGCGGCCCAGCCTCGAGAGCATCGTCGAGTGCCCCGAGATGGGTGCCGTCAGCTTCGATTAACCGATACATGCAGGGCATATGTACTTACTTTCTTGCAATGCTATCTTCCATTGGTCTCCTCTTCAGTGGCTGAATTCTGCTAGCGTTGAGGTATTTGTAGGGATAATCTAGGTCGGCCTGTAGCTTCTTGCTTAGTTTGTTGGATTCTATCAAGGATACTCTTCTTCTTCTTCTTCTTTGTACATAGTGATGATGATGACCACATGGTGATCTATTAACTAGTAGAGAGGGTGCACTGCTCTTAGTCTGCCTCTGCTCTAGCTGTAACAGGAATTCATTTTTCTCTCTCTTGTGTATGAGTAATTTTCTTGTTATGCTCTGCTCCCAGTTAGATCCCCTGAACTTTTCTCTTTTCCTTCTGCCCAGAAAAAAGAAGATCCCCTGATCATTCTGTGTAAAGTGTAATAATGCTTTGATTACTGCACACAGTTCAACTGCCCCCAGACGCTACTGTCGGTGTAAGTGACTGCCTGCAAATACACCAGGAACTCAAAAAAAAAATCTGAGAAAAATACTACTAACCGCTACCGGTTCACCGACAGAGCAACAGCTAACTGGACTTGTCAAAACGATGCCGAATTGAAGGCGAAATTTTGATGTGGACTCTATCTGTATGTAGCCTGGACTGGAGTTATTTATTTAGACCGCGGTGAACATATGCAGACTTCAGTTAGCCACCAAGATTTTAGCGTAGAGGGAAGGAGACTGCTAATCTGACGGTGTGCTTGGCCCGCCTTTTTCAGCCTGACAAGGACAATTTTGGTTACGCCTTGACCGCATGGTTAAAAGTAACATTTTTAACCATTGAATCGGAATCAGAATCATTTTTAACCATTTGAGTCATTTTTCCCCCTCTCCATCGCAGCTTATTATAGGAGACTAGTACTCTTTTCTCGTGCACATATAGGAGTTGAAACGGATCAGATACGGTTGAATAGTATTAAATACAAATACGAATTCATATTTTTAAAACAAATACAATTTTGAATATTTCCAAATACGAATACGAATACGAATATTTTTGAATACGAATACGGATATTTTCGAATACGTATTTTCTCAGATACGAATATCGGATAAAACGGATACATAGTGGTTTTGCCGATTTTTCACCAGTTTTTGACCGGTTACCGGTTTTAAACCGTCTAAATTCAAATTTTGAATCACAAAATTCGTACGGATTTTTCATGAGTTCTAGAAACGGATCGAATACGAATCGAATAGTTTCGAATACGAATACGAATATTCTCAACTACGGATACAAATATTCTCGAATACGAATATTTTTTAATACGGATTTTGCTTACCATATTCGTGTTTTCTCGGATACGAATATCGGATAAAACGAATTATCCGTTACAATTTTTCACCCCTATGCACATATAGGTGCACACAAATTGCAATTGACGAACTTACGCAAGCAACCAAAAAACAGAGAAGGTTGAAGGGAGCACAGCACGGCAAAAATTCTAGCATCAATGCATAGATTTCTACTAGCAGAACAAGCGAGATCGCGGTGTCTCTATTCCAGTGCAAAACAGCGAAGTACTAGTGCTTGACATTAACACAAAGGAAATCGATTTGGTGAAAGTGTAATCGCGGATTGCCACTAGCTTGCTCACATGTGCAGCACTAGTTAGGGATGCCAGTTCATCTTCCTCACAAAGATGTATAGCTGAGAGGAGAGAGAGAGAGAGAGAGAGAGAGAGAGAGAGAGAGAGATGGCTTGGCTGATAAAAAAGCAACTAGTACTGAATTGTTGGGAGGAAAAGAAAGGAAAAGATCCTGCTTTATGGCTGATGCATCAAGATCGGGACACCCGATAGGTAAAGGCGCATTCCCACTAATTAGTTTGCTCGCAGTAAAGCGGTCTGCTAAAAGCGAAAAAGTGTAGCTAATAATCCGTTATCTGTGCGTAGAAAAAATCGCGTTAATAATACGTAAATTCATCGTCATCCTCTTCCGTTTGCTCTTCTCTGCAAACTCGAATGATATTTCGGTCACAGAGACGATCCCATTTCTCCTGTGTTAGTACGTTGTTGTACGCACTCTACAGGTTACTGCTATGGGCCGATTTCACAGGACAAAGCCGGATTTAGCCCGGTTCAATTATGGTTCGTTGGGCTGGGCGTTCCCTGAGAACAAGTCCTGGCCAGTTTGGATGAGATGGATTTGTCAAAAAATTAACGCAGATGTATGTTTGTTTTTTCTTGACAATGCCATGAGTCCAGAGAGAGGCAGGGTATTTTGCCGGAGTTCACTGAATATCCAGGCAGACCGTGGTACTTGGTTCAGGACCGTTGACGTCTCCGCGTTCTGCTTAGCCAAAAGTGCTGCCCTGTGCTACACCCTAAACCAGGGAGGCAGCCATTTTTGCCTGGAAAATCAGGTACTGAAGAGCTTGCTAGGATGATTTCGATGATTGCATTGCGTGGATATCCTCTCTCGGTTGTTGAAGATGAGCATTTCTTGAGTTTCATAAATAAGAAGAACCCTGGTTTTAGACATTACGATATTTTCAAGAAAGCTATTTGTGACTGGGGTCATTCACGTAGATTATGGTACAGCACTTGGCTATGGAGAGGGTAGTGCGCTTGGCAATGCAGATGATGTATGGTTCAGGGAAAACAATTTCAGTTTAGAAAAAAATTTAGACCCCTTTGAAAAAATCGAATTTCAGAAATTTTACTCCAAAATACAATTTGAATTTAAGAAATACAAACATATTCATAGATCCCCAGCCGTAGCTGCCTCCCCTCCCTTGCCCCCGTCCCCTGATGCACCACCTCCCCCTCCCTTATTGTCGTCGCTTTCCTGTCCCCTGACAGCACCACCTCTCTTCTATCCCTGTAATGTCCTAGAAATTTCAAAATCATTTAAATTGTGTTCAATCATCATATTCTACATTTTGGTGGATTTTCAAAAAATTTGAGCATTTATTAAAGGCTTTTTGATTTTCAGCAGCTAGAAATAATTTTCTAAATTAATTATAATATTAACAGAGTCTGGAAATAAATTAATTGGATTCTAAATATTCTAAAGTGACTTTACAAAAAATTCATAATTTTAGGAGTTGGTTTGATAATTTTAAAAATTAAAAATTAATTTATGTGATCAAATCAATTAGAAAATGAATTAAAAATCTAAAACCATCTATGGGCCGAATCTTCTCTCCTGCCCAGCCCTCGACCCATTGCCATCCGTGGCCGACACCGATTCCTTTTCCCTCTTTCCCCGCGCGAAGGCGTATTTTTCGCCGACCGGCCTCCTCTGTGGCCTCTTCCATTCCTCTCAATGAGTCGTGGACCCGAGGCCCACCACTCAGGTGTCTTCGTCCGCCTCCATCTTTCGCTACAGCACGCTACCAAACCACGCCATGGACGCCGTGACAAGTAGCTCTGTTGACAAAGCAGTGGCCTCCGCTTCGCCTCTGCGCGCTCCGCTACATCACCACCGACTCGACGCAGGCCTGCCCAAGCAGTCGCATCACCAACTAAGGCCTTGAGCGCCTTCTTCTTGTCACTGCCTGAGAAGAATCTATACGTCTAGCCATGCCCTCAGCCCTACTTAAGGCCGCTCGAGTGCGCCATTATCTTTCCCGCAGCATGCCATCCCTATTTCTCCCTACGGCCAAGCTTCCCCTTCCTTGTTTTGCCCAGAATGCGCCATCGCCCTGAGCTCCGGTGCGTGCACCACCACTATGCCTCAGCGTGTCCTCCTCGCTTTCCGGTAAGCCCTCCCCTCGACACTCATGTCGTTTTGTGCCGGCTAGCCCCAATTTCTAATCTCCTCATTTTATTGAAGTTCCTTCCAGCGAAGCATCAAGACCAGGGGCCGACCCGCCCTTCGGGCATGCTCGGGCGGTCGCCCGAGCTCCGTCGCCGGCGGACCCCCCTCCCCCCGCCCCTGATCATGTCTCCTCCCTCTCCCTCTCCACCCCGCTCCCCACCTTCCCCTGATCTATGGCAAGTTCGGCTGTTCAGGCATCTCGGCGACGCACGGAGGATGTTCGATGAAATGACCATAAGGAGCGCCGTCTCATGGAGTGCACTGGTGGGGGCGTACGGTGCGGCTGGGGACTTGCAGGGCGCAGAGCATCACCGGGCCACTGATCTCGCCGGCGATGAGCGTGCACGAGCTGCTTGAGTGCCTGATCTGCACCAGCTCCGGGTAACCTCCGATCCACCAGGTCAGTGCCTCGGTTCGTGTGCTTGGATTGTTTTTATTTCTTGATCGCCTCCAGGATCTTGGGCTGGTCTCAGGAATTTGCGCGATTTGGTTGATCTGGTGTAGGAAACATGGGATCTTGGTTGCGTGTTTGTGTAATTGGGTTCTTGCAAGACCACGATTCGAGAGCACGAGCGATCTTGATACAGAGAATTTGGCATTTGAGTTTTGTGTTCAGAGGGGGCAAATTGACGCCATGATAGGAATGGTGTACTTTGAATGTTTCTAGTTAACATACAAATTGCAGGAAGGGTTTTAAATTAGAAATAATGAGATGTGTGTGGGGCAATCATTCTTGTGCGAGAAATCAGGTTGGGAGGCAGAATGTTACAATCAGGATGTGGTTTTGATTCTTCAATAATTTCTGAAGCTTTTGGTCCTTTGTACACTGTTTTAGATTCTTCAATAATTCAGATGCTATAATGATGGAAATTGAGCATACTACATAGAGGAGATTATCATGTATTGTTGGTTTCTTTAGGTAATTGAACTGTGTGATGCTTTATCATTGGTTGCAAATTGGTATCATGTTATTTTATGGTCTAGTTGTTTAGTGTTTGTTGAGTGTTCGTGCCTCATGCAGAATTGATAGGTAAGGTTCCACACCTAAGAGATAGATGAAAAACTTTGATGCTCTGTTTGGTTGAAGGAAAGTAGGATTGTAGGGAAGAAAAGAAAGCTACACTTTTGCTGGGAAATCACACTGGATAGAGGTCGATTGTGCAACTCTTTACAAATGAGCAATCAAAAAATAAATTAGATTTATTTTATTTTATTTTCCCTCTTATTTTCCCCACAAAGAAGCAATATTCTTTTGTTTTTTCTCTTCTCTTGTTTGGCTAAGAGAGAAAAGAATATTCTTTTTTAGAGAAAGGAAATTAACATAGTCTATGTTAAAAGTTTTGCCCTTTGCAAGCGTAAAACACATTCAAAGCTTCCACCAAAACTCGGAGAATGAAAATGCCTTCTTCTTCTAGACGTACTTAGTTATTTAGTGATATGTCTTTTGTCTTCTCTTTTTATTGAATCTTCTATGTTGCTATTATCAAATTGTGTCACTACTGATCTAACTATCTTTCGTTGCTTCTTCTACAGCTCATGTACAGCTGTGGATTAAGCTTCATCAGTGAGGTATTTTTCAATGTCCTACCGTTATCTACATATGCTTATATGCGAATTGTAGTTATTGTTTCTATTTTAGGTCACATACTCTTATTAGCATGATTGCAATGTAGTTTGACCATAGATTACTTTGCTTTTGGATAATACTGTTTGCTTCACTTTTCTGACTCCGACACCGCCCCAGCTCCATTTTATTCCTGAATCCGCCACTGATCAAGACTACACTATCTTCTTCAATGCCAGTCACCGCCATCGCTTGAGAAATCCTCCCCCGCCGGTGAGCTTAAGACCTTGACGTGCCTTTTTTCATCCCCTCGCCTATCTGAACTCATCCCTACCCTCAGTTCCAACTGAACGCCATTGTGGGTGTTAGGAATAATCAAGATTATTTGCATGATGGAGTGGTAGAGTTAATGTGTGAGCAAGTTTATTTTGTTTGTACGTGTACATGTGCACGCACCAGCCTAGTAACATGCAGTCTAACTAGTTGGTTAGTTGCATGTAGGATAGTTGTTTGGATTAGTGCGTTGCATGCAGTGCCTATTTAAATACTTGTAATCAGTACGTATTAAGTGGAGAAGAGAATAAAAGAAACGCCATTAGAAAACGCTGCATGCTGTTGCGCAGCTAAACCTTCGGTGTTCTTCAGTGTTCTTCCTCCCAGGTGTTGTGTGTTTGTTTGCATGTGAGTTATTTTTCCTGGCTAACAGTGGGAAGCTACCACCATGCTTGTCGCAGCTCATCGCCGTCTGGCCACCTCAGACCTTCTCTGTCATTGCCATCCTAGCCATTGTCCTCCTGGTGATCTACGAATGATTTTGCGCCACTCGTTCTTGCCTGAAGTAAAGGCATTATCGTTGTCACCATGGCTCCGCCTAGCGCTGCCGTTGACCCATCTCCAGAGAACTCCAAGCCCCGCCACCACCCTCCAAAGGTTCGATGTGGATTACTCTACCCATTCCCGAGGTCGCTCGCTTTGCCTCGCGCCCCTCTGTCGCTCCCTCGCTGCCGGCGAGGGAGAGCAATGAACTCGATCAGCCACCGCCACCGTCAAGTAGCATGTTTCTCTAACTGACTAGTGGGCCCCAGGGTGAGATTTATTAGCGCTAATGATTTGGTTAAGGCTAAGTATCCACTGACATGTGGGCCCAAGCAGATAAACAATTTAAATTATGTTTAAAGCCAATTTTAAATATGAGCCACTGACATGTGGCCCCCACATGTCTGCCATTTCAGAAATTAATAAAATCCTGACAATGGACCCCACCCGTCAGCCTCACCGAACAATAAAACCCGGTTTTCCTTTATAAAGAAAAATAGAAATTAAAATCCAAAAATCATGCACAATATTTTTCCTCTCTTTTTCTAGAATTTTCTCTCCCGACAAAACTTCGAAAGATACTTTTGTGTCCAAACTCCAAATTGAATGATTTTTGTCTCTAAAATTTTATAAAATCATGTTCTTACATAGTCTGCAAAACATTTGAGTTTTGCCTCTATTTTATTTTATTTGGTATTTATTTGTGTTATTTGGCTTTGTGAGAGGCCATGTGAGATCGTCCCATGTGTATGATAAGTAATTGACATCGGCTTAGGGAAGTCGAGTTTGAGTTGGTTGGTTTGGACCATGTCGTTGCGGGGTGCAACGGGCTCGGTCGAACTTGGTCAAACCTGGTCAATAGGATTAGGATGATTATTCTGATGATTTAACAGGTTTGGGCTTAATATTGTGTCACTGATGCTATTTATGCTTTGATGTGTCGAGCGATGCTATTTGATGTGTTTCTTGTCTGTGCTGACTGCAGGACGTCGAGGCGGAGTCGTGGCGAGACACGGGGTGACCGGACTAGACACGGGCGATGTCGAGGTCAGAACGGTCGGATGTGTCGAAGACGGCGGAGATTCGATGTGGTTGCGAGGCGTACACGACAAGGAACGCGAAGCTTCCGGAAGGTGCGGAGAGGCGAATCGGTAATTCGCAAGGCTGCACAAGCGGGAGACGGCTCTGTTAGGGTTTAGCCGGCGTAACGGGTTGGAGACCCGTTAGCCAAGGGCTATAAATAGGTGTTGGGGGCTGCATACCCCCTTGAGAGTTTTTGTGCATTTGCTCTCCATTTTGTGTGTGTTCCTCCCAAGTAGCATGTGAGGCTCTTGGTGTTCTTGAGGATTAAGAGGGAGAGGATGGATTGAGAGTGTTGTAATCATTCCTCTTGTTCTAATGTCCATGCACATGGGGACTCCTTTGTAATTTTTTGTTGGAATGAAATCTGGAGTTTGTTCTTACTTCTTTGTTCTTCTTGAGTTGATCTCTATGAGAGATGGATGTTTGTTTCAGTTTGTCTGCTGAGTTTCTTTGTTTCTATTTTATGTTCTGTACTCATGTGCTTGCCTCTGTCTCCATCTCTCATGTGTGAGTGTGTTTGAAATGATGTAGTAGCATTCTCTTTCAATGGAGTATGGGTTGCCAGTGAGTGTTGATGTATTCTTGATTCTCAAATGCATATGGGAACACAGTATTAGTTCTTGTGATGAACTGGGTGTAGAATCTTTTCTCTCCATGAATCAAGATGAGAAGAAGTCTGTCTGAGCCTCTGTTATTTTTTGTGTGCTTCTGCATTTGCTCCTTCTTTTCTCCGTTTGATTTGAGTTCTTGATTGGGTGACTGCAGTTCTTCCATGCTCTGAGTTAGATATCATCTCAGACCACCTTGGTCACCTTTTCTCTTGAGCAAAAGAAGTGCAGCAAATTAATTTCATTCTCTGTTTTGCTAGGCTTTGTTGTTAGCTGTTTCAAATCTGCTGTTCGGCAAAATTGAAAACAGCAGTTCGGCAGGCTGTAAACTGAGACCATCGACACTGTGCAGTTTCAGCTTTCTTTTGTGTTTTTGAATGGTTGTTTTTGGCTGTTTTCTTTTGCTTCTTGCTGTTGGCTTCTGCTGTTTTAGGGACAACAATTTGACTTGAAAATCTGCAGCAATCTGTCCATCATTGTGTTGGCCAGAAGAATTGAAAATCTGCAGTATTTTTCTTCCCTGCTGTTTTCGTTCTTTCTGTAGCATCAGCCTCTTGTTTTCAGTTCCGATCATTTGTGTCTGCTGTTTACTTCTCTTGCTCAGTTCAGTTCTTTCCTGCAGCTGTTGTGATTCCAGTTAAACATAAATTGGCTCTAAGCAAGTTCGGTCCAAGTGCAGCTTTCGTTTTCGGGTGTGAACAGAAAACACTTTGCTAGTAGTCTCTGACATTTACGGAAGTTAGAAGACCATCTCTTCTCCACTCTTTGGCTGTGTTCTCTTTTTCCTTTTTTTGTGTTGGCTTTCTTCAGTTGCTTTGTCTGGCCGAAGGCATCATCAGAACTGGAAAAGTGTTCGTTTCGGTCAGAAAAGAAAAGCCAGCAGGTTCTATTTGTTAGCTTTTGTTCTCCCTCTCTATTTTTCAGTTTCTGGGCTGTTTCTCTTTTCGGTAATTACTGTTTCCAACTGCAGTATATTGTGTTTCAGCTGTAGCATAAAGATCACTGACTTCTTCTTCAGTCTTCCAGCCAGTGAAGCTCCTAAAGCTTCTGATTTCAGTCCAGTTCAATTGAGTTCAGTCCCGTTTCAATTTCTGTGTTTGCATTTCCCTAACTATCGAAGCAAAAAGTTTGTGAACACTTCGGGGGCGATTTTAAAAGGCACCATTCACTCCCCCCCTCTGTTGCCATATCCGATCCTACACTTTATTCGCTATATATCGACGTACCAATGATACTTCGAGAATCAATCCAGAACAAGATGCAAGTGTTCAACAGCAAGGCAATCACCAATCTTTGACCATGTTGATCCCATATTTTAATGCTAAGTAATTTGTTTGCTCAAACTATTATGCATGCGTGTATTTTTAGTAAAATTGCAATGTTGGTAAGGTGAATAGTTATGCCCATTTGTTGCATTGACCCTTCCTTGAAAAATTGACATACTTATTGTCAGCTATCCCAGTGTTTCAGGATGACCCATAGAGAAGGGGTGAAATGGAAGTGGGACTAAAAACTCACTTGACATTCTTCATAATGGTAGGTCCACTCAACATCGGGCCATGATTTTCGCTTTGGCCTATGGATTCCAGACAATGTTGAATGGCCATGAGCCACCAGGTAGAAGCTAGAAAGAATGTAGCCGTGAACAACCTTGTTATGTCAACTCAGTCGCACGCTAACATGTTGTGTGTCTATAGCTTGATATTATGAGTCTAAGATATCTTGTGGGTAAAATTGGGCAACTATGTAAAGTATAATAAATAATATTCGAATACGTCATGCACCCGGTTAGTGGAGTTATGTTTCATAGGTGATTCTAATAACAAGGCATAACTAGAATTTGAATAATTTTAGTATGAAAATTATGGATGACAAACCACTTGTTAATTAAATATTGTTTTACTATTTTAGTGCAAATTTCTTTACCATCAAACTTGCATTTATTCTTATCACATTATAACCTATGACACCTATTTAAACTCCTTGTATATTAGTTTTATATCATTTCTATGTGGTTTGCTGAGTACCTAGTGTACTCAATTTTACTTATTTTCACCAGAACAAACACTAAAGGAAGAAAGGATGCATCAGCCACTACTACAGAAAAACTCATCACAGACAGTTCGAAAATGTCACCGCAGACTGTTTCCTGAACCGTCTGTGCTTATAGGGTCAGTAATACCCTAAGGATATTACAGACAGTTTTTGAATCGTCTGTGATAACAGTTATCATAGATGGTTCTTACTATGAACTATCCGTGATAGTCTATTATCATGAACGGTTCTAGTTAAGAACCGTCTGTGATTGTGTTCTCGTATTCTCATAAATAGGATTTCTTCAGTTCATCAACATTCTCTAGTTGCGCTGTAAAACAGCGCAATCAGAGAATGCAGATGAACCAAAGCAGGTCTAATTATGAGAACAACATCATCATGCAAATGAACCAAACAGTAGCAACACAGACAGTCTCTAAACCAAAACCGTATGTAATTGTATTTAATACTGACGGTTTTGGTTAACCGTCTGTGATGAGGCGTCTAGTAGTAGCCTTTTTATACTGACGGTTTTGGTTAACCGTCTGTGATGAGGCGTCTAGTATTAGCCTTTTTATAGTAGTGAATTAACGTGTTAGGGTTACGACCGCACTCAAGCGTTTTTGTGGGATTTCTTCAAATCTTCTGAATGTAAGTTTTTGGCTTGGATGCCCATAAAACTGTTATTGTTTGGCCATTAGGTTATTTTTAAATGTTCGTGAGCAGGGATAACACTATTTTTGTCCGTAACTATTGGACTGTTACGAAAAACACAACGGTTATATTCTTAGAATGGGATCGTCACATAAATACTACGAGGGATCCAGACCACTATCAATATGATTCTTCCTAATTAATATGCTACGTAGGATTGAGATGGAAATGGTCTACGTAGATTGAGATCGATATGGTCCCTCAGGCTACCTACGAGGACCAAATGAGGGGGCACATTATGCGTGTACGTTTTTAATTTCCTAAATCAAAGTTGGATGCATATGCTAGCTAGACTTTGCTTAACCATGCATATATACTACCTGCTGGTTTCTTTTGATAACCGTAAGAAACTTGGTGTCGCAGCATGCATCCAACTCTCAATTAGCAAAAGGAGACGCCAGTTCCTTCATGTCACGCAGGGATCGTCGGATGCATGTATATATAGGCATATGTTCGAGGCTATTACAAGCTCACAACTGCATCCATATCGAGCCGACGCTTTGTGGAAAGGCCATTATGTTCTGGGAACATATAATCCTAGAACACCACATTTTAATCCTAGAACAAACTGCAAATGCGTGTGTTCCGGGCCGAAAAGCCATCGTCATGTACGTGGGTGCCTTGCGAGCAGCTTACTGGGCCTCCAAAGCCCAAATTGAAATGAGCTTCACAACTAATTGGATAGGCCTTGCAGACTGGGCTTTGTTAATTTGGAGATCTTCTTCTCTTTTGCTTTTAAGAGTATCTGCACATTATATCGTCTCAAAAAGCAATGTTGTTTCAAAAGGAACAAATAAAGTACAAGAGGGTTTTGGGGTTAGATTTTGCATGAAAAGAAAAGGACAAACAAGACATGCATGTTGCTTGGACATGAACATGTACATGGTTCAATAAACCTGAGTTTCCGCAGGAAGTCAATAACTGTTTACTCAGTCCTAATGTCATAGTCGCTGATTGCTTAATCAGTCCTTTATGTCAGTCACAAAATTCACATAGAGCCACAGAGGTCTAGAAGGTTCTTACTTGGTAGCACTCTCAAGGTCACATTCATTAGAGAAAGTAGACACAGGTAGGCTAGGAATGCCTCTCACTTTCAGGCGCTTGCAAGGGGGCAATAATAGTGGTCAGTAGATCGTACGTTTTGACTACTAAGAGAGAGATATTTTGACGATTAAGAGAGAAGATACCCGCAGCGTTCTGTTCCCTCGGTCAAAAGGCGTCACGCAGCGTTCTGTCTTTTCTTCTGTTCCTTTTCCTTCGGTGCAGGCGAACTCGTCTCGATCGTCTGCAGGAGCAGCGCGGCCAGCGACAGGGGAAGAAGGCACGAAGCCCGAGGAGAGAGAAGCACGGCTCGGATCTTCGTTTTACCTCGTATAGCAGAAAAGAGAGAGAAAAAAATTTTGCGACCTCGCTGGGGTGTGAAGACTGAAGAACAGAAAAGTGAAGACTGAAGACTGAAAGATGAGAGGAGCTGCTATGCTGGGGAGCGTGGTGCCATGGTGGACTAGTGGGGACTTGGTTCTTTGGAGAATGGAGACTTGAGTCTTGGAGCGCCAGCTTGGCTTGCGCTGCTGAAGGGTTGGCCCTTGGAAACTTGGAGAGGCAAGTTGTCAGACGACCGACAGGGAACACACGGCAACACCAACCGGCGCCTTCACCGTGCGGTCACACCGACGGCTAGCGACTGCCGAGTGGCCGAGACTGAGCGGCCGAGCCTGTCAGCCAAAGGGCAAACCTTTAGTTTTTAGTTGATTAGTTCTCTATTTTTTATAATGAGTATTTGAGTTATTAACATTAATCAATCAGTCAGACTGAATTCTTAGAGTTAGATATTATATGTATGTTGTATCATTGCAATTGACCAATCTGTATCACTAGAGATTAAAAGTAAAATTATGATTCGCATTTTGTTGATAGATTTGCTATAATGAAGAAAGGAACTTTGTGTAATTATTTCGCAAGCAATTCTAGTAGTACTCTCCCAACTAATGAGAGCGCAACTCAAACAAAGAAGCTTCAAGTAGAATTTAATCCTAGTGACATTATTGTCAATCTGGTGCATCGCACACCAATAAAAGATTACGCGAATGAAATAAAAGATCAAGTGAGGAGAGCGTATTTGTTGAATTGTCTAACTCAAACAATTAGGCATGCACTTTCTATTAGTAAGGTACTTTCATTGTATTTCTTCTTTTTTTTTGCTTTGTTTCTTTTCTATTCATGTATATATGAATTTGAATTAAATAAGAGTAAAATACTATTTTTATAACAACCAAGCTTAGCGTCTCAGTCCACTCTCAATTTTCTTCTTGACTTCGTCACTAGCGTAGATTGTATTGCTGATCTTCTGCAGCGTAGAGGAAAGTACTGTACCACCAAATTTTCTGTTCGGGTGATAACTGCAGTGTGACCTACGGCTGAGACAACTACTGTAGCGTGATACTTTTATCTACTATAGCGATGGAAACCACTGTGGCACATGTTGCTACACCAGCGATTTCGCTATTTGGCTGACTTACTATTTAGCACTGTGGTGACCGACATTAGCTTCTATAGGTATGAGGGCAACGCCTCCATGTAATCAAGATTTGAAATTTTAGAATACAGAGTTTTTGTTTTAGGGTTTATGTGAGATAAATTTCATCCCATAGAATTGAGAATTATCTAAGAGTTCTTATCTCCGTCATTCTTGTAATTGTCTCGGTGATTGCAAGAATCTATTTACCCCACATGAGCGAGTAGACAAAAAGGATCAAAGCGTATAGTTGGGTGAATCGAGTGTCACCAGTTGGCTTAATAGAGACGGTTTTTGGCAGTGTCATTCATTAGGTTACATGGGTCTAGTTATCTCAAATCCTACATCGTGAAAATTGGGCCCGCCCCATCCCGCATCAGTTGATATCAGAGCTCAAGGTTGAAATGGTAGGATTTTACCATTAGCTACTATATTTGTTATTTTCATCCCTATCTAGAAAAAGCCACATAAAAATATTGTTCTTGTCGTAGTTTCAATTGAAAATTTTGGTGGGTTTTGCTAGGTTTTTATCCATTGGAACCATGCTTACTTCTTGATCCAAAATCTTTAATTGTGTTACTTTTGTTTGAGCTAATTCACAAAGATTTTATATCTACTTTTCTCTTCTGATTCTGGTCAGAAACTCTAAGACTGGTCGGCTAATTCCAAAACTGATTCTTTGAACTTCGCCTATATCTTTTGGGAGCCACATCTATCCTAAACGAATACTTTGTTCCTAATCAACGACTAGCTTTTAAGGATTGCTAGGGCTTTGCATGCTTGATATCATTCTTGAATTTTAAAACCGAATTACTGGATATCTTGTGAGCTCTTGATATATGTGTTAAACTTGGTGCAAAAGAAAATCAAAGGGAAAATAATGCAAAGAAAGAAAGAAAATATAAAAGAAGTAAGAAAGAAAGAAAGAAAAGAAAGAAGTGGCGTGGTCAATTCTTTTATCAAGCATAAATTCCATCCCAAAGTTTAGTATAGTTTGTTATTCTTATGTGCAAATCCATAACCCGTTTACATCAATTGCAATCAAGTTAGTGTCTTTCTATAAATTATTCGACATGAGATATTTTGTTTTTCACTTATACCTGGTGTTATAGCTTATTCCTTTGTTGCATTAAGTTCCATTATCATTGCGTACGAGTTGTTATAATCTTCACTTATATCTTGAGGTCGGTAACTAGACATTGGATTTTGGTTTGGATTATTGCTTAACTTTATAATATCTAGAATTTTAATTGCATAGGATTATACTAACCCTCTAAGCTACACAAAATAGTCCCTACTATTTACAGCACTTTGACCTTGATTCACTTAACCTATCACCTTCGTATTGTCTACCATCATCGAAGTACATACAATTCTTCAATCTATGAAGCAATCATAAAAACTTCGGTAAGCAATAGATGAGATGGAGTGATTCCACATTAGACACATTGATGCACTCAAAACATTACTACAACATTAATTGTTTCCTTTGATCAAATTGCTGAAAACGGCCAAGGAGAAACCAAGATGCATGCGCATGAGGATGCAACTTGCGATGGCGTGCATGTGTGCATGCATGGACTCATGTGTGAACCAAGAGGGCTATGTGGCTTGCGCGTGTGGAAGCTGAGGGAAAGCAGCATGCTACGATTGCTATTTTGCACAAGAAGAGAAAGGAAAGCGCTGCAGGAAACGGGGAGGAAGGAATTCAGATGTTGTGCAGCTGGACAGATAAGATTTTTGAGCCAAGAAATTGAACCAACTAGGAAACTAATTAGCATACAATTTGGAAGAGAGAAGAGGCGCCTGATGTTCCTCTTCTAGCCACACAAGGAAAGAGGGATGCAAGGAAATCCTTCTCTATGTGACTTTTTATCCATGTGTGCACGTCGTGACCACGAGTTCAAGATGAAGTTTTTGTTGTCCCGTCTAAAGTGGGGTTCTATTCTTTTTTATAAGCTGCCAGGAGTACTACTTCTCTAGAACACGTCCTCCAGAAGATCACTACAACCAAGAGCCCTACCACATCACATTGCTTGGAAATAAGCCAAGAGATAAGAAGCTAGCTTGGCAGGATAACAGGCAAGAAATCAGGATTTCAATGTCCAAGAAATTGGTAGCAAGGCATGCATATTATATGTGCTTGCATTCATTTCTTTCTCTACGAGCACTTTGTTGGGTGTCACCTGCAGATCGAAGCAACCAAGAGGAGGCGTACTAGATTAAATGTTTGAGGTTATGTTATTTTGTGGGTCCATCATTTTCTGGTTTTGTTGAGTTCTCAACAAAACCGAGATTTTATTTTTGTTACATTAGGAAGTTTACGTGTGTTTTTCCATGAGTTATGTTTGTTGGTGCCGCCTATATAAGGCCATGTATCAAACCTTTGTAAGGATAGAATTTAGATTATGAATTAAACATCTGTATCATTGGCCATTGGCCGTTAGGGCTCATCCGTGTTTATCGTGTGTGCGAGTTCTTGAGAGTCCATCGAGATTTCTCATCTTTGTATGTGGATTCCAATTGTGGTGTTGGTTTTTACCCGCTGGATATTTGATCCTATTTCACGTTCTTGTGCTATGGGTGCGCGAAAGAGAAATTTAGCTATCTTAGTGTGAATTACATCCTGTAATATGTGCTCTACTTGTATCTAGATGTTCTACCACTATGAAAGATCGGGCAACCTACAGGTTTAATCTCATCTCGAGGTTTGATCCACATCACATCTACTATTTAGAATGGAAATTTTTGTTTTGTGCAACTAATCATGGCATATCATGAGTATGTGGAACTCCCTTTCTGTGCAAGTGCTAATCCAAAGGAATGCTTTAAATGGGTACAACACATGAAGTTGGAGCTTAAATCCCAGAAACTATCCAAAACCAAAGATTTGATGCGAGCCACCATGGAGTTTGAGAATTATGCTTACAATTGGTCAGAGCAACATCCTGAAAGACACTTTGTAAGAACTTAGCGAGATTTAAAGTGGAGCATGACATAAAAATTTGTGCCATATGAATATGAGTATGAGTTGCTTCATCAAATGAAAAGCATTAAACGAGGATCTCGAACTATCTAAGCATATTATGAGGAGTTGGATAATGTTGTGCACCATGCCAACATCAGGAATGTATCTGAAGCAATGGTATACTTCAAAAGAGATTTGAATTCTGATATTGTTGCTACTATTTATAATGGTGATATGTAGGATCTTGTGAGTTATGTTATAGAGGAGGAGAAGCGAATTGAGGAGAAGCGTACATGTCGATTCAATTTGGGCCAAAGTTGTACTTCTTTAGCTATAATATCAGCTTGGTTTACTCTTCGGTTACCTAGAGCTGATAAGAGAGAAGCCCCTGCTATTGTGGCATCAAAGAAAGCCATACATTCGGTTCAACAAGATGAAGATGAAGTTCCAGTCATGGAAGAGGCACCTTCAGTGGTTGTTTTTTGTTTCTGCATACAGAGTGCTCTCGTGTCACCAATGGAGCATCGATAAGAGGTCTGGAGATGGTCAAGCATGGGACTTTCCCTTCGACTGAAGTGTTGAGTAGTGTTGCACCACCGCTACCCATAGCACATGACAAGGTTGTGGTTGATGGTGGATGCACCATTGCTGGCCCACGGTCTTTCAAAAATGGGACACATAAAAACCCATACAATGATAAGAACCACATAGCAAAAATGAGTGAGGGTGTTGAAAAGAGTGAGCTATGTAATTCCACCATATGTGAGGACGAGTGCATCCTAGTTGAGAGTGTGAGAGATATACAAAAAGAAATGAGAGAAGTAGAAGATAGCTAATATGAAGTTATTTATGAAATTAATAACTTACTATCTACTTCTATTATTGTTTCTCACAGTGTGCAGGTTAATAAAGAAGATGAGCTAAATGCTAAACCAACCGCACCACTTGAAGATGAAGCTACACTACCTACATCACCGACATCAACTGAGCATGATGTTCAAGTAATTATAATGATGTCGAAGTGGTAGTTCATCAAGAAATGGTGAGTAATTGTAATAATTCTTGTGCTCAATTGGAAAATCCACATTGTAAATTTACTATGCTTAATTTACATAATGTGAAATTGATTACTTATAAAGAAGTTATTACTAGAGTAACCCCCTATGATTCTTTGTGCAATATCATATTCGATGATTCTGTAGAGTTATCTCAATCTTGAGAAAGTTTCAAAAATTGCAAGTATGAAATCACTAGTTACTACCTACGCCTACACTTATAGAATCAATTTGATTGGAGATTATGGTGTAAACAAGAAGTTTCATGTTTATCAAATATGCATTACCTATGACAAGCTTACCAAATTGAATTTACATGTTTTGGACTAGCCATCTATTGAGCTATGCTTAAGTAATCAGAGTAGCGCAGTTGATGCATGGAAGTCACTAAAATTTTTCTCACCCATATTAGAACAATTTGATATGGTGTTGTCATTGCTAACTTGTATGCAGGCTTCCAAAAGTCAAGGACAACTTTTCTCAATATGCGGGGGAATGTCGTGGATATTATACGTGTTGATTTGATATGTGTGTGTGTGTGTCCTATGGCTATTGTTGTGCTTACTGTATTGTACAAAACAAAGGAAAATTTAACATAATCGATTCATACATATACCATGCACATACTTTCTTTTCTTTATTTAGTACAATTTCAGACTATCAAAAGCCGAATACAACTTTTCTTGAAGAAGGAAAGAATGATGCGAGCATAAGCATGCTTTGCATTTTCAAATTCAAGATGCCTTATATTTTCATGCTCAAGGTATTGATTTCCTAGAAAGAGTTATCGAGCCGAATAAAAAATTATTAGGTGAATTCTTTCCCTAATGAATCTACATATGATAATATTAAGAATTGATTACTACGTAATGCATATATATTATGTCTACTCAGGTTTAAAACCGTTGTTGACTTAGAAGCCGAGAGGGAGCAACATGAGATTATTGTCCACGAAGTTCATGATGACATGCCAATTATCTATCATGTCTCATAAGTAAGACACTAAAAAATGCATGCTGCCTATTGGTGCAAGAGATAAGTAGTGGGACCATCTGTAGGAGAACAGCCAATGGAGCCCACTAGCAAATATATGATGTCATCACACATGTCAACATCAAGATAAGGTCACCGTATATGTCAACACACATGTCAACATCAAGACAAGGTCACTGCATATGTCAGCAACATTGTAGCAACCAGCCTGCTGTAGAGCATTGTAGCACCGACTTAAACTTGTGTAAATATGAGGGTGACCCCTCTTTGAAATTTTAGAAATGCAAAGTTCTTGTTCTAGGATTTGTGTGAGATAAATTCCACCCCCACAGAATTGGGAATTATCTGAGAGTTTTCGTCTCTGTCGTTCTTATGATTGTCTCGGTGATTGCAAGAATCTGTTTACTCCATGTGAGTGAGTAGACAAAAGGGATCGAAGTGTTTGGTTGGGTGAATCAAGTGTCACAAGTTTTCGTAATGGAGACGGTGGTTAGCAGTGCCATTCATCAGGTTGTATGGGTCTAGTTATGTCAAATCATACGTTGTGAAGGTTAGGCCAAACCCCTGTATCAATGGCCCTCGCCGCCACAGAAGAGGATGCGGTCATAGCCGTGGACACGACAAGGGTGGCCGTGATGACACCTCACCATCTACTGATGCCAAACATGGCTCTAGAGGTGGCAGGGATAAAAGTAAGATTAAGTGCTTTAACTGTGATGTTTTATAGTCACTATGCATCTGAGTGTCATAAACCTCACGCGCAATCATGATTGGGATAAGCAAGCTAATCTTACCCGAGCACAAGATGATGACCCTGCCTTGTTCCTTTCCATGTGCATGTAGGAGGCACGTGACATGGTGCTAATGAACGAGGAGAAGGTAACGCCAAGACTGCACATCGATGTCGAGATGCATCTCGTGTCCAACGAGTGGTACTTGGACAATGGTGCCAGCAACCACATGATGGGCCAAAGGTTTGTGTTCAATAAACTAGATGAAAGCATTTACAGATAGGTTTGATTCGGTGGTGGATCAACAGTGGAGATGAAGGACAATGGGTCAATCCTTCTCTAGTGCAAAAATAGAGAACAGTGTGTACTCTGAGGTATATTTCATACCAAGTCTTTGCAGCAACATCATTAGCCTTGGGTAACTTGCAGAAGATGAATGTGGGGTGATTTTGTACTATGCGCAACTCTGGGTCTACGAGTGTAGCGGGAGACACCTCTCGAACGTGAAAAGATCCAATAACCAGTTTGTACAAGATTTTGCTGAAGACAGGAAACCCAATGTGTCTGATGACCATTTTAGAGAATCCTGCGTGGTGATGGCATGTATGGTTAGGGCACGTGAACTTTCATGACCTAAAACAGGTGGCAGAGAATGAGATGGTGCTAAGCTTGTCCAAGATTGACCACTCAATGCAACTATGTGAAGGCTGTTTGGTGGCCAAGCAAACTAGAAATTGGTTCCCATCATAGGCACATCAAGCGGAGAAGCCGCTAGAACTTGTACACGTGGATTTATGCTGGCCTATAACTCCACATACACATGCTGATAACAAAGTACCTCATACTCTTTGTTGATGATTTTAGTAGATATATGTGGGTGCACATGTTGAAATCCAAGGATGAGGCTCTCGGCGCATTCAAGAAGTACAAAGTGCTCATCGAGAATGAGTGTGGGCTCAAAGTGAAGGTCCTAAAATCAGATCATGGAGGCGAGCTCCTATCACATGAATTCGGTGCGTTCTGCAATGCCGAAGGGATAGCACGACACTTTATCACACCATATTCACAACAACAGAACGATGTTATGGATTGTGAGGAGTTTACTCAAGAGCAAGCTTGTTCCTGTAGTAATGTGGGGGGAGACAGTGTGACATGTTGTGTACCTTCTTAACCGTGCATCAACCAAGGCTCTAGTTGGGGTTACGCTGTATGAAGCCTGGACTAGAAAGAAGCCACGCATCAACCACTTGTGAGTGTTTATGTGCGTCACGCACACCAACATGGTAAAGCCACACTCGAAGAGGCTCGATTACTGTAGCACTATCATGGTGTACCAGGTGTGAAACCTGGTAGCAAGGCTCACCGACTTTATGATTCTCGACAAGTGAAATTTCATATTAGCCACGATGTGGTGTTCGAGGAAGGAAAGGAGTGATCGTGGAACGACATCACCGATAATGTAACTAATGTTCCTTGGACTTCATTTGTTGTCTTTAGTAACACCAGTGTAGAAGAGATAGGCCAAAATGAGGGGCGACAAGAGCATGACCCGGTAGTACCAGGGTCACCAGGCGGCACACTGTTTGGTTTGCCAGGCGTGGTGATGCCAAACCCTATCCCTAGCATGGAGGAGCCAGAGAGCATGAGTACGGTAACATCCATGGGTACAATAGAAGCCACAGGAAACATAACAGGCATAGGGCCAATCTCACCTATTTCAGTAGATGATGAGAGTGGGCCTCGTAGATATCGAAAACTCAATGACATCTACAACGTGTCTGAGGAGATCGATGGCATGGATGAGTTGTATCTCCTAGCTCCAAAAGAGCTAGCGGTTTATCATGCGGCTGCATGAGAACAGCATTGGTAGGAGGCGATGAAGAGTGAGTGCAACCAAACAAGGTATCCTAGGAAGCCAAAGCTTAAGCTCGGGAAGAATGAAGATGGAATTTGAGTTGATGTGACCAAGTATAGAAGCATCATCAGAAGTCTTCGGTACCTAACTCACACCCAGCCGAACATTATGTATGTAGCCGGGATGGTGAGCCAGAACATGGAGAGCCCAACTCAACTACACATGCAAGCCGTGAAACAGATCTTTAGGTATGTAAATGAGATAATCGACTTTGTTCTGGTATATTCCAGAGGAGGAGGTATGGAGAAGATTGTAGGTTATAGCGATAGCAACTTGGCAGGAGACGTGGATGATAGGAAAAGCACAAGCGGCATGTCGTTCTACTTCAACAGGAACATAGTCACTTCGGCGTCTCAAAAATAGAAAAGTATCACCCAATCAACATGTGAAGCTGATTTCATGGCTGCCACAGCAGTAGCAAGTCAAGGCATATGGTTGCGAATTGAGATAAAGGGAGAAGCCCCAAGTCTAGTCATTTTGTACGTTGATAACAAATCAGCAATCACATTGATGAAGAATCCAGTGTTCCATGTCTAGATCAAGGGAGAAATTATAAGAAATACTCAAGACTTGCCAAAGTTTATAGAGATCACATAGTGTCAATACCTTGCGCGGCAAGGTAAATGCATGATTGAGTTCAGATGCAAATCCGCATCAAATCAGTTTGTTTCCTTATTTAGTTATTCCATACATAAGTCTATCTATGTATTATAAATAATAGAGAAATATAGAGAGAAAATTATCCCAAAATTTATGTGTTCTCCTGCGTGTGTTCCTAGGGTTGAAACCAACATAAAGTCTTCAAAATTGTTGTCCTTTTTCCAGATTATCACAAGTAAGATGCACACAAATACATGCTTCACATATATATACAAATTAATACATGTTATAGCAGAAAAACTAAATGCAAATGACATTCAATCAAAATTTGCAGATCTTTTGTACTAAAAATATTTGTACGCATAGTCTTGGCCATAGCAATGGAATGGATATCAACTAAACTGCTATTGAAGTGTGGTCTTCTCTTTTTGAAACGGATGACCGGCAGAAGTGTAGTGCTTTTTCCTAAAAAAACGGATGTCTCCAAAACACGCAGTATTACATGAGGTAGCTTGCGCATATAAAATTTGCAGTCGAATTACGTGAATTTTAACTCAGCTATTAAGATCATTGATTTACCATTAATTATATTGTTCATATCGTAAAAAGCTTATGTGCTAATCAAGGTTTTCTCTTATGGAGGGAGAACATAGGCATAGAAAATGAGACAGAGACAGACGGGGCAGCGAGGAAGACGAAGATCGAGCCGTCAAACCATATTCCGCACGAGAGTTTGACCCACTGTTTCGTTCCCAAAAGCTGACCGTTATCTGGCACTGACTCCTCTACGCTGCTGGCCTAGGACCAGTCAACCACCTCAACCTGCTACTATATATAATCACCTACCGCATATCCCTTTCTTCTTTCTCAGTTCCATGTGGGCCCCAGACACTTCGGGCCCAGATGTCATTGTTTGCTTGGAATCTGAGGATAATTTTCCCTCCAAATCTCAACCCTCATCCTATATATAAGGCCCAGAAAACTCACATGGTCACACCACAGGCACAGCATCTTCACAAACACACACACACATACCAGTACACCACCTAGAGCTTACTGCTTTGCTTAAGGAAAGTTGTAAGCCAATAAAGGCATAGAGTACACCACGAACAGGGACATAAAAGTGCAACAGTACGGGCGTACTCGAGCAAGAAGCATGGACAAGAATAATGGCGTCAAGGTCACCTTCATCGAGACGCAGTTCGTCGCCTCCGACGCCGCAAGCTTCAAGTCCGTCGTGCAGCGCCTCACCGGCAAGGCTGCCGGCGCCTCTCCTCCGCGCCACAGGGCGCGCCCGTGCCGCGTCGGCGCCGGCGCTGGCGCAGACGGGAGAAGAAGTGCTGCGGGACCGCAAAGCTGTTACGTGCCCTCGTCCGCGGTCTCGGTCAGCACAGCCGGCGTGGCGGGGCCCGCCGCGCCGTCGTGCCTGGAGGAGCTGCACGAGATATGCGACTTCTCCGAGCTGTTCTACGTCGGTGCGAGCGAACGGCGCCACGGTGGCGGTAGCTACAACGGTTTCCCCTATTGATCGACGGCGACGAGCTTGGCTTGTGAAGTGTGATGTATTACTCTCTGCTTATGATCAGGGGCAACCATGAAGCATGTAATTACGTCTGTATATTGTCGGTACTACGTTCTGATGTAATCAAATCTATTACAGCATCCTATGTATTTTGTTGCAGAAAGTATTTTTTATTGTTGCATTATTTTTTTCTGAAATGAATGTAGATCTAAGCAGGTGCTTACCTTTTACTTGTTGCAACAGTCTCTTTTTATTGTTGTAGTGTCATATTTTGCTTATTGCAATAGCTCTTTTCGTTGGTGCAATATAAGTTTTTAGTAGTTTATTTTATTTGTTGTATGAATATAT
The DNA here is from genome assembly GCA_036346245.1 of Bonia amplexicaulis. Taxonomy (NCBI): domain Eukaryota; kingdom Viridiplantae; phylum Streptophyta; class Magnoliopsida; order Poales; family Poaceae; genus Bonia; species Bonia amplexicaulis. Next base: position 6,843,125 of record CM070738.1, on the reverse strand, counting down.
TTTGTTTGTGAAAGCACGTCACGTCATTTGTTGCAATAGAAATTTTAATATGTTGCAATAATTTATAGTTGATTGTTGTAAAATGACTATTAACTTTGATGTAATAGTTCTTACTATTTTATTTGTTTCAAGATAATTTTTTTGTTGCACGCCGGTTAATTTACGTTGCTCAGTGTTACAAAATGCTGCACCGTTTTGAGGATGGAACGTACGATGGGAATGCTGTCATCGTATGTCCGGACGCTAGCATGAACGTACTTTTCTAAATTACTGAAGTGAACAACTAGAGCTAGCCCTCTTCAATATATAAATACTCTGAAGCTGACCTAGTTTGATGAGATTCAAACATATAACCACTAACATAGAAAATAAAACGGTGTTCCTTTAAGATACCAACAGTATGGACGACAGGACGAGAATGTGACAGTATTACAACGCACATATCTTTGTTAGAATTGAACACCCTTACGAGGATCACAGCCTTATACCAAGGTACCAACTGAACAAGATTCCATTATTCATCTGTAGAAAATAAAGCAGAGATTCCATTATATACCTATTCGGTTACGTTACTCCTCCTTCAGAGATGAGATTGCAGAGCATGCTAGTATTTCCGATTTCACGAGATGATACCATGAGAAAAGAAATTAATTTACCGTACAGAAATCCAGTAGTGGAACAAAAAAAAAGACAGTAAATTAATTTCTTGAAGCTCAGTGCTCACCTAATATTTCCCCCTTTGTTTCGTCTACTAGCTAACACTAGACAAAACAACGTTGAATAATGCTGATGTGGTGCACGAGATCAGCTTTTTAGATGGCAAAACAACTGATAACCCAGTGCCTACAGATGTCTAGCCGCTACTATTTCCTATATATGTTGCAATGTAACTGCTAAGGAATCAAAAGTACCACTTGATTGACTAGTTACATCTGGCATTCGAGAGAAATTTAGTAATACCCTATGTCGATTCAGGATTTAATCCATGTCGCCAAGTGCTCGGCGAGATGATTGATGGATGATGACGACTGGGAGACTCGGCAGCCGGTGGGCTATAGTCTAGGCCTTCGAGCTTCAACAACCGGCGGCTGCGAGCTTGCGATCAAGCAAGAGGATGGATTTTACTTTCACAAGAGGCGGGGCAGAGGGTGGGATGAAACGAGATGCAGGTGACTGGGGCTTGGTAGATTAGCTGCTATCTTCCCTTCGTATATTGGCTTGGTTGGCCGAGCATCTTAGGCCGTGCATGTGTCAGTTGGACTGCACTTGTGTATGCTAGGCTGTATGTCCTGGGTCTTGATTGTTGTCGTCTTGGGCCCAACTACAGGAGCGTTGAGTGGAGCAGTGGGAGACGGGAGGCCGAGAGCTTTAATCTTTGGGCTGACCAAGTGTCCTTCGATTTTTTGTTGGGAGTTCACACCTAAATTTATATAGACTATACAATCAAAAAATAAAATTAGACCCGATGTTCTGTGCACCCCAGTAGTTCTCTTTGGATCCACATGTGCTTGTAACAAAACATTGTATGCTCTAGTTCAAACTTTAGAAATATGGCAACATTAGTTATGGCCCAAAGAATTTGTTATACATTCTGATCATGAATCTTTAAACCATATTAGAAGTCAATCTAAACTGAACCGTAGACATGCACGTTGGGTTGAATTTATTGAATCTTTTCCTTATGTCATTAAACACAAGAAAGGGAAAGAAAATGTGATTGATGATGATTTGTCTTGATGGTATACTTTGTTATCTCAACTTGATTGTAGAATTTTGGGCTTAGAGACAATAAAGATTTATATGCTTCTGATGATGAATTAAAAGATGACATGCCCAATTGTAAAGATGTTAAAAGTTAAAACAAATTTGTTTTTTATGATGTTTTCTTATTTAGAGCTAACAAGCTATACATTACATCTTGCTTCGTTCGTCTTTTGTTGTTACAGGAGGATCATGAAGGAGAATTAATGGGGCACTTTGGCATCAAAAAGACATAGGATATCCTTGCTAAACACTTCTATTGGCCAAGGATGAGGCGCAACGTTGAGCGCTATGTTTTGTGATGCGCTACATTCCAAAAAGCTAAGTCGTGACTGAATTCACATAGCTTATGTATGCCTCTTCCTATACCTACTGTTCTTTGGGAGGATATTTCTATGGAGTTTGTTTTAGGATTGCCAAGGACAAAGATGGAGAGAGATAGTATTTTTGTTGTAGTGGATAGATTTTCTAAGATGATACATTTTATTCTTTATCATAAGAGCGATGATACTACACATGTTGTTGATTTATTTTTCAAGAAGATTGTTCGACTACATGGTGTACCAAAGACAATTGTTTCAGATCGTGACGTGAAGTTTCTAAGTCACTTTTGGAGGACACTTTAGGGAAAACTTGGGATGAAGCTGTTGTTTTCAACTACTTGTCATCCCCAAACTGATGCACAAACTGAAGTCATCAACCGTACCTTGTCAACAATGTTGATGGCTGTTTTGAAGAAGAACTTGAAGATATGGGAAGAATATCTACCTCACATGGAGTTTGGCTACAATCGCTCGCCGCATTCAACCACAAAGATAAGCCCTTTTCAGGTAGTATATGGCTATAACCCTCGCGCTCCAATTGATTTGTTACCTCTACAATCTTCAGAAAGGGTAAATCTAGATGCTAAGAAACGTGTTGAATTTATTCTTGAGTTGCATGAAATCATAAAAGAAAACATAGAGTGCATGAATGATAAATATAATGTTGCTGGTATTAAAGGTAGAAAGAAAATAACTTTTAAACCTGGTGATTTTATTTGGTTGCATTTGAGAAAAGATAGATAGCCATAATAAAGAAAGCCTAAATTGATACCTAAAGTCGATGGTGCTTTTGAGATTATTGAAAAGATTAATGATAATGTATGCAAGTTTGAGTTGTCTACAGAATTTGGGGTTAATCTCACATTTAACATTGCGGATTTGAAACTATACCTAGGAGAAGAAGATAAACTCAAGTCGAGGACGACTCCAATTCAAAAGGGGGAGGATGATGAGAATATCACTTCCTTGGATACACACAATACTCATCCACAAAATGCTAGGCAAGGAACTATGATGAGGGCACGTGCACGACAATTGAATTATCAGGTGAGCTCGTTCCTAAGTTTGTTTAATTCAGTTTCTGAGAATGAGTTGTTGCCTGATACATGTGATGTGATTGTGCTTAGGAACATAGACAAGGACCAAACAGAGGCACATAGAGTCACCACATCACTTTGAGGCTAGGACAATTAAGAATGAAAGCTGGGCATGTTGTAGAATTCAGTTCGGTCTCGAGAGACAACGCTGACTTTAAACGAGCATAGACGATACGTACAAAATCCAATGAGGTGATCTTGAATTTGTTGGAAAACTTATAATGTTCTCTTTTCAATGGTTTTAGTCCCACCTCAAAAATCCATCTGATCACATCATAACCCATGAAATAATTCTGAATCAGTTCCAAACTTAGGCCCTATACCTTGTATCAATTTGAGCCCAACTGGGGAGTTGTAGTGGGATGTTTCCTCACTCTCACGGATGTGCTCCCCATGTCCCTAGCCCCTTAAAAACTGCCAGGGATACCACTTTTCGGGTTTATGCTTGTTTAGATTGATTTTAATTTTGAAAATATCAGTTATGTATTTGTATCGACTAGACCAACTACGACGACTTTTGATCTCTCCATTCACTGCTACAGACAGTCCTATCACAGACGGTTTGGAACAGTCATCACAGACGGTTCCTGAACCGTCAGTGTTTATCTGTCAGTGATAATAGGTGGTTATCACAGACGGCTCCCAAGCCGTCTATGATAACTCACATTACAGACGGTTTGTATAACAAAACCGTCTGTGATATCCGTATATCACAGACGGTTTTTTATACAAACCGTCTGTGATATACAAATATCACAGACGGTTTTTTATTCAAACCGTGCGTGATATCTGAATATCACGAGCGGTGTTTGTATATAACCGTCTGTGATATGAATTCTATCACAGACGGTTTTTTACACAAACCGTCTATGATATACACAATATCACAGACGGTGTTTGTATATAACCGTCTGTGATATGAATTATATCACAGACGGTTTGGAATAAAAACCGTCTGTGATTTGAATAATATCACAGACGGTTCTAAGTAAAAACCGTCTGTGATGATGTGTACCACAGACGGTTCATATTTCCAACCGTCTGTGATAATTCACTCTATATTTGGAAATTTTTTTGTTTTTTGCCTGGCCTTAAGAAATTTTTTTGTTACATGCCCTTTGAAAACAAGCAAATACAAACGGAAAACAAGCAAATGCACACGGAAACACAACAACACATTCAGATCTATTACAGGATAACAAGTTAACGAATCCTTCATGACACGACGGTGCTGCTGAAAAAGACACACTTACGACACTTACGGTAATAGTGTGTTGTCCAGCGGCCCGTCGTGCCGCGACGGAGGCGCTAGCTCACAGCGGAGGGGAGAAGCAAATTTTTTGTTACAGGATAACAAGCTAACGAACCCTTCATGGCACGACGGTAAGGCTGAACAAGACACACTTACGACACTTACGGCAAGAGTGTGTTGTCCGACCTCCGCCGTCTTGTGACGGAGGCGCTAGCTCACAGCGGAGGAGATGCATGCGGAAAGCTAGCTAGTGGATGAACTCACCCGTGACTAGTACCGGTGGAAATGTAGATGCGGTTATTAATAAGGGCGGCGGTGGGAGGCGGTGCTCGTCATTCGATGTGGAGAGAATGGACGGGTGAGATCGAAATCCAGGGTATACACCAATTATCGGTTATCGATCGATTACCACAGACGGTTATTAAAATTAACCGTCTATGTTGTCTCGCTTATCACAGACGGTTCATTTTAAGAACCGTCTGTGAAATTTCACAGACGGTTCTTAAAACGAACCGTCTCTATTGTCTCGCTTATCACAGACGGTTCGTTTTACGAACCGCTCAGGTATTTCGCTGACGGTTCTTAAAATGAACCGTCTGTGTTGTCTAGATTGTCACAGACGATTTCTATTATAAACCGTCTGTGAAAATATCACAGACGGTTTCTATTATAAACCGTCTGTGATAGTTTAAGCACAGACGGTTCCGTATGAACCGTCTGTGATGTAGCCGTCCAGTTTAGCCTCTTTTGTAGTAGTGATTGTTCAATGAAACTCGTATTTCATTCGCAAATTCAGTTCGTGCATATTTCTTTCTTGCTTGATTTTCAATTGCTTGTAGGAAAAATCATCCGTGTTAGGCACGGTTGATAACGAGAAGGGTATGGTGTAGCAATTGCAAGGCGGACTTGATCATTTCGGTCAAGTAGCTTCGTCATTAACATTATATCAAATAATTGTAGTTATCGTTCTCATCGGAAGATTGGGTCAAATCCCCTTATCACCACGCATATATGCACAAACCTAGGTTAAATCAAATCATGTTGTGACTCAAATTTTCCACAATCATTCATTTTGACCGAAGCAATACAAGTTGGCCAACTAGACCGTCACATCTGCAAGTTGTCTAGAAAAATCTACAAATTTACAAATTCTAAATTTTTACTTCTCCAAAATGACAATGGTTCTTTACAATAAAACATTGGACCTTCTTTCACAAACCATAAGAGATTGCACGTAGTGCTGGTAAAAACACAAATAAAAACAGGTACCAGACATGTTGCAAATTTACAGATAAAGGTTTTTTTAAATGAATTGCCAATATATTGTTGATCAATCCACGTTAAAGCTATGTCAAGCTGTTGTTCAGCAATGAAAATGCCAGTTCTGTAATTTGCGGTGCATAATACTCCTAAATGAAAGAAGAAATGTTCTGTGATTTGAGTGTAAATCATCATCGTACTGTGCCTATCCCAAGAATGCTCTATATTTTCCAAGTGGTTTCTCACTTCTCAGAGAACTAGTTACTACAATTCCGTATCCAACAACACTCTTTCAGCTAACTCTTTTCGACAAGTATTCAAGTTTCATTAATGTGGAAATACCAAATACAAGAAATTTATCTGTACCAAAGTTTTATCATATTATATTTCCCGTTAGACAATAAATTATTTAGTATTACTGTCCATTAAACCAATACAGGTTTGCCAGACACAAGCACCTCAAAAGCAACCCCTTTGTCGAAATCATACTAGTTTAAGTCAGACACAAAAAAAAAAGATTACTTTTGAAGGATATAAGGTATTTGTTGCCAGTATGGAAGAAGATTGAATTCTCTTAGTTCCAACAGGTTGTTTAGCACTATCTAAATCGTAAATCTATTCTACAAATATTGGTGGAGAACTGGAGATGTTCTGAAGAACGACTTTAAAAAAGGGAATTCATAAGTGAACAGAATTGAATAAACTTCAGGAGAAAGCACTCTGTTCGTAACCCTGTCAAGTAATGAATAATCTGGCAAAGCTAAGTTTGTGAACATCATAATATAGTATGACCCATCACAGTTTACACTGGTAGTGAAGAATACCAGATTATAATATCCAACAATACGACCATCTCATATATCAGGTCCTACGTACGCAACAGGAGATTCAATGTTCTCAAGTACACTTGTGCTGTTGGGCAACATGCTGTAGATAAATGAATCCAAGTAGTAGCAAACAAAAGGTAACATTCTTGATGCAACTGAATTTCTCAATTCTCAAACATAACATTATACGACTTAATTAGAATTACATAGGATTCAAGGCACGTACAGCACGTCCACAAGCATCACAAAGAAGCTTCAAGGAACTGAGTAGAATATTCAGTGCAGAATCCATTGTCTAGAAAACACCAGAATCCAAACAGAAAGAGTAAAAAATAAATAAATTTCGTGGGTCCAAGGAAAAACAGGAACTTTCGAAGATGAACAGTTCATACTATTTAGGCATATCTGTGCAAGGTTTCGATAACTGGTTTCGTCCATTATAATATAGGTTTAGACGGTGTTTACATCCAATGATTTGGTGCCTGAGAACAAGTATCCTTAATTAGAATCCAGAAAACTTTCATTTGACCAGAAATGCATTGGATCCGAACTGAAGTCAACATCACCATTGTTAGTAAAGTTGGTTTCAGTGAATCTCAGATCCTCGTCTAAACCATTTGACACTACTGCTGATGCAGGGTATTTTGGTTCAGGAAGTGATTTTTTATTATTTGGTCAGGTCGCGTTCACTACAATATTTGATCAGGCCTAGACAGTGCAGATCGGCTAATCATCAAAATGTAATTTCGATCATATAGCACATTGAATCGACATAACTTTTTTACCACTATATTCTGTCAAACAAAACATTTGGGTTGCTAGTTGTTCTGTATCGGAACCAAAGACCTGAAGCATCAGCTCAATCCAGTGGATTCAGAAACACATTATGGCGGATTGGTGATAGCCCCAACTAGGAGGTATACCATGCCATCGGACCTAAATCACAACAACCGTGAACTCTGTAACAAATCATAAGCCAGTCATGGCTCAATCCGAAACCTCCAATCAAGCCCGGAATCATGGAATCGCCACCCAATTCAGAACTGGCAGGGTTTCAGGTTGGCCTTTCTTTCCTAGCACGCAGCTGGAAACCTGCAATCACTTGCATTTACGCATCGGAATTATCAAACCGGAGGGTTTTGGGGATCGCATTTACTTTCATCATTAATATCCTGCAAACATCTCTTGCCAACTATCATATCGTTTAACAATTCGTCGATTATGTTCAATGCAGTATACCGTATCACCGTCAGCCGTATCCCACTTGGTAATTTGGATGATGATTTATGGGCGTGGATTGGTGAGAAGCACCGAGTATACTCAGCGAAATTGGCATACCGTTTACTGTCGAATGCATCCCAACAGTTGAACAATGCTAAGATAGGTGCAACCTCAACATCTCATGGTGGGGAGCACCCCATTCGGAAGATGGAATGGAGTTTAAAGGTCCCGCCCAAAGTCTGTGTGTTTTGGTGGCGAGTCATCAACAACTTATTGCCGGTACGTGCTAATCTTCGCCATAGACAAGTTGAAAGAACTGGTTTTTGTGATGACTATGAGCCTCAAGATGAAACTGCTTATCATACCTTGATTGAATGCACATATGCACGTACTTTCTGGACTGCTATGAAGGATAATATGTGGTGCATCCAAGATCCTGGGCTACAGATTTACTTGATAGTAAATTGTGCTTATCCGAAAACTTGTGTCTCACACATCAAGAAATGCACATAGGCATGGCGAAGCGCCTGTCAAGCTTCTTCAGGCATGTAGATTGGCGAGAGATACAGGGCTTGACCATGTTCAGGCAGCAGATCATGAGACACGGCCAAGACAAACTATGCGCGGCATCAAATAGTAGTCGTCGGAGACAAGGGAGGCCGGTGGGCTATTTCAACAGTCCTTGTCCTTGCCACACCAACATGGATACCCTTCTTCAGATCAGAAGCGTAAACTGCGACGGTACTGGTTTGGGTGGTCTCAAGCAGTGCAAGCAACGGAGGAGCAGTCAGTGGGTCATTCTTGCTCGTGTCCTCTGGATACGGCGGGTGCAGGTCGTCGTCCCTTCGGGCCGGCGTCGGAATCAGCAAAAGGCAAAAGGACAGCAAGGTTAAGGTCTTAAGGATGAGGAAGAGCATCATCGGCTGTCCTCGTGCGTGGTGCCGAAGTTCGCCGCCATGGATGGAATAGAGGCAACGAGCAGCGAGAAGTCGCGAATCGCGACTGGGTGGTGGCGTGGTGCAGAGCGGTGTGCGCAGATCTAGGTGTGCGGCGGCGGCTAGCGAGGGAGGGGAGGGGAGGCCGGAGGCGGGAGGGAGACCGTGCGCGGCTAGCGGGGAGGGGACGAGGGTGAGGTCGCAGGAGTTGGCGACGGCGAGTGGAATGGGAGACCGAATATGGGATTAGGCTAGGGTTTCCATCGGTCGGCACTCGGCACAAGCCGCAGGTCTCCGCAGGTATATGGGCCATGAGCCCATGAGTAGGCTGAATTGATAAGGTATGCGGGTATATTTTACCCACGGGTATACGGGTACGGGTAATATACAACCGTACCCGCACCCGCTCTACCCGATGGGTAGAGATTTTTGTCCATCAATATACCCGCAGGTGAAGATATCTTTCCATGTTCACCTCCTTATCGGGTAAAACCCATCGGGTACTCGGATTTCGGGTACCCGTTGCCACCTCTAGACGAAACAGAGCCGGAGAAGAGGCGAAGAGCAGAGGCGGCAGACTTGGGTCAACAAGTTGCGCAGGCCCAACAAGCTCGAGACGGACGCTTGTACTGACTGCGACTGCGACCGATGGATTTTAGCTGTGAAATAATTTTTTTAACTAAAAATAAATAATAAATACTGAAGAACATAGTTTTTAAAAAGGATATAAGCGGTAGAAAAAGTATACGAGAGTGCGTGAGATGAGAGCAAAAGAAATAGGATATGTGATAATTTCGTAACCCCTATCTTATCTTCAAAACAAGATAAAAACGAAATTAATAGAAAAACTATTTTAAAACATCAGATATTTACGTTGATTTTTTGTTTACACTGGAGCCGTAAGCCGCAGCCAATACGGCCCGAGGACAACCTGGGCCGGTCCGCGCATCTTACCCATGCTAGCTCTGCTTTTTCGGAGACTTTCGGCTCCGCACCGCGCACGTCGGTCGGGAGTGGACGGCGCGGCGGTATCCCAATCCACGCGTGCAGATGGGCACGCCGCGTTCCCTCGCCGCTAAATGCTTTCTAGCTCCTCCTGCTCGGCGGCACACCACGGCGCCTCGCTCGCTCCTATCCTCCCCCTCGCACGTGTCAGCTCGTCTCCACACGTGCCACGCTCTCGTGCGGCGCCAACCTCCGCGGATCAAACAGAAACCGCTCAACGGCAATATTTTAAGCCTCCCGCCGATCCATTCAGCTAGCAGCAGCAAGTCTCACCACATAGCCTAGTCGTACACGTCCAGCACCGCAGCGCAACGACGTCCTATACGCTCCAGCTTCCCAAGCACTTAACCTCGCTTGCTACTGGGATGTCTTCGCAGCAGCAGGCCAGGAAGGTGACCACCACGAAGAAAGACGAAGGCCAAGGCCACGGTCAAGCGATAGGCCTGGACGAGATCGGCAAGTACCGCGCCGAGGCGCAGCAGAACTCGGCGGACGCCATCCGTGCCGCGGAGGAGCGGTACAACAAGGCCGGCGCGGGCGCAGGCGCGGCGCACGGCACCAAGGGGACGGTGACCGTGACCCAGGCGCCCGGCGCCACAGTGGTTTCGTATCAGGAAAGCACGAGGCAGCCCGCGAGGCAAGAGAGCGGTCAGGCGATGTTCATGGGGGAGAGCGGCCAGGCTTCATATCAAGATACCAAGAAGCAGCCCACGAAGCAGGAGGAGAGCCAACGCCAAGGCCGTGGCCATGCAACGAGCCAGGAGGAGATGATCCGCGAGGAGCAGAAGAACTCGGCGGAGGCCACCCGCGCCGCCGAGGACAGGCGCAACAAGACCAGTGCAACCCCGGCGCACGGCATGAAGGACACGGCCACGCACGCGCTCGGCTCCACGGCGGACTACGCTGCTGCCAAGGGCACCGAGGACAAGGACGCCGGTGCGCATGGCGCGCAGCTCACGACCAAGACGGAGGAGGCCACGGGGACCGCGGCTGACTACGCGAAACAGGCCGCCACGAAGGCCAACGACGTCACGCTCGGCGCGAGCGAGACGGCGGCGGGCTACGCGAAGCAGGCCGCCTTGAAGGCCAAGGACGTCACGCTGAGCACCAGCCAGACGGCTGCGGAGTACGCCAAGACGGCCGCGGAGAAGGCGAAGGATGCTGCGTTGGCGGCCGGCAAGACGACGGCCGGTTACACGCAGCAGGCGGCGGTGAAAGCCAAGGACGTGACGTTCGCCACCGGCGCGCAGGTGGCGCAGAAAGCGAAGGAGGTGACGGTGGAGTCGGTGGACACCTCGGAGAGGGTGGCGGAGTACGCCAAGGAGGAGGTGGAGCAAGGGAAGGCCGCGGCCGCCGAGGCCGAAGAGAAGGCGAAGGAGAACGCGGCCCGCGCCGCCGACAAGGCGGAGGAACCGAGCTTTGGCACGAGCACACAGACCAAGCACAAGCCGAAGGGCTCAGCTGCAGACACGGCGGACAAGACCAGCGACATGACAGCACAAGCCAAGAACAGGGGCAAGGACACAACCGGAGACATGGCGAATAAAGCGAGAGGCATGGCCGCACAGACCAAGGACAAGGTGAAGGACGCAACCGGAGCCATGGCTCAGAAGGTGGGTGACACAGCCGCATATACCAAGGACACGGTGAAGGACGCAACAGGAGGCATGGCGCAGAAGGCGAGGGACACGACTGATCAGGCCAGAGACAGGGCGAGGGACACCGCTTCACAGGCAGAGCGGAAGGCAGGGGGAGCAAAGAACAGAGCGGCGGAGACCGGCAAGAACGCAGCAGAGACCGGCGGCGGCGGCACGACGGCGAGGGCGAAGGTACGTGCGCTTGCAATGGCCCTGTCACAAGTGTTCGAAACGGTGTTTGTGTAAGTGCGCACGTAGTTGATGGCTCAGTTGTAATGCATGCAGGCTGAGTGTACTGGCGACGACACTACGATAGCGGGCGATGTGCTGGAGGCGGTGGGCGCGACCGTGTTCGGAATAGCCCAGCACACCAAGGGGATCGTCGCTGGTGAAGAGGAGCTCATCCCCGAGGAAGACGAGGCGGCGAAGGTTGTCGGAGCGAAGGAAGAAAGGAAGAAGTTTGAGTGAGCTTACGCGTTGCAAGTCTGCTCAGTCGCCAGGCCAGTCTTTGCTTACGCTCGTCATAGTCTTGAGTGTGTTATGTATAGTGCTCTACTACACAATGTTCAGCTGAGTCGAATAATGTTCGTATACGATCTTCTGTACTCGAGTTAGTTATCCGTACTGTACGTTATGATGTGAAGCTGTGCTTGTAAGAAACATTATGTGTGCGGAACGTAATGGAGTACTCGTTGGCCTGGCCTCTCATGTCTATGGCCCCGCTCGTTTCAGCTTAAACTTTTAGCTTTTGACTTATTTTTTACTATTTATAATTTCATCTTTTTTTGAACTTTAGGTTTTTTTTGAGCTTTTTTGCCGGTTCTTTTTTTTGCCGTATTTGTTTTGCGTTGTTTGTGATAGGCTAATATATTTTTTATATTTTTTAATTTTTTTAAATTTAATTATGTTAAATAAGCTTCTATCAGCTACAGTGTTTTTCAGCCATAAGCCACCAAAAATAAGCCAAAATGATCACCACCATATATCTTGTAAGTTATAATTGTTTTGAAATCGTTTTGCTCGCGGTCGGCCGTTGCGCTGAAGAACGAGATGGTTCATGGTATGCGTCGGGAGTCCCACCCGATCTGTCCATTGATGTTGAAGCTTTCTTCTCTTTCTGAGAGTTAGATGGATATGACGGAGCTTAATTAGCAGGTGTTTTTAATATCTGGTTTGTCCGCAGTTTGGATGGATCATTTGGCACTATTTTTTTAGTTTTTTTATTTTTAGCTTCGGTTCTTTCAAAAATCGAAATAAACAAGGCTTTTTGTAGCCATTTTTTAAAATGATTTGTAAATCTAAAACTATGTATATTGTTAGAGGTGAAAACGGATCGGATAGTTTTCGACCGATCCAAATAAAAACAAATACGGATTATGTCGGATCGGATTTTCTTCGAATAACTCTCGAATCGGAAACAAATACGGATTTTTTAGTCGAAAACGGATACAAATATAGTAGGCATGATATCCGATGAATACAAATATGAATACGGATTATCCGGATAATACGGAATCGAATATCCGAAATTTCGACCCAATATTGCCCAGCCTAAGCCAGCTTCTCTCATCTCTCATGCCACCAGCCCACTAGCCCAACCAAGCCATAAGCCTCCATTACCATTAGGCATTAGGTTCCCTAGTCATATTAAATTACAAATACCACTAGCAAATATTTATGTTTATTAAAAATAAATTTAGTATTGTCGGTAGATTAAAATTTATATCGATTAAATTGATGTACTGTCATTTAAATCATTCCGATGCAAATTTAAATTTTTAATTAATTTATTAGTCACATGTAAATGGTAGAAATCCATTAAGAACTATTTAGGACTTTAAAAAATTAACTGTCATTTGAAGATTTAAAATCTGTACAATAGTATGACTATTATGGATAAAAAATACTTATGCTTGTTTATATTTTATTAACGTTTTGACAAGATAAACTATTTATGTGTTTTCATTGATTTTGGATGTATAGTTTAAGGGGTTTTCATGTTCTGATAAATATTTGTGACCGTATTAGTTTCGATTCGTATTCGCTCTGTATCTGTGTTCGATATTATTCGTATTTGTATTCGTATCTGAGGTATCTATATTCGTATCCGCATCCGAGAAAAAATATGAAAACAAATATGATTGAGATATTATCCGTCTGTATTCGATCCGTTTACATCCATATATATCGTTCGTATTAATGTTTTTATTTTCTATCATTGTTTTAAAAATACAGATAAAAATTATCAAGTATAACTGGAAGATATACACTCTAAAAGAATAAAGCCCTGAAGCAATCTTCGGCACGTAGATATAGGTGGCCCTGGAGCAATCTTCGGCCCGTAGATGTAGGTGCATGTGGCTGAAGAGTGAACATGAATTTGTTGTCCCCGTGCAAATTGTAATCCTGCTTTTACTCAATAAAAGATTAATTAAGCTCCTTTGATTAAAAAACTGCCTGTTGTACGAAGATGGCCAGTGAAGCGGGTGCCAGTTTTTTTTTTTACTTTTGTATCATTTTTTAAAACAGTTTATTATGATAGATTTTTTCAAATAGTTTATCAATTTATCAGTATTTTTACCAGGGGGGCAAGATGGAGCAAGTGAGGTGATGCACACTGTTGATAGTGGAAACGGCACGTGAATTTGCTAGGAGAAGAGCTCACGATGACGAAGAAATGGACATTTGAATCTTTTATAATTTCTAGAAAATATCGCTATAATGGTGTTTTCACTTGAAGTTAAAAACACGGTCTCATATCGTGCTTATACCATCGTGCTTGACTACACAGTGCCCTCACCTCTGCCACGACAACTCATGGCGCCGTCACTAGGGTTGAACCGCGCCCCCATGGCTCCGCCATAGCTACCTCCTGAGTAGGGGTGAAAACGGATCGAATTCGAACGGATATTGTTGTTACCATATCCTAACCCATATTTTTTCTTCGGATTCGGTACTAATCGGATTCGGTACCAATCGGATTCGGTGCCGGATCGGTCAGGATTAACCCGAGCCGTTTGCACCCCTACTTGTTTGTAAGGAATGCATGCAGTACAACAAATGGAGTAGGAGGACGTACTGTCAAGAACTTGATGTTACTACTTAATAGCTGATGTGGAAGATTTTATTTTACCATTGTAAAAGAAAACGAAATATCAAATAGTAGCAAATAGTAGCACTAACCTGAAATCAAACTTGAAGACGTATCGGATTCGGACGGATATTGCTGTTATCATATCCTAACCCATATTTTTTTCTCCGGATTCGGTACCAATCGGATTCGGTACCAATCGAATTCGGCGCCGAATCGGTCGGGATTATCATGACCCATTTACACCCCTACTCCTGAGGCTCGCTTCGGCCCACGTTGTGCCTCTGCCAATGTGCTCAACCTGCACTACCTTCGGCTCCACCACGGCAACCCACATGGTGCCACTCGCGTGATCCAAATCACACAGTTTACCAAAAAAAAAAAGGAGTGTACTCATAGAAAAAAACATCATACGAATAAGTAAAAAAAGGAATGTTTAGATGGATATTTGGTAAAACTCACGTAATTCTAGCTTCTCTCTCAGAATTTCAACACGGTGTCGATTGCACATAACATCATAAGAAAGATGGGAAGCACATAGCATTTTCTCAAGCATATTAAACTTTGTAGTTATTTATACATCAAATCATCACTATCTCCAAGGAAAATTCGAATACAACTCATGGAAACTGCTAAAACCAGATTTTTATCATAAAAAAATTCTATCCGCAACATCTCATGGCCTCCACATTGAATAGAAGATGCGACATCCATTTGTAAGTGGATGTATTCAATAAGTATGGGCTAGTTACTAGAGTTTGGTGGGAGGCGAGGAACCTCCATTATATAAGCCCTTTTGTGTTGAGAGATGGATCATCTCTTGTGGGAGAGAGAAAGGTTAGGGTTTTTTGTGTTGAAAACTCTGTGTGTGCGCTTAAGGTTTAGAGCATTGTCCTCTATAAGGGAGTGGCCAAACTTTGTTCAAGTGAGCTATGCCATAGATTACTCTTTGTGCTTTTGATTTGTTTGGTTTCCTTGGATGGATTTCATCTCCGCTTGATTTCTCTTGGTACTAAGGACGTGTAAGAGATGGGATATCTCGTGGAGATCAGATCCCATCCATCTAGACACTTTCTATGAAAAATTCTTTTGATTATCCAGTTTACTCGAGAGAGGGGTCATCTTGGGGTTTTGATCTTGATGGTGTTTTGGCTTAATTTCGTGTCGTTATCTAGCTTGGTATGACCTGTGAAAACCCATTCAAGGTCATCTAGATCATCAAGGACTCACGCGCAAAAGCAAATCAATATTTCTCTCTTTTATCTGGTTTTGGTGTAACCTTCCTTATTTTGGATAAAGGTCAAAACTTTGGCATTGATCTTCATGATCTATGATTGGAATAATTTTCTGATATCTTAGAGAGGATTTATACCAAGTTACATCCTGTTTGGGTCATTGGTTTAAGAGTTAGCTATTTTCTTTCGTGTGCTGTGTTGTTTTCAGCTTCTGTTCAGTGAGCAATCGGACCGCTATAACCCAAGCGGTCCGACCAGTGGTCCTTGCGATCAGACCGGCTGAGCGGTCTGACCGCCCTCTGGCCGGCGGTTTGACCGGTGAGATTGTGTCTCAGGTGATCGTTACCTCTTTGCTTTTGGGTAGTTTGTAGGCTTGTGTTTACTACTATATTGTGTTGCTAATACACGAAGAAAGATTTTTAAAAGTCATTCATCCTCCTAACTCATCATACCTGATCCTACAGTGAAAATTGGAATTGTTAGTGTATCGGTGCACTCATTCACTTGCTTAGTTGAACTATCTGTGGCCACCATTTTTGTCAACAATAATGCATCTGCCTCCCTGAATTTGTGAATTGGCTCATAAGTTATATTATGAATGTATGTAACTTCGTAATGCATGTACACCAGCAGTCTAGCATTCTATTCTGTCAACTGTGATGCAAGCCAAAAACTGTGTCGACCTCCACATCACATGCCTCCCAAAAGAGAAATTTTGTTGACTTTCACATTTGGTGATGCATGCCATGCAAGCATTTAGCACATGATTGTTACTCATGCCTTTCAGTTTTCACTGATAAACTGGTAAGTTTTTCAGTATTCTTCCATTCTAAGAGAGGAGAACGCAGGGACAATGGAGAAACATTGGCGACAGCTATTTTGATATGCAGACCCATGACTGATCAACGACGCTGCAACGGTGTCCTCTTAGTTTTAGGACAGATCTCAAGTACTTCTTAGTAGACAGTGTTTCTTCAACCATCCTGATCTGAATATATACACCCAGAATCTTCTCGACACAAAAATTGCCCAACACAAATATGCCAGATGGAAATGCTGTCCCAGATAGTACTAGTCCTGTACACATAATGGTACCTTCTAATATTGTACAACGAAAATGCGATGATGAAACCATATCATAAACAGGACTGATTGACTGAACAAGGTATTACGCATACAGGACTGATGCGAGAATGGGAGAATTTACATGCAACAGATCATGGATTGCAACCTCATTTTATACCTATATCAGAAATAATGATGGAAAAATAGGTTCTGAACGGAGTTATTTTTCACCCCAATTTCGCATAGGTGGATAAAGATTAATATTATCGTACATAACGATAATAAAATATGCATATTATTTCATCAAATATGGATACGGATAGTCCGAATAAAATAATATTTCGGATGGTAAAAGTTCATGGCATGTTCGTATCCAGGATGGTAAAAGTTCATGGCATGTTCGTATCCATATTTTTATGTGAAATCGAATACGAATAGGATAAAAATTGTTAATTATATGAAAAATTTATACCGTATTCACATCCTATCGAATACAGTAACCGGATAATATGGATAATTTGTATCCACTTTTTAACCCTAAATGTGGTGATGAAACCATTTCATAAACAGGACTGAACAAGCATCTATTCTAGGCCAAAGTACTCAGAAGCAGAGCTCGAGTTTGTTGATCCCTCTGCTATAGTAGGTATTACTCATACAGTAATGGTAATAGGAGCATTTACATACAACAGGTCATGGGGTTGCAATTAGGGGTGCAAATGGAGTGAATAATTTACATCTGTCCAACCGACCGAAGGCTTACAGAACGAATACATAAGGGGTAGATGGATATCCGACACTATCTGTGTCTAACTCCGACTTCGAGGAAAAATATAGAATAGGATACGGGATAAGTGAAATTCGTCCGTATATATCCGTATGTCAAGTGATATGAGAAAGTATGTTGCAACTTCAATTAGAAACAAGATAACATCTAAACAGGCGTGGATACTGATTGTTCTTCTCTCAACATCTCAGGAATTAGTCTCTCCATGTTCGCTCTGATTGTACCATACTGTCTGATGTCCTGTGCAAAGAAGCGGATAATTTCTGTCCGACCGACTGTCCGAAAGATTATGGAACAAATATAGAATGGAGAAATGGATATCCAGCATTATCCGTGTCCAACTCCGACTCCGAGAAAAAATATGCAATAGGATATAGGATAAACGATATCCATCCGTATCCGCTCCGATTGCACTCCTACTTGCAATACGGCTCATTTTATACTTATATGAGTAATGGTAATAGGGGCAGTGTCATCGGTTCCCAACAGCATCGATATTAATTCACAGAGTGAGTCAGGGGCGGAATTGCGCCTCGAGCTAGATAGGCTACAACCCGAGGCCTAGAAATGTTACTAGTAGTACCTTTTAAAGCACTAGCCCAATATTTATATGTCATAACGTCCTAGCCCAAGTCATCAAGCGACACATAGCGGCTGACAAGATGTGAGCGAGCCCCACGCGCGCCCCCTCCTCAAGCCTCAGCGGCTCAACCCACAAGTGAACGCCATTAGCCCATTACGCCAGTCAACTGTGAAACCCTAAATGTCCAAATCAACCCGCGCCCACATTCCTCGCCTTCGTGTCGCCGATTCCTCTCCTCCACACCCCCGATTCCTTGCCTCTGCGCCCCCTGATTCCTCGCCTCCGCACCCCCTATTCTTCGCCCCCGTGCCCCCGATTCCTCGCCTCCTCCACCGGCCACCGCCCTCGTTTTGTGCACCGTGCATCCGCCAGCCGCCGTCCTCGCGCTCCCGACGCCGCGCCCCTGATTCCTCGCCCCCTCCGCTGGCTGCCGCCCTTGCCTACGCGCACCGCGCGTCCGTCGGCCGCGGGCCTCGTGCTCTCGACTCTACGGCCTCGACATGGCGACACCTGTTCCGGTGAAGAGCACCTCCTCTAGTGCACCGCTGCGGCCTATGGGGAGGGTACTGCTCTGACCTCCGGGTGGTGGTGCTGGTAAGCCGTGGTGTGGACAGAGCAGAGAGCAGCGTCATGCTCTGCCTCCTCCACGCCACGGGACACCACTGCGGCGTTGTACCACCTTCTACTTCAACTCCTCAAGATCTGGTTCCAGCCTTCCAGGTCCATACACCAGTATCTCTTGCTTCAATTAAATTTGTTGGATGGATAGAGCTAGTTAATGCACTAGTTTTGTGGTTTAGCTTCTTCTAGTTAGGAGTAGCTAGCTGGCTCTTAATTCAGACTATCTGCAGGTTAAATTGCTACTTGATTAAAATTTAGCCCGTGGCGTGATCTAATCTTAGATCCGCCAATGGAGTGAGTGGATTATTTAGTTTCAACATAGAAGAAAACCTTCTCCACAAGCTCGACCTATTCTTTTTAGTTTTGATTTATGGTTTATGCTTGTAGTTTATAGTTTATAGACTGTTTATAAGAGAGCATAAAGTAACAGAAATTCACATACGATTTTAATCGATATAAATAAAGTGGTTATAGTGTGTATTATAATTAATTTATAAATTTTATCTTAAAAAATATTCAGTTTGAAAGTTAGTTTCTATTGAAAAACTAAAAATAGGTTTTAGATGTTAAAAAAAAAAGAAAAGAGATCCGAGGTCCTCGTCCGCCACTGCATCATGCGATTGTTTTGGGTTGCACACCACAGGTCTCTGGATGGGATGGAGCAGATGCGGCCATATCTTTGCCTTTCGCACGCGCTGACGTTGGGCAACCATCGAATAGCAGCATATGGTTGTTGTACTTCACCCAAGTGACGTACAACCTCATTAATTTTCACTCGTGCAATTTTCTTTTAAATTGCACCATTGCTTTGCAGCCGGATACGACTTGTGAGTAGGGTCATCAGCTGCTTGAGTTTGGCTTGAGCTCTAAATAAGTTGGGTTTAAGTTTGATCTTAAACTCATGAGTTTTAACGACCTAATATCATGAGTTTGAACATCAAATCTTAAATAGCTTACGAGTCTTTAACTTTTTTTATAGTCCATATACACATTAACTCTTACCAATCTTATTCGAGCCGAGTTCAAGCTCAAATTTTTCTATTGTTGAAAATTAGTGTATGTTGAATTATTTTTTACTGTTATCGATCTTACTCGAGCCGAGCTTGACGTTAAGTTTTCCTTATTGTTAAAAATTAGTGCATATTAAATTATTTTAGCTGTTATCGAGCTTATTCGATCCGAGCTTGAGCTTAGACCGAGCCGAGCTCCGGGCTCAGACTCACTCGAGCTCGGCTCAAATTTCTACCGAGCTCGAGCTTAGAAGGTCAGGCTCGCTCGAGTTCAGCTCATTTACAGCCCTACTTATGAATCCATACTACTTGTGAGTCCATATGATTAAATCTATTTCAACCCCCTGCCTCAGCTATAAATACCATATCTTGAACTACAAAATCAGATATCCTACCCTATAAGATACTTTAAACACCGAAGCACTTAAGATTTCGCCAATGTAAAGTAGTTGTGTACATGTCAGCAAAACCACCCTGAGGGGTTTAAGGTGCTGCTCCAACTGGCTGTGGTTTCTGATTATTGACTAAAATTGCACTTTAGCTGCTGTTAGCTTTTCTAAATCATTTAATTAAAAAATAAGAAAAATAAGAACAAAAAATAAAAACATCGTTATATCTCCGCAGACAATATAAACAAAAAAGGAAAAAAGATAAAAGCAAACAAGTCGAAATTAGAAACCAACGCGTTCCTACTAACTTCCTACTGATTTCTGAATTAAAAAAGTTGGAAGACAGAAAAAAACAGAAACCAAAATCGTTTTGAGCAGGCCTAAGTCCTATGGTATTCGCATTGTTCTGTTGTTTATCCTGTGAGTCCAATTGAATAAGTCTATTTTACTCTTGTCTTAGCCCCGAAGTACAAAATTAGACGTGGAGTAACCATGTAAAGTTGCGAAGCACGAAGATGTGCAGAAACCCCTTCTGGAATCTGGAGCTGTTGTTTGTCTCTTCGTTGTTCCAATGGTTGCTTTTCATCACTGTTTAAACGAATCTTTTGTCTGACAAGTACAATGCAACCTGGATTATGTTTAGCAAATTGGCTGTACTTGCTTCAGTAGTACCCCAGAAATTTGTTTACAACTCACACTTGAAAACAAGTAGGGATGCACTTAAAAAAAACTAGGGCTCATGGGCTGCTAGTAACTTCAAAAAACTAGGGCTCGTGGGTAGTAAATTTTTTTTAAAAAAAACTAGGGTTCATGGGCTGCTAATAAGTGCTAACCACATGGCAAGCAAACATGCAATAGAATGGACAAGTCCTACAGATCAGTTTATTAGTTTCTAGGGATGCACTTAAAAAAACTAGGGCTAAGTGCTAACCACATGGCAAGCAAACATGCAACAGAATGAACAATCCCTACAGATCAGTTTATTAGTTTCTAGGGATGCACTTCAAAAAACTAGGGCTCATGGGCTGCTAATAAGTGCTAATCAGTTCATTAGTTTCTAGGGGTGCACTTCAAAAAACTAGGGCTCATGGGCGCTAGAAAGTGCTAACCACATGGCAAGCAAACATGCAATAGAATAAACAATTCCAACAGATCAGTTCATTAGTTTCAACCCCCACCTGCATGCACTATTCTGAGTTTACCATACAAGTCATTGTCGAATTTATATTGGAGATTCTTCTTCAGGAACCATGACATGTTCACTTCTTCAATTAGGAATAGTTCTCGGCACTAGGCTAAATGTTTATAAGTAGAAACATGCATGCGTGTACAAAGAAAATCTCATACACAGCTCATTTCTGTACAAGAATGCACACCACGTTCAGACAAAAGCTGCAGTTTACAACCGGACAGATTTCAATCAGGGAATCAGAAGCTACTCAAAAAGACAATCAGTGTCATATTTCCCGGAGGCAATATAAATAATCATGTGTCCGTTACATTTTAATATTTCTACCGCCAGACAAATAAACAGATCAAGCTTTTGACAGCTCCTATTCCACCTTTGTATGAATTCAATCAAATGGAAAATATACATGTATGCAACATTGGAACTATATGGAAGAACTACTTTCCCTACTCCAGTTCAGTGTACTATTTTGGTACACTACAAGTACAACAGAAATGCCATGCTCACGAGGATTGGACGATCGGTTGGTCCGCAAAAGGGCCGTATAACCAACCTTTGGCAATATGACGATAAGCAGCTTCCGTCAAGTGAATTCCGTCCCAGCTCCAATGGGTCGTCGGATCAGCACAAGCGGTAGCACCAGGCTCACCACATTTGGCTGTGACATTGAAGTTGTAAGCGGCTTTCGCGACAGACCCAGGAGCCCCACAGCAAGCCCTAGGTGGCTGCTTGTAAAATCCTGAATTGAAAAGTGGAAATTGTTAGGCCCCTACATTAATTTGCATTAAAGTTGAAGGACTAATGCTTGAAATGAATATGCCTTCCGTTTTCATCAACACTAATGCATCTACATCCTTTTTCTCCAGCAGTTGAGACTTGAGACAGAAACACAGTCTCTGTCAGCAAAATTACGTGGGCAAAGGCATGCACTAGGAAAGTACAGGATGTGCTTGCTACTACAAGGCAACATTGAAATGGAAATTCTAGAAAACGAGTGCATGTGATCTAGAGATGACAGAGACATGGACATCCCGTGACGGCCAACATGACCACTAACCTATATAGAAGATTTCCTAGCTCTAACCGCTGATATTTGCTATTCCCTTTTTTATCTTTTCTTTAATTAAAAAAGCTAAAGCGTAAAACATAACGAAGGTCCATTGTCCGCAAGGTAAGCAAGCAACAGATGAAAACAAAAGTGGATCACCAAAAAGGATGACAGCTAATTGAGCAATTCCTAGATGTTTATAACTCCCATGATAAGGACTTGTTGAAATTTGTGATTCAGCCATGCTTAGAAAGCAAAGTAGCAAAAGTAAAATGGACAGGTAGCAAAGTTTTGTTATTTTATTTATCTGTGATAAGTTGTAGACACTGTTGCCATTGTGAAAACAACAACTGGAGACATAAAATTGGAGTATTTTAACAACACCTTGGAGGGGGTCATTGTATACAAAAATGAGTGTGACATTGTAATACAAGGAAACATGTGTTTACAGTTCATACAGTACAGTTCATACAGTACGTATTCTTTTCAAAATAAGGTTACAAGGATATTATAGTAGCTAGTCCAACCCATATGCAAGGTTGTAAAAGGATTGATGATAAAATATATATGATGGGAGACATCAAAACATGACTCTTTTCAAACGGCGCGTATTCTCTAACGTAGAGGAGCTAAGTCACAGGGTGACTTAGCTCCTCCAAGCCATCCATCTTCAGATCAACGCTCCAGATCATTCTAGTTTTTTAGTTTTGATTTTTTTACTTCTAGTTTTTAGTTTTTTATTTTTATCTTTTTCTAGATTTTTTTCTTTTTTATATTTCTTTATATTATCTGTGTTAAAATAACCTATTTTTAAAAAATCTTATTTTTAAAAAATAGGTTATTTTAACACAGATAATATAAAGAAATATAAAAAAGAAAAAAATCTAGAAAAAGATAAAAATAAAAAACTAAAAATTAGAAGTAAAAAAATCAAAACTAAAAAACTAGAATCTGAAGCGTTGATCTGGTGGAATGGATGGCTTGGAGGAGCTAAGTCACAGCGTGACTTAGCTCCTCTACGTCAGAGAATCCCGAGCGCTTTTCAAATGGAACTAAATCCTACCAAAAAGAATAGGGTAGCCATGGCCATAATTTTAAAGTAGTGAGAGTGTGGCCTGTGGTGTAAGTTCTCATAGAGTTTTACTGCCTGAAGAAAAAGGTTGGGCTGCATGTGTATATAGCTTGCATAATAGTCAAACCATCCTAATTGTTAGCCCCACATGAACTACTATGGTGGAACCTCTTTTTTTTTACAAGGGCCCCCTCTCTCAAGAAGGCAATTAGCAATTGGGGAACTTCTGAACAAAGAGTGCGTAGAAGTGGTACCCCTTTACAGACTAGATAAAGGAATCTAATGAGCATGGTATTAGGAACTTTGCTTCCTACTCCGAATGATTTCGAAATCACAAATTGTGTTCTGTCCTTATCGTAATTTGTATATTCTGCAACACACTACTAGAGAAAGCTAAGGCACCTCTATTAAGATCTGAATTATCTAGTTATAATATATTACGTCTTTCAAGGAGAACAGAAGGAAATAGTTGACTCTCGGTAGCAGTAGACTCTGCATCAAAGAAAACTTTTGCGCAGAAACACTAAGATCTGTCTAAGGAAATTAGAGCAGTAAGAACTTAACAACAGAATTGTTAGCTAAGAAAAGCCCATATAGTATCTATGTTTAACAAGGATAAGAACAAATGCATACAACCACATGCAAATCACTCAAAAATGATGCTTCCTGAGCTAGCTACGACACAGACCAAGAGTTCAAGAACTTACCAAACTTCTCAGGCTGGAGCATGAACTGGATAACTGGTGTGTAGTAATCACCATATATGATCCTCACATTGGGGTACTTGGGCCGGAGCTTCTCAAGTGCGTGCTTGAGATGTGCATTGTGCACCCATGAGAACGTGTTGTACCGACGGACACACCCGCTTCGGGAGCCATACCCATCGGCCGGCTCATTGAGCATGTTCAAGTACACTGGAAAGCACCCAGTGGGCATCACCCCCGGCACAATCAGCTCCATTGCACCCTCAGCAATCAATTGCTGCACCAGACACGAACAATTGTGGTTGGAATCACATTCCACGTGACAATGAACAAATAGGCCACGCAAAGAAGCAATCACTACCTCGACACCATCGGAGATGGCCTGGATGACATCCGGCATGAACTTGTAGACCTCCTCAAGGCCCTTCCCTGCAAACAGGGGCGCATTGTAGTCGTTGCCACCAAACTCGCCGACGACGAACAGCGACTTGGCAAAGAACTCCTTGCATTCTACAAAGAGGCATCAAAAGAACAAAAGGGTCACATACAATTCTCAATTCCCCATCATAGCTGCAAAGGAGGAGTTTAGGCGTTTACCCTGCTGGGTGGAGTTGCAGAAGAAGGGCTTGAGATCACGGAACCACTGGATTTGGGTCAGGAGGGCGCCGGAGTTCCAGACGACGGAGCCGAGCCCCCTCGCCTCGAAGTAGGGCGTGTCGAGCGCCGTCGCGCCGGTGATGGCGAAGTTGGCCCCGTGCGCGAAGCTGGCGTTCTTTGATTTGGACGGCGGCAGCAACGGCAGCCCGAATTCTTGCGCTGCAGCCCACCAAACCAAACGCAAGAAGGAACCCATCAGCCAGAAGCTCACAAAAATGCTATGAGGAACCAAGAAACCAAGAGACCCAAACGCGGAACCCACCGAGGTGGTCGATGACGAGGCGACCATCGGAGCACCTCCCCGTAGGGTGCCCAAAGTAGGTCTGCCCGTACGGCAGCTGCGCGGTGGCCAGCCGGAAGTCGACGCCGTTCGCGAGGAGGTTGCCGGCGTCGGCCAGCGAGTCCCCGAAGTTGAACAGCGCGCGGTACCTCCCCTTCGCCGCCGCCGCCGCCGCCGCCGCATCCGCATCCCCGGCCGCCGCCGCAAGAACCGCCACCACCGCAAGAACCGCGAGCATCGCCCTTCCCCGCATCGCCCGCGCCTCACTTCGTCCGATTCTTGGGTCGTCGCTCGCGGAACGGAAGATAAGGAGAAGCAGGAAGAGGAACAGGAGGAGGAGGGGTGGGGGTGGGGGTTTCTTGTAGGAGAGGGATGTGTTTGGTTGGTGGTGGCTGCTAGTGTGGCGTTTCCTTTGGCTAGCTGCGGCTGCTGCTTGCTCTCCCTCACTCGGTTTGTTGGTTTGTTTGGTGGGTGTCGTGCGAGTTACTGCGGAAGGAGCCTGGAAGCGAGGACGAAGGTGACAAGCTGCCGCCACCGGTGGTCGACTTCATTTTCAGCAGCAAGTTCGGCTCGTCAGAAAAAAGTGACTTACACGGTTGGACTTTGAACGCTTTTCGGCAGGTTTGGACTTTTGGTTTGAGCCAAACCACGGATCTCAAAACACGTGATGAGTGGGTTCTTCCTAGCTGCGACGGATGGTTTTTTTTTTTTTGGCTTAGAGCAAATATTTGTACAACGAATTAATAAATTGTTTGCAAAAGGATATCTAATAAATAGCGAAAAATTATTTTATTTATTTATTTGAGAGTAGTTATAAGCCATAAGCTGAATTGAAGGCTATTTATGTACTCTACCGTTCCATCGTAATGGAACCATACCATTGTCAAGCTTAGCCATTGGATCAGGAATCAAGGGTCAGCATGTGGCAGGCACTGTAGCAGTCGATCGTGTGCGTTGTTTTTCTTGATCAGACGGCTGGGGTAAAGCAATAGCAGGGATACTGTTGTTGCAATGGCAGAGAGTCTACATCCACAAGGAATGGGTATCCTGTTAAATGGGTGACCGAACGAGTATCAATAACAATGAACTAAACATTCAAAAATAACTTACCGGTTACCCCTGCTGAATCGGGGAGATTCAATTTTTTGCCACTCTTAACATTAGCCAATTATCGCTGTCACTTACATGTGAAGCCACCTGAGTCACTGACAGTGGGCCAGGGTGGCAAATCATTTGCCACTCTACTCATAAGAGTGACAAATTATTAAATTTTTCGCTGAAATCGTGCTTCGGCTTTTAGCTTCTAATTTTTTAATTTTGTCTTTTTTTCTGATATTTTGGTTTTTTTTTCCTTTTTTCCGTATTTCTTTGCATTATCCGTCATAAGATAATCTGTTTTTTATTTTTAATTTTTTAAATTTTAATTTCGCTGAAAAAGCTAACAGTAGCTACAATTGAAAAATAAAGCCTTAAACAATAAAAAAAAAGCTAAAAGCTCACAGTAAAAGCTGAAATGAGCAAGTTTAGATCTGCGGGGCTAGGCTGGGTTACTTGCACATATGGTTTGAAGGATCGTTTATCAAATTATACTGTTAGACTATGAACATTTTTGGAAAATTTGAATTACATTTACACTTAAAACATTTTTCCAGGTTGGACCAGACTCGAGATAAGGCATCGAAAATGTACTAGTTAGTATAAAATTTCTATATTGGGTTAGGCTTGGTCACTAGCTATTGGGTTAGGCTTGGTCACTAGCCTGTTTGGCAAAGCGATGTCTACCAAATTTTGGTTGGCAAGATTTAGCCATGTTGTTCAAACTTGATAT
This sequence comes from Bonia amplexicaulis, assembly GCA_036346245.1. Classification (NCBI taxonomy): domain Eukaryota; kingdom Viridiplantae; phylum Streptophyta; class Magnoliopsida; order Poales; family Poaceae; genus Bonia; species Bonia amplexicaulis. The sequence continues at coordinate 6,816,248 of CM070738.1, read as the reverse complement.
GCATTTAGTTTATAGCTAAAAGTCTGGTAAAATTTTGTTCACATTTGCATACCAATTCATTTTAGCATAAATTTGTATGGCTAATTTTGGAACAAACCAATCAGCCTTCAAACTCATTGAGATCATTAGGCTATTTCAGATAATTAGGGTTGAAAGATTAGGCCATTATTGTGTTGAGTTGCATTGGATTAGCCAACACTTTTTATTGGTCAAGGCGCTCTGGTCACATTACACTTAATTCTCATATATATGCCTAACTAAAGTAGTCAAGTAGGGTTTGGATTTACTTGGGACATTACACTTCAATTTTTTTATCGCCATGGTTTCGTTCTTCTGATTAGCAAATTCAACTAAGTGAAAAATGGACAACACATAATGGTCCACATGATGGCAAGGAAATAACCCTTTGAGTAGCTAAACTAGTTCATAAAAAAGCAACAGACAAATATTGTTCAACCCTAGTGCTTGTAAGAAACCTAACAAATATAAACAACGAACAATCATCTTGGAAATCTATATCATATGGAAACCTAATAGACGGAAACAATGCTTTCCTAGCAGCATCTAAAACTTCTAAATTTGAACTTTCAAAATCCAGCGCCAACATTTCTCCCCCCTGGATAGATGACTTACCCTTGAGCTGCAATATAGGATGGAGACCAAGATTGAATCCTTGGATGGTAGGGTAATGGCAACAGGGCACGATGGCAGCGTTGTGCTGCGCAAGAGGCTGGAAAGGCTCTAGTGATAGCTGGAGGTGATGACACGAAGCAACACAGGAACACTTAACACCACGTTGTGCCCCAGCGTTGGGACAAATGCGTCAACATTGCAATCTGATATGCATCTGCCCTCGCAATCCACACCACAGATGTCATGGCCCTGGTCAGTGGTGCTGAGAGGACAACCATGTTGCCCACTCCTGGGCCATGACCGCGCTGGTCTTGTTTTTCCACTTAGATTCACACAACTGCCATCAAGTTCGCCAAATTGGACGTGATCTTGTTTTACTCGCATAGCCTCAAACTTGGTAGCGGAACGTAAGAGTAACTCGAAAGAAGACGCCGTGTGTTATGGTTAAAGGCCGGAGGGCTGGGGATAGGACACTTGCCCTTTATTGATTGGGTGAGAGGCTCTTCCTCCCGCCGTTGATCCAGGGCTCTTAACACCATCTTGAAAACTAGGGAGAGACTATAAGAACAAGTGAGGCATAAAGATAAGGATTCCAGATCGCCTTTTTATATACAGATCTCCTACAAATTAATGGAAGCAAACTTTTAGGAAACCTAACAAATAGAACTATCTTTTAGGAAACCCAAGTCTAATATATGAACACCCAATAGGTGTGAACTAATCCTTTCCTCACAAAATATCTCATATTTCTATATCTAAAACACTCCCAAGTCCTGGGTCATAACATCTTTGCATATTACTAATCAAAATAAATACTTGGCGTATAATTCATAAAATTAAGTTCACAAAGAAAGAAATCAAAATTAATATTAGGATTTTATTCCCTTGTATGTGCCTCATAACTTTTTTACGTCTATTCAATATCAAGTACTCTTTTGTAAAATCATCTGGTATAAGAAAAGTCTAGATTTGTCCATGTATAAACAGTCAGCGATGCGAAAACATAACATACGGATGATACCACGCAACATAATAAAAAGAATACCTAGCTATCATTATGTTCTTTGAAACAACAATATTGATAAAAAAAACACTAGAAAATTGAAGAAACAAACTGCCACTAAAAGGAAAATGGTTCGCACTAAATAATATCACAAATGCCTTACATTAATTTACTAAGCAATCATCATTACAGTGAAAAAGATGATGCAGTAAACACACAATTTTCTTATTAAAACCTACCAATATTTCAAGATGAATTTACAGCATCCGATCCATCTGTAGAGGAGCTATCGCTGTCTGAGTCTGCCAAAAAAGATTGTTTAGCGATTAGGCTATAATGCAGCCCGGTTATTTGCTCCAAGCTCAATGCTAATGCAAATGCCTGCATGTAGCATTTATGAACTAAAAGTCAAACAAGAAAATCAAAAACAAGGACAGAAGGAAATATTACCACTAGAAGAGGAACCCGAATCACTGCTGGAGCTGCTCGATCTACTTGCATTCTGTCCATTATTATCATTTTGCTCTGATACAGTAGATGCTAATTGCTCGCCCACCATCAGATCTATTCATAAGAAAAATTGTAAATTTATAATCGCCTCCTTGCATTGTGCTTTTAGATGAAGTGGAAAATAGAGAAAACCTATCTTACTTTGCTTTGGAGATTTTTCACCAATATTAGGTTCTTGACTCTGCAATGCAAGAAACTGTAATTTTCAGTAACAACAATAAAATTTACTTGGCTACAGTTCTATTGCTAGATTATGAATGATTGAAAGCTCATACTGTTTGTTGTGCGTGCAACTCTGCATCTTGTCTTGCAAGCATTGCGCGCTCAGCCTTCCTCTTTTGCTTGCTCAGATACTTCTTGTAGTTAGCCACAAATCTATCAAGCTCCCAAAGCGTCTCAGTATCCATGCTATCTATTTCAACCTCAATCTCATCATCATGCTGCCTAACTGAAAGATTCTTGTTCTTAATGATCTGCACAACAATGTCAAGCTTCTCCGGAGGCAAGTTCTGAAGGTTACTGCTAAGTTTTCGCTTCTCTTCTATTGTCATATCTCTCTTATCTGGGTCCTTTGCCTTTGGCTTCTTCAATGATGGAGTCCGGACACTGTAAGTGGGAGTATGACTAATCGGCCTTGACTTGGAATCCAACACCATATGGTGTTTCACGGAAGCTGACCTCTCTAGAAAGCGCAAGTCAATCGGGGGAGGTGGAAACTTGTCTGGCAATGGTGGACACGAGGCAAGGTACTCAACCTCAGCCTCAATCTCAGGCCACTGCGCCTCAAAGATTCCCAACAGCTGCTCAGCCATGAAATGCACATCCTGCCCCTTAGGATTGTACATCATGGCATTATGGAATGTTAGCCGCACATCATCAGCAAACTCCTTTGGGTTACTGTACTGCCCACGAGTGAGCCGCCCCTTTATTGTGCCAAGATCCATTGGGTGCTTAATAATCGCAAAATAGTCAAGCAAGCCAAGGGCAACAGGATCAACAGGCTTGTTAAACACCCACCCAAATTTGTGCTTCGTTAGCCGGGACAGCAGTGACAAAGACTTCTTAAATGCATGAGAGTAAAGTCTCCGCTCAGTGTCGTAACCTGCGCCATGAGCTGCCAAGGAACGGTGTTTCTTCTTGTGGTGCTTCGATTTCTTGCGTCCATGTGAATCTGCAGGCGGGAACTTATCCTTGGCAAGCAAGAACTCTGAATTTTGGTACAGTTGATTTGCCTTTGGTGTCCGCTTCTCCTTCTCGAAGGATTCTGTGTGAATTACTGCAACAGTTAGCGAGCTGCGCTGCAGCGGCGAGCGGACAGGAGCAACAGTAGCAGCAACTTGAGCGGGTATGGGCGTCAACGGATCAGTAGCTGAGAACTGTGAGTGCACATACCCAGCAGCCAGCTGAGGCGGTGGCACCACTACTGGCACAGGCAGGGAAGCCCAAGCATCAACTGCCAAGGCCTCAGCAGCAGCCTTCAGCCTCCAGGAGAGCACACGCACCTGGTCGAGCTCTGACGCAAGCTGCCGCCGCAGCTCGCTCCGGGCCCTGCGCTTCCGGGCCTTCTCATCGGCGCCCACCCGAACGTTGTCATGGCCATTCGGAACGGCACCGCCGTCCCGGACAAGCCCCGAGGAGACGTCGTCAGAGACCACAGTCGTCCCGCCATGCGGCACCAGGGCGGGAGGAAGAGGGGAACGGGAAGTCGGCGCGGCCGGATCGGGCCACGGCGCAGCAGCCCCAGCCTCCGGGCGACGAATCGAGGCTCGGGTTTGCACGAGGGGGTAGGGATTGGGATTGAGATTGGAGCTAGGGTTCGGAGGGGGTTTATGGTTTTTCCGGGGGTACTTTCGGCTGTAGACCTTGATCTCCGACGCCCACCGGGACTTGACGGGGACCGAGGAGGCGGCCGCAACGGCCGGGGCGGTGCTCGCAGTGGGCTCATCCCCGCCGCCGCCACCGGGAGGGGCCGAAGCCATGCATAAACCCTAAATCCGAGACCCGAGAGGCTCGAATTGGGGATTAGGGAAGCGGGTGGCGAGGGTTTTGCGAAGAACCCTAGAAAAATCTGTGCTATTTTCGCGGCTTCGATTTGATATTTTTTCGAGTGTTATGGCGGTACGAGTCAGGGTGGGTGGCCGGTGTCGGGCGCGTCGGCGTTAGAATCCAATGGACATAGAATACCGTATTTGACTCTGGTACCAGTACCGTGAACAGTAAGGGCTCGACCAGCAATGTATACTGTACTACTATACTAAAACTGAACCAAACTCATTTTTGGCACTATTTCACATCGTATTTAAAAATAACAGTATAGCAATCGTATTGACAAAAATATCATTTTTACCGTCCAACGGCAATGCCCGCGACACGTGGCGCTATCGCCGGCGGCGCTGCCGCTCGACTGTCGTCAAGGAGCGGCGACAGCCCGACCACCGGCGGCGGTAATTAGGCTAGCTAATTCTATTTTTTTCCGTTTAGTGTTGTTTGAATTTTTAAATATATCAAATGAGCTCAAAAAAATACGAAAATTTATGTACAGCCTTCCCACACAACGTTCGTCACAGTGTAATTTTAGGGAATTTAATCCATGGCGAATGTTGCTCAAAAATTCATACAATTTTGACATTTTTACGAGTTTTTACATATAGCAAACGAGCTCTAAAAATTTCAAAGTTTTATGTGAAGGCTCCCGATGCAGTAACAGATATTATATAATTTTTTGAAAATTTTATGCAGTCTGAATTAGCCACGTTTGTTCGGACTAACTTAACCATGAATTTAACAAATATTTCACGTTTTTTTACAATTTGATACACTATGAATTTGTATAATTAAAAGTAATTACAGTACTACAAAAAATGCATCACAGGATGCAATATAGCTCACTCTTCTGAGTCACTGCTATCTTTTCGCCACGCTTGTCTTCCGTCGCGCACGAGCATGTCCTGTTGAGTATGTCAGTCGGTCCAGAGGTTGTATATCGGGTTGGAGGAGGTATGGAGACCGTTCGTGCTGCGGTGGTGCGGTGGTCCAAGAGGGTCGAGATACGATCTGTTGTAGGGGTGCAAACGGATCGGATTCGGACGGATATTGCTGTTACCATATCCTAACCCATATTTTTTTCAGATTCGGTACCAATCGGATTCGGTGCCGGATCGGTCGGGATTAACCCGAGCCGTTTGCACCCCTACTTGTTTGTAAAGAATGCATACAGTATAACAAATGGAGTAGGAGGACGTACTGTCAAGAACTTGATGTTACTACTTAATAGCTGATGTGGAAGATTTTATTTTACCATTGCAAAAGAAAATGAAACGTCAAATAGAAGCACTAACATGAAATCAAACTTGAAAATGTATCGGATTCGGGACGGATATTGCTGTTACCATATCCTAACCCATATTTTTTTCTCCGGATTCGGTACTAATCGGATTCGGTACCAATCGGATTCGGTGCCGGATCGGTCGGGATTAACCCGACCCGTTTGCACCCCTAGTACGCTGGTTCCGGTAAGGGTTGAATTCGTCCGGCTGAGACGTGCTGAACTGCGAGATGCCCTCAATAATATCATGTACGAAGCACTCTAGAAATCCTCCTTGTGGTACAAACGAGCTCTCGCCCTGACCGTACGACATGGCAGCAAAGCCGGAGGAGCTCTACCCATCGAAGTGTCCAAATTTGGGTATGCCGAGAACGCTGAGCCTTGCCCTGCGTACGCTATAAACCCTGGCACCGTGTATTGCTCTCTAGAAGCATTTAGGAGGCCCGTGTCGTCGTCAGTGGACTCGTCGTCACCCCCATGTTGGATTGGAGGCTGCAAGACGAAACGATATGTATTATCCACAACAAATATTCCGGATGTACAATGCGAATCTCATATCTCCCGAATGTGCGGTGAAGATGAATATCAGGGGGCGGTAGTCTGTGCAGGTGGTGTGGACGGCAAAAGGGATGTATCTTGATGACGCACCTACGATGGGAGAACGTCGTGATGTTAGTGGAACGCAAGGCGTAATAGGAAAAAACATGTAGGTTCGTACGTAAGTTACCTCCTCCTCGGTACAGCGCACGGATGATCGGCAGCTAGTACTACGACGCCATGCAGACTTAGTACATTGCGATGGCCGGTCGGACTCGCTAGGTCGCGATGACCTGGCGGATGAGCATGGTGCCCCCACTAGGTAGCTCATGTGCGCACTATGATCCAAGGAACAGCCGTAGGTAAGGTTGTGCATTATTTTTTGGTCTGTTTTAGGATAAACTTCATAGTCTTCTGTAGGACCGGTGGCGTCTCTGGACTACTGATGGCGGCCTCCGACGCGCTTGCGATGCGTCGTGCCCGCTCCAACTGAAGTGACATATGAAATAGGTTCAGTAACGAGCAGTACGAATTTGTTGAATGGAACGATAAGATATTTGAACTGTCTTACACTATCATGCCGCCGCGAAGTGCTATCGGGATTGATGGAGCGGTACACATGTTCCTCGTGCGTGATGTGCTCGGGGCGATCTGGTGGGAAAATGGTCAGTCTGTTGTGTGACTGTGGTACATACCACGCCACGTACTCGTCGTACGTCTGGACGTCGTACGGACGCTGCTCCATGATGACATCGATGTGTGCCCTTTCTGCCCATGCCGTCGTCCACTGCTGCTGCATTGGTCGCCAGTCTGTACCATCCTGATCAGCCCTCGATTGCCTGCATTTCCAGAATAATCGACGTTACATAGCAAGACATATGAAAGTGTACGCAATAGTCGGATGGAGTTTGACTCACCGGTGCACGGCATGCGGTAGGAACCTGCCATCCAGAGGGGGCACGGCCTAGTGCAAACCCAACTGTCGCATCACGCGCTGTGGCGCATAAGCCTCTATCATGTACGAGAACACTATATGGTGTGTCGTCATCCATAGCTCCCCGTCCTCTAGGCAATGCAGAGACCGCCCGTGCGGCGATACACGAAGCACGAAATCAACCGTCTAGGGAGTCCATATGACGTCGATATCGTGCAATGACTCGAACTCATTGTGCCACAGCAAGTAGCACCTCGACAGTTTGCTATTCGCCCACCGCAGACGGGCAGCAGTCTACCGCATGCCCATAGTGGGCTCGTCTATCAGGTCGTCGGCGAACTCGCTGAACGGGTGCACTGGCATCACGATCATCGGACGTCCGATAGGAAAGTGCTCCCAACTCCACAACTGCAGGAGCACGTAGCAGATGGCCAGATTGGGGGTACCACCAGTGGCGCACTGGCAAGCGTCACATAACCCTCGATATGTGGCACACAGAACCGCTGATCCCCAGCTGTACCGAGGCATTGCCCCGAACTCTGCGTGCACCAAAGACTCCGCGAGGTCAATGAATTCGGTGTTGCAAATATCGCCGTGTGTGGCTGGAAACATGCTCCAACCAAAAGAGCTGGATAAGGAACATGACGAGATGCGTCCTGACGACCTCCGGCATTGCAACTTGTAGACACACACTGAAATTGTTAAGCCACGTGCGGGGGACGCCACGTGCACTCTCCGGGATAGGCCGGTCGAACCGGTCCGCCAGCCTCTCCTTCCAGTTGGCTGGTGCAGGGGCTGGAACAAGTATGTCGCCTCCAAGAGGGAGACCCGTCAAGAACGCAACGTCCTCCAAAGTGACCGTCATCTCACCCCAACGAAAGTGAAATCTATGCGGCTCAGGCCTCCACCATCTGATAGGATGTCACCAAGGTTACCAAAGAAAGAGGAAATAGCAAAGGTAAGAGGTAAACTCGTCTAAAGGGGATACTCTAATGGCAATCCTAAACTAAAACACTCACTCGCCTAAAAAGACTAACAGAAGAAGCAATAAGCTCCATAAATAAAGATTTTCGACATGACTGCATCATAATGCTAGAAGCAAAACTACAGCTCACATCACACACAATGGCAAGAAAAAGCAAAACGATCTACATGGTACTACAAACTATAATAGGGTTCTAATCTAGTGGCTTCCAATCTTCACGGTAATCTTCAATCTTGTCTTGAAATATATTGAGTGCTTACTTAATCCAAAATTCACAAAAAGCTCAAAGAATTCCATGCCAACCTCCACTTTGATTATGGAAAAATCGAGACATCTATAGATATTATAAGGACAAGAAGTCAAATTAAGATTTGAAAACAATATCCCGAAGAATGTAAAGAATAAGATCCTGAGAATGAGGAAAGAATAGAGTATCACTAGATAATCATTTAGTTGATTTGATTTAGAAAATAGATTTTAAAACTTTGCTAATTGGACCACTCTAACTAGGGCTTCATCCTACAGTCGATATGGCTCTGATACCACCTCTGTAGAGACCCGAATCAGCAAATCCGGACTCTCTTGTGTATTCTGCACTAGTTTAGGACCACGCTAGTACACACAGTGTAAACATGGATGAAATATCGAGTATATCGTGATTTACTAAGAAAAGACTCAAATATTATTAATAATCAGAGTTGCGACCTTATGGCCAAGCTTACAAATAATAGCTTGAAAGGTTTAAGAAACTTGCAGTGCAAAACAGAAATAAGCGTAACAGCCATTCATATGACCACAGGCAATCGACTAGGAAGCGAAGTCCAAATCCGCAAGTCGTCAAAGTATCCCCCTTCAGGTACCTCCTGCTTGTATGGTTCTCCTTCTTCAACTGAGCAAATATGGATATAATCGTGAGTACATAGAGTACTTAGTAAGTCATTTGTAATGAAGAATACAATTTAGTATGCAAGGCTTACCAAAACATGGTTGATTGGTTATTTTGTAGAAAACAATAATTTGAAGTAAATACAGTAAAAAGATTGAAAGCGAACTTTGAAAATGATTAATAAGTAAATAAACAATGGAATTGAGAGTAACCACAAGTGAACTGATAATTCACTCCAATGAACCACCCGTGAACTAACCATTCACGTAATGAACCATCAGTGAACTAACCATTCACTTCTCAACTTAATCGATCCAAGTTTTTATGGAAACTCTACCCTCGTGTGAAATCACCAAGCATTGTCCGTAAACGGGGACATGGCTATTCGAATAGATTTACACTCTACAGAGGTGGCACAACTTTACCCATATGATATGGACATCTTATAATGTCACCGGTATAGCATACTTCCTTTGGCATGTTGACCAAGAAGATCACAACATGATTTTTACAATTCTTAATCTCAACCTGCTTCCTCCTCGCTAAGGTTTCGCCATCGAGTAGGTTAATTCCCTAGTCGGTAATTGCCTCCTCTTGCGCCAATGTGGATCCATGGCTAAGGCCAAATCACACTCATCTTAATGACGGAACCGAAATTGAAACATCACAAATTAATCAGCCAGGTCCATCCCATACTGGACATGTGGTTGTACGATAAAGCTCAGATCAATGGTATACAAAGTTAAGTCCTTCGACATTATCTAGGTAAAACATCCACATCCTAATGTGCAAACTGCACCCCCTTTACTGCACAATCATTCGCCCAAGTGACAACTATTTTATATAACCACCACCAATGACACTACCCATGCCAAGGTACACAAATTTTATAACTGTAGCTGACCACCACGATTTAATATCTCATTAGGTTAAAATTAATTAATTGATGATATGTGATTACAAGCCTAACGTACTACAAGCACGGCTAAGCATACTAAACGTACAACCCAAGTGACAACTAATATTGTATCACTAGATAAATATAAATCCTACGGTGATAATGGAATCATGGCATTCAAATTATCAATGAGAAATTAATCAAATAGGTCATTAACTACCAATACAAAGATTTTATAATAAAATAGCGATGCATGATAATTTAAAACAAAATAATACATAATAGATTCGAAAACTAGGTTCAACATGATCAAAGGATATGACTTGCTTTTGGACTTTCTCAGTTACCAATTTCTTGATCTTTGGTTCCTTCTTTTGCTCTTTCGAAGATGTTATCTAACGAGAGAAAACAGAATGAAGCACAAAAAAATCAAATAAAAACCAAATGAAACACAAAAACATCAAAACCAGAACTAAAAATATAGAGATCAATTTTAAATGAATTCAGAAAAAAGAATCGAGTCAATCGGAGCTAGAACGGAGAAGAACAGGCTCTTGAAAAATTAAATCTAAAGGAAAAAGACTGAAAATTAAGAAATCCTACTATGTTGTGGACTCGGTGTATGGAATGATTAGTCTACGGTGAACTCGGCTCACGGAATAGTGTACTATGACTAGGCTGCTAACGTGGCGGCTAAGGCTGACGTGGCAGTGGAGTGGCTCGGTTGCTGATGTGGCGCACATGTGGATGAATGTGTGGTAGGGCTTGTTCTTTTTGGCTGCGGCTTATTGTCGGGACCCGGATTTCCAAATCCAGACCCTCTGTGTATTACAGCACTAGTCCCAGATCAAAGCTAGTGCACACAGTCAAACAGTGATGATTACATAACCAACAACGCTTTATTACAATAATAGAGGGTACAGACCAAAAGGCCTTTTTATTACAACTGAGGTTTCAAGACCTCACACACACACTAAACACAAAACACAGCGCAAGCAAAAGATAACTCCAACGGAGACCCATCAATACGCCACAGGCATCTGACTGGGGAAACGCAACCTAGAACTCCGGAAAGCCTTCGTCGAATCCATACGCGCCGTAGTCGAAGATTCCTTCTTGAGCTTCATATTCCTCTGAGATTATTTTAAGTGTAGCATGTGAGTACATAAAGTACTCCGCAAGTCTTGGGAAAATGCAGTAGATGTAAGGCTTAACAAAGGAAGGCTATATGGTTCTTTTGCACAAAGCAATATTTTATTTCAAATACCATTAAATATTTTTTAAGGCATTGATTTAATAAAGTAATTGTTTTAACAAAAACTATCAAGAATAATAAAGTGAAGCTTACAACCACCATCACTAGATCACTGGCTCCAACTGCCAAGGTTTTAAGAAAAACGGGTTACACCACCCACACTGGCTACATCCGCCAGGGTTTAAGAAAAACGAGTTACACCACCCACACTGGCTACAATCGCCAGGACAACTCCGGGAGTTCCAACCACTCTCGGTTTTTCAAAACATTTATTTTAAAACCAAAACCAAAGATCTACCATGTGAATGCATTCCTTGCCCGCCCTTGACCGTGGGCACGGCTATTCGAATAGTTTTACACTCTGCAGAGGTTGTACAGCTTTACCCACAAGAGATAAGTCATCTTAATAGCCAACATGCTTCCTTAGGCATGAGACCCAGATAATTTATCACAAAGCCTTTACCTTACTCTAGTCTAGCTAGTCACCACCACCGAGGTTTCACCGTGAAGGTTAAATCCACCAGACGAAGCCCCTCTTGCGCCATATGAGTACAAGTAAATCACTGTCCCTCACTGTGAATAACCAGTAAATCCCTGGCTCCCACTTTCCACTGGTGGTACCTAAACTAGACTATTGTAAGTTAATCAGCTAGGTCGTACCCATATAGACATGTGGTTGTACGGTAGTGCTCAGTCTGGACAAACACAAGCGTCGGTCCTTAATTGACTAGGGCGGAACATACACTTAACAAGTTCTCGTGCTAGCCGCACCAAACCAAACCAACCATCCGCCCTGGTCTAAATCTAATTTTCACATTTTATTTTATTTTAAAAGAACTGTGGCAATTCCAATCACCACTAAATCTTGTACAAAAGTCTAGTTCCACAAAAATATAATTTCCCATTCCAAGTTACCAAAGGTTATATAGCACGACTAAGCATTTTACTACCGTTGCAAAATTTACCAAAGTTTAATAATAATCTCATTATTGAGACAAAGGAAATCCTAGGGTGTCAAAGGTACATGGTTGTCAATGCCAAATGAGGGTATAACAATTGTCGGTTTAACTAATATCTCTAAAACAGAAATTATCATTTTATGTAATATAGCAATGCATTAAATTTAAAATAATCAAAACATTTCTCAAACATAGGTTCAAGATGTTCAAAGGAGACTTGCCTTCTTACATGCTGTCTGGACATTCTTGGTGCGGATCGGAAAATTCTTCGGTGACGTCGGGTTCTACTACAAACGATAATTACAAATGAATAAATAAATACAAATAAAATCACAAAAATATAAAATATATACTGCAAGGAAGTTTATGATTTTATACGAATTTAGAAATTTGAATCACTGGATTCGGAGTTTGGACGACGGAGAACGAACGATTGGAAGATCGAATGGATTTAAAATTCCAGAAAATGGAAAACCGAGGGAATATTCTCTGGAATCTTATTTTTGGCTGGTTTTGGATATATTTGAGTGTATGACGCATGGGGCCCAGCTCTCATTGAGTAGAGATTTTTTTTCAATAATATATAACAAGTGGGTCCCACTTGTCATTGACTAGATGCAGAAAATGGCCAAAGACCTACAATAAAAATAATGTGCATTTCACGAGATTCAAACCAAGACCTCCTAAGTGAATGCTCTAGCTTGTCTCCACCAACCAAGTGAGCAACTGTTCTTTCTTGACAAAGAACCAACACAAGGAATGAAGAGCTAGCAAGAAACTCCTTTGTTCTTCAACACACGAACAAGAGCGGGAGATGGCGGCCATGGTGGACAGAGATGCTGCAAGGGAGGAGAGAGGCGGCGGAACTACCAAAATGGAACCCGAGAGGTCCTCACCCAATGGTGGTGGTGGCATCACGAGAGAGCGAGGAGGCGCGGTGGCGGTGGCGGCGATGGGGCGCGGCGGCCACGCCGGGTGGGTGAGGCGGCACGGAGGAGGAGAAGGAAGGAAGGAGAAGTGGATGCCGAAAGACACCCGTGGCTTTTATAGGGAAGGAGGAGGAGGCCGTGGGTGGGGAAGGTGGCGCAAATTTCGGCCGAAATCATGGGGGTAAATGAGCGGAAACGGTCGGCAATTAGAGAGGAGTTGATTGGGGTCTTAATGCGCCAATTAACCGGGAGTTTAAGCGGAGAAAACGGCCGTAATTGAAGCTTTAAATTCGGCATCAATGGTGGGGAGAGAGAAGGTGGGAGGAGGAAGAAGGAGAGGTTGAAGATGAATATGACGGGTGGGGCCCACCCGTCGGTGAGAGAAAAAGAGAGAGAGGGAGTGTGAAGGGGTACGGGCCGTCGGATGCGCGACACGTGGCAAGTGGGTTGATATCGCGCGTTGGATTTAAATGAAGGGGTAAGTTGTGATGAAGGGTTGAGATTAAAACGTGGAGAGAGATGGATTCAATCCGGGCGCGACACGTGGCGGCCCGAGATTAATCGGATTTAAATTTCGAATTAAATTTTCAGAAAATACTAGAAACAATATAATTGCTTAGAAAAATATTAAATAATATTTAAAAATTCTAGAAAATTCATAGAATATTCCTGGAGTTACCTTAGACTTAATAAAAAATATTTTTAATTTCGGATTTGCTTTTAATAATTTTATAAAATTCCTTTTATCTTTTAAAATTGATTTTTAATTCCAGAAAATTCTCAAAAATTATTTAAAAATTCTGGGAAGGTTGAGAAAATTAAAATGAACTCTTTTTGGCTTTATTAAAATATTTAAAATACATTTTCATGTTTTAAATTTTGAAATAAATTCCAGAAAAGCGCAGAAAAATCCAAATACAAGCCAATTGCTTTAAAATGATTAATTTGAATTTAAACTTTTCAAAACTCAAAATTTTGGGATGTTACACTTATGGCTGAAATTTTTAAATTTTGGCTGTTTACGGTACAGATTACGGAGAGACCGATACCCACTTACGATTTTGGCGGGTACAGATGTTGGACTTTTAACGTGTACTACGTTTAACTTGTAGACTCCGTCTTGAGAAAATACTCCGTTTAAAAGTTAAGTATTGTAACAAAAGTCAAAAGCCGTCCGGTTTGTCACCTGCCAAACAGGCCTGTAGCCTTGTGGGATTAGGGCTTGCGTGGCGTCTTGGAGTGGTGACCGACTCGGTAGGTGCATGAGTCTGAGCACGTGTGACGGTGTGTGGGACCCGGCTGTCAGCCTCTCGGTGCACGATGAACTCGATTAATGGAGAAACCAAAGCATCGCGCGGCGCGGGGTGGGGGTGATGTGGCCGGCACGTGAAACGAAACATCACCTCTAGGGCATATCACTGACAACTGAAAGTTGAATTTGATCATGTTCTGAATGCTGAATTGCATGACTTAAGAACAAGTTCCTGGCACGTTGAATTGCTTGCTGCCGCTGCTACTGGGAGCTATCTGGTGCTATTTGCTGCTGTGAATAGCTGGCCGTTCATCTAGGCCAATGCCACCGCTTACCAAGATGCTAGCAAAGCCTGGCTGCATCGTCAACAACGCTATTTTGCTACAGGGACGCATACAGGCGCATAGGAAACAAACATTTGCTAGAACCGCACAAATCGGCCAATACTGCTGATGCATACACTTGAAACAAACGAATGGATCGTCCAGACTCAGTAAGCTGAACTGCTGATCTCAATCAACAATTCAACACTTCCGTTACTCACCGAATCACAGCAATGTGAAGAAACGGGCTCCTGAATGCGCACACATACACAGAAACACGTTCCATCAAACAGTTATGAACATTGCCAAGATATGGAACAACGTACAAGAACAATCAAGAATTCAGCTCACTAATTCAATCCATTTCCATTTCATCTATCCTACTCCTACCGATCACGACAATCCATTCCCTGAATGAACCAATAGGCAATCCGGCTGATGAATTAAAGGAGAGAAAAAAATGAACGAAGAAAGAATGCTGTGACTGTGTGACATACATCCTCCAACCAAGAACTGTGCCGCGCGCTATCTGAACTCCTTCCTGAGCGAGTACTTCACCTTCGCCGCAACCAGCGACCGCGCCGGCACGGCTGCTGAGTTGCCCACAGCCGAAGGCGGCCACGGAGCGAGGAAGAGGTTGGTGATGTCGCGGAGGGGCGCCCGCCTCCTGGCCTTGACGCCGCGCGGCCTCTTCATCCTGTGACTCTTGACGGCAACAATGCCGTGCGGCGGCGGGACGTTCTCCTTGTTGCTGCCGCTGCCGCTGCCAAGAACGGCCATTTGGGGGCGTGGGAATTGGCTACAGGCGAGGAGATGCGGGTTGGAGCTGGGGATCGAGGGGATGGGATGAGATCATGGGAGGAGGAGCGAGGGTGGCGCTGGTATTTGTAATGGATCGAGCGGACATGTTTGGGATTCAAGATTCAAGTTTTGGGGAATCTTGGCTGAGGCGGAAATATTTGGGATTTGAGTTCGGTTCTTGGAGCTAGCGCGGCGTGGACCATGGAGGGAGGGAGGCTGGCTGGAAATTTTCCGTTTTGGTGCGGTGCCTCGCGGGCGCGCGCGCGCGCGGCTGGAGCTCGAGTGTGCGCTTTTGCGCCTCCGTTTCGCGTCGCCTGGAGGGAGGGAAGGGAACCTTCGGGATTTTTCTCCGCGGCCGCGGCCAGCGCGTGATGGTCATGCCCATCGAATTATTAAAAAAATTCCTATCATTTACCCGTAAATAATCATCCACCGGATAGATGATTATTCACGGATAAATGGTAGGAATTTTTTTAATAATTATGTTTTTATTCAGCACTACAAAATATACCTATAAATGTTTTTTTTCACTTTTAAACTCACATCGTCACATGATTAGACGACTTAGGCTAGTCACCAAACCGTTAAGCGACCCCTAACTAAGTCACCGAACTGTTAGACGACTAGTTCATGTCGCCCAACGGTTGGACAACTTTGCACTTAGTCGTTTAACGGTCGACCGATTTTAAATAATAATATAATTATTGTATTAATCCGATGAAAATAATTGTGAGGGAGTAAATGATAAGTCTGATGATACATGGTTCAGAAAACAATAATAAGGTGGACTTGATCTGCCAAGTGACGTGCTACATCTAGTTCAGTTAACAGGAGAAAGATGATGTAAGGCTCAAAAAAATAATGCGGAGTTGATCTACCACGTCATGTGTGTTTATTTCTCTACATGACATCCTCATCTATGTGTCACATAGTTCAACGAGTAGCATAAAATTCATCTTATAAATTAGACTCCTCTATTTTATCCTAGCAATATGACATTAAACTATGGATATTTTAAAATTCCAGCGAATGGGCCTCACTCATATGGCCTAGTTCGATGTTTATAGAGTCGCGGGAGCAATATAAGCTAGAACGCTCATAAACAACATATGCCAATCTACACGAGAATTAATATGTATGGATGTTTGATTAATTAGACCTTGGTTTAGCCTGAAGGACGTCACGTTTTGACTTACTAGCCAGTTCGTTAAGCTTGCATCAGCAGAGGACCTTATATGTTTATTACTTGTGTATATGTACGTACGTTACCTTTCAACGCTGATATGTTCGGTCCATTTACTCCTGCGACTATAAACATCAAAATAGGTTTATGTGAGGGAGGCATATTCTCTGTAATTCTAAAGCATATATAGATTTGTATTATATTATTAAGATAAAGTGGAGAACGCTAATTTATAAGGTAGAATTCTTGTTACTCCACCGGATTAATACAATAATTACATTATTAGTTAAAATCGTCCAACCATTGAGCGACATGTAGACTAGTTGCTCAACCGTTGGGCGATTTGGCCACGTGTCGCCCAACGGTTGGACAACATGAGGTAAAAAGGACAGAAAAACAATTCACATGTATATATTTTGTAATTCTAAATAAAAAATGATTATTTAAAAAATCAAATGGTAGAGTATTCTAGGATTTTTCTGCGCAAGCCCCATCACGGCACACTAACCTTGAGCACTCAGATCCACCACACAAATCACAAACAGATCAAGAAATGAATCCCCAAATCGGAAGCCAAATCAAAACAAAAGGAGAAAATGGAAAGTAAATCGGAGGGGGAATAGAGAGAGAGAGAGTGAGGAGAGTCGAATCTCGGTGACCAGAGTTGGAACCGTGGCTAGCCGCACGCAGATCTGGTCGGTGGGAAGTCCAAGGGATGGCCCGCAACATCGGTGGTGGTCGACCTAGGCCAGTGGCACCATGGGCGGTAGCAGCCGAACGAGCTGGGAAAATGGCACAATAAGGATGCGAAGGAGATAGGGCAGGTGTACTAGGTAGGAGGCGACGTTGTGCTAGGAGACCAACCACTCATCAGCTGGGACCCGATGAGGGAAGAGGCAGTGTCCGACGGCGAAGAGGGTAATGGGAGAGAAGTGATCAAGTGCAGAGAGAAAGGAGGGGGAGAGATACAGGTGATGACCAAGCTGTCATGGGCCAAGGTTCAAGGGCCGGTAGGGGGAAAATAATAATATACATAGGATGTATATTTATATAAATATGTATATGCTCATAGATGAGGGTATATAAGTATATATATGCACACACCTGTATATATACGCATAGGCAATAGGTGGCCAGCAACAACAAATTACCAACAACACTAAATTGGCAAAACAACAGATTCTCATGTCATCAAAAGAATAGCTACAAACAACAAGTACACAAGATTTAAACATTTACCTATAAACACATCAATCAGTTTAAGCCAACAGAATGTTGCCATCGAGTAGCATAGATGTAGTGTATTTTATATTCCCATAAATAAAATCGTACTATAGTACTAAATGTAGGAAATGAACCGAGTCAGGAGATAGGACTCCACCTGAAGGTGTCTGATACTAAAATCTGCTACCAGATCCCAGGCAAGCATGCCCTTAATCATTTTGATCAGAGTATCTTCACATAAAATAAATGAATTCTCCACTAGAATAATATCACCAATTGCATCGAATAAATTTTCTACTTGATTCGGATGAATGATGATGTGAATGTGATGAATGGTGATTTAGCGGGCTTAACTGATGGAGCAGTTGACCTGTAGTTTAAGTATTTAGTGGGCAGATGGTGTCTTTGGGAAGGTGTTGAGTGAGCAGTTGGAACCCTCTCTATATTGATATGATATAAAGGTTTACAAACTTTCACTCGTATAATAAGCCTTATCTGTCGTATTGGCCATAGTCCTATATAAGACGGGTAGAACAAGTTACTTATCAAGTTATTATATATACTCCACATGGGTATGTAGTGTTATCTATGGATTCACGGGCAAGATCTCAATTGGACTCAGGCTCATAAAGGATAAATCCAGCACATATATTTAGCGTAGTGGAGTGTTGAGTGAAGATGTATCTGACCCAACTAACGACTAGGAAATACCCTAGTCGGATGAAGGTATAATATACTGAAATAGAAGGTAACATTCCGTACCCTGATTTGGGCATCACATCTAAGGAAATGTGAAGAACCATTTGTAGCAAAAATCAGAGTAGCTATGAGTAAAATGATACAAGTATGCGCAGCGCTATAAATCGTGAATTCACACATGTCTCCTGAATTGGAGGCTACATGGACTAAATAGATGTTCTATCTTGTCATATGAGTGATCAGTAGATTTCAAAATTAAAATATGAAATTTTATCCAACATAAAAACCCTTATTTTCGAGACGATGTGAGATGAGACATGATCGATTGGAATATTAATTACTGTTCATAAAGTTACATATTTATTATTAATGCTCGTTGAGTATATTGTATTCATCCTTATTATTACTTTTCTTTATTTAGAGGTTAGGCAGTCCGGAGTTGTACTTGGTACTGACGATATCTACTGGGAAGCAGCCATACTGAGTGAGACAGAGTTGACCCTGATTACCATGTGTACCAGGTGAAAGCCATATACGAGTTGTGGGACAATTAGCAAGCCACTAGTAGTGGTTCATGTACGTGACCCAGGACGTAATTTCAGGTCTCTATGTATTAATTTCAGCACTTGTAATATTACTAGTTGAAAGTACTTCTATTTCTAACAGTATTGTAGAAGTTAATCAAGCTGTTAAGCTTTGCTAAAGACTTTAGCCCTATGTGACAATATGATTATAATATTATGGTACCATCTCTAGTTATTGTTCTCCTGCAATATTTTGATGGAACTTATTATTTGCTAAAATAAAAATTTATTCTGTTTTGTCGGGTAATAATTACAAACTAATAACATTACCTAAGACAATGATAGTATGGATTGGATTGGCACATTTGTCCTGCTGGGTTCAGGTCCTAATCGAACGGGGCGAAAAAAAGGGAACTATTTTGATAAAAGAATAGTTGACAAACTACGCTTTCAACATTGGACGCAGCACAAGATCCAACCCAAGTAAAAAACAGTGCGGCGCTAGCGTCCCTAGAAATATTGTACTCCATTATTCAGTAAAGAAATGTGCTTCGTACAAAGGCTGTTTTGTCTCTAATGTTCAAATATTCAATGCCGTAAGCTTAGGGAAAACAAATATTTGATGTCTTTGTTACGTGCAGAAGCCTCGGGCCGTCCAATCCGGCTTTTTTTCGGCGGTTTCTAACTTCTAACTGTGTATTTTTTTTATAGAAATTACATTGTAACGAGTATTACTTTTTTCTAAGTCTGAAGTTAAAGAAAAAAACATGTTATATCTTCATAAATAATACAAAGAAAAAAATCAAAACAAAAAAAACAAAAAAACTAAAATTAAAAATCAACATGTTTATTTTGACTTATAACTTCATAGGATCAGAAACAGCAAACCGAAGCTAAAATGAACAGTTCCAATCTCATCGATCTGACCACTCGTGAACCAGGAATTAAAAAAATGCACTATTCACCCATGCAATTGCAATGGAAAAATGCACTATTCACCGATGCAATTGCAATGTCCCCATCAGCTGTGCATTGGATCACCCATCCACCAGACTGGCTAATAATTAATGCAATTGGCAGAAAATGCACTTTTCACTGTAATCGTGTAAGGTTTTTAGGCGTTATTAAATTAAAAAAATTAAAAATAATTAAATTATCTCATCACTACGAACAACATAAAAATACGAAAAAAATAAAAAAATCTAAAAAATTTAAAATAAATAAAGACGAAATTAAAAAGATAGAAGCTAAAAACAATCCTTCTTACTAAGATGTTTCCCGTCTACTATACCTGAGACTCCAAAGTGCCACCTGCGATAATAGGCTGTTTTGTCCAAGGAATGGGTCAACGCTTAAATAAGATCGTTAATCTTGAATGTAACCCAACAGATCTTGCGAGATGGTATCTGTAGGTACTATCTTTGAACACGAGTTAAAAATCCTAACACAGCTGAGACAAAAAACATGTTGCTTCTGCAACGTAACGATGTGGTGTGATGTCAACTGCACATTGGTATTCTTCAAACTAGTAAAAAGGGGCAAGATCGCGGTAATTTCACTGATCACGAGTGCGCAAGTCAAGGTTACAAGTAGAATTACATGCCATGGTTTGAACATTATCCATCCCAATCGAAGCAAATTAACACCAAAGCTATATGTACGCAAGGGCTAATCATTGACGCTTCCAAGAAGGCAAGAAGACGAAGATGCAGCACGCGTGCTTAGAGCTCCCTACCTTTGCGCAGAGCTAGATTAGCCGCGTCTTAATTAGAGCGCGCACGCTATAACTGGCTCTCCAGGTCCGGCTGCCGGCCGGCGGGCTCCGCCTCCTTGGGCTCGGCCTTCTCCGGCGGCGGTGGCGGGAGAGCGGGACGCGCGCGGCAGACGGGGCAGGAGGCGTGCGCGCAGAGCCAGGCGTCGACGCACCCGACGTGGAACGCGTGCCTGCACCCGGGCAGCGCGCGCACCGCGTCCCCGTCCTGCATGGCGCTCAGGCACACCGCGCACTCCACTGGCGCCGCCCCGGCCTCCGCCTTGAACCTGAACACCGGCATGGCCGCCAGCGCCGCCTTGTCGAGCCCCCCTCCTCCCGCCCTCTTTCTCGCCGGCCCCGCCAGGCCGGAGTCCGTCCGGTGCACGCCGTCGAGACCGCTCCACCGCACGTACAGGTAGTTGAGGTACAGTATCACCCCGTACAGCACCAGGCACACCGCCGTGAACGCCCCCACGAGCTCCAGCGTCGCGCCGGAGCTGCAGCACCCCCCTCCTCCGCCGCCGCCCCCGTGCGGCTGCTGCGACGCCGCCGTCGGCCCCCCCGCACCCGTCGACATGCCACTCAGCTACTAGCTAGCTAGGATGCCACTCTAAGCAAAGCAAAGCAGGGCGTCGTGGCGTGGCGTGGCGTGGCGTGGCGTGGGATTTTGGCGTAATGCAGTGGGAGGCTCGGATTTGTGGCGCGGAATCGCGGGGCGTTAAGCGTGGCCTTGCTTGTACAGGAGGGGACCCTGATTATGTAAGGGGTTAACGTTTAATTAATCAAGTAAATGATTGCGGTTTGGTGTGCTGAGTGCTGATGGAAGGGAGTGCGAGGCGCGGGGAGAGGGGCTTTCGTTTCCACAAATGGTGCGGTTTTGGGTTGGACACACGCTGCGAGAAACTTCGATCCTGGTAAGTGGCGACTAAGGGCACACAGATTTTGGATTGGACGGCACAATCCGGTGAGCTTAATTAGCCTGATTGCTCAGGTTTAGGGTGAGTTTTTTTTTATTGATGGTTTATAGCTTAGAGCTTAAATATTTGAACGCTGACTGTTCGTGAGAGGTAATACGTACAGAAAAATAGTATATGATTTTGGTAGGTACAGTTGAACTCAGTACACTTTTTACTACAATTTTTCTATTGATATATCTTGAAAAAACGCACCATTTTAAAGCAAGTAACTGTAAACAGTACGAGCATAAATCAGTTGAAAGCCGGTTCAAACCCAACCTTAGATGCTCAGGTCAGGTGGGTAAAGCTAAGCTTAGATTTTAAAGTACAGGTATTGAGTTGCATGCATCAGTAAGTTCATTTAAAAGCCTAACCTGATGAGAGACATGTAATTCACTCGATACCCTCCCTCACGTGTAGACTCTTTTAGTCATAAGATGTGGAATAGAAATGGACTGTAATTATTTTTTTAGTTATGCTAATTGGATCTTGAACTTAAGACATCTTGACTTTGATACCATATTGACTTATATGTATCAACTAGTTCGCTTAAAAGTCTAAGCCGATAAGGAAAAACAATCAACCACTTGTAATCCATCAACATGATTAAAGAATTCTAGGTAGGTTCAGGCTTGAGTTTGATCTGATCCAGTCGAACACTAACAACCATATGTGTTTGTTTTAAAATTTTCAGGCAATTAAGTACCGTGCACCAGTGGCGAAGCCAGGATTAAAATTGAGGGTGGGCTGAAGTATTTGTCGGACTAAACTAAGTTGAAACAAATATAGTCTTGTACTTTTATAGAATATCAAATTCATACAGAAATTATACAATTGAAGTCTTGGAGACAAACAACAAAAAACAGAGATATACAAAGTACATACCTCGATAAAAGAAAGCGCATACCCAATAATATATAATTATTCTGCTATGAGTACGGAGTAGAAGTAAATCACCTGTGTATGAAACATATGAAAATTAGTTATATAATAGAAAATTGTGAATAATAATGAAAGTTTAGATTATATGAATTATGCAACATACCACAAATAAGCTAATTTGAACCACGAGACAAATTTGAATCACGGGGCAAATGCATTCTACGCGACTTCATGCCTTGGAAACGGTTTATGATTTTATCATCATCAATGGATTTAAAGATCTCTCGCTCCGTGTAGCACACCATCAAGTCATTGAGCCACTCATCTGTTACCTTATTGCGCAAATCTGTTTTGAATAAGCTTCTTTGGTTGAGTTGGACGAAAACCACTTGAATTACTTACGAAATAGTTACACAAAGTTCGTTTCTCCATTATAGCAAAATCTATAAATAAATTATTAGTCTAAAATCTAAACTTTAAACTACTAACTCAATAAAAAAAGTACAGAAAAATTACCCAAAAGCAATGAAGCTGTCGGCTGCCCGATCCTCAAATACTCAGATTTCTATTCACACTTTCATCGAATCGAATCACGATATTATCAGTATTACTTTCATCAGATCGGGGACACCAGTCAAATTTCAATTCATCCACCGACCACCGAGGCACCGAAAGGCCGTCATTGTCGGCAGCTTCGCTTTTTCTTCCGCCCCCGCACCGAGTCCACCGACGAGACGACCGCAGACCGCACTCAAGACTCGCCTTTTCTCTCCGCTCGCGTCAAGACCGAAGTGGGCCGCACGACGCAGCCTCCTTTTCCTCTCCGCCTCCGCTGCCCGAAGACCGCAAATATCGCTCCGCCTCCGCCTCGCCTCGCCTCGCTCCTCTCCTCGCGCCGCCCGCCTCGCCTCGCCCTCGCCGGCCGCCACTCACCTAGCTCTCTCTCTCGCTCCTCTCCGCCGCTGTTTCAGACTCGCCGGCGGCGCCTCGACCTCGCCGCCCGGTCCGGATCCACCTGGCTCGGCCCCTCGTCGGTCGTCGCCCGCTCGACTCCTCCCACCGGGTCGCCGCGCGCCGCCGATCGCGATCCGGATGGATATGTACTTTGTGATTTGTGAATGTGTTTGTCTAGGTCTCGCTGCTCGGGTCCGGATCGAGATCGCCGCCACTGGATCTTGGGAGTGGAAATGGATATTTGTTGGGCCAATAAGATAATTTCTTTGGGCCTCTTTACGGGTGCTACTTGAAGTTTATTTTTTTGCTTGTTGGGCTTAAAGCCGCCGCGGTGCTTGCTTGCTTGTGAATGTGTTTTTGCTTGTTTGTCTGCTCTCGCCGGTCGCCGGGAAGGGGTCCGCCATGCGGGGGTTCGCCGCCTAGGAGGTGAGGCTTGAGCCTTACTAAGCCTCCCTTGGCTTCGCCCCTATCGTGCACCACAAGTGTAGCTGTGTAGTCTTCACACACACACACAAAAAGAAAACGTGTAGCAGTGTAATTTACTTTCATCTCTATTATGTATTTTATTGGTGGACAAGATGTTAACAAAGAGATTGGCATGGTAGTGGAAGGCTGGAAGTCCATACAACAGAGCCGGCCACTTAGGGGTGGAGTTAGGGCGAAAAGGGCCCTCAATATTCTTGAACAGCCAACTATCGTAGTTGCAAAGTTGAAGATAAATTAGACTTGTTAGTGCCCCAAAACCCAGGGTAACCTCTAAACAAAAAAAAAACCTAGGGTAATCACTTGACAGCATTTCAGACTGCCAGTCAGCTCATAAATATGTTTCTCAAATTACATAGATACATTTTTTTAAACATTTATAGCAAAGCCAAAACGTCTCTGTTTCCACTGTACCATGGGTTTCCACCTGATATCTTCCCTACTACTATACACTAAAAAAATGAGTAAATTTAGAGTTAGGCATGTTGTTTTTTCTTTAAAAATATGTTCATTTTTACATGATTACCACTTTAGCATTATGGTTGGTGCATGCTAGTACTACTCATTTAGCCATTAACCAGTACACACAAAAAAAACAATTTAAGGAGTGGTATACAAGATCAACATCGATGAGACCATCAAAAATTTCTCTGATTTTTTCTAACTATCCTGCGGCGCATCCGGATTGTTCTTCTTGTTGTTGAAGTCGACCTGAGCTGTTTGTATTGATCTGATGAGGAATGAATGAAGAAACGAGCAAAAAAAATCGAGTGGTGATCGAGACAAGTGAATTAGGCAAGAGCTGGGCCAGAGCCATCCAAAGCAAGTGGATAATAACTTTGATGTCTATCCACAAGGAACAACCCATGAGCCGCTGCGGCAGCTCAGGGTCTTTCATTTTCTGGAACCAGCCTCTGTGATTCTTCCATCCTCCAATGGCAAGGTGAAACCTGAAAACTACTGCCTGATGTGGAGATGTACTTCTGCCCTTCATAAAGGATGTGACAAGGGGAGAAAGAATCAAAGGTTGAGCAGTTAAGCGGCCTGTTAGTTGTCAATTCAATCAAAGTGGTAATGGGAGTTAAAATCTGAGGTCTCGAACCCTTCGAGCAGGATCAGTTTATTCTTTGGACCAACCACTGAGGAGAAGCAAACTCATTTATCTAGGAATATCTTTGAAACAGGATACAAGTATATAAGTATACAAGTATATCTTTGAAACTCATTTCTGGTATATGAGTTGTTAAAACTTTGCTCAGGAGAAAACACACATATCGCAAATAAACTAAGAGAACATATGAGAATTTCTGAATTTCTCTATTCTCTTATTTGCTCCCTTTTTTCCTTACTTTTCTCTTGCTTACAAAACTAGCTTCAAGCCTCCTCAATATATAGGCTAATAATCTCCTACTAGCATACGAATTCGGACTTCAAGATATCTCTCTCCTTTTAATGTCCACTGTATGATTTGGATAACATTTGATGATATATATCACTTTCATTTAGAATCCCGTTGCAACGTACGGATATCTTACTAGTGTAGGATATAGGCCCCGCTTGTTTCGACTTCAGCTTCTGGCTTATTTTTCACTATTCATAATTTCGTCTTTTTCTGAATTTTTGGCTTTTTTGAGCTTTTTTGCCGGTTCTTTTTCTTGCTGTATTCGTTTGCGTTGTTTGTGATGGGCTAACATATTTTTTATATTTTTTATTTTTTTTAAATTTAATTATGTTAAATAAGCCTCTGTCAGCTACAGTGTTTTTTCAACCAGCTACAGTGCTTTTCAACCATAAGCCACCAAAAATAAACCAAAATGATCACCACCAAAAACGAACCATAGCTTGCTCCAAAGACTAGTTACATTTCTAATTCCCGTGACAATTGAGATATTTTCTATGAAATTGTTATAAAATTTATGCGTTTCAAACAGCGTCTGATCCGCTTATTGACGGTATGCACGTCCAAATCTCACTTTCCTCCCGGGTAATTGGATGGGACCTTAATGGAATCATCATCAATAATCTTCCCAAGTTGCAACCATACATAGCACACGGTTTTACTCAGACTCTCAGCTGCTTACCAAGCATATCCCAAGTCCATCTATCACATCATAATTAAGCTGAACAAAGCCTTGGCTAGATACGTAGACGCCACGGTGACCAAGGCCGAGCAGCGCACCTCACCAAGCAGGCAGCCAAGAAACCAGCCAGCCATATCTGACTGATATCATCATGTCTTCCCACGATCCCAGCAGCACCACCGCGGCCGACGTCTCCGGCGGCTACGGGTTGTGCGACACGGTGGTGCTCGTCTGCCTCGCCTTGACGTCCGGCCTCATCGTCCTCACCGTGGCCGCCTGCTTCAGGCGCGCCTTCGCCCAGGGCTACGCCGCGGGCGGCCGTGCGGCGCCCCTGGCCGGTGGCGGCAGCAGCCGGCGCGGGCTGGTGCCGTCCGCTCTCGCGGCGATCCCCAAGTTCGCATACCGGAGGGGCGCGGCGCGGCGCGGGGACGTCGCGGACGGCGCCGGCGGGTGGGCGCAGTGCGCGATCTGCCTCGGCCTGGTGCTGGACGGGGAGCTCGTGCGGCGGCTACCGGCGTGCGGGCACCTGTTCCACGTCGAGTGCGTCGACATGTGGCTCTACTCGCACGCCACGTGCCCGCTCTGCCGGTGCGACGTCGGCGAGGCGGCCGCGGCGGCCGGTGAGAAAGTTTGATCGAGCTGGAGGGGCGATCTGGATAACATTTCAGAGTCACTCCGAGTTGTGGTTGTCATATAATTGTGACGGTAAGCACGGTTCGAGGAAGCTTTAGGACCGTTTTGTATACCAGTTAAGAGTTTCATTCTGACATTACAAACGATTTTTTCCCAGTCATCTCTTCGATCCGTTCTTGATATATATATATACCCTACTCGTTGGTTTTTGTAGTTTTTCATGTGCCATTATATATGCACGCAAGATGTGCATTAAGTATTGAACATATCTAGATCAGGGGCCCTGACAAGTAACGATCGATGATAAAGATTTGGTCAATTTGTGATGCCTGCTCCAGAACTTTCGCGCTCCTAACTCGAGGTCAAGCTGCCAGCGAGGTAGTATTATCTGAGATCTAATGATCTATAATAACAAAAGGTACAGTATCATCGTTGCTCAGCCAACGATGGAAATAAAACTCTTGAAAATCTGGTATTGTTACGCTATTTTTTTCCTTAAACAAAACCCCAATACTGTTGGATTGCTTTCGTGCATGTGTATGAGCACATATACAAAATAGGGCGAGAAAAAAACATTAGCTTTGTGCTGCTCCGTGGATTGAAAGATCACAATTTTTTTGGTGGAGAGCTACTAAGCTACGGGCATATTCTTTTCCTCCAAACCTAGCGGATTTTGGATTTTGCTAGAGTACCTAACTTTTAAACAGAGTATTTTCTCAAGATGAGGTCTATAAATTAATTATAGTATACGTTAAAAACTTAATATCTGTATTAACTAAAATCGTAATTGAGTAGCTATCTTTTTGTAATTTCTATCGTAAACAGTTAAAATTTAAAAATTTCAGCTAAAAATCATAATCCGCAGTGACGCCAAACAACCCCTAATCACTGGCCAGTGTAAAAATATCTTGTGTCACTGTTAACATATTCGTTGTCACGGTGCAATAAATTCCATTGAGTTTGATGAGCAGCTTGTGCAGAATCTTGAGCTACGTGCTAGGAACCAAGATAGCGGTTGACACGGTCAAACTTTGATGGACGTTTCACGTTTTTCCATCCATCACGATGCGTCAAGCACCCATTGGACGATGACACGTGTCCTATAATGTAACAGCGACAGTGACAGACACGCATAGCTAGAATTTTTGGGTGGAAAGTTTGTGCCACCCTGCGAAATAATACCGCACGAGGATCTTCTCAAAGGAGGACACGTAGCACGTACGAATCTTAAAGCGAACTATCTTTCTTCGCTTCGAAACACTCTTTGCAGTTTGCTCCTGTACTGCGACTTGCGAGTGCAGAGTTAAATAAAAAAAATATGTCTAGACATCATTTAGATATTTTTTCTTAATAATTATCTAGATTTAAGATCGTTAGATTAGAGATCCAAGTCTTTTTTAGAGGGGGAGATTTTTTTTTGAAGGAGAGATTTTTTTGGAGGGGGTGGGGAAAATTTATAGCCATTGGATCTTAATTTAATGGTTATAAATTTGAATAATAGTTAGAAAGAAAATATTAAGATGATACTTATTAACATCCTAAAAAAATGTACTAGAAAGTGAGTTAGATTTGTGCTAGCTACGGGTTTCACAGAACAAGAGAACTTACAAGGGGACTATCCCACGTGAGGATACATCTCGAAGCTGTTCCATCGTGTTATCGGATGGCTCTTCATGTGAGGGCAGTCCCCACAGAAAAGCGTTCCCTGTCTTACAGTGTAATTATTTTTTTTCTTTGCGCAAAATTTATCCCACACGGGAATTAAGTTTCACTCAATTTAATTTTGGGGGTATATGACGGGTCTCACGGGTGCATTATTGGTTGGGCGGAGCGTTGGGCCTGATCAATGCTACTGACAACGATTGGGCCGTGACCTGATTTTTTTCTCTCTCTCTCTCATGTTGCCAACATCTTCTCTTTTCGTGTGATGCACCAATTTAGACACGTCTTGATCTAGTTTGCAGTTTTTTTTACTATGCTTGGAATGCTCCATAGCTGTCCATTGTGCTGAGATCTAACGGCTGAAAACATAAGGTACCTTATGGTATTGCCTTATCCGTCGCAAGCCAGAGGGTGAAGATACCACCGCTGCAGGGTATAATGGTAATTTGCTAACTAACCGGTTAGATCCAGCTCAGCATCTTGTACCTTGCATAGCATTCTTGATAAGCATGAGCACGCTGTCGCCATTGTCCATGAGGAGGTTCATGCAGTACTCGATGGCCCTCCCGAGCACAACCATGGGCCTCTTCACCCACAGCAACAGCATCTGCGTGACGAGGGAGACGAAGATGACTCACTAGTGCCACTGCTAGGCGACCTTTATGCCGATGGGGTAGTCGATGGCGTCGTTGTCGGCGACGCGCAGGAGCACAAGAGGTGGAGCAGGCTGCGAAGGTCACCTTTGTTCGGCCGCAGCACCATGAAGTCACTGAAGAAGTCATCCCGACCATCAATATATGATGATCTATCGATCTCAACAAGAGTAAGCTAAGCTTAACGATGGACAAGAGTAAGAGAAGAGCATAAGGTATGTCCGTATACATGGGAGGATTGATTAAAAAGAGGCGCATGGTCGTGGCATTAGTAAACTGTTATTAGTCGTTGTAAACTATGGATTAGCTAGGACCATAATGTAAGGTATCAGTAAAGTCATGTGGATGCAACATATTAAGATATTAAGAAATCTATTGATCGGCATATCCCACCGCCTAGCTGCCCTGTGATGGAGCTGCTGGCCAAAAAGGAGTGAGTGGGGAGAATAGGGATCGATTATTAGTTTCGCTCATTGGAAGGAGGTTGGGTGGTGCAGTAATGACGGACTTGAGTCGACGTGTGGCGGGGTCGTCTGTGAATGAGACCCTATGTGTTGAAGGCATGCCCTGAGTAGGATTCTAAGAGATGCGTGGATTGTTGTGTTCAATGCGGAGGTTTGAATGGAAGGTTGCTGGGGCGACGGAAGATAAACCCTTGTTACAGAGGCGTTGAAGGGGAGGTTGCCTCACCTCGACTGGGACTTTAAGAGGTTGGAGACGGGACCCGGGAGGGGTGACAGTGGCCAGAGGGGCTTTAGGGCCAATGAGGCAAGGGAGGAAGGGGGTGGGGGCTGCACACCAGCACAGTGTCCGACAGATGGCCAAGGTGATCCGACCAATGAGCAGGTAGATCTGGGGGAGGTGGTGTCAGATCTGGGGGACCATTGGGGAGGTTGGATGCCATGGCCAAGGCGGCCGATGGTGTACCGGGACGTTTGGGTCACCCGGCGAATGCGAGAGGTGGTGAGGGTGTTTCTGCTAGGAAAATTGGTCTTCCTCCACAATTCTCATGTGCAGGTGTCCACCTAAAGCGTGTGTAGATCGGACCTGATTTCCAACATTCGAGGGATCAACAGGAGTGTGAGTGCAGTGGATAAGTCTTGTGCCAATGGTTCTTTCATCAACCTTGGCTTGGTCCTAGAGTGCTGGTATGCAAATTCATTCTACAAGCTTTCTAGCACATAGAAGAAGTTTTACATGTACTGGATGATCGTTGAATTGTCATCGAGATTCTTCATATCGAAAACTACACTGATGGAGATGGCAAGATATCTGGCGAGTGGATTGGTGTTTTTGTGCAGCCATGACAAGTGCCATGGGATCCCAGCAGCTCCACTCGCATCTTCCATGGTTCGATGGCATCGACTTGGAGGCAAGCTGAGTTTCAAGGAGTGGAGAATGTCATGGGCTTGGAAAGCAACTGTGCCGAATGGGCCAGAAGACCACATGGAAGTGCAGTATCCTTGGCTCAGAGTGCAAGCAATAGAGGTGGGATAGTATATAAACCGAACATGGTTTGGGTGTTGGAGTATATAAGTGAATTGCCCATCTTTTATCATCTGTTTTGTGTGTTCAACATAAGTAAATTATCTATCTTTGTTCATCAGCTTTAGGGATTACAATTTTGGGCCGAATTTCGCAAAGTTTGCTGAAATTCAGTTTTCTCGGCCCACCCCAATAAAAGTTAAATCCGGTTAAAAAATTCAGCTCGTTTTGAATTTTTCAACCCAACCCACTGGTTCCCATACCAAAACAATGTCATCCAATAGAAGCAGTTGATCCAAGCCAACAGTTTCCCTTGCCACCAGCAAGTCCCCACACGAGAAGAGGCACTGACATCGGCATTCCCCAATCCCCATCGTGAGAAGAGGCGGCACGACGCCGACATGACATAGTACGGGAGGAGGGGCGACGGCGGCGGCAGAGGAAGCGGGGTAGGCGGCACCGGCAAGGAATGGGGAGCGGCGTGGCAAGGGAGAGGGGAAGGTAGCCATGGCATGAAGGCATTGGAGGGATTTGGTAATTTCTTGAATTCAAATTGCAATTTTAATATTTTGATCTAATTTTTCCAAAAAAAATCCAAAATTTCTGAAATCCGGTTTTCTCGAAGGGGTCCAAAAATTTTTCTGAACCAAAATTGTTTTTCCCTGACCAGCTTAATCTTTTTGGTGAATTAGCTGGTGCATACAACTCAATATGTTATCATAAGCAAGAGATCTTGTGTTCAAAGACTCTGCTGGCGCAATTAAAAAAATAATCACAGCACACTTTTATTCCACGTTTTAGGCCCGAGTGAATCTACACATGAGAGGAAGTACTAAAATATTAGTGAATTGTCCATTCTTTCTTATCAGTTTAGGTTTTTGGGTGAACCAAATGGGTTGAAAAGGGGAGAACTGAATAGAATTGAAGACTCTCTCCCTCCTGACCCTCCAACTGCTTAATCCCCTTCTTGTATCCCTTTTCTCATTTCCTCCGTAAATGCTTCTCTGATCTTCCCGAGCATTCCCAATTTTACCTTTGTAGTTAATCTGTATCCATCAGTGAAGGAGCGTGACAGAACGATGTTGCAAAAATGCATGATGAGTTTTTTTTGAATGGACAAGGAATGGTTTGTCTGTTGTCACGAACTCACACGACGCATGTGAGACGACCCGCATCATTACCATGGAGTAAAAATGATAGTCAATGGATTATTATTTGTTTCAATCGATAGAACATCGCTATAACGAATAATAAGTCCATCAGAGTGTTGCAGTAGAACAATAATTATAGACAACATAGTACATACATCCATATAGCCACGCGGGGGAAAAGTTCCATACAACTTATTTGGCTGAGTGATTATAGTACCAGGAAAGAAAGTCTAGTTTAGAACTCTAATTATACAAGAAAGAAGAGTACAAATATAATACACTAATAATACAAGTACCCTAGTGGTCGAGTCTATGCTGCTCCTAGGCCTCTAGTCGTCCCAGTCCTCGTATAAGGTGTAACCCTCATACGGCTCATCCTCAGTACAATCTCCGTTCCACTAGGAGTAGGACTCCGCTGCATAGATCTCTTCCCTGCCAAAGGTGGATCCCAGCTGGCTATCCTCTAAACAAGGAAAATAATAACAAGTATAAGTACAGAGTACTCAACAAGCTTATATAATAATTATGTACTGTATGCTCATGTTCTACCTCTCCTGCTACCTCTCATTCTCATGCTCATCCTCATTCCCATATCCATAGAAAATAATGGTTTTTAGTTGTGAAAGATTTTAGATTCATTACTTTGGAAAGCTACTGAACACTCGTATGAACAGCTAAAATGTCCATTGATTTCTGTAATCTCCTTTCCTGGAAACAGCATGAATTCATGATTTGTATAGCATTGCGCAAGCTTGTATCACTTTACCCATCATCACTCTGATTTTGGTCGCTTATGGATCATCTCATTTCTAAGATGCGGTGCCCAGATTAGAGTACATAACTTTTACATTTATCTCAGTATATTATATCTCCACCCAACTATTCTCAATCAGTGGCCTAGGGTGGTCTCTCACCCTCACCCAGCGTCCACCGATAGCGATATAGCTATTGGCTGGGGCGGTCTAACCATCACCCAACACCGCACTATGTATATGACCAGTCTTGGGTTCTTGCGGTCCGCATCCCCCACTTCTGTCCTATGTACCAGTTTTGAGTTCTTGTGGTTGTGGATCCCCTACTCCCGACTCTCTACCGGCTATGGGTTCCTCCCCTAAATAATATTTACCTATGTGAAGAATATAATAACCTTGATAGCTTTACTAATTCTGTCCATCCTTAGACAAAATGTTGGTTGATACGTTTTAGTACGGTCCGTTCACATAGATGAAGTTTGTAACTCATTATATTTTATTCTCCTCTATCACCTGCCAAGGTAACATCTGCCCACCTTCTTAATTAACTTAAGTGGCCAATTGTTCCATTGGTTGCCGTCTATCTCTTTTCTCTTCTCTTTCATAACCTTTCTTTGATTTAAAGATTTTTCTCATTTTCGTGCGAAATGATATTAGATTAATAACGAAATACTTGTTTTACTGAATATACTCGGTACTATTGTTCGAAGGAATACTTGCCTGAGTTTAAATGGAAGCTCTGGGTCTCCACATTACCCTGATATAATTCGCTCTGAAAACCCGGTACCTCGCCTGCAAATTATACGGGTACTAAGATTTAATCTAATGTGTCGAGAAAATAACATGGTATACATAAATGAGGGAATTATATTAAAGCACTACCATAATTTCTATTGGAGCTAAACTCCTTACCCCGATCGCTATTTCCCCAGGAGAAAGACCGCTTTACTCGGATGCTCTGACTACTGTGGTACTCTTACAAGTGCTACTTTCGACTACCGACTACTATGGTACTCTTACGAGTTCGACTTCCAACTATCGACTATTATGGCACTCTTACGATTACGACTTCCGACTGCTATGGTACTCTTACGAGTGCGACTTCTCACTACTGACTACTACGATACTCTTACGAGTGCAACTACTGACTACTATGGTACTCTTACGACTTCCGACTACTATGGTACCCTTACGGGTGCGATTTATAACTACCGACTACTACGATACTCTTGCGAGTGTGACTTTCGACTACTGACTAATACGGTACTCGTAATACGACTTTCGACTACCCATCGTACTTGGTACTCGATACTCTTATGACCAATCTCTGCACCTGAATGCTTCGACTGCCCTTCGTACTCTATACCCGGTACTCTTACGATTGATCTCTGTACTCGAATACTTCTATTGCCCTTTGTACTCTGTACTCTTACGACCGATCTCTGTACTCAAATACTTTGACTACCCTTCATACTCTGTACTACAGTACTCGGAGCTACAGTACGACTACCTATTTCGACCACTACTTTTACTGCTTATTCGACCATAGCTTAGATTATTTCTTCGACCACGACTTAGACTGCTTCTTCAACCACCTCAAACACATTCAACACATGAGTCAAGATTAGTTCCAACACTTTCCCCATTTGGCCGACTCCCTCACTCCCTCATTTCTTCTTCCTTTCTATTTCTCCCCTCCTCATACCTGCTCTGGATCTGTCCCTCGGTGTCGTGCCGCCTTGGCCCTTCTCTATCCATGGCGCCTCTGCCTCCTCCTCGGCTTGGCTTCAGGTCACTCCTCCGTCGTCCTCGTGTCACCTCTCGGCCTCGCCGCCTATGGTGCCTCCACTCGATCGCCCTGTCTGCTAGCGCCGCCGGCTCCCCCTCTACGTCGACCTCTCTAGCCCATCACTGACTCTAGCTCCTCGCCACCTGAGCTCTACGCGCAGTCACTGGTAACCCTAGATTGCCCTACGGTTTACCTTCCTTCCCTCTACTCTCCCTCCCTCCTGTGCATAATCTTGGTGGTGGTTATGTGGTGCCCTAGTGATGCTATGCAATATTCGGCTAGTTGCTTATTGACTATGGATTATGCATGGTTTAATCTTGAGAAATTGTTGCTATTACTATGGATAGTTGGTGGGCTACCTTTGCCAGTTGTTGGTCAGATTGCTTCGGGAATGATTGGAATTATGCTCTTGGTGGTCGCCTTCTTGGTCAGCTGTGTGGTGTTGCTAGCAAGGGTTGTGGCCTTCTCCTTCTACGGTCTGATGTCCTGCTGTCTGGCTCCTTGCTCGTAGTCGGCTGACCTTGATTCTTGCCTTGTGGTGGTCAGCGAAATGTGGCTATGTGGGGTTGAAATTGGGATGGGAAATAAAAGAGAGAGAGGTGTGGGATTGCCAGTGTCGTGGCCAATGTTTCTTCTCCCTTCTCTTCTAGTCTTCTAGACAAGTTGGCTTGGTTTTAATTCTTTGTTGTGCTGTGAATTCTCCAAGTGTTTTGCTATCTCTTTTGAACAGCGTGGACTGCATATATATTATTTTGGTTGATTGGCTGGTTCTCAAGGTGATAGTCTAACTAGAGGGTTCGGTCCCTAATATTAATTTGGCTGTTTTAATTATTATTGTTATTAATACTAATTATGTCGATTAAATTAGTTAGAAAAATGCGAAACGTTACAGCACGTACGTCGAGCAAACAAACAACGTCCCGTGCCAATTCTGTAGCTGGCGTCCGGACGCCACGGAGTGAGCACGCAAAGGCAAACGCCGTAATTTTCAAGGGAGTGTCTATTGCCAAGGCGACTGAAATTTTTTTGTCTCTCAGTCACTTGAAGTTGCACTTGGAAGGGGGGCTGTTTTTTTTGGAGGGTGCTGTTTTTTTTGGAAGGGGGTGCAGTTTTAGTTGATTGAGAGTGCAACTTCAAGTGACTGAGAGACAAAAAAATTTCAGTCGCCTTGGCAATAGCAAAACCGAATTTTCAATCCCGCCGTGTGGTTGTGATGTAGGAAACCATTACTCCGTTAATTATCCATTCAGTTTAAGGTAATGCGTGTGTCACTACGACGGAATCAAAGCCTGAAGGTTTGTTAATTAATTACTCGTTGCAGCAGTGAGACGCTAAAGCTAAACCTTGTACCATACCTCTGGTGAGGCGAACACTATTTATTGTCGCGAAAGCCTTCGAACCTGGCAACATCGCATACTACTAATCAAGTTAACTAGAAGCAAGCACGAGCCTTACTTGGTACACTCTAGCCTCTGGTTACTCATCATGCTCAATCTGTACCCGAGGCCAGTGGCGAGCTCCGGCGATGGCGACGACGACGACGTCGACGGATACCGCGCCTTCTACGGCATCGCCGTCGTCTGCCTGTCCATCTTCCTGTTCTGCGTGCTCGCCGCCTCCGTCAGCGTCTGGAAGGCGTGCGCCTTCGCCGCCACGGCCGCGCTGCTCCTCAGCGTCGTCGGCTGCTTCGCGCCCAAGAGATGGTTTCGTCGGAGGGGGAGGTCAGGGAGCGCGGAGCTTATAATTACTGTCACGACCAATGGGGCAAGGGCTCCAGGGTGCGCATGCGCCCCACCGAACGCGCCGCCGGCGTTCGCGTACGTGTGCCCGCTCGAGAGTGACCGCGCCGGCAAGCCGGCGGCCGGGAGCTGCGTGATGTGCTCGGTGTGCCTGGAGGACGTGCGCGGCGGCGAGATGGTGCGGCAGCTGCCGGCGTGCAGGCACATCTTCCACGTGGACTGCATTGACATGTGGCTGCACTCGCACCGGACGTGCCCGATGTGCCGCTGCGTGATCTCGCCGCCGCCGATGGTGACAGCGAAAGCGGCGGCGCCAGAAGAGGCGCTGGAGTCGTCGGATGAGGCGTTGCCGCCGGTGTAGCTAGCTAGTGCAGTGTTTGCATAACGAATGTATATAAGAGTGTCGTTTAACTTGGCCTAGAAATGATACTGTCCGGCCAAATGTTACTGTCACGTCTTTTGTGTGATTAGTTTGTGCAATAGCATTAATGTTCTTCAAACATGTATCTTCTGTACATTTTCCTTAAGAAGTGTAATTTTGATCCTACTCCCAGGGCTGTTCCTGAGTTTTTTTGGGCCTAGATCGAGTACTAATACGGAGGCCTAATTCACTCTCTTAAAATATCTATATGTATTTATATATACGTATATATAGTCTTATAAATACACATCGATTAAGAAGATAATATTCAATGCACTAAAATAATTTATATAGAATATCTCAAAGTTCATAAAGTGGACAAATGTAATAATAAATTACTTACTTGAGGCCTATGTAAATTTGGGGCCTAGGGCGGTGGCACACCCTGCCCACCCCCAGGGCCGGCTCTGCCTACTCCACAGACCTGAAAGGAGGAGAATTGTTGATACACAGTTTCTGGCTACTCAAAAAAAAAAACGATGTCAAATTATTGACACAAATTTGGAAGCAAGTAATATCATGCAACCTACAAATAGCCAAAGTGAAAAAAAACAGTCATTTTCAGTTTTGACTGGCCATTGTTGACCTCTCTAACCTTGCAAATTGCCACATTTTTCTACTGCACAACTAATTGTAGTCCTAGTCCATCTGGGCACCTCGGTAAATTATCACGTCGCATCTACAGTGTCGCTTTCCACCGTGCAGTCAACGAACCATTTAGGCATTTATCATATATTCATATCTCACTGCATGCCAGCATGCAGTTGGCTAATGGCCGGCGCATGAAACTTGACCATAATCGGCACCAGAACGGCTGAAACACGCACTTCTCGTCAAAAAAACCACCGAATTTATCTTCCGCGCGCCAAGCGGCGGCTGCGCTCTCCACAAGCGAACGCCACCGCCGCGCGTTAATTCACGCCATCTCAAACGCTGCCTATTTCTTGCCGCGCAGAGCACCACCACGCCACACGGCAAGCTTGTGCAGTTGCAGGATAACTTAAAACTTGCAAGTAAGTAAGTAACAAGCACTAGCGCACCGCTACTACCTCAACGAGGGAGTGATCATGTATAACCTGTTCGCGAGGCTCTCGACGATGATCCACGGCGGAGAGGACGGCGGGTACCGCTCCTGCTACGGCATCGTGGTGTCCTGCCCGACGATGCTCCTGTTCTGCTTCTGCATGCTCGACGCCACCGTCAGCGTCTGGAAGGCGTTCGCGTTCGCCGGCTTGGCGTTGGTGGCCTTCAGCGTCGTCGACTGCCTCGCGCCGGAGAGCTGGTGCATCGGGCGGAGAGGCGGCGCGGGCGCCGAGCGGGAGGGCACGGCTGCGGCGGGCTATCCGCGGGCGGCGTGCCGGTTCGGGCTCGCAGAGGCCGCGATCATGCGCTGCCGACGTTCGCGTACGCATCCCGTGGCGCCGAGGACGGCGTTGGCCTCGAGTCCGGGAGCGACGACATGAAGGCCGGCGAGATGGTGCAACTGCTGCCGACGTGCAAGCATTTGTTTCATGTGGAGTGCATCGACAAGTGGCTGCACTCGCACATGACGTACCCGATGTGCCGGTGTGACCTCTCGCCGCCAAGGAAAGTTACTGCCAAAGCTGCGGCGGTAGAGGCGGAACCGCCGGCTGACGATGCCTCGCCACCAGTGTAGTCTTGTTGAGAGAGTATTTTGGGCTGGGCTAGAAATGACATTTTCTGCATATTGCAGGTCATGGTGGAGGTAGGAACGGCATTCTTTTTTGCCATGTAAATTTGTATATGTAATAATTGTATTCAAATAGAATTTATCTATATATTTACAAACCACGAGTGATATTCAAAGTATCTCATTCACTTTGGAGGTCTAAAAGATCCCATAATAATTCGTAAATTAGAAGAAAAAATAAAATTCCTAGAAATTCTCACATTAATCGTGAGAAAAAGAGAAGACTTAAACTAGATATTTTGGTGGGGCTAAATTATAACTGTATAGGTTAATCATGTATAGATATTATATTTATTACAGTTGTATAATTATATTTTTAAAAGACAATAGAATTATATAGCTAATAAAATATGTTGCAATACATCTAGTCGCGTAATTGCACGAAAAATTTCGCTAGTTACATGGAAACGCTAAAACATGGATGTACACGAGTTTGAGTTTGGTATCCAGGTGACGTGTCGGCAAGCCGTTGGATCTCTATCCCAGCACACCTCCGTCATTGGATTCATTTTTGTCGCTTTTTTCCGAAGGTTTTCACTAGCTAGATATCCCACACGAAAACTATGATCCCTTCACAGTTCACACTTCATCGTACTCTCATTCCTTGCTCTTGATCTATTAATTCCCCACTGCCTATGTTCTAGCCATGGAGGCCCGCCGCCGCACGTCGTACTCGGGAACACGCGAGACTACGTTTGTGCCACCACTGCCCCGCACCGACGGGGTGGAATGGCGAGCGGAGCGCGCACCACCCTAGTGGATCTAACGCTGACGCCGTTCATGTGAGACCTGTGAGACAATGCATGTGACGCCATTGCCCCTTGCCAGCGGGACGGAGCTGCAACCCTACGCTATGCGCCACGCGTGTACCCCTTCCCCGCGTGCAACAAATATTTTTTTGAATGCAAAGTTAATGTGTCTGACCATAAAATTCTCTTTACATTTTAGTCAAAAGTTCAAATCTTGTCGAAATTTTCAAATTCCAATTGAAGGCTCCAATAATCGAGCTGAAAATTCAGGTTACTGCAGTTGAAAGTTGAAGTTCAGTTGATTTCTTTTTAAAAAGTTACAATTGAATGTTCCCAAAAATTGAGTTGAAAGTTTGACCACAGGAAAGAACTCTATAGGCGTGTTCTTTTTCGGCTGTGCCTGATAACTCAAAAGCACAAGAAGAAGTCTACGGCAAAACTCATTTAGACAAAATTTGGATCTTTATTTTACTTGGAGATGGATGTTTAAAGTCACTCCACTTTTGGAGGACAAAGCTCCCTCTCTATGGAGCACACACAAAACTTCCCTCTTGAAAACCTCAACCCTAACTCTCCAAAAGCCTCTCCTTAAGACACAAAGCTTAAACTTTAAGCCAACAACTCTCCCTCCTTATACATAGAGGCTCACAAGAAACCATAACCAAC
This sequence comes from Bonia amplexicaulis, assembly GCA_036346245.1. Classification (NCBI taxonomy): domain Eukaryota; kingdom Viridiplantae; phylum Streptophyta; class Magnoliopsida; order Poales; family Poaceae; genus Bonia; species Bonia amplexicaulis. The sequence goes on along the minus strand of CM070738.1, from coordinate 6,776,868 downwards.
ACCTTTAGTTGTGTTTCATTCACTTACATAGACTAACATATTAATCCAACACTATACTAGGTTTTATACACACACGCTTTTCAAAGAAACTCATTCATTCCATCAAAGTATCTTCGTATGCTTTTAACACACACTCGCATTTACTCATGCTCATCCTGCACCGACGGCCGTCGCCGAGCCCCCGCGACGAGGGCTACCTCACCTGCTACGGAATCGCCATCGCCTGCGCGTCGCTGCTCCTGCTCTCCGTTCTCACCGCCACGATCAGCTTCGGCAAGGCCTGCGCCTTCGCCGGCGCGGTCGCGGTGTTCTTCGGCGTCGTCGGCTGCGTCTCGCGGAGGTGCACGGCACATATCGGTGGCGGCGGCAGGCGTATGAGCCGTGAATTATATATAGTGGGGGCGGACAATTAAATACATATAGTATAGTATAAATTTCTATATATATATATATATATATATATATATATATATATATATATATATATAGGGTTCGATCATATATTGAAACACCAAAATCTCTATTAAATCATTAATTATGTTGTGATCATATATTGACAATTTTGCGATGAAAATATAATGATAAGCATAAATGGTTAAAGGAACTAACATGTTTCAATTAAATTTTGCTCAAGGCGTCGAATTGCATCAAGTCATCAATAAGTTCATCCGTTGTAAACTCCATTGCAATCTCCTTTTCAATGTAAGTTATTAAGCAATCTCTTAGGAACCCATCTTCCATCTTATTCCGTAGCTTCGGTTTTAACAAGTTTCATTGCGTAAAAGGCACGCCTGTCGTTCTTTGTGGAAGCGGTAGAGTTAGCAAGTCGAATCAACCCGCCAAGGAAAAATATTATCGAGATTTGACATAACTATGACTATGAAGACAAAGTAATCAACTAAATATTGTATAATGTAGACCGTCGATCAAATAATAGTCATCGATTTCCTGTTTACCTAACCGACGACAAAGCTCAAGAATGGTTGTCAATTTCAAATCTAGGATTTGTAGGTACATCAAGTTCATAATGTTGTAACTGTTGTCTTAATGTAACTCTTTCTTGCTCAAAAATCAGCAGGTAGAACTTTGAAGCTAGAGAGCACACATCATCAATTTTCAGTGAGCTGAATGAATCCCTAGGATCCAAAGAAGTACATAAAGTGAGAAGCTCTGTAGCTTGTTCACTGAATCTGCAATTCAACTCTTGTGCTTGTTGCTGTAACCATGAAAATATCGTATCGGTAGTGATGCTCAACTATGATCTCATTATCTGCACGAGATCGAATGTAATCTGCATAAGAGTCAGTCATATTTGGAACTATGATTCCCTGTTTGTTGCAAAATTGTGTCACATCACTAATAAGGCTATTCCAACCATGGTCTCTTAGGTTTTGAATCAACCATTTGGTAGTGGCAACATCATCCATAGCATTCACAATGTCCTGAGATTTTTGCTGTAACTTCTTGCAAAGTAGGTTTGTGATTCCCATTAATTCTTTCATGACATGCATAATAAATACAAACTCAAATGTCATCATCAATTTAACAGCACCAGCAGCCTTTGCACGCCCTGATTGTGTGGTTCCTGAACCTTTAGCAGTAGCGATATCTTTCAGTACTAAGAATGTAGGCTTGTAAATCTTTATAAGGTCGCAAATCGAATCATAATGGGAGCTCCACCTAGTTTCACCTGTATGTAAAGTTCCAATTTGATTAGCACCTCTTCCGCCTCAAGCTCACTAAGCTCAATGAGTCGCTCTAATTCAACAACTTGATTAGCACGCAGATCATCATTTCTCTTACTAGAAGACACAACTGTGTTGACAATGAGAGCTAGATGATCAAAAAAATTATGAACCTCAGTTACCTCTTTTGATGCAAACAACAAGAGCTAGTCAGAATCGATGAGCAAAGCAATGAACATAGTATGCATATGGGCACTCTTCTAAGAACTTTGCTCGTAGTCCATTCCACTCTCCACGCATATTGCTAGCACCATCATATCCTTGTCCACGAATATTTTGAATATCCAATTTAAGTCTTGATAGAGCGAGCATATTTCTTGTTTAAGTGTGGCAGAGTATGTGTCATGAACATGAACAATGTCAAGAAAACGCTCTCTAATGAAACCACCTTTATCAACAAACCGAATAACAAGTGCCATTTGTTCTCTTCTTGACTCATCTCTTGATTCATCAACAATTATGCAAAACTTAGCATCACCAATCTCACTACGAATTGTTTTTTGTACATTACAAGCTATAAGATCCAATATTTCTTTCTGAATTTGAGGTGAGGTATATTTAGCATTCTGTGGAGCATTACTTAATACAACAGCCTTAACCTCCTCATCATATGAAGCTAGTAGCTTTACCATTTCAAGAAAATTACCTTGGTTCTTTGAATTGGCAGATTCATCATGTCCACGAAAGGGGCAAGCCTGGAATGCTAACCATCGGACAGCATCAATTGATGTTCTAAGCCGCAGTCTATTTGCCTTGATTTCTTCACTTGTTTGTTTCTCGATCACCGGTTCAATGTGACATAATCGGTTCTTCAAATTGTCATAGCATTTAATGAATCTTGATGAGTGAACCACTCTCTCCCATGTGAGTTCTAAAGGCACACTTATTCCCACCAATCTTCTTCCAGCTCTTAAAACCTTTCACTGTGAACACATCGATCCTCGATTTCCCTCGGCTTTTAGAAAATAAAAGCAAGGAAGGCAAAAGGTCGCATCTTTTGTTGGTGAGTATTCTAACCAAGGAAAAGATTTGAACCATTGTGACTGAAACCTCCGTGGGTGCCTCTCTGAACCTGAAGGAGGGTATACATCCTAACAAATTGGTATGGACCATGTTTCATGTATGCTCTAATAACTTGTTCTTGTTTATCTGGAGGATAAGTCTGAATTTGATCACGCAAACCTGGATCTCGTTCTACATCCAACAAACTTTTGTCTGCACAATTTACTCGATGAACCTTAGATGCCGGCTGCGCTGGATTTTCCTCTTCCTCTTTATCGTTTTCTAGTTCTGCAGCAAGCCAGTTAGCTATTTCATCTTCCAGAGACTCATCTTGCCCTTGATCTATCGAAACATCAGCAGTGTCTTCCTTCTTGTAAAAAGAGTCAATTGTCTTCCTTTTAAGTTTCATGATGATTATCCTTCAATATAAAAAATAATGGTTTAATTAGTCAATTAGGCATTAGCTCTAAACCGATGGACATAAAAAATTAGAACATACCTCAGATACCTGAAGTCCTGAAGACCTGAACGGATGATGAATTGATGATGCCTGGACTGGACCTGGATGGCTGGACGTGCAGTCTCAGGGACGATCGGAGAGCCTCGGACGCGTGGTTGGGCGGCCGGGCGACGTAGCCGCAGCGGCGTAGCCGCAGCGTGGAACCGCAGGCGTCCGCTCTCCGCAGTTGGCGTCTCGTCAAACAGATGCGCCGTGCGCGTGCATGTGGGAATTGGGATGTGGGTGTGGCGGCGGCAGGAATCGCTGAATCGCAGGATGTGAATTCTTCGTGATCGCTCTCAGAAGTTGGACGGCCAGGCTCTGGCTCCAGATTCCAAAACTTCCAGGCTACGACGCTACGTATGCTGGACGCTGGTATGTAACGTGGGCTTGGGCGCTGGCGCTTGGGCCATATGCACTAATGCACATATCTGATTTTTTCCACCAAATGTTGGGTGGGGCCATGGCCCCTGCTGGCCCCTCCTCCCTCCGCCACTGGGCACGGGTGACGGCGGCGCCTGCGGCAGGCGTGTTGCCGACGACGATGACGACTGTAAGGCCGGCGGTGTGCGCGACGTGCGGGCTCGTGGACAAGGCGATCGACGCGCTGCCGGCGTTCTCGTACGCCCGCCCTGCGGCGGAGGGCGGCAGCAGCAAGTCAGGGAAGTGCACGCTGTGCCCGGTGTGCCTGGAGGACGTCCAGGCCAAGGAGATGGTGCGGCAGCTACCAGCGTGTAGGCACCTGTTCCATGTGGAGTGCATCGACATGTGGCCGCACTCGAACAAGACGTGCCCACTGTGCAGCTGCGACGTCTCGCCGCAGCCAGTTACTGTCAAAGCCACAGCGGCCGCCGCCGCCGCTGTGCGGTCACCAGCTGATGATGCGTTGCTGCCGGTGTGAGTTTGTACTTTGTAGTCAGAGAAGTGGATCTTGTGATGGTATAATTAAGGATCAACTGCTGTAGTAAACTCATCCCACAGTGACATCTACATTAAAAAACCAGAAATTTTGTGCGTACAAACGAATGTGTACGGCTGGTAGAGTGCACGTCGAAGACTCGAAATCAGACATCTATTCCTCTGTCGAGTCTTTGTTTTGGGACCCAGTATAGAAGTAAGCAAATGCCAAGTGGCAATAGGTAACGACTCAGCAATTCCCATCCTTAGTTAATGCGTTTGTTAAGACTAGCAGAAAAAGTTAGCAGGCACAACTCTCAATGGATAAGCATTTTTCAGGGCATCGAAAAAAAAACTTTCAGGGCATAATTTAGTATTTTCTCCGTCCATATTTATAAAACGTATTTTCTATTGACACATAGACTAAGAAAATACTTAAAACAGCTATATTACCCCTAATTATTATCTTCTAAGTAGTATATTCAATGTATATATATATATATATATATATATATATATATATATATATATATATATATATATATATATATATATATATATATATATATATATATATATATATATATATATATATATATAGAGAGAGAGAGAGAGAATAGCAAATAAAGTTGTATATTTATTAGAGGTATAAAGAGAACATCATATTAATTTTATATTAAAACATGAAATACATTTTATATTTATATACAAAATTATTCAAAAAATATGCTCAACAAACTTAGATAGAGAGTAGATGGTTTTAGCCGATGGCTCCTTGCTTAATGGTGCATGGTCAACGAAAGCACTGCCCGTTCTCTTTTATATACCTGACATTTTCTAGCCCAGCCTAGCTCGGCCAGAACCCGGGTTTAGGGTCGGGCCGGGCTTTAGATTTAAGGCCTTATTGTAGCCAGGGGAGGGCCCAAGCACGGCGGAAACTGGATAAGAAGTGTGACAAAGCAACTCGGCCTGGCGTTGTGCTTACTAGGCCAGACCAAAGCCTAGTCAAAGCACTTGTATGGGGTCGATCAGATTGTCCTCATCACCGTTCCATTATGTCTCGAAATTCTGAGATGACAATCGGACGGCGATAGATTAATCCCACCGTGCACATCTTCTCCCACGTTTGGGGTCGTCTTCTCAGCTGTTTCACTCATAATATGTACACAGGTTACCTAACCCGTGCCAAAATATTTTTGGTGAGAACATGTGCACTGTGCAGCACGTAATGACAGAGAGATAGTGCGTGTCCCACGTATGAAATATGGTGGGTTTTTTTTGCTGTGGTTAATGGTTTAAAATTTTGAATTCTAACTGTTCACGAGAAGTAGTACATAGAGAAAAATAGTCGCATATGTTTTGGCCGGTACAGTTAAACTCGGTACATTTTTTTAGTACAATCTTACCGTTGATCCCGTCTTAAGAACATATTATTTAAAAATTAGTTACTGTGGCACATAAAATGCATCTTCTGCCCTCATCACTTACAAGTTGGTCTTGAAAGCAAGAGGGCAACATGTCATTGCGGTCAAAGATGTACCGTATTCTTTGGAACATCATTTGTATTTTCAATCGTATTCCTAGTTTTGCTTCGTATGCACACAAGGATCTCGAAATGTTCCTGAGAGAGATCAACGGTTCTAAAGATAGAAGGATGTCCCCGTGGGGGGAGAAAATCAGTGTTCATACTCCCCAGCGGGAATAGCTTCCCTGCTACCTAAACAAGCCCTTAAGAGTCTTATTTGAAACGGGGCCTTAAACAAGTGATCATTCTTTTGCCGTACCAGCATCCCGACGTTTACGACGAAATTGTCCTCCCCTGTGTACACTTCTAGCACCAGCACTTTCCGAATGAACTACATGTCGAGAAACTAGTTTTACCGGGCAATCCAATAGCCAATTAACATAACTAAGAAGTGTGAACGATCACACAATCAAACAAGGTAACAGTAAACGAACAATTGACATAAGATATAAGGAGAGAGCAGTCGGTGATCTTCTTTATTAATCTGAAAGAATCTATTTACAATAAGTGCATTTCCCTTATATTTATAGCATACAATCCTTTCGGTATACGTCCACATCTCCAGTTTGGAGCCCAAGGAAGAAACTTGCAACCCTTTAGGGATAAGTTTCGTAACACTCCCCTTAGGTGGATATTACGTCATGTAAATGTCTTATTACAAACTTCTTCTAAAAACCCAATGTGAAAAAATAAATAGAGAAAATAAGAGTGTATCACATACACAAGATGTTGATCTTCCGATGAGAATGATAACTTCGATTGATTGATATGACGTTGACGATGAGGCTACTTGACCGAAACGACCAAGTACATCCTGTAATCGCTACACCACACCTTGGTTATTATCAGCCGTGCCAAGGGTATGGTTAACCTAAACACAAGGTTCAATTCATGCGAGCAATCGAAAAACAAGCAAGAACAAGATAAAGAGCAATCGAATATTGTGAATATCAATTAGGAATATGAAAGAGTTGAGACCTGCAATCATAGTTGTTAGTCTAGTCAACACAAGAATACACGACGAAGTTTCACAATGAAAAACTAATCTAAACAAATCTACATTACATGGCTAATTCACCCTCTATTTATAGGGGCACGCAGACCCTTGGCATATCGAAACTTATCAACACATGGAAACCAATCAAATCATATATGATTCTATCTCTAATTCCAAAACTGATAGATTTTTTGCTGATTCCTATGCGCACAAAGGAATTTTGGAATGGGGCCAAATCCGTTGAAAAGAGGAAGAGATAAGCTTTTCATGTTGTACTCACACATTCCAAACGGACTCTTGATGCGATTTTTTTGTGCGTTTGATGTTGGTCATGTCAGGCTGAATCAGTGCCAGATTGTTTTGATGTGCACAGAAAGAATTGGAGGTGGGGCCAACCACCATATGGGCCAAGTCAGCCAATACATGCCTATGGGCCAACAATAGGGGATGCAACTCCATGGCATGTAGACATAGTACGACCCAATGATGTAGCACTATGGCATGTAGCTATAGTACGACCCGGTGAAGAAGTAGAAGTAGCTTGGCTTGTAGGCGTAGGAGTTGCTCGGCCCAATTGGAGGAGTAGGAATTGGATCAGCCAGAGGTCCAATTGGGAAATATGAAATTGAAGTAACCGAAAGTCCAATTGGAGAAGATGTGGTTGAAGTAAAGGATGTAGTGCAGCGGGTCGAAGTAGTGGTTGCATCCTTAGAGTTGATGTCCTCATCAAATTACTTCATTAAAAACCTTCATATGAGAAAAACTTCTGGTAAAACTTTACTCAGGGAAAAAGAGTACAACTATCTAACCTACTTTGATAATCTTCAGGATCAAAGTAAATATGAGCTACTATTCAGGGAAGTACTCCCCTGAATTCCGGACATCTCTAAGTCGCCTCATTCCAATGCCACGAACACACCTTTCAAAGCTAGATATTGACAGAGACTTAGTAAATAAATCTACAAGATTTTCATAAAACCTACTGTACAGTACCTTCACTTCATCTCTATTCTAGAGTTCATGACCAAAGAAAAATTTAGGAACAATATGCTTCGTGAGATTGCTCTTTACATAACACATTTGTATTTTGTGCAACAAAAGCAGTATTATCTTCATAGATAATAGTAGGGGCTTGGATGATATTCATACCACATGAGTGTTGTATGTGAGTAATCATCTATCTAAGCTAAACACATTCACATGAGGCTTCATATAGTGTCGTTATCTCTGAGTGATTGCTAGAAGTTGCTACAATGCTTTGCTTTGCTGATCACTAGGAAATGGTTGTACCACCACTGATAAATACGAATCTAGTCTGGGATATCGCTTGACGGGGGTTTGATAGATATCTAGCATCGGTATATCTCACTGTGGTCAAGTCTTGATTCTTTTGGAAAAACAATCCAATATCTTGAGTTTCTTCGAGATATCGGAGTATTGTTTTAATGCCAACCCAATGTCTTATGGTTGGTGCTGTACTAAACCTCGCTAGGAGATTAACTGCAAATGTGATATTAGGCCTGGTGTAATTTGCAAGATACATCAGTGCTCATATGGCACTTAAGTATGGAACTTCAGGTCCCAACAATTCCTCCTTTGGTCAAACTGGTGCACTAATATTCCTTCAAGAAAATGTTCAATCTGCAGGCCTAAACAATATTTAGTGTTACTCAAATCACTACAATAGAAAAGCCTTGTAGAGACATCTTATTTATATATTAGAGACGTGTTAAGTCATCTCTAGAGGGTTGTTGAGTTGTTTTTGTAAAGTGTCCTATGAACGTCTCCTCATGGACCATGTCAAAGACCATAGACGCGTTGGTAAGCATGTGCATAAAATTTAAAACGTTCTATAGAGATGGTAAATTGCATGCCTATGCTTGTAGGGACGTTTTGATAGATGCGCTTACACATCGTCTCAATTACTGTAGAGCTGCTTTGTTGCGTACTAAGAAAAATAAAGTCGACTTTCTCTTTGTTCTTTTTGTTACATAAAAATGATATTTTTTTTCACATTGTTGTAGTCAGACCGATCCATACGCAAAATCACATTGTCGCTATCACAAACCACACAATAGTAGAGCAATGCACTAAACTGTAGGAAAGTTTTAATTATATTATTTAATAGGAGGTGGAGTTTACAACTGAATTGTACATGAATATAAACAAGTGCAAACACACAAGAAAAACAAATAAATTCCCATTTTCTCCCTAAAATTGTTGGTATCAATCTACAAGATTTCTACATGCAGATACTAGTACATCAGCTTTCCCATCTTCATTGAATATGTAGATTTTCTTTACAATCTTTCTTATCATGCAAAAAAATATTCTGACAAAGAAAATATCTTGCATGAAAAGCCATTTGGAGGATAAATCAATTCACATGGATACAAATTTCGTATCATGGACCAGGACCAGGCCCTTGAACCACCACTCACATAGAAAACATATAATGCTTAGCAGGGATAGTAGCGAAAATAAATTCTGAATTCAAATCACAGTAGAGTTACAAACACCTGTGCCATCGCAGTTGTTGTTGTGTAAGATCCAGGACATGAAGGTCCTCTGCAGATAAACAAGTAAGGCCTATACTACCCTGGGTTGCAATAAACAATGAGAGAGAAGATGGTGTTTAGTTTTGCAGCATTGACCTGAGAACAAAGTTGATACAACTACTAGTCTGAGGCAAAAACCAAAAGCATAAAGTACCTAAATGACCACCATGGTTCCAACAGCAGTCGCTACATGGGCAGCTCTTGGTGAAGGAGGTTCACCAAGTGGAGTAAGCCTGACAATATTGTGTTGTAGTCAATCAGAAACAATAAGTGCTACTAAGATAAACATCACGCTACCTCCAAATCTAGGAATTATGCCAAAAGTTAGCTCTGGTAATCCAAGTTGAGCTTCAGGGGTGGCTATTCGAGCATGACAACCCTGAACAAATTGCCATTCACAAGATACACATGATTTAGAGTAGGCTCAGCTGCAAGGTTAAGAATCAGCTGTAAAAATGTTCAGCAAGACAGAAACACAAATGACATACCATAGCCCTGAATGGCAGCAACAGAAGGCTTTTTGCCTTATGCACATAAACAGGTTTTTACAATTAGGTCCAGGTATCATAATCTTGGCAGAGCATGTACCTAAAGAGTTTCACCATTTATAACATAAGAGAAACTACGACAAAATTAGAAATAGAAATGCCTAGCCTTCTATCATATTTGACACAAGCTCGACAGATATATCAGGCATAAGTGACACGTTTCCTGCAAGATGATGTTGCATGTGTAAGAAAAGAAACAGTTCGTCCTAAACAGCTAAGCTCTGGGCAAACAATTTAGCAACTGTACAAATGAAGGCATCCCCTTAGCAGTCTCATGAACTTTTGTGAAAACATTGATATCGAAGCCTCCACAAAGTTTTCCTATGGCACGTATTAAAGTTTGATGGTAATTCAGAATCTAGGACAACAACAAGTATCAGAAATAACAAGCTCCATGAATTGATATGTATGAACCACTTTCCCACATTCCTCAGATGTAACTTTGCAGTAGTCCCACTCTACACAGCAATAGAACAAGCGAAAATGTGCCTTTCGTTGTAGTAATTGTAAGTTCATAACCAAAACCTTGTACAACTTCCATAGGAGTGAGGATATTCCCTATAATAAAAAAACTATAACAAACAAACAAAAAACTTTCAGACTTGTACATAAATAAGGGGGTTTCTTTCTGATAAAAAAATCTATAACAAGCAGCAACCCCCGTTCTTCACTTGCTCCCACTTCAATTACTATTTTAGCGAGAAAACTGGATTAGCCTCTGTCTATTTCAGCTGAATAGCTCCACAAGCCAGCAAGCATACACAACTAGAGCAACCCAATCATTAACTCCCAGATCCCAAAGTTGACTGAGATAAGCACAAACGAAATTATGCAATGGCGACAACTCCACAACCATTCTGCATGCCCCCAACAACTAGTTGGTAATTTACAATTCTACAAAAGTGGCCTAGCAATGAACTTTATTCTTTTAATTAATGATTCTTCAGTGCCATTTTGAGTATGAACATGTGGTACTGAATGCTCCACTTTAATCCCCAGTGCCATACAATAATCGTTAAATGCTTTGGAAGTAAACTCTCCAACATTATTCATTCTCAAGAATTTAATATGATTATCCAGAAAATTAGCTCTTAATTGAATAATTTAGGAGATTAGCCTTGCAAAGGTGTGGTTCTTTGGAGACAGCAGGCATACATGGCTCCACTTAGTACAAAAATCTATTAGTACCATAAAATATCTAAATGAGGGGCTGAATAGGACCACAAATATCATCATGAATTCTTTCTAAGAAAATAGGAGATTCTTCCTTTACTTTAAGGTAAGGTGGTCTAATTATCAATTTTCTCATTACGCATGCAGTGCACATAAAATCTTTAGGATTAGGGAAATCTTTAGTTTTTAGTTCATGGCCAGTAGAATTATTTATGATTTTCTCGTCATAGTCAACCCAAGATGTCCCAATCTATCATGCCAAATTTTAAATGATTGAGGATTTCTAAAAATTGTTTTCATCACAACATCAATGTTTCTAAAAAGTGTAGTATAGGGCACGATCTTTTGTGGCTTTTGGCTTTTCTACAGCAACTAGATTTTAAACAGAGTGTCCTTTTAAGATATGGTCTACTAGTTAATTGTGGTACATACTATACCGACTTCATTTATATCGGCAAAAGCCACACATAAATTTCAGTTACTCTGTAATCTCTCATACGAACAGTCAAAAACCACAAGCCGTAGCCAAAAGCCATAAGCCGTAGCCACAAAAGAATAGGCCCATAATCTTGATGAGAAGGAAGGGAGATTTTCAACCACTTTTCTTTCATATCCATCAAATTTTTTCATGGGGAGATATTCAATACCACCCTCTTTATTGGTTTCTAAATAAAAACCATTTGCACGGACATCTTTAAAACTCAAGGGAGTATGTTTCAATTCGGTATAACAGAGTATTTTCTATGATTAATCTAATACCCATAGGGAGAATAATAGTGTCTCTTCTTGTGCCAACTGTATAAGCATCATTTCTAGCATGGTAATAATATTCCCAGGCCTCTTCTGGAGTGTCTGGAAATACTTTGTTTCCCTTAGTATGATATTAGTGGTGCAACTGTCTACAAGACATATTTCCTCTTCGTCTGCCATTGGATGCTACATAGGTTCTGTAATAAAGCATAAACAATTATTCTAAAAAGCAAAGATAAGGCTTTAAAATAGAATTCAATTTATTAAAATCTGGATAAATGCAAATATCTTCGAGCACACACAAACCATGCTCTTCTAGAGCTTACAATAACCATAGTTCTTCAAGAACTTTATCTAAACTAAATGCACAAGCTTATAATGGATAAATGTATTTATATAATAATAGCTAAGATACAAATTGGAAGACTAATTTGAGTCCCCATATTGGTCCACATACTCTTCTTCAAGAAGATCATCATCTATCTGGACATCCTTAGTGGTATCCTTCATAATGGAGTCTTTGTGGTTCTCATCAAGAGCCATGGTTTCGTGCCCATCAAGCTCCTGGTCCTTTACTAATTCAGCAGTAAAGTGAGATTGTGGACCACCCTTGGGGTTTTCCCTATTCATTTGCTGGTAGAGGTCAACGAGATGCTTAGGGGTGTGACAATTATAGGACCAATGTCCTGCAATTCCACATCTGTAGCAAGGCTGCCCCTGGCCCCATTATTACCACCTTAGGGTTCCTTCTGGGATCTCCCATTTACCTAGTGCTTAGGCTTGCTCTTAAAATTTATAGGTTTCTGGCCATTTCCACTTTTCTGAACAAAACCTTTTCTATGGTTCTTCCTGTCCCTCCTTTTATAAGCATTGGCATGAGGTACAGGCACAACCACGCTTCCAATAGGAAGACACGAGTGATTCTTCATGAGCATCTCATCTTCTCTCTCTACAATTAGCTTACAAATTGCACCCCAATCAACTTTGAATACTTCTGTGATCTCAATCTACTTATCTAAACCCTAATCAGTACATCATCACCCCCAATCAACTCTGAGTACTTTTGTTACTTACAATGATGACATTGCCTTCGCATATTCACATTATTAGCATGAAAAGTGGATAACGTCTTGTCAATGATATCTTCGTCTGTGATCTCCATGCCACAAACTCTTAGTTGAGTGACAACACAGTGTAAGGCGGAGTTGTAATTAGCCACAATCTTTTAGTCTTGGAAACATAAATTCATCCAGTCATGTCTTTCCTTTGGGAGCAAAGCGGACTTTTGTTTCTCATAGTGGTCCTTCAGGGAGTCCCACAAGGCCCTTGAGTCTCGCTCAGTCATATACTCATCCTTCAGGGTTGAGTTAAGGTGATGTCTCAAAAAAGCAAAGCCCGACTCTTTTTAGCAGAGGTAGGCTCAACAACAATACCAGCATTGTTATTGCTAGGAACATCTTTATTAGTTGCTCCAAGATTCTTGGCATAGAGCGAGATCTCAACATCCATAGCCTAGATTAGGTAGTTGTTGCCATCCAAGGCAAGAACAACAAATTCTCTCTTAGCAATATCAGACATATCCTACGTTATCCATGCAATATTTCATAAATTTACTATGGGTAAATAATAACAAAGCATGGTAAGTGTGCAAAATAGTAAAGACATGGTTACTTGTAATCATTGGATAATTTTCCTAGCATTTTTGGGATTCATTGACTTAGGACCATGCGCCCAACAGCACTCGGGACCTCGTGCCCAAGAACACTCAGAACCATGCATTCGAGAGCAATAAATTATGTATTTTAGCAATTTTCTAAATTACCAACAACCGCATAATTAAATGCCTACTACATAATATGCCAGGAAAGTAAAACTATAAAATATGATGCTTTTGAGGTATGCTAAGTCTAAGGTTTCACAAATTCATAGAAGCTCGTATGCCTAAAAACCATGTTTCTATGATTAATTATGGTTATAGTAGAAATTACCTAGTTAATTAATTAATTTACTTAAACCTTCCAACTTAAAGTATAAGAAACCATATAATATTAAATCTGGTACAAAAACTGAATACCAAAACGGTTATTCTGTAAGAATATATTGAAATCTATAATTTTTTAGAAGACCAGTTTTTTTTTTTGCAAAAATCCCTTTTACAACAACTTCACCGCAAATTTTGGATTTGGAGGCCTTTTTGAACGATTGCCATCAGGCCAGTTGTAACAGGCTGAAAAAGGCCCATCATACTAGCCGGCCGGTCTTTGACCCGGGTGCTATGGTTTCCCTAGTGCCGGGTTGGATAGCGGCGGTGGTGATTGAGCCCAAGACCGGCGGGCGGGGGTCGAGATAGCCGAGCGGTGGGCATTGCGATGGACAAGCGGGAGGCGCGGCAGCCAGGCGCGTGGGAGGTTGGCGACCAAGTTCCAGCCGGGGAGCCGGGCGAGCGCATGGGAGGCCGGCGACCAAGATCCGGCCAGGGAACCAGGTGCAGAGGCGGCCAAGAGGCGAGCCGACGAATATCGAGCGGGGCAGCCAGGGATATGGTCCTGTGGTCGGCTGGCGCCCACTCCGTGCTCTAGGGTGGCAAGGTGGTGAACGGGATTGGCGTAGGTGTCGCGCTTCAGGGCGGCGATCGAGGGTGTGTCACGCTGGGGCACGGCGGTGGGCCAGCGGAACACGCACGGCATGAGGGCTGTTGAGAAACCGACGCTGGCGACCAGTCCGATCGGGATCTCTGCTTAGAATAAGAACGAATCAACCACAGAATCACAGAATAATAGATGAACACAAAGAGAGATAGAGAGAACTCCTGGTCTGCTTTATTGCTTTTAATCATGTGTGTATACAATGGGGGGGTTGGCTCTCTATTTATACTAGGTGGTGGGGTGCCCAATATGTCAGGACTCTCGGCCTACCAGGACTCTGAGTCTGCCAGGACTCTATCTGTAGGCCGGTTTCCTAATACTCCCCCTTGGGCACTCACCCAACATGCTCATGCCTCATCAAAACTCCATAAAAACCCAGTGGGAAAAATTTGGAGAAAGAGTACATAATACATGTGTTGTTGCGATGCACGAATTGCCTCATTAAAACCTTGGTCGAGAAACTTGTGAAAACTCGTCAAGGAAAAAGAGTACAATCCACCCAACTTTTTCGGTCTTCGGGACCTTGTTCCTTTGGGTACTCAATCTTCATGATCGAGATTTACTAACGGGCTTGAGAGAATTCTCCCCGACTCGCACTTCTCTAAGTCTCATCATTCTAATCCCTCACACGCATCTTTCAAAGTTAGATGCAGGGAGTGACTTAGTGAACAAATCTGTCAGATTTTTACAAGACTTAGTATGCAGTACCTTTATCTAGTCCATGTTTTGCAATTCATGAGCATAGAAGGACTTGGGGTTGATATGCTTTGTGAGATGACTCTTCACATAGCCCGTTTGCACTTGTACAACGCAAGCTGAATTATCTTCATGGATAATTGTGGGGTTTACACAATGTTCATCCCACATGACTGCTGGATGTGGTGAACTATTCGGCGGAGCCAAGCGCACTCTCGTGCAGCTTCATACAATGCTATAATTTCTGAGTGGTTCGTCGAAGTAGCTACAAGGCTTTGCTTAGACGATTTTCAGGGAATTGCAGTTCCACCACATATGAATGCATAACATGTTTGTGACCTTGCGGTATGCGGGTTAGACAAGTACCCAGCATCTGCATAGCCAATCAAGTTCAAGTCTTGATTCTTTCTATAGAACAATCCAAGGTGCTTACTTCCTTGGAGATATCGGAAGGTGTCCTTTATGCCCCGCCAATGTCTTTTGGTGGGCTCAGACTGCACCTTGCTAACAAGTACACGACAATTGCAATGTCTGTTCTAGTGCAGTTTACTAAGTACATGGGTGCTACCACTGCACTCAAGTATGGGAATTTTGGTCCCAGGACTTCCTCCCCCTCTTCCCTATGTCGGTAAGGATCTTTTTCTTGCTGTAAAGACCTTCCGATCATCGGTACTTTCGATGGGTATGTCTTCTCGAAGTCAAACCTTTCTAGCACCTTCTGGGTGTAGGTCGACTGATGTACCAAGATTCCTTCAGGGACATGCTCAAGCTGCAGGTCTGAGCAGAACTTGGTATTGTTCAAATCTTTCATTTCAAACTCTGACTCCAAGTAGGAGCTTGCTTCTTTTATATCTTCTCGTCCGATGATATTCAGATCATCTACATACAAAGAGATTATACAGAATCCATTCTGGGATCGCCGTATAAATACACAAGGACAGTCTTCATTGTTTGTGTAGCCTTTCTTGCAGAGAAAGTAGTTCAAGCGATTATACCACATTCTTCCAGAATGCTTCAATCCATACAGTGACTTTCTGAGTTTCACACTGTACAGATTTCTATTTGCTCTGTCTTAGTTCGGGAGAGGTATTCCTTCAGGGTATTTTATATAAATCTCCGAATCCAAGTTACCGTAAATGTATATATTCACAACATCCATTAATTTCATTTCTAAGTTCAAGTTTACTGCCATTGAGATCAAATATCTAAAGGTAATTACACTCATGACTGGGGAGTAGGTTTCTTCATAATCAACTTCAGGACGTTGAGTGAAACCTTGTGCTACTAGCCTTGCTATGTATCTCACTACTTCGTTTCTTTCATTTCTCTTTCGAACAAATACCCACTTGTGCCCTACGGGGTGCACATGGGGAGGTGTGCGGCATACGGGCCCAAAACCTCTCTTTTGTTCAGAGATAGCAATTCAGTTGCTATTGCCTTCTTTCAATCTTCCCAATCTGATCTTTTCTTACATTCAGCGAGCGATGCAGGCTCGGGATCAAGATCGATGATTGTGGCAATTTTCTTTGTGAAGTAGGTATCGATATTTGCTGTTGTCCTGTTCGTGGACTCTCCCATATGCACATAGTTTATAGCTATTTCTTCATGAGTCGCCTCTTCTAGAGCGGTTGCTTCTTCTGGAGCTTCTCCTTGCACATCGCTTCTTCCAATTGCGGTGGCAGGTCCCTTTAGTTTTTCGACTCCGATGTGTGCGCACACATCCATGCCGATGAGGATATTCGATCCGGTATGCCCTTTCTCAAGGTGTCATACTTGTGCCAGGTCTCAACTGGCTCCCCTTCTCATTCTGGGGGACTTTAATGATCGGCTGTGGTAAGTCCTTATCCTTTTCACCAGCGCCCCGGTTACTTAGGATTCGAGGAACCGGAGTTCTCGCCCTCTTTTTATTGTTCCGAGGCCTCGGACGAGATTAGGATACCTACCGCTTTCTTTGGTATTTCAACCTCTCCGTGCAAATGCGTGCAGGCACATGCGACTTAGTCACGCTTTCAAATCACTAAAGTGATTAGGCAGCTAATTTGCTAATGCTTGCAAATCAATTGTCTTCTGGACTTTTTTTGTCTTCTGGACTTCTATTGTCTTCTGGACTTCTATTGTCTTCTGGACTTCTATTTGCTTCACTAGTGCACGGGTCATGTGCATGTATTTCCCGACATTTTCCATCAAGGGTTGATTTCCTCCCCTAATGTTGGGAAATTTTGATGTCGACCCTTGCGCTAGTGCATAGATGGATGGATGTTGTAGGCCAATGGTCTAGAATTGATGAGATTCACGCATGTAGGACCGCATGTCCCCAACATGTAGTCGGCAAATTACATTTATGCAAAGGGGAGGGCAATAAATTTAATTCTCTTGATTAAAGCTTCTGCCAAACCATTCTGGGTATGGACATGCGGTACCGAGTGCTCAACTTCAATCGCCATGCAATAATCATCAAATGCCTTTTAAGTAAATTCTTTGGCATTGTCCATTCTGGTGGACTTGATGTGATGATCAGGGAACACATTTCTGATGTGAATGATCTGCGAGATCAATTTTGCAAAGGCGTGGTTTCTCGTGGACAACAAACCCACACATGATCACTTCGAGGAAGCGTCAATGAGCACTATGAAATACTTAAATGGCTCTGAGATGGGCTGAATGGGACCGCAAATACTTTCTCGCATGCGTTCCAGGAATGCAGGGATTTCATCCTTCACTTTCAGAGTGGAGGGTCTAGTACTTAATTTCCCGGTGGCACATGCAGGGCACACAAAATCTTCAGGATTCGGAAAATTCTTCACATTAATATTATGCCCTTGTGAATTATTTATTATGTTTCTCATCATCCTAAGACCTGGGTGGCCTAATCTGTCATGCCAGAGACAGAAGAGTTCAGAGCTTCGAAATACTATCTTCAGGACAGTGTAGGCTGCAGGTGCCTTTATGTTGGTATAATATAGCCCTGTTTCTAGTGAAGGAAGTTTTTCTAATACCCTTTTTCCATTCTCTTCGCGCTTCGTAATGAGTAGGTATTCCTTACCGTACTCCTTTTCAGTTCATTGGCGCGAATAACCTTAAAAACTTAGGAGAGTTCTAGTCGATTCTGGGTACAATAAGGCTTCTTCAGTGACCAAAGTTGTGCCCATTAGGAGTATAATTGCGGCTCTTCCTGAACCAATTATACAAGCATCGCTTCCGGCGATTATCGTAAGGCTGCCAATGCTCTTACGGATCGACTGAAAATACTTAATCTCTCTTAAGATGGTATTCATTGTGCTGCTGCCAGCTAAGCACACTACACGTGTTCTAATATAATGTATTTTATTCATATGCATGAGAAGGCAATCAACTCATAAATAAAATACTTCAATATCAGAACATATCATGCCATTATAAACTGAATAAATGAATGAATTCTTCAAATATCATCCAACCATCACGAGAAAATAAATGCTAAAGTACCATCCATGCAAATTCTAACTTGTGTTTTAACACAAAATAAATGACATTGAAAATCTAAATGCATTCGTGCATCGACTTCTTCGCTATTTTCTCGGGATTGACATTCTCTTTAGGAGAAATCATGGCTTTGACTGCTTCTAGGTCGAAAGGGGGTGTCGCTATCGTGATGGTTTCAACCTCCATCGGCGCATACCGCTCAAAACTCTCCCCTCACCGATGCAAAGTGGGCTTCATGCTGCCCTTTGCCATCTCGTTTTGGCTTGCTAGCCTTATTCTCACGTGGAGCTTTTAATTTGCCTTTCTGGGCCGCGATCTTATCATTCCTTCCCCTTCTATTCATTAAGGAATTTCGCACCTTATGGCTCCCGGCGTTGGCTTCATGGCCGGCGGAGCTCCCAGGTGGCTAAGTGACGTAGTTCTTGCGGAGAACTTTGTCCTAAGCCTCCGCAACCTTCATTATATCAATCAATTCGGCATACACTTTATAGCCGTCATGACAATAGTTGCGTGCGGATTGTATTGCGTTGGGGTGGAAGCTGGATAGGGTTTTCTCAATCTTCTGCTCGTCTGTGATCTGCTTGCCACAGAGTTGAAGATTGGTACAAGAATTGTACTCCCCGACCGTCATGAAGTCGGCAAACCTCAGTCTAATCTACTCTTGTTCTGCTTGAGCAAGAATGATGTACTTTAGCCTCTCAAACCGCTTCTTGAGTGCGGTCCAGAGTGCTAGCGCGCTCTTCTCCGCCATATACTCATTCTTGAGAGCGAGACAGAGGTTGGTGCCGAAGAAAATGAAGTGCCTGATCATTTTCCTCAGGCGTAGGTTGGACGTCATTCAGTCCGCCAATCCCGATAGCCGCGCGGAGCCGCTCGGCTCAAGCACTATGTTGACATCGATTGCCCACGCCGATCGTTTTGGCCATGTTGGCCGCCTCGAACTTCCTGCTCGTGGTGTCACCATCTACATGTGTATATAAGTTTACTTCGGGTAAACATGCACGAAAATATTTACTTCAGGTAAATAAATTTCATAGTGGTACAAAAGATTCTCGCAATGTTCCAGTATTTTCTATGCATTTTCTATAAATTTACTGCTAATTTCAGTGATTAAAAGCAATTTAAACAATTACAATTAACCAAAAATAGTAAATAAATATAGAAAATACAAAGAATAATAATGGCAGAAATAAATATGCTTCAAATGCTAAAAATAATTCAAAAATCGGATTCCCGAGGCCCTTTTACGCTAGAAAATAAATTTTCAGCGAATTCTGCAATTTTCGAGGGTCTATGCGCAAATTTTCAGTTCAGAGAAAATTCGCGCAATTTTCTGATTTACCAAGGGGTTTTCTGCAAAATTCTGGACCCATACGTAAATCAGAGGACCTATCGGTAATTTTCAGAATTACCGAGACCCTTTTACAAAATTCAGGACCCAAATGCAAATTTAAGGGGCATTTCGGTAATTTCTAGAACTTGCGGGGCCTTTTTGCAAAATTACCGGCCCATTTGGCCCACGCCGGCCGGCTCCAAGGGGTGCCTCGTAGTGGGGGCGGCAGCGCGCGGGGTCGCTTGGGAGGCGTGCTGGCGGCGAGGCCGTGGCGGAGGGCGGCAGGCATGAAGACCGAGGTGGCGGGCCGCCGGGGCGGCGGTTCGGCATAGCGGCGACGCGCGGGCCACGGCGGGCGGCGACGCACAGGCCGGGTCGGCCGACGGAGGCGAGATCGGAGGTCGGTCGGCGGCGAGGTCGGCCGGAAGCACGCAGACGGGGCGGCGGCGCATCTGCGACAGCGAGAAAGCCGAGCGACAGGGGCCGGCCATGGTGGCTTCATGCTGGTGATGAGCCGGCGATGGCTTCTGGCCATTGCCCGATCTTTTTCGTGCTGGAGCCAAGAAACACGATAATAATTTTCTGTGATGCCATGTAGAGCAAAACAGGAGAAACGATGCCAATTTTTCCCGTATAGTGATCATGCAGGATCAAACAAAACTATACAAAATTTTCGTTTCCAATCCTACGATGCAATCAACATCTACCCTGTTTCGCAATCTACCGATCGGCATTGTGCCGGCGATTTCAGATCTGCTCGCGGTAGATTTGGGGCGGATTTGCATCGTTCTAATCCACAGTGCAATCAACATCTACCCCGTTTCACAATCTACCGATCGGCATTGTGCCGGCGATTTCAGATCTGCTCGCGGTAGATTGGGGCGGATTTGCACCGTAGAAAATCAATCTAGAACGCGAAAGAAAATATGGATTCAAAAGCGATCTAGAAAATAATTCTGTGCTTCGATGATTACCTCCGTTCACCAGAGCGTAGTCGTGCTGATAACGTGTTGAGAAACCGACGCTGGCGACCAGTCCGATCGGGATCTCTGCTTAGAACAAGAACGAATCAACCACGTAATCACGTAATAATAGATGAACACAAAAGAGATAGAGAGAACTCTCGGTCCGCTTTATTGCTTTCAATCATGTGTGTATACAATGGGGGTTAGCTCTCTATTTATACTAGGTGGTGGGGTGCCCAATATGTCAGGACTCTCGGCCTACCAGGACTCTGAGTCTGCCAGGACTCTATCTGCAGGCCGGTTTCCTAATAAGGGCAATAGCGGGGTCGCCAACAGTCGTGGTTTGAAGGCAACATCGGATGCCGACCGGCAACCTCGTCAGCGATTAGGAGGGCATTTGCATCGGCGTACAACCAATGCAGACTGCTTAGTTTTTTCTTTTTCTTTTTGTTTGATTTTCATATTGTAAACTATAATCAATTTGCACGATGAACGGTATGAGTGTGACGATCGATTTGTGCAAACAAATTTAGAAAAACTCACTAATCTGTGAGGTCGATTCGACGACATATCTTATCTATAGAGCAGTCAATGCTGAGGACGTGCTGAGAAACTAGTGTCATCGAATGATCCAATAGCCAATCAATATAACTAGAAGCTAGAAGATCACACAATCAGACAACACAAAAGTACACGAACAATTAACAAAGAGATGAGCGAGAGGGCTGTCGGCGATCTTTATTAATCTGTTTAGAATGAGTGGCTCTCCACATATCAATTCCCTAAGTTTAATACTACACGTCGCAATCTCTTCACCATCCTAAAAGAATAAGGTCGCCATAGAAATGCCGTCGACTATTAAGATATTAGTTGTGCACATGAAATCCATCGACCAAGAATATACGATGGGAACTGCCCGGATCATTGGCTTGCTAGCCGATGCTTGCTTCCTCTGTATGAAATAGAAATCGTGTGCACAACGACTTGCGACTCATCAGGCCTCGCCCGGAAAAACCACTCGGTTTCAAGTTTCGACCGATTTCTCATTTGTCATTTCGCAAGCGCAAAGACCTTGGAAATTCCTCAAAAGTCCTAATCCTATGCGAGAGTATAAGTGAGTTGAATTAATATTTCCATTAGGTTGCACCCTGCTTCTTTCCTCCGAAATTTCTGCGGGGTAGCTTATTTTATTCCAAAGTAACTCTGAATTATAGGATTGTTTTCCGTTTGTTCAAACCATCTGATGTAGGAAATTACAATATGGTTCAAATCATCCATGATTACTCCATTTTCCTCCATTAGGTTGCACTTCCTAGTCCTGGCTCATAGTGTTTATATATGAAATCAATCATCGAGAACTACTAAAGTATTCATCGTCACTCTGCCAAAACAATGGAATTGCTCATATTGGTTTTTATTTTTATCTTCTATTTTTTAGAAGCAGAAGGCAATACGAACGTCCTAATTTCTATAAACCACTTATATCAGCTATTACTATTCATCAGCCATTATTTTTTGTTTTCACATATTATAATGTACTTTGTATTTTTATTATATCACAGTTATGTAAGTCGTATGACCGTCCGAATATTGTAGTGCGTTTCGTTACACCGTTTTTCTTATATAATGCATTACTATTCACTGGCCGTTTCTATCAGCCACTATTATTTATCATCTATTATTATTTGTTAGCCACAGCTAAAGACTATCAGCAAAAGACAATATAAATATATAAATAGACCCTATGTGTCAACGGTCCATGTTAGCAGCTCGCAGACTAAACGCTTCCTCCGAAAAAGAAAGTAAGATATATCGCCACACAAGAAGACTTTCTAGTCCTTATTCAGCCTCTCCCAATTAAGTACATCAAACTCCTGCGTCAACGAGACGGAAAACACAAGAAGCGCTCATTGCGTCGCGCGCTCGTGTGCACGGTTCGCGGCCATGGATTGCTTCCTGCGGTGCTACATGCTCGCCATGGCCAACACCGTGTGCCTCGGCGGCGCTGCCATGATCATCTTGGGGCTCGTCCGGCTGTCGCGGACGCACGGCAGCGCGGGATCCATCGTCGTGCTCGCCCTCTTCTTGGCCTTGTGGGTCGCCGTCGGCTCCTGCGTGTACGCCGCCTTCTGCGGCACGTTCTTCCCGTGGTCGTCGCTGCGGGAAGCGCTCGCCTGGTGTGCGCGCTGTGCCGGCCGCTTGGCTTGCTCGCCGTGCCGGTGCGCCCTCGGGCTTTGGCGCCGGAGTGTCGGCCGCGGCGCTGCTCTGCCGCAGTTTGTCGTGCAAAGTCAAAGCCACATGCACGCGGTTACCCGTGAGCCGCCGGTGCGCCGCGGGGCGCGGGTGGCCACGGCCGATGACATCCCGGCGTACGAGCAGCCGGAGGGGGCGGCGCGGCCGGGCGGGTCGTCGGAGTGCGCGGTGTGCCTCGGCGAGGTGGGGAAGGGGGAGATGGCGAAGCGGCTGCCGGCTTGCCTGCACATGTTCCACCAGCAGTGCATCGACCAGTGGCTGCGCGAGCACTCGACCTGCCCGGTCTGCCGATGCAACGCCTTCGCACCGTTGCCGGCCCAAATCGTGTAGTAACATTTTCTTTTCTGTGTTCTCGCATTTTTTTCATCCGACGTAGCAAAATATGGTTCGAATCGTGCATATAATTCGTTAATCTACACGGAAGTTCAAGGAAAAATACGTACCAATCATTGTGTGTTCACTCCAGGTACTTCATTCATCTGCTGATGACCCGTAATGACAGATGTAACCATCCTTTTCAAAATCTCTTACAAAGAGGGATAATAATCTCTAAGGATATGTCGTTTCCTTAGGGCTAATCTTGGCCGTTGGATTCAAAGCGAACAGCCTAGATGGATCACTGCAGTAGATGCTACAGCACGAAAGTGCATATGACGATACATTGCTACAGTACGCCCTCAGTTACTTGTGGTGCTCTCTACAGTGTTTTTGCCATCTTCTTTCTTGATTCTTACTGTTTGGCACTGTCACCCTCTGCCCCCCTCAATATTTTAGCCTATTCTTTTTTTTTGTCTTTTTGTGCATTTTGGTTTTGGATTTTTTGAAAGCTGAAATAAATGGTGTGGCTTTTCCAAGTAGCTTTTCGAATCCGCTTCTCTAAATAGCTTTTCAAGCTCAAAATCATATGTGACGTTTGCGTTGGTGTTTCTGTAGTTTACCACCGTCTTAAAAAACACATGCAAAAACCATCAATCACAATAAAAAACTATTAACCATATAAAAACATTGTCATTACTCCTCCCGCATATGCATCTCTGGATCCACCACTCCACCGATCAGACTCCACCACCGGATGAGGCCCCGCTCGGTTGGGCTAAAAAGCTGTGGCTTATGATTGAAATTACACTGTAGCGGCTGGAATTTCACTGTAGCTGAAGGTGACTTATTTGGCATAATTAAATTTTAAAATTTTAAAAATAAAAAATATGCTAGCTCATCACGGATAACGCAAACGAATACGAGAAAAAAAAACCGGCAAAAAGCTCAAAAAACTAAAAGTTCAAAAAAAGACGAAATTTATGAATAGTAAAAAATAAACCAGAAGCCAGAAACTAAAGTCGAAACAAACGGGATCAGTGAGATCAACCAGCAATGCACCACCATGACATCGCCCCCTCCTCTCAGGCCGCAACCACCTTCAGCGTTGGTGAAAGCACCAAAAAAATCTATAATGGAGCGAGTGGGCATTCAACGTTGGTGAAGGCAACGCAAGTGCATAGTTCTCCCAGGCTCTCTTTATACGGTGAACGCCACAGCCGGGACAGGGAGATGAAGGGCCTGTTTGGCAATGAATGTAGCTTATGGTTTCTGGTTAAAATTTTTGAATTTTGGTTGTTTACGGTATAGATTACGGAGAGAGATACTTACTTGCGATTTTGGATGGTACAAATATTGGGTTTTTAACGTATACATCGTTTAACCTGTAGACCCTGTCTTGAGAAAATGCTCCGTTTGAAAGTTAGGTACTGTAGCAAAAACCAAAAACCGCCAGCTTCGGAGGAAAAGAACAGACCCGAAGATACAAGAATCTTCGCGCACACCCCCAAATGGTTAGAAATTCAATTGAAATCTAAAAAAATCATGGGACTGATGGTAGCAAATTTTAATAGGGGAAATTAATTATTTGCCACTGTCAAAAATACGTCATTTCAGAATTTATCACTAATGTCTTATTGACATGTAGCTCTAGAACTCATATGTCAGTGACATATAAAGTAGCAGATTTCGAAATGAACATCTTTACAGTTACAAACGATGGAATAATTTCATCCCTTTTTAATATACAAATTTTTCCGGGTGCGTCACACTATTGTACAATTTACCTGCTTGTTTGTCTGCTAAATTCGGTTGAGTGACAATGAATTTGTTACTGTAAATGTTTCCAGAAAACCTATGCTGGTTTGAGAATGGTCATACAAACTACTCCAAATTAATTGTGATTTGGCGTATATTGGAGGAGCTGACTATTATGCCACACATAACAAAATATTAGTTGCATGAGAATGGGATTTGATTTAGAGCCTGTTATTTTTCTCCGAAACTAGTGCCTTTTGGCTTTTGCTACAGTACCGAACTTTTAAACGAAGTATTTTCTCAAGACTGGGTCTACAAGTTAAACGATGTACATGTTAAAAGCCCAACATCTGTACTATCCAAAATCACACGTAAGTATCTCTCTTCATAATCTGTACTGTAGACAGCCAAAATTCAAAATTTTCAACCAAAAATCATAAACCACAGCCATTGCAAACATGCCTTCAAATCCTCGATAGCTGACCTGCTTCACCCCCAATTTTCGCCATCCACCACATTGTTCGCCGAACCTGGACGAGGAAGGTGTAGGAATAATGGTACTATTCCTTACAATAGTCTAGCACACTTACGTGTTACGTCCTCGTAAAGCAAATAATGATAGCTGTAGGTATAACCATATAATATGATCCTAATCAAAATACATGTATTTGTTAATGGGCTATTGGAATGGTAAGAGATATATTTTACAGGCTAGAGGCGCTATCTAAACACACAGAAATAAAGCATATCCGATGATAAGAAATTCAAGTAAAATAACAAAAATAGTGTTATGTAGCATTTCTGTACGTTGGGTTGTTGAAAGTACCGAGAAAGAGAGAGCATATCCGGCGCTATCTAAGTACCGAGAAAGAGAGAAAATAGCTCGTCACGTTGCCGAATGCCGAGAACACCGCTGAACATGATAACGTACGCCTTCGCCGTGTTGTTTACAGCCGTCCTCCACTGCGGTTTCTGCCGCAGTTCTCTCCCCGTTCACGCCGGTGGCGCAGTGGCCGGCTCTTGTCATCGTCCCGCTGGCGCGGTGGTTCTGTGGCGCCGTCGGTTTGGTCCCCACGCCGTGGTGGTGCGCGCCGTCCGGGCGCGACGGCGATGCGGTGCTCCCACAGTCTGTTGAGCAACTTGGCATCGACGTGCTTCTTGTCCTTGTTCTTGATGCAACAATGCAAATGTTGGAATCATGTGGAGTATGTAAATTCGTCACCTGCACTTGGGAGCTTCATTTGCTCGCAAGCACGAAAATCCGATCAAATGATGGGTTGTTATGTACATTCAAGCGCATACCAAGTACCCATAGACAGGAAAACAACATTGCCAATCTCAGATATCTCATCAAAATTTGATACATACACATGCCAGATAATACGTCGCGTGGGGGGCAAGTTTTCCTCGGTGGTAAAGCCGAACTGGTTGCGGACTCGGAGGATGGATATGGCGGCGGCGCAGCACGGCGGGTTCGCTTGGAGACGAGACGACGCGGAGACAGGTTGCGTTTCGAATTTAATTCAGAGCGGATTAATTCGAGCGTGGGCCAGCATGGTGCCCGGCCCAATCACCCACTGACTCTTGGTGTGCAGATTGTCGGTGGATTCTTTTAGACTGAAACTTATAATTTACAGTTGCGATTTTTAAATTTTGATCTGTTCAAGAGATAATACGCAGAAAAAAAAGTCATATATGATTTTAACCTGTACAGCTGAACTCAGTACAGTTTGTACTATAATTTACCTGTAGATATTGCCTTAAAAAACACACCGATTTTAAACCGGTTACTGTTTATCCGTATATAAGCCAAAAGCACAAAATGCTTTGGAACCCAGCCCGGTCCCTTGTCCAGAAATCAGGTTGCGTCGTAGAAGACGATGACGACGGCGACTCACAGGCAGGATGCAGCGACGCTTCGGGTTGCGTGCCATAGCCATTGCTATTTCTAACGTAGGACGCCTGTTATTTTGCGTGAGGTGTAGCTGTCTGCGGAATTGCTAGTCAGTGTGCACTAAAGTGGAATCCACGTCGCTGAAAACAAATATAAATCTTAACTAGTACAGTGCTCATACAATATAACGGAATCATAAAAAATGTGACAAATATATAAATCATAAACCGTATAACAAATATTAATTTTTTATCACACACGTATCAAGAGAAACATGTCTCCGCAAGTTAGTAAATAAATCAAATTAGCAATCCTACCATCCTAAGGAAGAGAAACGGATTCAAGAAGTCAACCATCCTAAGGAAGAGAAACGGATTCAATAAGTCAACATGCGAGCTTACGCGCCACAAAATCATTACCACTTGTCCTAGATAATAATAAAATGTCACAAATGTACCTTAGCAACGAAAAACCCATCCATGTTGTTGACATGAGGATAAACCTCCTTGTTTTTTGTCTAAAGAAGTATGAAATTGATGCTCCCGATACCGGATGACTCTGTACCACAAACAGAGAAAAAAGAGAGAGAGAAGGTAATGGATTCTTCATGCAGGGAGAAGTAAGACTAACATAACCTGGACGCTCAAAATCTAATCCACAAAGCACAATCTTTACGTTTCTCATTTTAAGGGCGTAGTCGATAACTGCCTCATTCTGCAAGATTGGAGAGGGGTTCAGGAACTGATAAAACTTGAATCATCATTGAACAAATAAGACCAATCTACTTACCTCTGGAATCATCATTGAACAAGTTGAGTAAAACCGCCAGTTTTGGAGTTGGCATCAACCAAATCAATAGCAGCAAGCAGCAATTGCTGCGAAAACAAGTCAGTCAGTTACCAAGTGTATGCTAATGTGCAAGGTGATTGATGTTCTTACTGAGTATACTAATACCAGGATTCTAGAAACTTTTAATGAAAAAACCATAAAGTTGAAAAGCCCAAAGACCCAAATTATAATCGGAAATAACTTAGGAGATAAAGCTTACACAGATAGAACATAACAATTCTGGGGTTCATATATGTTATTTCCATGTACAAGAGACAGCACAATACTAACTGCTTCAAAATCACCTTTGAAAATGAAGTCGAGGTAAGCCAGTTTTGTTTTGAACAACTTACTGGGTTAAGGATCAAATTTGATGAATGTGAGTGGATTGCAGTTATTTTTTTTCCTAAAGAAAAAAGGTTGCAGTTGGAATGGATGGGTACTTGGGTAGGAACATGTCAAACCATAAGCAGGATCGATCTAAACAAAACCTACTGAGGACTATAAGAAATGCACCTTTTGCATGAAAGCACGGTTCCTGAAGTCTTCAATGTCCTTTGATGTTTTTATTTGTGGATCCTTCCAAATGGTCTGCAGAAAAAGGAATAATTTGTGCGTCAAATAACCAACAGAAAATATATTGGATCTAGAAGTTTATATGATTCAAATTATACTAACTCAGTGCCTGTGCATGGCGCATCCAACAGCACTCTGTCAACTGAATTCGTCCCTAGAACTTTGGGGAGCTGAAATAAATTGGATGTCATCATGAAACAGTATTTTCATTGAGCAGTAGCACGCAATACACCTAAGTAAAGCAACTAAAATTTCACCAGGATTCCAAAGTCATTTTTATCCATGATTGAAATGAACCAAAAAGTATTAGCTATGGTTCCTATATAAACAGAGGTTCACGTAAAATCGCATTTTCAATTTCAGTTAATATTTTCTACAAACCATTATATTATCTTTGTTGCATTATTCTTCACAAAGGCCAGCAAATTATGATACTAACTTGTTGCATAAAATTAGTTGACTGCTCTTTGGCATATCAGATGTTCTATAGAAGGCTTTAAGCACCACGTAACAGTAGTTGTACTATCTGCTCACCTTGTTACCGATGTCTACTGCCCAACAGTCCGTGCAACCTTTTCTCATTGAACTCATTTGCATAGATTATTCCTGTGTATGACAGATGAAGAAAAGAGCAAGGTTGTCGCGGCGCTCCGGCAAGTCACGGCGAGGCCGGGGCGCCCGAACGCCTAGTCGACTAGGCGTCCTCCGTGGCGATAATTAGACAATAGTAGTTAGACGACAAATAATACATTATATGGCTGAAAAATAAATGACCATGCAGCATAATAGCATAAATTATCTAAATAATTATATCTCAGGATGTCTAAATTAGAAGAAATCTATTGAGGAAAGGGTCTGTTCGTAATTTTTAGAAACTTTGAAGGTCTAAATTAGAAGAAATCTATTGAGAAAAGGTATATTTGTAATTTTTAGAAATTCTGAGGATTTAATCACAAAAAACCAAAAAAATATAAAACCTAACCCTATCCGCCGCCAGCCAGTCCGTCCGACTGCTCTTCGGCTCCCGCTCTCTCCCCCATCTCTCTCTCCCCGCCGCCTCCCCTCCCCACACCCGTTCTCTACCTCCGGCATCCAATATTCTTATTTTCGAAATGAATGAATGTAAATTGGATGTATATATACTGTGTTAATCTGCTTGTTTCAGAGGGCATGGCTAACATGTTCTGAAGCTAACCAACAAACAGAAATAGATTTAAGAACAGAAAGTAATATCACAGACGGTTATTAACTTATAACAGTCTGTGATAGTCAACATCACAAATGGCTCAAAAGTTGTCTGTGATGACCTTGTATTATTATTATTGACCCATAAACTCAGAAGACTTATGAAATCATCTGTGATTATGATTTTGCACTGTCTGTGATGAACTTTTGTGCAGTAGTGTGTTATATGTATATGCAGTGGACTGTAGCGTACGTACGTGTGCCTACTTTATTTTCTAAGATTCATTTTCTAGGATCTGATCCGTAAAGCCACTAATGACTTGTGTGTTGAATCCAACGGCTGTCGAGACACCTCAGTTGCCGGCAGCGTACGCCGCTGCCTAAGTCTGGCTTGTCGCTGCCAGATGACATCGCCAGCAGGTACACTTGCTGACTTGCCGCGCTAAACGCTAATTAATCAACCGCGCCATTTACCCCTCGCACAAACAACCGCGTATCCCATGTCACTTCGGACAGGGGGAACATCAAGTTATCATGTTCCTCTACCTCGCGCTCACCATCACCCCGCTCGCCGTCCTCGCCTGCGTCATCCTGTACGTCGCCGGCGCCTCCTGGGGCATCGCCGCCGTCGTCCTCATCCTCGTCGTCCTCTACGTTCATTGGTCACGTCGCCACGGCGGCGACGGCCGTGGCGCTAGGCCAGCGGGGCTCCAGGATCAAGAACCGGCGCGGCCGGAGACGAGCACGGTCGTTGTCATAGCTGCGCCCCACCGTGAGCCGGCCTCCGTGCGCGGTACGGCGCGCGCTTCTGGGGCGGCCGCCGACGCGATCCTCCCCGCGTACGCGTACGAGAAGAGGAGCGGGGGCGACGGCGACGAGTGCTCGGTCTGCCTCGGCGAGGTGAGGCCAGGGGAGGTCGTGAAGCGGCTGCCGGCGTGCCTGCACGTGTTCCACGAGGGCTGCATTGACATGTGGCTTAGCTCGCATGCGACGTGCCCGATATGCCGGTCTCCGGTCGACGCCGGCGATGTCGCCGTGTGCCCGGCGGGCGTCGCGGCGCGCGTGCTGCCTTGATACCAAAGATCGACTCCATGGTGTACTCTCTCTCTCTCTCTCTCTCTCTCTGCGCGGTGTTTATAGTTCATTTGAAGCCATTCGTTGATTTCTTCTCGTGACAGGTGTTTTCAAACAGAGTACTTTATTAATCTCTGAACTTGGGCTCACGCTGAGTCTTACAGATTTATCAGAAGAATATGTCAGCAAACTTATCCATGCTTTAACTTCTGTGACAAAGTGTGCTTCGACGTTCCTTTTTACTCATCGGTTTACAAGTTAAGCCGGGCATGGTTTTGCTTTGCTTGACTGAAAATTTAAAGACTACTAGCTAGATGAGTATTAATCATCGATTCATGGATCAATTCTAGTTTCAATGATCAGTGTTAGACGCTAGATGCACGCACAAATTAAAATATCCAAATTCAGAGTATGCAAGGTATGGAATTCTATAGGGAAGCGAAGGATAGATTAATACTTAGAATAAATTACCACTAACTAAAGCAAAGATCAAATAGATGATTAAATAAACTAAAATAAACAAAACAATGCTATGTAGGTTACTTAAGATCATCCCTGGGCTAGATTCACTTACTGCAATTGTGACTAGATTCATCTAATAGCAATTAGCACTTCTTATACTAGGTAAGTCCTCACCCTACGAATCTACACTGGCCTTTTCCAAGTTTCACCCATATCACAGGTTCATCACCATAATCACCACTGGCAGACTGACACTTCTTAAAATGAAACTTCTTGAAATTTATCGGCCTAATAGATCTAAACACCACATTTACATCCCTATGCCACTGTTTTTTCGGCTTTTCTACAGTAACTAACTTTTAAACGGAGTATTTTTTTAAGATAGGGTCTACTAGTTAATTGTAGTACATACTGTATCGACTTCATTTATATCGGCAAAAACCACACGTAAGTTTCTGTTACTATGTAATCTCTCACACGAACAGCCTAAAAGACAAAATCCACAGCAAAAAAAGAATAGACCCTATAATTACCGAAAAGAGATTTTAAAAAAATTACCGAAAGGGGGGAGAGCATAATATGTAGACATAACAATAGCATAAAAAGAGTACTAAAAATATAGGTCCAATCATAAGTCAAGAACTACAGCAAGATCCCCACCCGAGGAAGAAAGAGAACTACTCACGCAGCGAGATAAAGAAGAAAGGCTCTGGAACCTCGGTATTAGTTGGCTATTAGAAGAAAATTACAGGATCTAATTCCAACTATGGGAAAAGATATTGATAGCAAATGGATTACATCGCACTCCTATGTGAAAAGATATTGGAATTGGAAACATAAGCATAGGGCTCATCTTAGATCAAAGAAGCCGCATGGTCCGGGTGTTTCAAAATTATGCGGTGCTTTCAGCGTAAAATCGGAGTTCTCTCAGCTTATCAGTGACTGTCCACAAATATGCAATACGTAAAGCTGTAGCCTGCATCCATCCCAGGCAGGGGCGAAGCCAGCATATGAGCATTGGGGTCCAGTGACCCCAATAAAATTTAGCAAATTCTATAGAAAATTACTGTTTATTACTATTAATTGGTGAAGGAGATATCATTGTGCAATGGAGGTGACCCCAATGCTCCTGTCGTCTGGCTTCGCCCCTGATCCCAGGCAATAGAATAGATTTACAAGAAGCTGATGAGTGGTTCATGCTTATACTGCTCTCCTCTACATATCAGACGTATCCAGCTTGCAGGCCTACGACCAGCCGAACTTGAAATCAAGGATGTAGACCATGATCAGCGATAACGGGTACAGAAGATAGGCCACGAAGCATGTCCAGAGCGGGAACTTGGTCCGGAAACTTGTAAGGATGCCCATTATGATGCACACGAGGAGAATGATAAGGACCTCCGACGAGAAATCCCATGTTAAGCCCCTCAGGTAAACGAGAGCCAAGAACACGGCCAGGCAGAGTGTGTTGTTCATGGTCACTCCACCATAGATCTGCAGTTAAAGAAGATGGCATCACATGGAATTCTTTTTTGAACCTCAATTCTTCCACAGTGCACCTTGCATTATATAAGGTTAGCACATAGATCAAATAGCTAGGCTAACAATATAGGAGAACTAAATACAAGCAAGTTTAAAAGGAAAAAGGAAAAAGTTTTGAGACTAAGAAATCAACCACAATGATGGGGTATTTATCTGGGATGCTCCGATAGTCAACAATAAACGTAAGGTATCCAATAGACATACCTCAGAGAATGTTAGTGACGAAGTACGCTGCTTCTTTCGGCTAGCAAATATTATTGCTGAGACGGCCTCACTGGAATTAGTAGCCAAGGGCATTGCAATGAAGGAAATAAAAAAAGAAGGTATACTTGTAGCACTTGAAAAATTGTGCACAGCATCAACAAGTGGATCCGCAAATGCTGCTGCCACTGCAGTTCCCAGAAGTAAAAGTAAAATGGCCTTGAAGCAGGTCCAGGTTGGATTTTCAATAGCTTCACCATCCTCATCATCCTTGTCAAGCAGCTGACTATGTTCATCCCTTGTTCTCTGCGAAATTGTAGGATGTTGCAATTTATCTTTGTGGATAAACAGCTCCAGAAACATGTGATTAAAACAACTTACCTTATGAAAATCATGCATAAACTTTTTTGAGTAGACGCCAGAAGGAATAACAGCACGTTTAGCTTCTTCGAGCCATCTCAAGATTCCATTAACAAACTCCCCCTTTTCAATGTAAGAATTCTGTGATGTATCGAAGTCAGCCATGACTTGATCTACAGCTATGCTACTATCCAAGTCAATATCTTCAAACTGAACACCAATGATGAAAGCTTGTAGTTCGCCACGTTCTATCTTTTTATCATTGTCCAGATCAATCTTGTGAAATAACCTGCCATATTTTAGGGTCTCATTAAAAGAGCAACTTTTGTGAAATAGAAATACAGCTAAAAGATGTGGTGAGGGCCAGAGGCATACTTCTCTATCACAGGAACATTTGGTGTTCCATCATCATGAAGAAGGTGACCAAAAGCATGCATCTGAGCGTGTCTCAGAAGTCCAGACATTACATGCTTTAATCTTGCATATTCTAACCTTCTCCTCTGGATCCATGGCTGAAAGATCTGTTTGTGCAAGATACAAGTGTTGTTTAATGGAGCAAGATTGATAAAAATACGATTGTAATCAACTTAAAGTAGTGTACAATTCTCCCTAGGAAAACCAGCAACCCGGAAATGAACACTACAGACATGTGCCACCAGATTTCAGATCCTGACCAAATGGAAGTGTCTAGAGAAAAGTCATATGTGTTAAAGAGATAGAGATAGAGTTGTATTAGGAGATAGAGTTTGGATTCTATTCTATATATGCCTTATCTCTATATGGCATATCTCTTGTACTCTTCTATATATATGACCCTTTGGGTCTTATATCAATACACACAATATTCATAACATGGTATCAGAGCCTAGGTTCCATACCTAACCTCCGTTCGTCTTCCGCTGTCGCTGCCCCCGGGAGAATCGATCTCTCCTGAGGGCGGTCATCTCCTCGACGCCGTCGCCGCTGGTACGACCGACGTACCCTGACGAACACCTCTCCCTGGAGAAGGCGAACACCTGGTTCCACTCCGAGCTCGCCTTCCTCTCTAGTTCCGCGTCATGCCGCGGTAGTTGCTTGGCGCACTCGACGTAGGGGTTGCACCCGCCGGTGACCGCGCTCACGGGTAGCCCGCGCCTTGACGACGCCGCACGCATGTGTAATGCATCCGCTCCACGAGATCATAAGCACTCGCCACCTCTCGCCGTTACTAAGGCCCATCCACCCGCCCGCCGCCACGCACGCGCGCGCCTTGCATCGCCGCCGCCGCGGCCGGACATCGCCTCGACCGTGGTCGCGGTGGCATTGCGCCCTGGCCTCGTAGTCATCCGCTCACCGGTGGCGCCGTGCATGGAACACATACGGGTACGCCATGATCGGCGGCGTTCGGTTGTTGGTCGCTGAGGCCGAGACGCCACCGCCGTGGCGCCGTGGTGGCCGGCTGTGGCGCTGGTGACTTGTTGCCAGGGCACCGAAACGCTATTTGCCGAGGCGCTGAGACATCACCGTGCCGGCGCGGACGAAGTCGTTGCTCGGGCGCCAAAACGCCCTCGCCAGACGGACTATTTCGACCTCGGCCGCCCGTCATCGAAGGCGGCGTGGCGCACAAGGTCGACTCGCGCGGGCCCCGCGGCCCATCCTCGACGAGCTGCTCGCCGACGAAGGAAACGTGGGGAAGTTCGACCGCATTCGTGGACGCCGACAGGGAACTACGGCAACTACCACGAGCGGTGGTGCGGTGGTGCGCGTCGGCGGCATGCTCGCCTACGACAACACGCTCTGGGGCGGCACGGTGGCACTGCCGACGACGCCGCCTCCTTGCGACGGCCTCCCTCGATGGCATGGTCGCGCTGCTCTCCTCGTCCTTGCTCGCCATCATCGCCACCCTGCGCGGTCACACCGACGGCGTCTCCGACCTCTCCTGGTCCATGGACTCGTTCGACCTCCGCTTGCCTTCGTGCCGGTGAAACCGGCCGGCCTCGCGTGCCCTCCGCCGCTCGAGCGACGCCGTGAAGACCGGCTCGCCGCCACGCTTGTCGGCTTCCTGGCGAGATGCTCATCGACTTCGTGCCGGACGTGGCCGGTGTCTCGCTTGCCGAGTCCCTCAGCTGGCGTCTCATGATCGTCATCGGCGCCGTCCCGCCGCTCTTCCTTGCCGCCGCCGCGCTGCTCGCCATGCCGAAGACCCCGCGCTGGCTCGTCCTCCAATGCCATCATGGACCTCATCGAGGAGGAGATGACCGCCCGACGAGGACACTTTCGCCGCATCTCTTTACTACGCGCCGCGCTGCGTGGTCGCCTTCCTCGGCCTCGTCTACCGCCTCCCGGCCACCCGGCGTCCTCGCCGCTTCTTCCGGCCGGTCCCGATGACTCCGCCGAGACCGCCGTCACCGATCCCGTCGCCGACTCGCCGCCGCCGACTCGCCTCGCCGATCGCCCGATCTCGCGGCTTTCCGCTCCCGGGCGACCATCTTGTTGGTCTGGCGACGCCGCCTCCTCGTTCCGGTTCACCGCCGCTCTGCCGTCCTCGCCCGGACGGCTTCCTTGCGGTCGACCGTCGCCGATTCCGCCGACTCACTGTCGCTCGCCGACTCCGTCGCTCGAGGTCGGCCGTCGCCGATTCCGGCCGACTCCACCGCCGCCACGCCTGCTCATTTCAATGAGTCGGTCTTTAATTATCTTTCTTTGAGTCTTCCGCGCCCATCCAAACCGTAGTCTCTAATTTCTAGTTCGTCCAAGCCGTGCGAGTCCACAAATTTATTGTCAGTCATAGAAGTGTAGGAATTTTATTTTGCATGGCAGCAGCCACCGCTCTATTCTTTGACGAGCTTTTAACGCCGCCGCGCTTCTTCTGCACTGCGCCTCCGTTGCGCTTCTTGTGCACTGCGCCGCCGCCGCCGCCGCCGTCTCGAGCTTCGATCTGCGCCGTCATGCATCTATCTATTCCTCTTCGGCTTGATTTGACAGTTTATTCCAAGACTGCACGCAACGACAACATCATCAAGACTCGGATCTTGTTTTAATGTCAACCTCTTTTTCAAATGCAATGCTATTGCATACACTTTGCATTTGAGGGGGGGTGTTAAAGAGATAGAGATAGAGTTGTATTAGGAGATAGAGTTTGGATTCTATTCCATATATGCCTTATCTCTATATGTCATATCTCTTGTACTCTCCTATATATATGACCCTTTGGGTCTCATATCAATACACACACAATATTCATAATAATATGGATTTGGGTGGTGGAGAGGCACCATTTCTTCAGGTTCAAATTCATCATCTTCAAGATTTCATCAAGTGTCTTGATGCAAGAACATTGCTTATCTTTTCAGACAAAATTACATAGGCAATAATACTAGAGGAAAATGTTGATAAAAGCAGAAGATGGCAAGATATAGAGTACATTTTCCCCTGAGGTCAGTACTCAGTACAATACCTGATATAGGCAATAAGCAAGCACAAGCAGAGCCGCAACAATAAACCCAAGCATGACTGTTAAACGATGGCCAGAATGGAGCTTAAAAATTTTTGGTATCTGAACAATAATAAAGGGAAGAACAGATATCGCCATGATTCTTGCTGCGTAGCTGGTTTGCAAATCAGTTGAAACACCAGAGCCTGCAACAATAGAAATGTTATTTAGCAAAATATTAGAAGGATATAATGCATCATATTTCTACCAGTACAAACCATGCAAATTAGATTATGCTTTTTTTAAAAAAAGACAGCATCCACCAGCCATAATGTGATACCATGTAAAAACTACATATTTCTAGTACAGATAGAACAGATTGAGAAAAGCAGAATTTTTTTAGCCTGCATAACAAACAAATGCCTTAAGTTTCATGAAGCCTATTATTTCCCCCAAACCCTTGAATCCAAACTGAAGGCCAACAGTCCCTATCTAAACTTCTCGAGTGACATGGGGCATCACATTCTCGAAAGTAAAGTGTATCAAGCTATCATCAAGTAAGATCGCTACAACAGTTTGTTTGTAAGTCCAGATGTCAACTGAAGTTAATGCCATTTTCCCAGGTAAGACCCCAGACTGGCTTTGTCTTTTAGTGATTAAATTTGGTTTCCATGTTCAGCTAAAAGGATGTTCCATAAATTTAGATCCATGATGGAACAATATCAACAACAAAAAATAAAAATGAGAAAGAAGACAGTGAATATCTGACATACCAAAAAGACTGAAGCCATTCGTATCTCGGGAATCAATTGCAGTTGAATTCTCCGACAGATTGCATTTGCCAACAACAACACAAGATCCCCAGAGTAGGGTTAAAAGCATGACCGTTGACCCCGCGAGCAGGCCCATTCCTATCAAAACCTGACTTTGAGCAACCTCTTTAGTTCCAGAGAGACCAGAAACTGAAATGCAAAAAAAAAAAAACGACACATTAAGTATTTTGCATGTACAGGCAACTCAAGTCTGTGTTGAAGTGTGGAAAAAACATATGATATTTTAATCTAAAATCGGAACTGTATGCAAGCTTAAATCACCTGGAAAACAGGAAAGGACTAAATTAGTTAGTAGTTGAGTATTCCGTTGGTACCATTTTTGCATTTTGTGACACCTCAAGGGCGGTCCAATAGATCCATAATAATATAAGCATATGCAAGCCAAAATCATGCTCAACTTCGAAAGCAGTACAGAACTACAGACTTTCTACTATGTTGTACTCATCTCACTGTTGCGGTATTACACTATTTCTCCAAAAACAAAACAGAATACACCATCGAATCCTAAGAAAGCTTCTCTTGCACGACTAAGTTTCGACAATTACTTCATCCTCATAATCAATTCAAGCACCATGGTAAACTTTTTCACTCGAACCAGTCCAAAGATGACCTTTATAGCAGCAAAATAACCATCTTTTCCTCGTGTGTCGACTATCAAAAGCTTAACTACTCTTGTTTTTTCTTAAACAAAAGTTCAACTACTCAACTACAACCTACCGCGAGAAATTGTATATAAATGAGTAAATTTCATAAAATTGCAACTTTTACTGGTGAAACTATCTGCTTGCTGCAATATTTGTTTTTGGTTTTATGGAGCTGCATCTTTAGCGAGCGAAGTTATCACCGAACAGCCATCAAATCATTTGTCTTGATAGTCAAATCACTCAATGAATCAGCTAGTCAGCAAGAAGTAATAAATCGAAGCACCAACGGTCAACCGATCCGGAAACCAAGAAGAGTGATAACCACCGGTGCTGATCTCATCAGTCATCACACGGATGCAAATGCGACGGCTCATCACGATCAAACAAAGAAGAGGAGCAAGGAACTGACCGAGGATGAGCATGGCGTCGGGGAGCGCGCCGAGGATGGGGAGGAAGAGGCCGCCGACGATCCCGGGGCCGAGGATCTCGAGCAGGAGCTCGCTGCCGGAGGAGAGGTAGGTGGCGGCCTTGAACATGAGGAAGCCGTAGGCCAGGACGAGGAAGAGGTTGCCCCCCGCCGTGTCGGTGCACGGCAGGAACCCGTACGTCATCTCGCACGCGCCCTCCTCCCCGGCCGGCGGGGCTGGCTCCCCCGCCGACGGGAGGCGGAGCACGGTCGGGATGGAGGTGTTGGCGTTGGCGCTCGCCGGGAGGCGGCCGTCGGAGATGAGGCGGCCATGGGCGAGGAGGGGCGCGAGGACGGCGAGGAGGAGGAGGATGAGGAGGCGCGGCGGCCGCGGCATCGTGAGCGAGAGTGGAATGATGCGGCCGGGCCGGCGTAGTGGGGGAGATGAAGTGCGCGGATGCCGTGGTGGGATCGGATGCCGCCCGGCTGACACGACGACTGCACGTGGTAGGCCGTCGTGTCTCTGCCGGCCGGCACGCGCGATCTGGACCGCGGCCGCCTACCGTCCGTGACTGCGGCGCGGCACGTCTCTCGCGCGATTCGCGTCTGACGTCTGAGAGTTTGGCAGCATGGACGCGTACGCGCGTCGCGTGACCCGTCGTCGTCCGCCACGTCTCCGCCGACGTGCATTCTCTTTTGTCAAAGTTGGAACGGAGTATAGTACTACTGTTTAAGTACGGCTGAAACACATTACACGACGAATCCACGACGACAGGACATTTGTGCAACAGACGTCGCCTCTTCGTTGCCTTTCCTTCTATTAATTTTTTTTATCTTTTTTTACTTTTATTTTTTTCTCCTTATTTCTTTACATACACCACATAATTATTTTTTATTTTATTATCTCTAAAAAACTAACAAATATTATAATACATTTACAACTAAAGATCAACAGTTGCAATTATAAATTGGAGCTTTTAGGCCAGTTAGAACGTCCCTTAAATAAAGTTCAGAAAGTAAAATTTGGAACACCGACCATCTTGCGTGGACCTCGCCTCCATCCCCCGAACCAACCGCCGGGCCTGAATTTAAACTTCCATTTAAAACCTGCACCAACCACATAATTTCTTAAATGCTACAGCCCACAGTGCAACTTAGGAAAAAGAAATGTTTGGCTCTATGTTAATGGTTTGTTTGTGTTTTCATAGCTGCTTTTCATTTTAGCAAAAGCGCGCATATTATCCATGCAATATTTTAGTACGTAGTTCCGGCATGCAGGTGGATAATTTTGATATTCAAGGATTCTGTCAGCATATGTGTGATGCTTTACGTTTTTTAATGTGAGATTATGAACTTTTATTTTACTTTTTCCGCTGGGAAGGGCAAAAGTGGAATTCTCCAAAAAGAAAAATAAATGTTAGTCAGGGAGCAACACAAACCAACTCTTTGGTCTGTCATTATCTTCTTAGATATTGGCAATTCTGCGAGCTATTCAGCAAACTAGCTACGGAAGCACGGCGCAATGCCGCGTTAGCTACCACGTAGATCGAAACAAGAGTCGACAATTCGTAAGAGGTTTTTCTGGAAAAATCAAAGAACCGTACGTATTTTCTGAGAAAGTGAAGGGCTTTTTTGGAAAAACGGAGGACCCATACGTCATTCCGGGAAAAGCGCAGGGCTTAATCACGTAAAAGGAGGGCTTCCTTGAAAAATTAAGGATCTATACGTAATTTTCAGAAAAGTGAAGGGCCTTTTTGCAAAAGCGCTTGCTGGTAGGATCTTCCTATAAAAACTAAGAACCCGTACGCAATTTAGGAAAATCAGAGGACCTTTTCGCATAATTGCTGAGTGGCATTGCTTCCCAGGGAGCAATCCCAGTGAATAATAACAAAGAATGCAGGGACGGCTCAGTTGCAGTTGCTAGTATCCGTTCCAAATGGCTTCGGGTTCTAACTTTTGGCTTTCAGAACTTAGAAGTTATTTAGAACACGTCGGTTTTTTAATTTTTGTTTTTTAGCTTTTTCTTTTTTTCCTTTTATTCTTTTTATTGTCTATAGAGATATAATGGTGCTTTTATTTTTTTCTTATTTTTATTTTAATTAAATGATCTAGAAAAAACTAACAATCGTTATAATATATTTTAACCAAAAGCCAACAAACAAAAGCCAGAAACCGAAGCCTAGGGCAATTCATTGGCTACATTAACGACCCATGACTCAAAATGTCAAAATAATAGCCTTATTAAGCGTACATACGTACCAGTTGAATGACCGAATAAAAAAATATCACACTATAGCGACGTTGGGTTGACGTCACTGGATTTGACCTGCTTCACGTTATTGGCTCCGTCACCGTACTTCGTTACACCGCTCGGTTGGGCTGAAAAGCTATGCTTATGACTAAAAATACATTGTAGCTGTAGAAATTTTACTGTAGCTAAAGGTGACTTATTTGACGTAATTAAATTTAAAAAAATTTTAAAATAGAAAAAATATGCTAGCTCATCACGGACAACGCAAACGAATACGGGCAAAAAAGAACTGGAAAAAAGCCAAAAGTTCAGAAAAAGATGAATTTTATGAATAGTGTAAAATAAGCCAATAATACTCCCTATTCATAGCCTAGTGGTGAGATGCCCACCATTGGCCAAGGCTTCAAGCCGAGACCTAGGTTTCTTAACACTCCCCCTTGGGCACTCATCCGACACTTTCATGCCTCATCAAAACTCCATAAAAACCCAGTGGAAAAAATTTAGAAAAAGAGTACATGATACATGTTATGCTGCGTTGCACGAATTACCTTATTAAAAACCTTAGTCAAGAAACTTCAGAAAAAACTCGTCAAGGAAAAAAGAGTACAATCCACCCAATTTCATTTAATCTTTAGGATTTGTTTTTTAGGTACTCGATCTTCATGATTAAGTTTTAACAATGAGCTTGAGAAAAATCTCCCCCTGAACTCTGCACTTCTCTAAGTATCATCATTCCAATTCCTGTACGTATCTTTCAAAACTAGATGCTGAGAGTGACTTAGTGAATAAATCTGCAAGATTTTCACATAACTTAGTATGCAGTACCTTAAATTTCGTTCATCTTTTGAAATTTATGAGCATAGAAGGACTTGGAGTCGATATGCTTTGTGATATGACTTTTCACGTAGCCTGTCTGTACTTGTGCGATACAAGCTGCATTATCTTCATAGATAATTGTGGGAGCTTGCACAATATTCATCCCACATGACTGCTGGATGTGGTGAATCATTTGTCGGAGCCAAGCACATTCTCGTGTAGTTTCGTACAGTGCTATGATTTCTGAGTGGTTCGTCAAAGTAGATACAAGACTTTGCTTA
The DNA here is from genome assembly GCA_036346245.1 of Bonia amplexicaulis. Lineage (NCBI taxonomy): Eukaryota > Viridiplantae > Streptophyta > Magnoliopsida > Poales > Poaceae > Bonia > Bonia amplexicaulis. Next base: position 6,734,982 of record CM070738.1, on the reverse strand, counting down.
GACGATTTTCATGAATTTGCCGTTCCACCACACAGGAATACATAGCCTATTTGTGACCTTGCGGTATGCGGGTCCGACAGGTACCCAGCATCTGCATAGCCAGTCATATTTAAATCTTGATTCTTTCTGTAGAATAACCCAAAGTTCTTGCTTCCCTACAGGTATTAGAAGATGTCCAGGTAAGAACTTGCTTTTTTTATGTCTTTTATGGTCCCAATGATATTCAGATCATCTACGTATACTGATATTATATAAAATCCATTTTGGGATCGTCGTATAAATACACAGGGACAATCTTCATTGTTCATGTAGCCTTTCTTGCATAGAAAGTCGCTTAAGCGATTATACCACATCCAGCCTGATTGCTTGAGTTCGTACAATGATTTCCTGAGCTTCACACTGTACATATTTCTATTTGCTCCGTCTTGGTTCGGGACAGGGATACTTTCAGGTACCTTCATATAAATTTTTGAATCCAAGTTTCCATAAAGGTATGCAGTTACCACATCCATTAATTTTATTTCTAAATTCAAGTTTACTGCCATTGAGATTAAATATCTAAAGGTGATTCCACTTATGACTGGGGAGTAGGTTTCTTCATAATCAACTCCTAGACGTTGAGTGAAACCTTGTGCAACCAGCCTTGCTTTGTATCTTACAACTTCATTTCTTTCATTTCTGTTTCGAACAAATACCCACTTATGCCCTACAGTGAGCACATGGGGAGGTGTGCGGCTTATGGGCCCAAACACATCTCTTTTGTTCAAAGATAATAATTCAGTTTCTATTGCCTTCTTTCAATCTTCCAAATCTAATATTTTCTTACATTCAGCGAGTGATGCAAGCTCTAGATCAAGATCGATGATTGTGGTAATTTTCTTTGCAAAATAGATATCAACATTGGTTGTTGTCCTATTCATGGACTCTTCCATGTGCACATAGTTTATAGTTATTTCATCATGAGTTGCTTCTTCTTGTGCTTCTACTTACTCATCGCTTCTTCCAGTTGTGATGGCAAGTCCCTTTAGTTTTTTAGCTTCGATGTGTGTGCACACATCCATACTGATTTCTCCCTCCAAGGGAATGTTCCATGTCTCAACTGGTTCCCCTTCTGGTTCTGGAGAACTTCAGTGATCAGCTGTGCCAAGTCCTTCTTATCCTTCTTCACCAGGCACCCCCGGTTACTTAGGATTCGAGGGGCCGTCGTTCTCGTCCTTTTATTCTGAGACCTTTGGATGGGATTAGGGATACCTTCAACTTTCTTTGGTATTTCAACCCTCTCTGGTGCATTGCGTGCAGGCACATACAACTTGGTCACGCTCTTCAAATCACTAAAGTGGTCAAGCAGTTGATTTGTTAATGCTTGCAAATCAATAATCATCTGGACTTCTCTATTTGTTTCACTTGTGCGCGGGTCATGTGTATGGATTCCTGTGGCATGCCATGTAATTTCCCGATATGTTTCATCAAGGGGTTGATTTCCTCCCTCTAATGTTGCGAAATTATACTCATCAAATATGCAATCAGCGAAGCGGGTAGTATGAAAATCTCCTGTCATGGGTTTAAAATACCTGATTATGGATGTTGTCTCATAACCAACGTATACCCCAATCTTTCGGAGAGAACCCATTACAGTACGCCGTGGAGGGCGTATAGGTACATAAACCTTGCATCCAAACCTCCGGAGATGAGAAATTTTCAGTGCTAACCCTTGCGCTAGTTGCATAGGTGAATGGATGTTGTAAGCCAATGGTCTAAAGTTGATGAGAGTTGCTGCATGCAGGACTTCGTGTCCCTAACATGTAAATGGTAAATTACAATTCTGCAAAAGTGGTCGGACAATAAATTTAATTCTCTTGAATAATGCCTCTGCTAGACCATTCTGGGTGTGGACATATGTTACAGAATGCTCAACTGTAATTCCCATTGCCATGCAATAATCATCAAATGCTTTTGAAGTAAATTCTCCGACGTGTTCCGTTCTGATGGACTATGTGATGATCAGGAAAAATATTTCTGATGCGAATTATCTGCGAGATTAGCTTTGCGAAAAGCATAGTTTCTCGTAGACAATAAACATACGTGCGACCATTTCGAGGAAGTATCGATGAGCACCATGAAATATTTAAATGGCCCTGATAGTGGTTGTACGGGACCGTAAATGTCTCCTTGGATGCATTCCAGGAAAGCAGGGACTTCATCATTCACTTTCAGAGTAGAAGGTCTAGTAATTAATTTTCCGGTGGCACGTGCAGGGCACACAAAATCTTCATGATTCGGGAAATTCTTTACATTAATATTATGTCCATGTGAATTGTTAATTATATTTCTCATCATCCTAAGACCTGGGTGGCATAATCTGTCATGCTAGAGATAGAAAAGTTCAGAGCTTTTAAATATTGTTTTCAGGGTAGTATAGGCAGAAAAGTTCAGAGCTTCTACATACTGTTTTCAGGGTATTATAGGCTGCAGGTGCCTTGATGTTGGTGTAGTATAGCCTAGTTTCTAATGAAGAAAGTTTTTCTATATGCTTCACGCTTCGTAATGAGCAGGTATTCCTTATCGTGCTCTTCTTCAGTTTCAACATGGAAACCATTAGCGTGAATATTCTTGAAACTTGGGAGAGTTCTAGTCGATTCTAGGTATAATTATGGCTCTTCCTGAACCTATTACACAAGCATCGCTACCGGTGATTGTTGTAAGGCTGCCATCATTCTTACTAATCGACTGTAAGCACTTTGTCTCTTTTAAGATGGTATTCGTTGTGCCGCTGCCAGCTAAGCACACTTCCTTCATAAGGCGCCACACATGTTCTAATATACGATATTTTATTAACATGCATTAGAAGACAATCAACACATAAATAAAATACTTCAATATCAGAACATATAATGCCATTGTAAACTGAATAAATGAATGAATTATTCAATATCGTCCAACCATTACGAGAAAATAAAATTGTTTAAGTAACATCCATGCAAGTTCTAACTTATTCTTCCACACAAAAGTAAATGACAATTAAAGTCTAAATGCATTCTGTGCATTAGACTAAATCTGCTAAGAAGTCAGAGACTCTGGCTACTATTTTCTCAGGGGAGATATTCTCTTCCAGAGAAATCATGGTGGTGGCAGCTATATTGTCAAAGGGGGGTGCTGCTGCTGGAATGGTTTTAACCTCCATCAGCACATGCAGCTGCTCAGAACTCTCCCCTTCAACAGATGCAAAGTGGATTTTATGCTGCCCTTTGCCATCCTTCTTCTTCTGAGCTTGGAAGGCATCGATAATATGTTGTGGCTCTTTACAGATGCGCGACTAGTGCCCCCACTTGCCACACTTATAGTAGAATTGGTCTTGTTGACCATAGGACTTGTCGTCCCGCTTTGGCTTGCTTGTCTTATTTTCATGTGGAGAATCTAACTTACCTTTCTGGGTTGCGGTCTTACACTTCCTTCCTCTTTTCTTCATCATGGGATTTCGCACCTTGTAGCTCCTAGCGTTGGCTTCACGGCCAGCGGAGCTCCCAAGTGGCTGTGTCATGTAGTTCTTGCGGAGAACTTCGGCTTGAGCCTCTGTAACCTGCATCATATCGATCAATTCGGCATACTCCTTGTAGCCATCTTGACGATAATTGCGTGTGGATTGCACTGCATTGGGATGGAAGGTGGATAGAGTATTCTCAATCTTCTGCTCATCTGTGATCTGCTTACCACGAAGTTGAAGATTGGTACAAATTCTGTGTAGAGCATAATTGTACTCCCTGACCATTTTGAAGTCGGCAAACCTCAGTCGGATCCATTCCTGCTCTGCCTGAGGAAGAATGGTGTACTTTAGCCCCTCGAACCGCTTCTTAAGTGTAGTCCATAATGCTGGCGCACTCTTTTTTGCCATGTACTTATTCTTGAAAGTGAGATAGAGATGGTGCATGAGGAAGTGAAGTGCTTGATCATTTTCCTCAGGGGTGGGTTGGGCATCCTGTGGTGCATCAATCCCAATGGCAGTGCGAAGCTTCTTGGCTCTATGTACTATCTCTACATCGGAAGCTCAAGTCAAATAGTTTGGCCATGCTCGGCCAGCTCCTCGAACTCTCGGTTCGTGATGCCAGTCATCTACATGTGCATTAAAAGGAATAAATAAGTTTACTGCCGATAAACATGCATGGAATAAATTTACTACATGTAAATAAATTCGATAATGGTACAAAAGACTCTCGTAATGTTCTAGAATTTTCTATGTATTTTTCATAAATTTTACTGTTAATTTCAGTGATTAAAGACAATTTAAATAATTATGATTAATCAATACAGTAAATAAATACATAAAACATAGAAAATAATAATGACAGAAATAAACATGCTTCAAATGCTAAAAATAATTCAAAATTTGAATTCCCGAGGTCCTTTTATGACGGAATATGAATTTTCAGTGAATTCTGCAATTTTCGAGGGCCCATACGCAAATTTTCAATTTAGAAAAAATTTTCGCATAATTTTTTGATTTTTTGAGGGCCTTTCTGAAAAATTGAGGACCCGTCTGAAAATTCTAAGGACCCTCCCATAATTTTCAGAATTCGGTGGGGAGGCTATTTGCAAAATCATCGGCGCCCCCCTTCGGGCCGTCTCCCGACCCGTTTGCTTACGGCCTACTCGGTCCGCCTCGGCCGGCTTAAGAAATGGGCATAGGTTTCCCCTACCCCACTCCTTCGGTGGTGGCGCAACCTGAGCGATCGGCTCGGGCGTGCGCGGGCCGGGCCGAGCTCGGGTGCGTCGGAGGGAGCCGGCCGATCGCCTCGGCGTTCGGGCCGGCGGCGGCCGAGTGAGCGGCGGTCGGCCTCGGCATTTGGTAGGCGCCGGGCGGCGCTTTGGGACCGGTGCTCTGGCGGTAGCGGTGTAAGATCGAGAAGGCCAACTAGAGGGGGTGAATAGGTAATCTAAAAAATTCTCTTCAAATTGATACTAACAATTCAAGACCTTTTTCTATTTGGCTAAACCAAGTAAATAATGCAGAAGCTTAAATCAATTTGACTAAACCAAGAACAATTGAATTCGCCTAAGTGCACTAAATTCTAATCATAGGTCAAGGTTTGTAATCCTAGGTTGTCAAGCAATCAAATTGATTCTATGTAAGTAAATTGCTTGAATGTAAAAAGAGCACAAGAAAGCAAACCACAGATTACACGATCTTTTCTTACCGTGGTGTTCGGAGACTTGCTGGTCTCCCCTAATCCACGTTGAGGTTAGCCCAAATGAATTGGATCTACTCCACGAATTAAGCCAAAACACCTCAATCCACTAGTGGTAGCTCCTCCCCGCTCCGGGTAGGTGAGCTCTAAACTTCACACTTCGTCGGGTCTTCTCATAACCTTCTTTGAGAAGATCACCGTGCACGACACCTCCAATGCCGTCTAGGAGTCGGCAAACTCCAAGAGTAACAAGTCAAGTCCCTCACTTGACTCTTACCACATGCAACGAATGCACAAGCTCACAAAGTGCAACACATGCACAATTGAGTGGAGAACCTCACTCTAGCTCAAGGAATGGAAGACAAGCACCAGCAACCTTCTCCCAATAACCCTTGAGGAGGTATTTATACACATCTCTAAAAAACTAGCCATTAGAGAAGAGAGAGGGCTGAAATCAGCGCGAGGGCCGAAACTACCGCCGTTATACGGCCGATACTTCCGCCCTCCCAACGGCTACAAAACTAGCCGTTGTTGGAAACCGTCCGACCACCCACATGTGGTCGGGCCGACCGCCACCACTGGTCAGGCCGCTACAGGACCGGTCAGACCGCTCTTAGAAAAACTAGCCCATTCGTTCTCTGGAAAAAACATTCCGCGCGAAGGAGTGGAATTTTCGCTAACCGGTCAGACTGCCACCTCAACACCGGTCAGACCGCTCGTTGCACGCTGGTTAGACCGCCACCTTGAGGCCGGTCAGACCACTGACAACACGCCGATCAGACCGCCTCTGTCAGGCCGGTCAGACCACCGGGCGGTAGTACCGCTCACATAGCCGGTACTTGGTTGGTAGTACCGCACGCGTGCAGTAGTTCCGATTTTTCCTGAGAAGTGCAGATATCTCAACAGATTTTGCAAAACACATTTGCAAACTACGATATTATGCACACAAGGTTCAAACATGATTTCCAATAAGTTGCAAAACACATTCGCACACTTTTGAAATCATGACACAAAGAATTGGTATATGGACTTCTCACATTTGCAAAACACATTCGCAAACCTAAGTCACATGCCACAATGATTATATATGAGGCTCAACTATTTGCAAAACATATTTGCAAATATAAGCCTCATATCATAAAGAACAGAAACATGGACCTCAAGCACATGCAAAATACATTTACAATACATAGTCCCATGTTACAAGAGTTCAACACATGAGTTTCAACTATTTACAAAACATATTTGCAAATGCAAGCCTCATGTCAAGATGAGCTAGACGAGGTGAGATTGAGCTATCAACACATGATGGGACTTCAACTATTATATATGACCCCTCTTAATAGTACGTCAATCTATACTAGCAATCCGGTCTTCCAACCAAACACCAAGACCGGTAAAAGACTAGGGACACATACTTAGCCCTAGCTAGTTCATACTTTTGCCTTGGGTTATCATCTTTATATGCATCAACTCATGATGCATTCTTCTCATCAACTCCATCAACACATGATGGTCTTCACTTGATCAAGACATGATCATCTTGGACATGCATCAACTCATGATGCATCTTCTTCTTGATGGGCTTCAACACATGAAGCCTTCTTTTTCTCGCATCTTGACTTGATGATCTTCAACACATGACGTCATCTCAAATCATCTTTATTTGTGGAACTTAACCTATTCATCCAACTCATGAAAAATGTTAATCCACAAAACAATTGTCATTAATTACCAAACTTCACCATTAACGCATAATGGAGGGACTAGATTCAACAATCTTCCCTTTTTGGTAATTCATGACAATATCAACAATTAATAAGATATGAAAATTGATTTGCGAGTATACAACTTGTACATAACAATTTGTATACTCTAAGATAAGATTTAGACAAAACTTACTTATCCGGTTTTCATTGATTATTCAACCATTAACACATAATGAAGAAGTTAGATGACAACCCGATTGTACATGAGTATATATGAACTACACAAGCTATATAAACTCAAGAATGTATTTCAAAATAAAGATTTTAAATATGCATATTAAAAGAAGTATGAATCAATACTTATGAAACTCCAAAACATAGAGAGCTCTCCCTAAATGTGTGCATACAAGTGTATATAATGAAGATATATGCACACATTCAATTTGAACTATTTGAGGAGTTCAATCTATATTTTGGATCTAAGAAATACATTAGTATGTAAGAAAGTGATTTCGAATATATAGCTCTTTGATTTCACCTTTTCCATCCAAATGAGACTAAACTATATATAAACTTAAACAAACATAATAATCTTATATACGCATTTGTCATTATCACCAACATAATATAAAAGTATTTATCATTAACATCAAAATATTATAATTGTGTTTGTAAAACTCCATAATGGTATTTGTTATTAACACCAAAACCAATTAAAATGGAGCTTGATCTTTCAGTGACTTCTGGTGGGCCCAAAGGCGACTTCAAGCGTGCGTGAGGGAGGTCAGCAGTGGCACGGATTCACGATAGCTACCAGACGGGCCGATCGTGCACGTATATATATTTTTTCAATCTGCAGTGCAATCAACATCTACTTTTTCATGTAATGTATCGATCGACATTGTGCCGGCGACTTCAAGTCTGCTCGCGATAGATTAGAGCTGATTTGCACCGTAGAAAAATAATCTAGAAGCAAAATATACGAATTTAGGGCGATGTAGATATAGACAGTTCAATCTACTAATATTTCGATGATTACCTTTCAATTCACCAGAATGATTCGTGCTGATAACGTGTTGAGAAACCGTCGCTGGCGACTAGTTTGATCGATTCCTCTGTTATGCAAAATCAGATAAATCATAGAAGATAGAAATAATAGATTGAAACTCAGATATAGAGAGAACTCCTGGTTTTTCTTTATTACTTTTTTTCTCATGCGTGTATACAAAATAGCTAATAGTATTTTCTATTTATAGATTACTGATGAGATATTCACTATGAGCTAAGATTTTAAGTTTAGATCTAGATTTCTTAGCAGATTTTTCTCACCGCCGGCCGATGCTCTGCCGTCTGGTGAAGGTGGTAAGGCGGGGGTGCGTATTGTCTGACGTAGAGGAGCTAAGTCACAGCGTGACTTAGCTCCTCTCAGCCATCCATCCATCGGATGAGCGATCGATTTTAGCTTTTTAGTTTTGATTTTTTGCTTTAGTTTTAGTTTTTATTTTTATTTCTTTCTAGATTTTTCTTTTTATATTTCTTTATATTATCGTGTTAAAATAATCTATTTTTAAAAACTTATTTTTAAAAATAGATTATTTTAACACGTATAATATAAAGAAATATAAAAAAAAAAATTTAGAAAGAAATAAAATAAAAAACTAAAACTAGAAGCAAAAAAAATCAAAACTAAAAAAGCTAAAATCTGGATCGTTCATCTGATGGATGGATGGCTGAGAGGAGCTAAGTCGTCAGACAATCCCGCTCGGTAAGGCGGCATCCACGAGAAGCACGAAAACCCATGTTTTGCCTTGCAAAAACGAAGGCCCAGCTAGTAGCACAAGGCAAGCCCATCATTGGGCTGCCTGTGACTGGGCCTGATGCTAAAAATCTCTCAACTCTCTCCCTCTGCTCGCTCGCTCTCGTCGTGCAATTGCGAACGCCGCCCCAAACCCTGCAGCCGCCTCCGCCTGCGCCCCCACTCCCGCCGATAACCGCCGCCACCTCGTCGCGCCTCCCGCGAGGCCGCCATGGCATTGCACGCCCCGGTGCTCGTGCTCAGTAAGTGCTTTTGCGTCGCGCTCCCTCCCAGTCAGTCTACCACCCTCCCTCACCGCTGCTACGGTTCTTGGCGCCGCAAATTTCCCTCTTTTTTTTTTTCTGATACGGCACAGCGGGTACGGTTGGACTTTGTGTCCATCCAGTTTTTGGTTCGTTGCCCCCGAATTTACTCCGTATCAAGCCGTTTTTTTTGCCTTCATTTTTGTTTGTTCCTGTCTCGTGATTTGATGTTGGTAGTGTTCATTTAGTTCTTGATCTGATCGTTCGCTCTGCTGCTCTTTCGGTCAATTCTTTTTTCCTCTAATCCCTGCCTTTTCCCTTTTGTATGACGAGTGCAGAGGATTCTTTGAAGCGGGAGTCTGGCGCCAAGGTGCACCATGCCAACATCCAGGCCGCCAAGGTGAAATGGACGCCTCTTTAAGCTTCCTGTTGTTACTCCATGTCGTGCTTCATGCCTTTGTAATTGTTGTTGAGTAAGAAGAATGGTTTGCTTGGGTAACTACTTCAAAGTAAAATTGTTCTAACCAAATGCTTTGAATATTACTTGTTTGAATCATTCATAGGAGAAGGATTAAACCTTTTGTTGGTATAATTATAGTCTAATGGCTAATCCATGTAAGGCTTAGTTGCTTATGTTCTGTAGTTTGTTGTTCTTCCTTCTTTTTAGAGCATTTTCCCCTACCGTACTGCACCGGGAAGCAATCGAGCATCATATCTGTTGTTTATTTGTTGTCTAGGCTGTGGCGGACATCATACATACTACATTGGGCCCTCGGTCCATGTTGAAGATGCTGCTTGATGCTGCAGGAGGTGCCTAAACGACTCATGAAGTTTTGGTTTAAATCATTACAGTTTGCAGTTTGCATTGACGAGTGCATGCCTGTGCTATGTTTGTTTGGACTGAATGAGTGACTTGATGCCATTATTTGGATTTCTGTGTGATATTACTAACTTTCATGTTATGTCATGTTAGCATTGTACCAATTACAATTTACCAGTACATTTCATGGTGTGCTAGAATATCTCTGCCCCTTTTTGTTTCAGAATGTCTGCAAGGTGCATTGTAGATATACTGTTTAATGGCTTTCGTAGAAATTACTATGTTATTATCATTAAGAGCTGGAGCTATAGCATATATGCATCATAGTAGCCCCCAGTACATGACAGGATTTATGATTGAACTCTCCAAATCTGTTTTGCTTGTACCTACTACAGTAAGAACTTAGCACCAATTAATATGTCGACTCAGCAAATCTCATGTTACCACTTGACTGCAGTTGCTTGCTTGCTTAGCAGTGATCTATTGTCTTTTTTGGTTCTTTTTCCATGTAATATGCTTTGTTGTTTTGACTATTAACATGCTTACTTAGGAGTTGAATAAGTGTTTCTCAATAATTCGTTGCTTTTACCAAATACAGAAGATCTTAGCTCACCAGCTGATAAAAATATGCCAAAATTATTGGTCAGCAACATTGCTGGAATTTTTTTAAATAATCAATTTTTAATTCCGAATTACAGTATTATACCTGCTTTTTATTTTTTTTGTAGTTTTAACCATATGTCGCTCCACGGTTAGACGACTTGGGCTAGTCGTCTAACAATTGGGCGACACATGGCCAAGTCGTCAAACGGTTGGGTGACTAGTCCTTGTCGCCCAACCGTTGGGCGACAACACCCCAAGTCGCCCAACAGTTAAGCGATAATCCTCTAGTCGCTCTGCTGTTGGGCGATTTTAAAAAATAATATAATTATTTTAATAACCCGATGGGAATAATTGTGGGGGGTAAATGGTAATTGTTGTAGGTAATACATTTACCAAACCTTGTTTGTAAGTTGTTTTTTCAATAAAAGGACAGACAATGTCGGTTGATCCGTTTGTGATTTTCGTAGATTGTGAATGGTACGAAATCTGTTAGACTCGCAATAACATTTTGCGATCATCGTTGGGTTCAAACCATGATGCCAGGGGCAGATAGAAAAACTTAAAAAGGGGCATTAGATTGGACTTTAGGACATGCTATGGGATCTATATAGGATATATATGCATATCAATACTTGAGTTTATATGAGTTGTTACCCATTGTGAGCTTGCTTTGGCTTTAGCGCTGCTTGAAACCTGATCTGGACTTCAAAACAGGCCTGGTTTTTGTTCATATGGCTCAAGCCAGGTAGTTCATGAGCCTTGAGCTCTTTGTTCAGCCCTGTTCTTCATGCGGGTCTTAATGAATAATATCACCATTTCTGAGAGGCACCAATAGTCTGGTATTCCAAATGCTTTTTAATTTGTTTATGCAGTCTATGATTGAGCTAAGCCACACACAGGATGAGGAAGTAGGAGATGGCACGACATCTGACATTGTCCTTGGTATGCCCCTTTTTTTTGTCCCTTGTGGTCTTGTAAACAGGCCAGTGGTTAATTATGTAGAATAGTAGAACAACTGTATCATATTTAAGGTTATCTGAGAGACTGACGCTATAGTATAACTGTATAAGTGTGCGCTCCAGATCGTGTTTTACCTTAGTATTAATTTATATGTTGCAAAATTAATATTTAGCATGTTCCACATCATATTGTTACAAACTAATTTGGTCTGAATAAAGAAATGCTTGAGGTTGACTTTTCCTGTTTAGAAGGGCAGAAGAATAGAGTCTCTTACATATATATGCTCTATCTGTTTTGTTGATGTACTTAATGAATTGTCTACATGAGTAAATTTCATTTGATTTAAGCCCTTTTAATCCACATGTCTAAGTTCTGGAACTTGTTTAGCTTGTGAGATGCTCCATGTTGTGCAAGCATTCATTGACAAGAACTACCATCCCACTGTTATTTGTCGAGGTATCTTTGCTCAAAGAACTAGAAATGCCTTTTTCCTTAACTTTGTTTACCTGTTCTAATCCTTTTTTCTTCAGCATACACCAAAGCTCTTGACGATGCTATAGCTGTCCTTGATAAGATTGCTATTCCTGTTGATGTGAATGACCGTAAGTTCTGTGTATTAAATCTTTTCTTGGATTTTAGCTCATCAATAAATCATGTAATAAATATTTTCTTGGATCTTTGCTGACTACTAAATCATGTAGTTGTTCTTTAAGTTCTCTTGAAGGTTCATATTAGTGAGACTTTTCAAAATTCATAATGTAGGTGTTGCAATGCTTGGGCTGGTGAAGAGTTCCATTGGTACAAAATTCACTGGTCAGTTTGGTGACTTAATTGCGGTAAGTACCTTTCTTTTACATAAAAGTTTACTATTGGGTAGTTCCACTTCATTTTCTTTTGTTCTCTTCTTTATAGCTGCTCGTATTGCTGTATTCAGGATCTTGCTATCCAGGATGCCCACCACAACAGCTGGTGTTGATCTGGGTCAAGGCATTCGCGAAGTTGATATCAAGAAGTACATCAAAGTAGAGAAGGTTCCTGGTAGCCAGCTGGAAGATTCCAAGGTCCTTAAAGGAGTTATGATCAATAAAGATGTTGTTGCTCCTGGGAAAATGAAAAGAAAGATAGTTAACCCACGGATCATTCTCCTGGATTGCCCTCTGGAATACAAGAAAGTAGAAAATCAGACCAATGCTGAGTTAATGAAGAAGATTGGTAAGGGATCTAAACGCAACTTTTCTGTCAAAATACATGGAAAATTAAAATGTTTTTTATATTTTAATTGGTGTTGATTTTACCATGGGATTTCATACATACGGCAATGTTGATTACTGCTTATTGCAGGCAGGTAATGCTACAGATGGAGGAGGAATATATAGAGAACCTATGTGCACAGATTCTGAAATTCAAGCCTGATTTGGTTATCACCGAGAAAGGGTTTGAGTGATCTCACAATCCATTATCTAGGTAAGGCTGGTGTAAGTGCAATCCGAAGACTCAGGAAGACTGACAATAACAGGATTGCGAAGGCTTGTGGAGCGGTCATAGTGAATAGGCCAGAAGAACTTCAAGAATCTAATGTTGGAACAGGAGCTGGCCTCTTTGAGGTCAAGAAGATTGGTGATGAGTTCTTCGCCTTCATTGTTGACTGCAAAGATCCCAAGGCATGTACTGTTCTGTTGAGGGGAGCAAGCAAGGATGTCTTGAACGAGGTTGAGAGGAACTTGCAGGTGAGTGCTTCATTTCTTCCTTTCCCTGCTATATTCTATTGTGGAAAGATCTCTACTCACTTTTTTCATTCATAGGATGCTATGTCTGTGGCGAGGAACATTTTGAAATACCCCAAACTTCTACCTGGAGGTGGTGCTACTGAATTGACTGTATGTGCAACATTGAAACAAAAGAGTTCTTCAGTTGAAGGTGTAGAGAAGGTATTATTCAGAATTCATAATAATCTATATCTTAATTGATCCATGATGAACCTGTTCATGTGGATAATAATATATTCCCTTATAATGTGCACAAATATGAATAGGATTTGTGCTCGCATATTGTGGTTGAATATGATATGAAAGACTTCTCTATATTTCAACTCCAAATATTATTCTGTGCGATCATGATCTGACTCAAGTATGTTTTTTTCCATTTGGGTTCCAGTGGCCCTATGAAGCTGCTGCATTAGCATTTGAGGCAATTCCAAGAAGTCTGGCTCAAAACTGTGGTTTGAATGTAATTAGGATGATGACACAACTTCAGATTCAGGGAAAGGTAATAACTACTGGTTCCTTCATTAATTCAGTAAGCTAACTTTAAGTTCATGTCTGTATAATTGGTGTATCGTTTACAGTTTTCTGATATTCTTTCTGAGTTTTTTGTTCTCTAATAATGTGCCAAATCATTGCATCATGCAAATGGTGAAAATGCCTGGATTGGCATTGATGGAAGCAGCGGTGATATCGTTGATACGAAAGAGCGGAAGGTCTCTCGCTCTCTCCCCCTGCTTTTTCTTGCTTGCATGCATGTTGAAACCCCATAATTTTGCCTTGCTTCAGATCTGGGACTCGTACAGTGCCAAGGCTCAAACATTCAAGACGGCTATTACGGCTGCTTGTATGCTTCGAAGGATTGACGATATCGTCAGTGGTATCAAGAAGAAGGCTCCTGGAGCCAGTCCAGCTCCAAAGCAGCCTCAAATCGAACAAGAGGGTGATGCAGACAACGAACAGATGATCCCAGAGTAGAATGACTTGCATACTGACACCTCAAGCACTTGCGAGTTATGTTATTTATCAAGACTTACCTAACATATGAAGTGCCAGTCAGTTTAATTTCTTGAAAAATTTGCATTAGCCTTTGGAATTATTAGCTATATGCACCAGGCACGACATTGTATTTCCTTTTGAAGTTTGCATAGGACCATGGAATTTTTACCATATTAGTACTTCTTGATGCCATAGTTTGTATGCTTGGCAGCTGTTCATGTTTTTTTCAGACTTCAGTGAAGGCTGAATGAGCTTTCTACTAGTAGAACTGTGATCAAACGTTGACGCAGGACTATTCGTTGTTATTCTGTTGGTTTGTTGCTAACACAGAATGCCTTGTGTTACAAATGAAATCTAAAGTCCTCTTGTCCTGTATGATGTGCTTAGTAAATTGTATGGGGATTGTTTGACCTGTGCTGTTTGATCATTTCGATCTCTTACAAATATGTGGTGTTACATAAGGAGCAATGAGGGCTTGTATTAGCTTTCTTTGTTCCATTTATTTGGAAATCTTTTGGCCTTGCTTTTTTAGTCGAACCAGCGAAGGTGAGACGCAGGCAACTAATTTTGTGTTTGGATGTTTCCAATTTTGCATCGGCGGTTTGGCAGCCTCAATCTGCACTCTACTAGTATGAAGTTACAAGACGATGTAGATTTGAAAAAAAGTTACAACTTGTAAATTTGTGCAAAATATGAGTGAAGTTTGAGAACATTTTGGGAATCACCAGAGGTGTCCGATATCTTAGTATTTTTTTGACATAAACTAAGGTTATCTGTAGTTTGCAAGAACTCTACAACTGAAGAAAGCAATCACCTTGAAACACTTTACCAACACAAAATGTAAGGACGGTCCAAACAATACATCCACAACAAATCCCCATCCCAGCTCAACTTTCGCTAGGGTGAGCAAACATCACATACAAATAAACAACAAAACAACGAACGTATCAGACTGCACAAAACTACTAACAGTTGTGTCTTCCACACGATGAGTCGCCAAAAATCACTAGTCGCATCAACCGCCTTTCGCTATCGCATTGCAGCTCCCTCGCATGCGAGAAGCTCTTGCTTGGCCTGCATCGAGGCGGCTGCGGCGATGTCGGCACCGCCGGTGGCCTTGATCTGGTGGTGCAGTTTGAGTAGCCGCTCAATCTCCTCCTTCAGTGCCTCTTGATGTGCTGCATTACGTTGAAAATTCTGGGATGAGTTTATTGTGCTAGCTAAACTAGGGGGCTATCCAAAACGTGTTTCGTAAATTTCATTTCCATTGATTTTTTCATCATCAAAAGAGTATCTGAAGTATGAGTAGAACAGTCCACTTTTTAGTTTTTACCAGCAGAAAAACGAAGGAATTCTTAGCCAAGACGGACAAAGATTTAATACCGTCTTTGAAGATCTTGTCTTGGGCGAGGGCGGCAATCCTTTGCTTGAGTTGGCTGTTGCCGACGGTGAGCAGGGACCTCTGGTGATCCAGGAAAGCCACGCGAGGGGACAGTGCTGACACCTCCATCTGCAGTAAGCAATGACCAATCAAACAAAGGCATCTCAAATTAATGTAACCAGATAAGTTTCCTTTTTGTTGTATCTGAAATGCCTCAAGCAATGGTGAGACTGAACTACCACACCATTCGAAAAATGGAGAACAATGGATTTTGGCCATAGCTAGATCAAGGCATAATTTTGAGAACTTAATTATCGAGTGGAGAAGTACTCAATATATATAGTCTAATTTTTTTCTTTTAGTTTTTTTCTTAGTTTTCGTATGTGGTGTGTGTGAGAGAGAATTGAAGTGATCACCTGGAGAGTGGTGACGCTGCGCTCAAGCTCAGAGATGTACTGCAACTTCCGAACTCTTGACCTCTGCGCTGATTGCCTGTTTGCCAATATCCTGAAACAAAAACACCAAACCAACGAAGTTGCAGCTAAATCATCACCACTTGCCACTTCAATTCACGGTGTTTGGTACTGTTTTACCCTGGTAAATAAAAAATAATTGTACTATAATTAAGGGCTACTATGCTATGCATCTGACCTTTTAACCCTCTGGGGGTTAGCAATGCCGTCCGCTGCCGCCGGCGCCGCCATTCCGCGCGCGCCGGCCGGCGACGTCGCCACCATCCCCTCTTCCGCCTCCCCCATGTCCATGAGCTGGGCCTCCCCCGCCCTCTCGCCCCCGCCGTCGGACACGGCCGGCGCCTCGACGTCGGAGAACATGGACATGAGCTGCTTCTCATCAAGCCGGTCAAACTCGTCCCCGCCGATGACGTCGTCCATCGGCACGGCCTCCAGGAACGCCGCCGAGTCGCTGGCCGAGCGGCGGTGCGCGCCGCGCCTCGCCGCCGCGAACCCGAGGAACTCTCCCGCCGCCGACCAGTCCTGCGCTGCCGCGCTCGGCGCCCTCGGCGGCAACTGCGCCATTCCCTCGCACTATTCCTGGTGGTACTCCTCCTAGCTAGGCTACTAGCTAGCTTGCTGTATAACACATGTATGTATGGCTACAAGTGTAGGTGGAGTTGGAGGTATATATTGTGGTGTGAGTGCACATGCATGGTGGAAGCACATTGAATTAGTGATTAGTGTGAGTGCATTGCTACATAGGTTGGTGATTTATAGCCATTATTAGTAGCATCATGCATGTGCTTAGACTTTAGAACTATGTATCAAGATCCAAGATATATGGTAGTTAGTTAGTACCAGGACAATAATTTCATGGCAATATGGCATGCAAATGCAAATAAGTTCACCAACTTTGCTAGCTAGCTCCACAGTGTTGTGTTACTTGTAATACTATGTTGTAAATAAGGTAATATTGCTGTCATGTGGAAACTAAAAGTCAAAGGTGCTGATGTTAAGGACAAATTGCTATTAATTTATACTAATCATTCATAGTTAGGGCCTCTTTGATCAGCAGGATTTCAAAAATGTGGGAATAAGAAAAACACAGGAATATGATAGGAATGTATGTGCAAAACAAATAATTGAAAAATATAGAAATCTTGTAGGATTTGGTGTTTGATTCGTCCGAAGAGTAAGAACACAAGAATTTTAGAGTGAATAGTAATTTCATTTGCTTTTAGTATAAATATAAGAGATTATCATATTGATTTAACTAGCAGAACATGATAAAATCTTCATTTGTTGGCCACTTACAGGTGGACCCAACAATCAATTCTTATCCCCCACCGCATCCCTATCATTCTTATCCACAATTCACCCCAAGCAAGTGGCAGCAGAGGGATCGAGGCTAGCAGCGGCGGGAGCGAGGACGAAGGTCAGTGGCAACGGGATCCAGGGCAATGGCTGATGGTCCTATCTTGGGCGGTAGCGGCAAAGGCGGAGCGAGGGTAAAGGCCAGCGGCACCAACTCAGGATACGGAGATAGGATCTAGGGTGAGCCAGCGGCACCATCTTGGATGGCCGCGGCGGGAGCGAGGGCAAGCCAGTGGCGCCGTCTTATACAGCAGTGGCAGGAGCGAGGATGAAGGCTAACGGTGCCAACTCGGCTGACGACGATGGGATCTAGGGCGAGCCAGTGGCGCCATCTTGGGTGGCTGTGGTGGGAGCGGGCTAAGGTCAGCGGCGCCAACTAGGGCGACGACGGGATCCAAGTTGAAGGGACAACTTCAACTCCGTCGTCCATTTCCTCCCCAACCTCTGGCCCGTCACGAGCATTCCACCATCCTTCTCCAACCAAGCCAACACCACCCTTATACTCAACTTGGTTGATGCAATCCAGTTTTGCCCTTACCGTCATCGCCGTTGCCTTCCCCCACTGGATCTAAGCTCGCCATCACGGCCCATGGCAGCTTTGTGTCAAGTATAGCAAGCACGAGTGCGATTAAGATGCATGCAATTTACCTTGATCCTACGTGAGCCAGTGAAAAAAAGATATATGAGTGGATGTTTCATTTCTCTTGAAATTCTTGTGTTTTCATAGGATTGCTGCAGTAACCCTGTGGAATTCCTTGGGGCGATTCCTACGGATAAAAAGATGCTACAGTGTCAAATCCTATGGGAATCTATTTTCTCCAAAAAAATAAATCCTTCAAATCAAAGAAGCTTTAGTTAGAGGTTCATTTTTTTAATGGAAAAGGTTGCAACTAGGAACAAGGATGGAAGTCACATGATGGGGGAAAGGCGACAGCTAGCAACAGCTAAGTGAGAGACTACTGTAGACAGAGAGGGATGAGAGAAGAGTTGTGGTATATATTTTTTTGATATTTTTCAGTAGTTAATCATGGAGTTGCAGGGAGAAGTTATCTCTGCTTCTGGACTTCAGACTTCAGCTGGCAGCAGCGGCAGCAGCTAAGCGAGCAGTTCATCAGGTCTCTCGGCAACCACGTGCTGCTCCCATCCCTCTCCCTGCCGATCTGCCATGCCATGCAGTTCAAATTGGGCATCAATTTACATTCCAGATCCAGATTCTTATAGATGCATATATGTAAAGGATGGGATTTTGTTTCCAAGCCAAATTTTTTTTAAAAATAAAATAAGAGATGGAAAATTTCTCAAAAAGCTAGAGTAAAGGATGGACAGGATGCCAGAAGGAAAAGTAGAATGTGTTATTTACTTGGTGTGATTTTTGTAAACGTTTACTTGACCTAGAGGGGCTGACGAAATGCTTTATATTCTTCCATTCTGGCATGCGCTGTCGAAATGTTATCAGGATAGAAAATATAAAGCGTAGCGTGGGCGGGCACATGAGAGAACATTGCTCAACGTGGCTGAAAGATACATTTAGGTATACACTGCCTGTGAAGTGGTTAACAAGAAAGCATGTAGCTAGGTTAGCTATTCTTGCCCCATCGAAGTCCACGTTTAGTTTCTACACACCATGAAAATAAAAGGAACACCTGCAAGTGGAGAGAGAGAGAGAGAGAGAGAGAGAGAGAGAGAGAGAGAGAGCATGCAAGGGCATATTGGCATGGCGTGGCGAGCAAGTGCTCAAATAATGCGTTGCCCCCCATGGCCATGTGCAGGCTGCCCGTAGGACATTCTCACGAACAAGCAGGTCGATCATTCCACATGCATGTCACATGCATGCACCGGCCGATCTACTTTGCTTGCTCCCAACATGTGTACACTACGCTACTCTATTCGCATCTGGCCGGCCTTGCCAATGCATGGTGCCTTCCTTTCACATATCTACCATCTCTTATCCCTTGTGCTCACCATTGCCGTGTCTGCCATCTCTCTCTCTCTCTCTCTCTCTCTCTCTCTCTCTCTCCCTTGATGCGCGTCTCTTGCTGTCCTACGGCTGTCCTTGGAACTCTTTTTTTACCCAACTAGGACTAGTCACTACTGCCAAACAAGCTTCATGACAAACGGTTCATGGGAAATCGTCTATATTGTAATTATGACAGACTATTTTATAAGCGTGTCCGTCTATATTATTAACAATGGTTAGAACCATCTGTGATACACAATTATCACAGACGGTTCTTATTAATAACTGTATGTGATAATTGCAGACATCACAGACGGTTTTTAATTAGAACCGTCTGTGATAATTACGTATCACAGACGGTTTGTGGTTGGAAGTGTCTATGATATGTATTTCTTATATGCATGAATACGGCGCTTCAGTTACCCGATGCGCACGTCTCTTCGATCGTTTTGGCTTTCTGATGCGTCTCTTCGTCTCACGTGCTGAATGTATTCGTTGTTGTATAAAAATGATCATCTGCCACCGAAGATTAATCTCCACATCACTAATCTATTCTCAAGCACAAACAAATGGCTCCCTACGCTACCTTGTCGCCGGCATTGATGGCCTATCTGGCCGTCCTGTACGAGCACCTTGCCGACTGTACGTTGGTGATGTTGCGGAAAGACACTGTGCAGGTACAATGTACTCCTTCCTATGTCTGAGGATTTGCCGGAGCAGGTGACAGCCACCTTCCACCGTCTTGACATCCTCCTCTACCGCATCTTCTTGTTGGTCTCCCACTTCCGGCGAGCTAATCTCACCATCGACATGGTCCTCCATAACGACGCTGCACGTCTCCAAGAGGCTTGCCATTGCTTGGGCTACTTAGTCGAGGCGGCGGGTGACTGAGTCAATATTACTGAGACCCCTGAAGTAAGGAAAGAGAGCCTATGAGATTAATTTGACTTGATTCATCAGTTGAAGGGTCTTTGGGAGACACTCGAACGAGTGCGCCGGTGGGTGGACGTATTTCGGGCTTCGTTCACTGATGATCCCAAACCGTCCGATGTCGACAACATCACCTACAGAGTTTTGAAGACCTAGCATGCTACCTCCACCACTAGAAAAACTTTGATTATTTAGGTACTTTTTAATCTTTGTAATCTTTGTAAGAAACGACTGGCCACACTACTTTTTTTTGTAATCTTTGTAAGAAGCGACTGGCCACACTGTTTGGCCATATATATGCACATATTATTGACCGATAAAAAATAATTAAGTAATACATATTGAATCCTAAAGCATTACTGAATTTGTATTTATATATATGAGAATGTGTCATTTGTATGTGAATTTGCATTTATGTATATGATAATGTGTTATATATATATATATATATATATATATATATATATATATATATATATATGTGTGTGTGTGTGTGTGTGTGTGTGTGTGTGTGTGTGTGTGAATTTGTATTTATGTATATGAAAATGCATTGAACTATCTGTGATGTGTATTATTACATACGGTTCTAATTTAGAACTGTCTGTGATGTGTATTATTACAGACGGTTCTAATGTGATGTATATTTATCATAGACAGTTATATAACCATCTATGATTTGTATTATCACAGACATGATGATGAGGACATCACGACTGGACCAATTACACGAGCACGAGCTAAAAAGATTAATCAACAGGTGAACTCACTCCTAATTAAATTTGATTTTTATTTACATGAGAATTGGCTACTACCTAATTCTAGTATTTTAATTGTTCTTAGATTTATGCGAGAGGATGAGAACACCAAAAGAATGCATGAACTATTAGCGTGGCAACTAGAAGATTTATATGATACATGAGAAGATGCATGGCTCATAAGGCGGACGTGAAGACCTTAGCTGAATCATCAGAACTCAAAGAGTTGTGTTCTGTTTAGCCACGTACATGTGAGACGTTGGCATGTATTTCCTTTTAGGAACCAAATCGGTTTATGTTACGTATAGCAATTGGATTCGACTACTATGGCCGAACCAATGGGGGATTACCACCTCTATATATTTCATGTATGCACGTTATGAAAAAAGGGACCACGATGAATCTATTATTTTGAGAGAGAGCTATACGCTTATTCTTCCTAGGGTTTGACACATAGATGCAACCTAGAGGGGAATCGGGCGTTCTTCCCCGTCGTTCTTGTGTTTCCTGGTGATTTGCAGGAGCGACGACACGTCTACTTGGTGGTCGAGTAGACGGGATCACGAGCGTGTGGTTGGGCGAATTCTTTTGTCGCAGATTGCTGTTCTAACAGTGGTTGGCGCCATCGCTTCGTCAGGTTGCACGGATCCAATTTATCTCCATTGATCCTACGCCGTGAAGATCGGGCAAAAACCTCGCATCATCTGGTATCAGAGCATCGGTTGACACGGTAGGATCAATTTACCCGTAGTTAGATTTATTTTTCCTATACACAAAAAGCCAACAAAAAAAAATTTAAACCCTAGTTTTTTTTGCATCTGTTATTTTTCGTGAGTTTTGTTAAGTTCTTTTCCATTAAAATTTTGTTTAGGTGCTGATCGTCGTGTTTTGTTTCGCGTAGTTTAATCGTTGCATATCAAATTTTCTTGAAAATCTGCTAGTTGATCTTTCAATTAGCAACCCAAAAATAGTAATCTTTGGCGCTTCTTGAACACGATACATATCGGAACACATCAGTGTGCTTTCTTAACTCGTGTTGCCACAAAGAATCCTAGCCGAACACGTTCGGATCGGCTGACGTGTTCTCTCAGCCGCGCCGTCGGATTCCGATCGAACCGCCCGGAGCCGCGTGAAACGTTCGGACCGTCCGAAGCGCTCGCATCAACCGCACCATCGGATCCTGATCGGACCGCCTGAAGCGCTCACCTCAACTGCGCCTTCGGATTCCAATCGGACCGACCAAAGCAGCCGAGACGTTCGGACCGCCCGAAGCGCTCGCTCCAACCGCGCTGTCGGATTCCGATCGGACCGCCCGGAGCCGCCTGAAATGTTCGGACCGTCCGAAGTGTTCGCCTCTACCGCGCCATCGGATTCCGATCGGACCGCCCGAAGCGCTCACCTCATCCGCGCCGTCAGATCCCGATCGAACCGCCCGGAGCCACGTGAAACGTTCGGACTGTCCGAACACGCTCACTCATCCGCGCCATCTGATTTCGATCGAAAGGTTCAAAAAACGGTGGGAACGATCGGACCAGCCGAAGTTTTGACGATTTGAATTTCACGCGCCTGTTTGAGAGTTTTACTTAAAACCTTTGATCCTTGAGACTAGCCTTTGATAATTGCTTTAGGGCTGCTCTAGTATTTACACATTGGTGAAACAAACTTTGGATTTACGGTTAAGGAATAGTTAACCCTAGTTCGGCCTTGAGATTAAAAAAAAGGAGGAGCCTTGGCTTGAGTCCAAGAAAGAAAAGAAAAGAAAGCATTGGCCGAATTTGGGAGCGTTAACCTTAATCCACAAATTCTGTTTGTGTACTTAATTTCTTTGAGCAATCTTGTGCCTTACATTCATATCATTGCAATTGGCTAGCGTCTCTCCTAGTACTTGGTGCAAAACGGGCTATTTAAATTCTCAATTTCAGATCGCTTCTATTTAGCTCATTCCTTTGTTGCATCGAGTCACATTGATCTTTGCGTGTGCGTTCATACACTTCACTTAAACCTTTTGGATCAGCACTTAGGCAAAGCATTCTAGTTTGGATTATTACTTAACTTAACAAAATCAGATTTGAGAGATGTGAGCAATGACCCATCAAAGGTGCACTTTGTGCTTGTGTACAAAGATGCAACTGTTTTGCTTTCAACTAATGACTTAACCTCTCTTCCTAGTGGTGTTTCCTCTCTTTTGCAGGCCTTTGAGGACGTGTTTCCGGAGGAGATACCAGCGGGACTTCCACCATTGCGCGGAATAGAGCATCAAATTGATCTAGTTCCTGGCGCGTCACTTCCAAACCGTCCACCATACCGTACCAATCCGGAGGAAATCAAAGAAATTCAACACCAATTGCAAGAGCTACTTGAGAAAGGGTATGTACGCGAAAGCCTTAGTCCTTGCGCTGTTCCTGTAATTCTTGTTCCTAAGAAAGATGGTACATGGAGAATGTGTGTTGATTATCGTGCCATTAACAACATCACTGTTAGATATCGTCATCCTATTCCTAGGTTAGATGATATGCTAGATGAACTTAGTGGTGCTGTTTTATTCACTAAAATTGACTTGAGAAGTGGATACCATCAAATTAGGATGAAACTTGGAGATGAATAGAAGACAGCTTTTAAAACAAAATTTGGATTGTATGAGTGGTTAGTAATACCTTTTGGTTTAACTAATGCACCTAGTACATTCATACGATTGATGAATCATGTTTTAAGAGCATTCATTGGCAAATTTGTTGTGGTATACTTTGATGACATATTGATCTATAGCAAAACGATGGATGAACCCATTGATCATATTAGACAAGTACTAGAAGTGCTTAGAAGCGAGAAATTATATGCTAATTTGGATAAATGCACTTTTGTACCGATAAAGTTGTGTTCTTAGGTTATGTTGTTTCGGGACAAGGCATTGAGGTAGATGAATCTAAAACTGAAGCAATTAAGAATTGGCCTACACCTGTGAATGTTAGTCAAATCAGAAGCTTTCATGGTCTTGCTAGTTTTTATCGTCGTTTTGTTAAAGATTTCAACACCATTGCTGCTCCATTAAATGAGTTAACTAAAAAGGGTGTTGTATTTGAATGGGGTACATCACAGGAAAATGTTTTTCAAGAACTAAAGAAACGATTAATTGAAGCACCATTGCTCACTTTGCCTGATTTCACTAAGACGTTTGAAATTGAATGTGATGCTAGTGGAATAGGTATTGGTGGTGTTTTAATGCAAGAAGGGAAACCGGTAGCATACTTTAGTGAGAAACTAGGAAGTGCTCAATTGAACTATCCTGTATATGATAAAGAATTGTATGCTTTGGTGCGTGTACTTGAAACTTGGCAACATTATCTTTGGCCTAAAGAATTTGTTATTCATTCTGATCATGAAGCTTTAAAATATTTAAAAAGTCAAGCTAAACTCAATCGTAGACATGCTAAGTGGGTAGAATTCATTGAAACTTTTTCATATATTGTTAAGTACAAGAAGGGAAAAGAGAATGTGGTAGCTGATGCTTTATCTAGAAAGAATGTGCTTTTAAATCAATTGGAAGTAAAGGTACCTGGATTAGAGAACTTGAAAGATTTATATGCTTCTGACCATGAATTTTCAGAACCATATTCTAAATGCAAAGATGGGAAAGGATGTGACAAGTTCCATGTTCATGATGGGTTCTTATTTCGTGCTAACAAATTGTGTGTTCCAGATTCGTCCGTGTGTTTGCTTTTATTGCAGGAATCTTATACAGGTGGATTGATGGGACACTTTGGGAGAGAAAAGACCTTTATGATGTTGAGCGATCACTTTTATTGGCCTAAGATGAGGCGTGATGTCGAAAAGTTTGTACAGCGATGTGTGACATGCCACAAAGCGAAATCTAAACTTAATCCACATGGTTTATATACTCCACTTCCTGTTCCTAGTACACCATGGGAGGATATTAGTATGGACTTTGTTTTAGGATTGCCTAGGACTAAGAGGGGGAGGGATTCAATTTTTGTTGTTGTGGATAGATTCTCTAAAATGGCACATTTTATTCCCTGTCATAAAAGCGACGATGCGTCGCATGTAGCTGACTTGTTTTTCAGGGAAATTGTGAGATTGCATGGCATGCCAAGGACAATTGTTTCAGATCGCGATGTCAAATTCATGAGCTATTTTTGGAAGACTTTGTGGGCCAAGCTGGGGACAAAGTTGTTATTCTCAACAACGTGTCACCCACAAACGGATGGACAAACAGAGGTGGTGAATAGAACACTTTCAATGCTACTCCGAACGATGATCAAGAAGAATATCAAAGAGTGGGAAGATTGTTTGCCGCACGTGGAGTTTGCGTACAATAGGGCGGTACATTCTACTACTCAATTGTGCCCGTTCGAGGTGGTGTATGGTTTTAAACCAATCACGCCACTTGACTTGCTGCCACTTCCACTACGTGAACAAGTTAATATGGAGGCGTCCAAACGTGCTGAATATATGAAGAAACTTCATGTCAAGACTAAAGAAGAAATTGAAAAGAAGGCACGTTACTATGCAGAGAAGGCGAATAAGTCAAGAAAGAAGATGTTATTTGAACCAGGTGATTTGGTTTGGGTGCATCTACGCAAAGAATGCTTTCCAGACAAGCGTAAATCCAAATTAATGCCGCGAGGAGATGGTCCATTCAAAGTACTTGAGAAGATTAACGACAATGCATATAAAATCGAGCTTCCGGGTGATGATTATGCTGTGAGTCCTACATTCAATGTTGCTGATTTGTCACCATTCTTTGGACCGGGAAATTCAGAGTCGAGGACGACTCCTTCTCAAGAGGGGGAGGATGATGAGGACATCACGACTGGACCAATTACACGAGCACGAGCTATAAGATTAATCAACAGGTGAACTCACTCCTAATTAAATTTGATTTTTATTTACATGAGAATTGACTACTACCTAATTCTAGTATTTTAATTGTTCTTAGATTTATGCGAGAGGACGAGAACACCAAAAGAATGCATGAACTATTAGCGTGGCAACTAGAAGATTTATATGATACATGAGAAGATGCATGGCTCATAAGGCGGACGTGAAGACCTTAGCTGAATCATCAGAACTCAAAGAGTTGTGTTCTGTTTAGCCACGTACATGTGAGACGTTGGCATGTATTTCCTTTTAGGAACCAAATCGGTTTATGTTACGTATAGCAATTGGATTCGACTACTATGGCCGAACCAATGGGGGATTACCACCTCTATATATTTCATGTATGCACGTTATGAAAAAAGGGACCACGATGAATCTATTATTTTGAGAGAGAGCTATACGCTTATTCTTCCTAGGGTTTGACACATAGATGCAACCTAGAGGGGAATCGGGCGTTCTTCCCCGTCGTTCTTGTGTTTCCTGGTGATTTGCAGGAGCGACGACACGTCTACTTGGTGGTCGAGTAGACGGGATCACGAGCGTGTGGTTGGGCGAATTCTTTTGTCGCAGGTTGCTGTTCTAACAGTGGTTGGTGCCATCGCTTCGTCAGGTTGCACGGATCCAATTTATCTCCATTGATCCTACGCCGTGAAGATCGGGCAAAAACCCCCGCATCACATGATTCTAATTTAGAACTGTATGTGATGTCCAAATTATTTATATTCAAACTCTAGGGTTTACCTGCGCCCCCACTCAAACACTTAATATTCTCTAACTATCCCCTCCCTGACTCGCCGCCTCCTCCTCCGAGCCGCCACCTCTTCCTCAAGCAAACCTCCTCCCCAAGCACACCGCCTCCTCCCCGGCGCACCTCATCCCTGAGCACGCCGCCTCCTTTCTGAGCACGCCTCCTCCCCTAGCACACCTCCTCCTCCCTTTTGATGTCAATATCCCGAAGATGAATTGCTAATGCCTTAAGCATCACTTCTCTAAATAAAAGATAAGTCATATTTCAGTTCTCTTTAGTCCAAATAGAAATAAAAGCAATTATATAATAATCATTGAATCTGATAGTACTTATATTCGCACTAACAATACATATATATTTCATCTGTTATATACTTCATAGAAAGTTGTTAGTTATATATAGATCTTAATTCAAGAACTCACACAATGGCTGTATAGTTGTGAATAAGCCTCATTGAATCCCATGATGGTTGTGTAGTTGTGAAGCCCACTATGGTTCTAATCCATAGTGCACCAAGAACTCCAATTTTGTCTACAACTATCTTTTTTCAACAAAATCTCTATCAAGTTCCTCACCCCAAGGGTGTCTTCATCACCGAGGTAAGAATATATCCACCTGTTACCATTACTAATCACCATCTTGGTTTTCTATATCTTTTTCATGCACTAAAAGCAGTACATATATAATTTATGGTAACATTAACATATATTATCTTGCACATCCCACAATTTAAATGAGTTAGAGACAAAATCAGATCATGTATTACATTTGGGTTTCAAACGGCATGAAGTAAATCACACACTGGATCTATATGTACTGCTTCCAGTGCATGAGGAAGATATAAAATATCACAAATGGTTATTTTTAAAAACATCTGTGATAATACATCACATATTATTTTTTATTAGTCGTCTGTGATATGCAGATATCACAGATGGTTATTTTTAAAAACCGTCTGTGTTACTTACATATCACAGGCAGTTATTTTTAAAACCGTCCGTGTTGTTACTTATCACAGATAATTTGAAAACCGTATATGGTGATCTCATGTCATTACTTATTCATAAATTCGGACGACTCGTAAAGTTGCCTATGATAATATTTTTAAACATGTGTGATGATTTTTTTTTCTGCAGTAGTGAGTACTCTTCAACGTGTTTCATTTTTCCAGCCAACTGCACACGTATGGCGGCACCTACTTGTGATGTTAAATCGCCGTCTTGTAGATTATGTACGTCGAGGGTTAGGGTGTCATAGATGTGAAACAAGGCATGGGCATCGACTGATAGTCAAGCTCTTTACATTACATAGGGATGGCTCTTGATTTGTTTACGAGGACAGGTTTTCATCTGGTCTTGTACCTTGATTTGACATAAACAATGTCAAATACTGCTACTGGAATACATTCCAAGATAACCATGGTATTAGGAATTTCGTAGCGTTCGTGTCAGACTTATGTTATTTCCTACAAAATTCATGTGAAATTATTGTATTTCAAATAAGCTGCAGACTGCAAAGCGTGACTGGAGGCACCAGTTACAAAATCAGCCATAACAACTCTTGTGGGCCTGCGGCGAATTTTTAGCGGATTTGGCACTATTGGTCACGGTATTTACAAAAGTAGCAGTATGCGCATCGTATTTACAGAAATATCACTTTTGCCGTCCGGTGGGGGCGGCAGATCAAGGCGACGACGCGCGCACGGGGCGATGGCAAGCGATATGCCCGATCTTTCGATAAGATTGATAACTATTGATTTTGGTCGAGGTGACTCGTGCGATCCGAAATTTTTACATGCCCTAATTTTTTAGTTAGTGTTTATTTAAATTTTTAAATATATCAAATGAGCTCAAAAATTACAAAAATTTATGTACAGTCTCCCGACACAACGTACTTGACAGTGTAATTTTGATATTTGTATGAGTTTTTATATATAGCAAACGAGATTCAAAACTTATGAAATTTTAGGTGAAGCCTTTCGACACAGTCATAGTTATTGTGTAATTTCTTGAGAATTTTATGTGATCCAAATTTACCATGATTAAATTAATTCGAATAAATATGGCATATTCAGACCACATAAAATTCTCAAAAAATACATAATAATTATAACTGTGTTGAAAGGCTTCACATAAAATTTTGTAATTTTTGGAGCTCATTTTATATATGTAAAAACTCATAAAATATTAAAATGTTATGAATTTTTTAGCAACATTCACAATAGATAAAATTACCCAAAAATTACACTGTTAAGAACGATATGTCAGCAGGTGGTACATAAATTTTCAAAATTTTTTGAGCTCATTTTATATATTTAAAAATTCAAACAATCACTAATTGAAAAAAATTAAGATAGGTAATTAAGCTGGCTAATCGGCCGGCTTAATCACCTGCCGTCTCCTCACCGAGCGGTAGGCTGCCTGCCATCTGCTGGCGGGGCCGCAGGCATCTGTCGTCGGCGCCCTCCACGCGTCGCCTCGTCGGCGCTGCCATTCGTCCACTGAATAGTAAAATGATATTTCTACAAATACAATACGTATGCTGCTATTGTTATAAATACCATAGCTAACAGTGTTAAATCTGCTAAAAAGTTACCCGTGGTCCCTGGTATCCTACTAGCCAGGCCTACTACGATAATGTTACACTATCATTGATGTTACGTAGTGCAAAGCCCTATTTGCATGGAATAAAGCGAAAAGTAAGCTGTGGGTGTCCCGATCACACGTGATGGGGCAGGATTTTTGGGTTACCCATCCACAAGGCGTTTTTTTCTTTCAGAAACCATACAATCTCAATCCATAAGAAATATTTGAGTTACCATGGCCCCTATAGTCCTGAGCCTTCGTTGACAACCTAATCTGTAACACACCAATTTTTAGAGCTTCACAAAAATTTTCAAATTAAAATTTACTTTAATTATTTTTCTAGGATTTTCCTTTTTAAGAAATAAAGCTTAAATAACATTTCAGGAATTAATCTTGGAAAATGAAATATCAAATATTTCTAAAAATATTTTACTAGAGTTCTTTATGTCTCAGTGTATTTTCTGGAATTTTCTTGAATTTTTCTGGAGTTGTTTGATATTTTTCTTGGCTTATTTGAATTATCTGGAATTTTAAAAAGAAAAGGCTATTTAAAATTTAGAAAACCCTTCAGGATGAATTCTTTCCGGTGGCTTAGTTCTTTTTCTTTCTCCGACCTAGCTCACTCCTATGTTCGCTGCCAGCTTGGCCCAGCCGTCCGCGCCGCGTGCGCCACGTGTAGCAACCGCATCCTTCGCTCACCTGTCGTCGCTGATATGTGGGGCCCGCCTATCAGCTCTGTCATCTTCGCGTAGCGAACTTGGACTCCATAGTAGCATAGCCGAATCTGCCATGGACTCTATTTC
Source organism: Bonia amplexicaulis (assembly GCA_036346245.1). Taxonomy (NCBI): domain Eukaryota; kingdom Viridiplantae; phylum Streptophyta; class Magnoliopsida; order Poales; family Poaceae; genus Bonia; species Bonia amplexicaulis. The sequence continues at coordinate 6,705,009 of CM070738.1, read as the reverse complement.
TCCCATGGATAAAAGGCCACACCGAGCCCCAGAATCGCATCTCCGAGCCGCCCCGCGCCTGACACCCTAAGTCGCAGCCTCGAATCAAGTTTGGAGTCACTGAATCGAAGCCTGAAGACATCACCCCGCCATTAAGCTCCATTGAGTAATTCCACCGCTGTCGATGAGTCTTCATCGTCGCCGACCACCCCGCTAGCTCCGCCTCTTCGAGATGTAGCTCACCCCCACCTCACCGTACCTCGAAACCCGTTAGACCTGCATCGCCATCGACTCCCATAGATCCGCTGCCGCTTCTAGCTCACCGCTAGTTGCATCTATTCGCCGTCGACCTCAACGTCCTTACCGTCAAGTTCGCCATGCCCTTCTCTCCTAGATCCACCGTTTTGCGTTTGCTGGAATCCTTTGGTTTGCCAACAACATCTTCGCCAGATTTGCGCCATCGTCAGCCGAAACTTTCTCACCGACGACCCTAGGTTCCTACGTGTTGTCATCCACGTGGTTGCCATGTATCCGTGAAGCATCTAGGCTCCTATAAATGATTTTGGTAATTAATGACGACAATGATTAAAGGGACTAACTTATTTATTGAAATAATTGAAAGGTTTAGTCTCGGGTTTTGATGACATTATGGCAAAGACATGCAACGGTGATCAAAGATCAATATGGATCAAGACATGACTCAAGACAAAGATATATTGTAGTCTAAGGACCTCTTTATAGTTTTTACCGGTCTTAGTGTTTGGTTGAAAGGACTGGATTTATAGAATAGATGTCATACTATAAAGAAGAGTCATAGCTAGTAGCTTGAAGCTAATCTTATGCCACTTTGGTTAATTATGATTCATGCATGCATTTGGAATTTCATTTTGGAACTCTCTCTGAATTTTCCATTGAAAACTGGTATGACCATAGGTATATTAATGGTAGTACTGCTGCATCAGTGCTACCGACCGTTTTATGTCATTAGCTTATTTCCATATAGGTGCATATTGAGCTTTCCTTGAATTGGTATTGCTGCATGTGTTGCACGGTAGTACCGCAGAGCGGTATGACTGTTTTTGGTGCACAGTAGTACAACTGGGCAGTATGAACATACGGTGAAACTGGTACTATCGGAGAGCACTATGACTACACTTTAGTTGACGGTTAGCTAATTTCTAGAGAGGTGCATTTCGGATCATTTTCTGCCTTCTAGAAATCAGTATTACCGCACTTCAGTACCGCATGATCGGTACTACTGGGCACTGTGAGTGTGGTACTACAAATATTTGAGTTAACGACTAGTTTTTATATATTTAATAAACCCTAAGTAGCTATTGATGCGATAGTACTAGCCACTACATGGCAGTAGTATCACATCTCCTGATTTTTGGGGATTTCGACCCCAACAGTCACTTTGGTGGTGGAGGTTATAAATACCTCCCCACTAGCAGCCAGGGCCTTCTTCTTGGACCCCCATTGAATACCCTTGAGCCTTTGCTACTCTCTCTCTCCCCCTTCAACTCATTTGCTCCAATTTTATATTTTGAGGTTATTGAGAGCATTAAGTGCATCGTATTATTAGTTGATCCTTGTGGCACTTGGAAATCTTCAAGCAAGCGTTGTTGACTTGTTACTCTTAGTGGTTATCGACACCTAGATGGTTTGAAGAAGTTTGCATGGTGATCTCTTCAAAGAAGATTGTGAAGAGACCTAACACGTTTGTGAGTGGCGTTATGCTCGCCATCTCTGAAGCGGAGGAAGAGCAACCCTAGTGAACCTGAGGTGGTTAAGCTTAATTCGTGGAGCCGGTCCAATCCATTTGGGCTTATCTCAACGTGGATTAGAGAAGATCGGCAAGTCTTCGAGACTACGGGAAAACATCGTGTGTCTCCATTGTGGTTTATCACTCTTATCTTACTTTCAGCATTACATTTCTAGCATTTATTGAATTATTTTGTGTAGCTAGAATTGTATCTAGTACAGACTTAGAGTTGTGGTGTCTTAATGAAACCTAGAGAATTCATGCCTTGATTGTGCAAAATAATTTTAATTAAGTTCATACTTGCTAAAATTTAGATTTAGCCGAAAGAAATTAAAAGACTTCTATTCACCCCCCTCTAGTCGGTTATCTTGATCCTACAATCTACCACCTATCAGCCGAGTCAACGCCACATCAAATTGATCTATCCATGTCAGACTAAACTGGTTAGGCACATCAGCATGCCTTGTAGAATGCCATGTTAGTGCCAACTCAGCACACTTTGAACACGTGTCTGCCACATGTCTGCTTGCATCAGCCTAGCCATTAACCAATTCGGTGGACAAGTTCACCGTGGACCGTGTCTACGATATGTGGGTCCCACTTGTTAGCCTTAGTTGAAATTTGAAATTTTCCAAAAATAAAAGATTTTAGAATATACCCTAGTCCCACTTGTGAGTGTAGGATCGGAAATGGCAACGGGGGGAGGGGTGAATGATGCCTTCAAATTTCGCCCCCAAAGTATTCATACATCATCTCTTCTTCAATAGCTATAGAAGCTATGAAGTAGACAATAGATTTTTCTGTCAGGACCAAAAGGAACCAAGGAGCAATAAAAATGGAGTAGCTCTCAAAAGTAAGACAAGAAGTCAATTTAACCGGAAGAGTGATAGCAACAGTCCAATGTGCCAAGAGCAAGCCGGAAGAATTATAACCTGCAGACTCTAAGCCGAAAGTAAAACAAGGATCAAATGAAATGGTTGGAAGTCCTCTCTGGAGATCAAGCCAATCTGATGGACAAATCAATTTGAAACAGAGATCTCAAATTCCAACTCACAATTGTTCACAATATTTTGAAGAGAGCACACTGCGGATTGAAAACTGCTAGCACAAAAATACATGTGCAGAGAACAAGGACTGAAAACTACAACTCAAAAGACTGCATGATTAATGCTGATTTCAGTTTGCCTGAGAATCTGATTTTCTGAAGAAATGCAGCAGGCTGAAAACAGATTGAGAAGCTGCAGTTGACTGCAGTTTTGCAGACCAAAGATTGGTTGAAAAACTGCAAAGTAACTTGAGCTACTCTTGGCTGAAATTCGCAACTGAACTGAAAGCTTTAGACTGAAAACAGGGGCTGAAAATGCAGTATCTACAGCAGCTGAAAAACAGCACTCGGTACAGATTTAAAAAGGCTAAAACTGCAGCCAAAATAACACTAATTGCTGGCCAAAAACTGCAGAAGGAAAATGGACAACACACTGAAAAGAACTGAACTGAAATTTCCTAGCCAAGACAATTTAAGGACTGCATCACAGGAAGACGGCACAGCTGAAAACTGAAAACTGAAAATGCTGCAGTCAAACCGAGAACAAAGCACAAACACTGAATACTGCAGAAGCCACAAAACAAAGAAGATGATTAACCAAACGCTGCTCTTCTCATGACAATTAATTTGGACTTCATTCTAAATAGCAGAGAGACCTTAGGTAACAAGAGAACTCACCAAAAGATCAAGAATTTAAGATTTTAGCCAAAGTTCTGAAAATAGTCATGGAAGAGACTGAAATTCAGATTGCTTGCCAATCTTTGATCTATTGCTCATGAAACTTTACAATCAACTTAGCAACTAACTCAGGACTTTCCCAAACAAATCTCATGGCAATCTATGAAGGGAAACAAGAAAACCAACTCTTCCCTGACATGAAACCCTAGAATTTGCAAGAACAGGGGAAGAGGTAACGAAGAATTCAGATTTCACAGGAGAAGCTGAATCTTCCAAAAGTTCTAGAAAATGGAATGGTCATAAGACCAAGGATCTTTTCTATCATAGAGCTTTCAAGAAATGATTACACAAAACTTCTAAAACATCACAAACTCATGTCACGAAAGAAGAAACAGAGAAGGAGACAGAAACTGAAGTTCATCACAAGTGAAGCCAAACAATGAAAATAGCCAACAAAATCATCCTTGAATAGATAGAGAGGCAAAGAGATGAATGATTACATAGAGTATCAACTCATACCATCCCTACAGCCCCATACATGATTGAGAATCAGAAAACTCATCTCATGGAGGGCAAGCACAGAGAGGAGACACACTCTGCCCTTCTCACCAACTCATCAACCACTAAAGCACAAAAGCAAAACCAACCTCCAAAGTCTCTTTTGACTCTAGCAAACCCTAACTCTCTTCCAAAGTCATGAGGGGGCATGCAGCCATTCCCTCCTATTTATAGCCCTTGGCTAACGGGTCTCCAACCCGTTACGCCCGCTAACTCCGAACGGAACCGCTTTCACCTGTGCAGCCTCGCGAAATTACCATTTCGCCCCTCCTGCGCCTTCCGGGAAGCTTCCGCGCTCCTTGTCGTCCACGACTCGCAACCACCTCGAGTTCACGCCGTCTTCGACACATCTCGACCGTTCTGATCTCGACACCGCCTGTGTCTAGTCCGGTCACCTCGTGTCTTGCCACCACTTCGCCTCGACGTCCTGCAGCCAACACAGACAAGAAACACATCAAATAGCACCGCTCGATACATGTAAGCATAATAGAGTCCAAACCTGTCGAATCATCAGAACATACATCCTAATCACATACGACCAAGTTTGACCAAGTCCGACCAAGCCAGTTACACCACGCAACGTCAAGGTCCGAACCAACCAACTCAAACTCGACTTTCCTAAACCGATGTCAATTACTCATCATACACACGAAATAACCTCCACATGGTCTCTCAGTGAGTCAGTCGGTTCTCTCACTCTCTTTTCTTTTTCTTGGTTTTCTCAGCTGATCCAATTTTCCAAGAGCCCATTCCCTCTCATGCGAACTCCGATTGAGCTTGTTCAAGTCTCTAAATTCATCTAAAATCAAGCCTATTTTATGGTGAATTTTATTTATTTTTTGGATTTTGTTTGTTATCTAGTTTTGGCTTTTGTTTGGATTTTCTCTTTCATGAGAGTAGACTTTGATGCATCGAAATCGTTCGTCAAGCAAGGAGAAAAAGTAGTTCTAGACCAAGACTTTGTTGAAGGCAAGTTGTGCGATCTTGATCCTATTGAACCCAATTTTTATAAAAATTATCTTGCAATTAAATTACATGCATTGCTATTTATTAAAAAATACCCTGGGAGGTAGTTCTTATCCTAATTGCTATTTATCCACCTTGTCATTTGTATGCTATGATCGATTATCCCCCTAGAATGGTTATTATCAGTTGGTCATTATTCTAGCACCAACATCGGTTAGTTAGGTTGCTTAGCCGTGTTGGGAGTTCTGGAACATTGTTTTGGAATATCAAATTAAATTTGATTAATGATATATGGAATAATTTTGTGAATAATGTTGTGCACTATGTGTTATCATTGATGGCATATGTTACGCTTTTAATATCAAGGGTGGATAAATAGTTTAGACTGGGGCGATTGAAAGAATTGTGTGCTTTTTGTATGTGAAAGTTGGTAAATTGTGGAATAGTTAGAGAATTTGGGTAGCATCACCCTGGTCAGTTAAGTACTTAATTTTGTGCACCATTGAACTGAGCTATAAATGTACAACCACATGTTTGGTATGGGACAGACCTAGCTTAGTAAGTTATCGAGTTTTGGTATTGACTCCTCAGGCAGTAGGTTAAACTTAGTGCCAGGGTGTTATGGACGATGTTTCGTTTATAAATCCAACGTTAAGTTTCGGGCCTGCTCGCATGTGTTGGGGTGTGGTTACCGTGTTTAAGCTTGGGGGGGTTCAGTACTGAGGCAAAGTTTCTGAAAGGTTTTATTATGATCATTTTAGTCGTACACCTAAGGAAGTGTGTAATTGGCCAATAGGATGAGTTGATCATATTGTATGGGAAAAGTTATATAACCTATGCAGAGTATTAAATAGATCTATTCGAATAGCCATGTCCGCAGTCATGGACGTGCTCAGGAATTTCATGAAGGGGTAGATTTTCATAACCAAAAATTGGGAAGGAAAGCTAGGTGAAATTGATAGATGGGTTATGTGACATACTATTACCTGTTTTACTCAAATTAGCCTTGGATCTATTCATTGTATTTAGAAGTCGAATCTAGCTTTCTGCAAAATAAGCCAAGATAGTCATTTAGTCATTTCCTTTCTTTAAGCCTTGCATCTATATATTGCATTTTGCATGCATATCTTGTTGAGTACTCTATGTACTCACCCTTGCTATCAACATAACTCAGTTACTGAAGGAGAGGAATCTTCACTACTCTTTGAGGAGGAGTACTACGAAGGAGGTTAAGCGCTAGGTCAAGCAACCCTAGTCAATTGCCTATGGCTTGAGGAATCTTTTGGTTTTCCATTGCAAGTTTATTTCTTAGTGTTAAGCCCTGCAAGGCATAATAAATGTAAACATTGATCATAAGATCGGAACTCGGTTTCCTAAATAGTATTAGCTATTTCTTAATTGGTCATGTCATGTGTATGATGATATTACATCAATGTTTCCACGGTGTGCATAAGCGTGATCCTGCACTAGTGTAGTATTGTATGATTTAGGAGGCCGACTAGAGGGGATGAATAGAAGGTTCTATAAATTCTCTTCTTAATTATTTCGCTAAGACCAAATTTATAATGCAGAAGCGTAAATCAATTTGGTTTAGTATAAATAAAGCCTAAATCAACTAGGTTCTCCTAAGTGCACCAACAGCCTAAGTCGGAGTCAAGGTTTACAATCCTAGGATGACAATCAATCAATTTAATTCTATGAATGTAAATTGTTTGAACATAAATCGAGCACAAGAGAACAAACCATAATTGAAACGATTCCTTTTTACCGTGTGAAAGCATCTAGGCCCCTAAAATGGTTTTGGTAATTAATGAATTTATGTGAATATGAGACTAACGTGTTTAGTGAGTGTTTAAAGGTTAAGTCCATATATGGGTGACAAGATGCAAGCCAAAGGATAAATGTGAAGATCAAGAATGGCTCAAGACAAAGGTATATGTAAAATAGGATCCCTTTTTACTTTTACCGGTCTTAGGAGAAAAAGTGAAAGACCGGATTATAGGTTAAATAATCGTACCATAAAGAGGGATCATGGTAAATAGCTTGATAGCATTTTTTTGTGCCATCTGGATCAATTAGGATCATGCATTCATTAAAAATCTATTTTAAGAACCAAAATTGTGCTTTGTCTGGAAGAGCGGTAGTACCGCTGTTTTCAACGTTGGAACTACCGCTGCCCGGTAGTTCCGCTGGTAAAATCGATACTACCGGCGACCGGAAGCTCCAGAACCCGAGCAGAGCCTTTTTTCCAGAGAGCGCCCTCTGGATGCATTTCGAGTTTCTGAGGGAACGGTAGTTCCGCTGTCCAGAGCGGTACTACCAGATCCCGGATGTTCCGGAGGTAGAGCGGAGCCTTTTTTCCAGAGAGCGTCAAACTTGGACTTTTGGAGATCGGCCCGAGCGGTAGTACCGCGCCGACTTTGCGGAACTACTGGCGAGCGGTAGTACCAGATTTTACAACGGCGGTAGTACCGCGCCGATTCTCCAACGGTCACTGCAGAGACTCTGACATAGCCGTTCTGTTGCGTCAGATAGGGAAGCGGTACTACCGGCCTCTGACTAGCGGTAGTTCCGCTCGCCCTGATTTTTCTGGAATTTGTTTCAAACGGATAGTTTTGGTAGGTGGAAGGTATAAATACCCGTACCACTGCTCAAGGACACTGGTTAGAGATTCTATTGATCATTCTTGAGCATTGAGCATTCACTCCACACCTCTTTTCTCTCTTGAGCACTTATTTAAGGTGGTTGAGCAAAAAGTGCATAGCATTCATTAGTTGATCCTTTGGCACTTGTTTGCAATCAAGCGAAGACCTGGTTTATTACTCTTGGTGTTTGCCGGCACCTGGACGATTAGATGGAGGATTGATCGGTGATCTTCTCAAAGGAGATTGTGAGAAGACCCGGTGTTCTTGTGAAGGTTGGAGCTCACCTACCCAGAGCGGGAAAGAGCTACCTCTAGTGATCGAGGTGTTTCGGCTTAATCCGAGGAGCCGGCCCGATTTGTTCGGGCTAACCTCAACGTGGATTAGGGGGAACCGGCAAGTTTTCGAGTACCATGGTAAAACGTCGATTGTGTACATCTCTCAATTGCCTTCTTCTAGCTCTTATTTATTTGCCTCATTGTGATTCAATTGCATGATTTAGAGCTAGCTTAGTTGCCTACTTGACTAGAATTGTGTATGTTTAATTGCTTTGTACTCTTGCTTTTGAAATTGTAGAGAATCAATTAATTAGACAAGAAACATTTAAAAACCTCCTATTCACCCCCTCTAGTCGGTATCCTTGATCCTACACCGTGGTGTTCCGAGACTTGCCGTCTCCCCTAGTACACATTGAGGTAAGCCTAAACAAATTGGACCGACTCCATGAATTAAGCCAAACACCTCAATTCCACTAGTGTTAGCTCTTTCCCGTCCTGGATAGGTGAGCTCCGACCTTCACAACTTGTTGGGTCTTCTCACATTCTTCTTTGAAAAGATCACTGCGTACGATGCCTCTAACACCATATAGGAGTCGGTAAACTCCAGGAGTAACAAGTCAAGCCCCTTGCTTGACTCTCACCACGTATAACGAATGCACAAACTCAAGTGGACACAAAATGCAATCTATATACAACACATGCAATCTAGAACCATTCTCCTTGTTCCCAAGGTGCAACACATGCATAATTGAGAGGAGAACCTCACACTAGCTCAAAGGAATGAAATGGAGTCAAGCAACAGCATCTCCAACTGGCCACAAGGGGTTATTTATACCCCACACCTCGAAACTAGTCGTTGGGGACAAAAACCAGGATTTCCGGTACTACCGCCGTTATAAGGCTGGTACTGCCGCTCCCCTCTGTAACGGTTAGAAAACTAGCTGTCGGCAGTTCCGCCGGCTAAAGTCCGGTACTACCGCAGAACAGTAGTACCGCTCCACACATTGTGGAACAACCGATTTCCAAGGGTGGAGAAGGCCTTCCAAATGGTGTCTCTCTGGAAAAACGTACCGCACATAAGCCGGTACTTCCGCCGGTCGGTCCAACCACACAACACATGCCACTTTGGCCACTTGTCGGTCGAACCACGCAACACTTGTCGGTACTACCGATGTCTGGTTGTACCATGTAACATATGCCGATACTACCGACTTCTGGTCGTACCGCGTCACATAGGCCGGTACTACCGTTTTTTCAGAGAAGTGTGTATACTTCAACTAATTTGCAAAACACATTCAAAAAATTATAGTATCATGCACACAAGATCAAACCATGATTCCCAACAGGTTGCAAAACACATTTGCAAACTTTTGGAACCATAACACAAGGTATAGGAATGGTTCATCATTTCGTCCGAAATAGGGCAAACTTTCAAAAATTTCACCCCTCCGAAATTGTAACACCCCATCCAGCCATTGGCCTGGAATTCTACCAAACTAAGTAATGTAACAAAGATAAACTAAATACAACTCACAAAATTTCGGCAGAACCTCCTTTGTATAGTTGTCTAAGTCAGAGGTTTCAACTAGCAGTTCTAATAAAAACAGATAAACCAACATGTATTATGATCAAGACTAATCAAAACTGATAATATGTTACTATGGCATCCATAGCAACTAGCATACATGAACATCACTTCATAAAGAACATCCAACAGTTACTGACAAACACATGCTATGCAGTATGCTCAACAAAATCTTTATCTTTTCTCTTTCTCTTTTGCATTTTACCGGTAATGCAAAGTGCGCATCCGTCGATGCACACCCATGCCTGTACCATCTGGTACAGGGACCAATTGCCCATACTCCGCAAGTATGGAGACCTAAGCACATGCTCTTTAAGCATGGGGACCTTTAGCCCATCATCAACATGACGGGGACCTCAGCAATTGCTTGGTCATCACATGTCCAAGACTTCAATAAGCCAACATGATGCATATGTATGAAAGTCTCCATTTAATAAAAAACATGCATCCACAATAACTTTGCACAAGGAAGAACTATCCATGATACACTGCTCACAATCATGGACTCCGTATCTTTCAAACAACCATGAACATCACCAAATACACCTTCATCACAATCATGAACACACAATTGCTCAATATATATATCAAACTTGGACATTCTGGAACATCTATTATATCCATCATTATACTTGACTTAACCGCGAGAGGACGAGGGACGTGCAAAAGGCGCTGCCCCCGGGACCAGTCCACCACTTGAATAATAATTATAACGCATGCTAAGATAATAGTAGTGTACCATAAACTATATATACAAAAACAATCACGAACTCGCAAAAACGTCTAACTCGACTTCAACCCCAAATCCTAAGGGTCCATCTGTCCCCTCTGTGGACAGTCAACTTCAAAAATCCATATCTATTGGTACAAGAGTCCAATAAAATGTTCTTAGATTCTCTGGAAAGGTAATTAAATTATACAACTAAATCTAGTTGGTGAACCTCCTTGAATCGGCCAAATTATACCCACACAAACCAGTTTTATAAAACATCAATTTCACGTCGGGTTCTCTGGACAGACTACTAAAAATACCATAACTTTCAGCACGAGTGTCTGAATCACGAGTTCTTGAGATTTCTGCAAATCTGAGACAATGATCTACAACTTTCATTATACTGAGCTCCTCTGATTCTCCCTTTTTCTAATCGCCCAACCTACTTTACCAAAACCTGACAGAAAACCTACGAATCTGCAGAACAATCCCACTAATAAAATCATAACTTCTGCTACAGAGATCCAATGACATGTTCTAGTACTTCACGAAAATATGGTGACGTCCTCTATATTACTCTAGGAGACATCCAGAACTGAATCCACACGAAACTACCCCAAAACGACCGTCTAACACAATTTGTCCTGAGTAGACCACAATACCGACATTGCTACAACAATTAAATATGCATATAACTGGGGGAACCAGGGGTTACTCTTGACGAACCACTGAAGAACGTGATGAACACCACGCGATCTCTCTCCCTCTTCCTTTACCCTTCTTCCCCTTCCTCTTCTTCTTCTTCCGGGTCAAAAATACCTTCCGGCAATCGATCTCCTTCCTCGGCTCGACTGGCAGTAATGGGGACCTTCACCAGCAGCAGGGGGCTTCAATGAAGGATGAGGTGCTACTGCACAAGGTGGAGGCGCAAGGGAGGAGAGGGGGCGGAGCCACCAAAAAGGAAAGGGGGAAAGTTCTTGGGGAGGGGCGGCTAGGGTTTGGGGGAGGGGCGCCTCCCCTTCTTTTGGCCGGCCACCTCTTGGGCCAAGGCCTTGTCTCAGGCAGATTAAATGGGTTTTTCCTCTCTCTCAGTGATGCGCCAAAATTTCCCCTGTCTCAGGATGTCTAGGGTTAGGAGGCAGAGCATTTGTGCACTCCTGATTTTCTAGGTGGAAACTTGAATTTGGAGCGTGGTTCATTCTTCTGAGATTATCTCCTTACTAATTTCAAAGTTTCTTGAGCCAAGAATCCAAAATCATGAGTATTTTGGATTTTGTCACTTTCTGCTGTGTTCTTCCCAGAAAACTCAGGAATCACTGTTTTCTTTAGTTCCTTGTCTGCATTTTCTTCTCAATGAGGTCAATATGCTATTTAGAATGATGTCCCGTTCAATTGACCTGAGAAGAGCAGCAAAATGCGATGAATTTCCTGTTTTCAACAGCCTGTAGTAACTCTGCATTTCTATTCTTCGACTCTGCTCTGTAGCGTCTGAATTTGTCTGTGCGGTACTATCGCTTTTCACGACGGTACTACCGTTCAGCGGTACTACCTCTCCTCACGGCGATACTACCGCTCGGTGGTCAGACCGGCAGCAGTACACCGGTCAGACCGGCAAATGACTTGCGGTCAGACCGTCATTCATCCTGCGGTCAGACTGCCTCCCTTTCACTAGGTTTTTATTGCTGCTCTCTGTACTGCATCTTTTCTTGGCTAGTTTTCTGATCTTGTCAACACTTCCAGTGAGCTTTTACTTTCTGTCTTCATAGTATGTGGATACTCGGGGATTTTTGAAGGCACCATTCACCCCCCTCTGTTGCTATTTCGGTCCTACAAAGGGGAATGGATAATGTTCCACATGTTTGACTTTAATGTTCGAACAGTTTATTGATGACGTTCCACACGTTAAAATTCTATGTGCCATATACAGTGTTCGAAATGGTAGGGAAATGTGAATTAATCAAGTGAACGACAAATCAAGTCGATTAGATGAACAAGATAGAAACGTTAATAGAATAATGTAGTGAAAAAAATAAAAGCACAAAATTCAGGGAAAACTGCAACTAAATGGAAAAAAGAACGGAAGGAAGAAAGAAAAAAAAGAAGAAGAGAAGGATTTACTCATTTAGGCCCTGAATTCCTCCTAATCACCCCACTCGCTTAGTACAAGAAGCTACGCATGTGCAAAGCTGAAATTGCACATGAAATGCGCGTGTGGGCCGAGGCCCATGGGGTGGGCGGCGAGTTGCTAAACACCGCGCGCGCGGCATATAGGATTTGCCGAAGAAGCGTAGCCACCAGAGCAGAGGGCTGGGCGTGCGTTGGAATTCACGACCCAGGCTACATCATTTAGGCCCTCAATTCCTCCTAATCACCCCAGCCGCTTGGCTTTCGCCGAATGAGGATGCATAGCGTCGGCAGATGAATTGATCTCCCTACTTGCCGAATAATCAGTGTGATTTTTTCCTTTTTAATCTTACCTTGATCTTCTAATCTTTTCACACAACACCTGTACTGAATTCAGATGAATTGGCCACGGCTGTTCTCTGAAGCAGCTGACGAGGGTAACGCCAGGGGACTGTCGATTCAACTAGGGCTCTGACGATTTCCAGGTAGAAGGGACTCTTATCGATCATGCAGCTATATGAGCAGGCGATCTTAGTCTTGGGAAAGCCCATGTTCACGTCGTTGCAGAATTGCAGAGCGTGCCGTTCGCATGAAATTAATGTTGATAGGTGTGATGAAGAGGCCATTTTTGTCATTTCATCTCCATGTGATGCTCCATTTTTCCTGATATCTTCTCTTCAACTCCCTTCACCCGATTTTCCTAGTGCTGCTTATTATGTCTTTTGCATCCCTAAGTTGGTGTTTCTTGGGCATATAATTCATGGACTGTCATCGGTAATCTTCTGACCGGCGGCACTTTTCCCTTGCCCGTGTTGATAATACAGTACTGTTGAATGTTCTGTTCAGAGAAACTGACCAAAAACAAGAGGGCAATTAACAAAACTAGCCGCAATTATACTTCAAGAAAAAAAAATACTATCTGCGACCCGTGGATTCCCATTTTTCCTCCATGCATCAAGCTAATTTCTACACCTCTTTCGTTTTCTCAATCTCATTCCCACAAGGGGCTGTACACTTGCTCAACAGAGCCATGATCTGCACAGTAGTACTGGTGATCTCTTACGTCATACCCTACAACGCTACCCTCCTCACCCCCCTCCGTGTACACGTACCAGCCCCCCACCTCGTGCCCCACCGGCAGCACCTCCGGCCAGTACCCGAACGCCGCGCCGTCGTAGCCGTCGAGGTCCGGCAGCATGTCCTCGAGCCTTCCACCGTCCTCGCTCGGCGGTCCGGTGCTCCCGGAGTCCTTCGTCGGCGCTGCGACGCCACCGTCAATCTCTGCCTCAAGCGACCGGATGACGTGGCTCAGCCGGTCTGCATCATCATCTAGCAGGTGGTCGGCGGGTGGCGAGTCCTCCAGCAACTCCATGAGGAGCACCCCGTCGGCCTCCGACAGGCCCATAGCCTGATCAAGGCCTTCATGGCAATGCTCTTGGATAGTGACCCCGTCCATCTAGACTATGGTGGCTTAGCTAGGCTAGCTAAGACGGGACAATGGAACAGTGTGTGGAATTGCAAGTGGCTCTCGGAAGATGGAACTGACTGGCTTGGTGTGGCAAAAGGTGCAGGGGGACTGGGTGCTTATATAGGAGCCTGGCAATGCTCAGTTAATTAGGCACTTGGTTGGTGCCTTCCCATGTGCAACATGATTGGGTGATTAGACTACTTGGTTTCTTTAACACAAATAGATTAGTTGATATTGGGTGGCCAAATAAAGGCCGCACTTGCAATGTTTAATTTGCAGGTAAGCTGAGAGATTACGTGGAGGTCTAGAATATATTTGTGATGAATATTTGGTATTTTGGTTGAGTTAAATTTGAATTTTGCAAAAGTTTCAGAAAATTTAGGTTTCATTTTGTACTGTCAGGGTTCAAATGATCTGACTGCTATGGGGTCAACGGTCTGATTGGCAGATGGGCGGCGGTCTGATCACCATGGGGAGAGCGATCTCAGACTGGCCTTAGACTTTTGGGAAGTTGAACACCAAAAATTTGTGTAGGCTTGTTTGGAGGATGAGTTTGCACTTGGTGCCGCTGAAATTAGAAATTGGAATTGAAACTAGATAGAGTTTAACCGAATTCTAGATATAGTGTTTTCTGATGTTGTTAAGCGATCAGATTGGCCAGTGGTCGGTGGTCTGACCGGTGACCAGCATGGGAAGTGTAGTCAGACCGGTGGGTATGGCTAGTGAACAACGAAAATGAATTTTGAGTTGGATGAGTGTGTGTAAGACATGTGTGCCATTGGTTGGTTGTGTTGTGTTGTATGATGTATGGTTTTGACTAATGTGAGTTAAGTGAATAGAACTTGTGCTCGAGATGGTTGCTTGGTTTTTGAATATGTAGGTGGCTTGGAGAATGTCAACGATTGACGGCAATAGACTGGGCCTAGGTGGGGGAGCTAATGTCCAAGCGGTCGTGTAAGTACGGGTGAGACTAAGTGGTTCAAGCGGAAAGTATAGAGAAGACAAGGACCGTTGTAGGATCAAGGATAACCAACTAGAGAGGGTGAATAGGATGTTCTAAAAATTTCTTGCTTTCTAAAAGTAATTTTTACAAATTTAGAGCTAAGCAACATTTCTATGTGCAATTCAAGACCTACTCAACTCTAGTAAAGTTAAAGCACCACACGGCAAGACTCTACTGATGTATTTTTAGCTCAACAAAATATGACAATTATAATTGCTAGAAATATAAATGTAGAATGGTAGAGACAAAGAAATAACCAAATGAAGATACATGATGTTTTTGATTTAGTATTGAAGACTTACCGGTATTCATTAGTCCACGTTGAGAAAAGCCCAATCAAATTGGAGCGACTCTACAAATTAAGCCTCACTCCTCGATTCCACTAGTTGTTATTCTTCCTCCGCTCCGAAGATGGCGAATACCGAGCCACTCACAATTTGGCACTAGGCCTCATCACAATCTTCTTAAAGAGATCACCGCACGAACTCCCACCAAGCCATCTAGATGTCGGCAAACACCAAAAGTAATAAATCACAATCTTACTTGACAGAATTCAAGTGCTAAGGATCAATCTACAATGAATGCACTTGAATTAGGCTCAACTACCCCAAGTGATGCAAATGGAATAAATGAGGTGTTTGAGGACCTCTACTTGCTCAAGGATGTTCAATGGAGTAAATTCCTATTATCCTTGAGTTGGTGGGGGTGAATTTATACCCCCCACCAACCAATTCGACCGTTAGGAGCAAGTTCCTGAATTTTTCAACAAATGTGGTAGTACCGCCGTTCATCGGCAGGTACTACCGCACCTGCACAGTAATGGCTATAACAAATGAATTTGATGCCTCTGAACTAGCTGTTAAATTTTTGGCATGGTACTACTGCCGTTGTTAGCATGGTAATACCACCGTTGTTAGCATGGTAGTTCCGATGTATGGTTGTACCGCTTAATATTTGTGGTCATATCGCGATGCGGTAGTACTGCCAAATGAACTCTAGTACTACCATTTTCTAAAGGAGCGAACATGCTCCAAAAGTACCTTTCTAGACTTTACATACTGCCAACTAAAATTTGGTCCGATCGGGGTGCGGTAGTACCGCACTACTGCCCGGTCATACCACACTGCGGTAGTACCGCCATGTAACCTCTAATACTATCGATTTTTCTGAGAATTGCATAGTTGGCTTTCAAATTAAATTCTAAGTGTATGCATGATCATAAATTGATCCAAATGGCACAAGAACGTGCTATCAAGTTATTAGTCATGATCCCTCTTCATAATATGTCATCTGACATTAAATTCGATCTTCCAGCCTTTTTTCCTAAGGCCGGTAAAAGATAAAAGATCCTAGGCTATTGATACCTTTGTCTTGGACCATATTGATCTTCATGTTAAACCATAGCATGCATCTTTTGGTTGTCACATTCATCACCGAGACTAAACCTTTGAACACTCGATAAACACGTTAGTCCCATATTCATATTTTATCATTAATTACCCAAACAATTTTTAAGGGCCTAGATGCTTTCTACCATAAATAGGCAAGTTGGTACATGTGATGCACCAAGTGACGAGGCCGATGCACATAGAGATGGTTTAGAAGAGGCTGAATGTGTTAAGACGTGGCAACTAGTCATTGGACACTACACGCTATGTGTCAAAGCATACAGAGATGCTTTGAAGTGAAGGTGAAGATGGAGTTAAGGAAAGTGTCCAGAAGCTTCATCAATGGTATTTTGGTAGTTGGTCAAATACCGAGCTGGTGCTTTGATCAAAACCACAGCGTAGAGATTCGCAAAGGAGATGTGGTTTAGGCTAAGGAGAGCTAGAATTGACAAGTGGATCAATCGCTAAAGAGTTAGTAGTTGAGCCTTGTAAATGCTTTGATTTAGATGATATGCATGAGGATTTTAGAGTTAAATTTGATGGGCAGTTGCGTAGAGTCAAGAATGTGTCTTACATGTCTTATGAGACATTGAAGATAGAAGTGGCTGTATATAAGGAAAGATATGCTAAGGTAGTTAAGAGTTAAGCTTGTGAGTCTTGTATCACACTAGTTAAGGAGAATGATTATTTGAAGAAAACCCTTGAGAAGTTCTCTGGTGGCAAAAAGAACATAAACATGATACTAGATCAATCCAAGGTTAGAAAAGCCAATAGAGGTTTATGGTTCAATCACTATAAGCATTCCAAGAGTCATCCTTCTAAGGTTGTGAGAGTAGTTGAGAGTAAAAAGATAGATGTTGCCCCTCCTGAGTCAGCTAAAGTAGTATTCAAGTCTGCAGGATTTTCCCAGAACCCTTCAAGCATTGTAGGTGATTCCACTTCATCAGGCATGACCACTCAAAAGGTCAAATTGGTATCTTTTAAGTTTGCAAGGATGGATCTTTTGACTAGTTTGCTCTCTAGTGATCATTTTATGATATATGTCATGTAAAAAATGCACTATTAAATCTCGAGTATAAATATCCACTAAGTGTTGCTGGTTATTTAGTATTTGGTGAGAGGTGATGAGCCTCCACTATATAAGTCCTTGTGTGAAATGAGGGAGGTAGCACTCTAACAGAGATATTAGGTTTTCTTTGTATTAGAGCCTTGTGTGCGCTCTAGGATTAGAGCTCCGTCCTCCATGAGGGAGTGACTATATTTCTCTTCATGTGAAATCAACATCCAAAGTTTACCAAAGTTATGCCATGGAGTCTTCCTCGTACTTTTGATTTGCTTGACTTTCTTATTTGGATTTATTTCTTCTTGATATTTCCTGGTATCAAGGACATATAAGAGGTAAAAATATCTTTTGGAGATTATATCCCATCTATCTTGGCACGTTCTAAAGGAAGTTCTTGAGGTTGTCCGATTTATCTCAAGAGAGATGATTTTGGGGTTTTACTCTTGTGCGTGTTTTGACTTGAGTTCTTGCTATTATCTAGCTTACCATGATATGTGAGAACACATCTAAGGTTATCTAGATCATCAAAGACTCATGAGCAAGAGTAGATCAATGCTTTTCTCTTTTGTCTGATTTTGGTGCAACCTTTCTTATTTTGGTAAAGGTCAGAACTTTGATATCGATCTTCACAATGCATGATTGAAATAGGTTCCTAACATCCTATATAGGACTTGTGCCAAGTTTCACTGTGTTTAGATCAGTGGTTTAGAAATTAGCTTTTTTCTTGGATTGTGTGTAGTGTTGATATGTGTTGTACCTCGGCGAGTGGTCATACCGCAGGAGCCCAAATGGTTCTACTGTTGTGACCCGAGCGGTACGACTGGCCTGAGTGATACTACCGCACCCTAGTTGTCGATAGCACTTCTGAGATAGTGAAATCTCATTTGGTTTGAGCTATTTGGCTCTTGGTTTTAGTGTGTTTTCTAGTTTGCGTTTCTGCTGCATGTTATTGATAATACTTAAGAAAAAATTTTGAAAAAGTTATTTACTCCTTTCTGACTTACCATACCAATACTATGAAAAATTGTAGAAATCATTCACCCCTATGTGATCATCGACGTGGATCCTACATGAGCAAATTAAAGGTGGCAATAGGACGGGCAGGTTTTAGGAGGCTGCAAGCTACAGAGAGATGGTGGTGTGTGAGAGATGGGAGAGCGATGGTTATCGGTGGGAACAGCAAGAGGTGGGCACGATGCATTGTTATCGCTTTATGCTCCTATCCACGTCAATGTAGACCGCATGCGTACCGGATCGTGAATCTGCCGCGCGATCGTATTCCTATCCGATTTTGTTCTTCCCTCGATCGGCATCTTGACGTTACATGGACGCAAAACTTCAGTGTATTTGCGTTTGTTCCTACCTGTTTAATTAGAACGCGGGAAAATTCTGAAAAATTACCCACATTAATTCTAAACGGGGCATACGCATGTGTACTGTATACATGCACTTTGTACGTAGAAACTAGCAATCCAATCCTTGTACACGAATGGCTTTAGTACTGGTTTGGTTTGGTTTGGTTCATCGTAGCGCCAGCTAGCAGGCATGCTTGCAGTGTGGCCTACCGTTTTGGTTGACAACCGAAGAGATACGGCGTATTTCATGGCCCCCTTGCCTGTCTCGTGTTTTATTTTGAGACAGAAAAAAAGGTTATGTGTTTTGCTCAGATAATTCTAGATAGCAAACAAACTGGTGGCTTGCGTACTTCTGCTGCAAACGGAACGGATAATTTTTGTCCGTCTGACCGATCGAAGACAGGCGAAACAGATACGGAAGGGGTAGATGGGTATCCGACACTATCCGTGTCCGACTCCGAGAAAAAAATATAAAATAGGATACATGATAAGTGATATCCGTTCGTATATATCCGTATGTCAAATGATACGAGAAAGTCTGTTGTGACTTCACCTAGAACAAAATGACATATAGGCAGATTGTCATATCTAAACAAGCGGAAGTACTGAGTGTTCTTCCTTCAACATCTCAGTAATTAGTTTCTCCATGTTCATTTTAATTGTATCATACTATCCAATATTCTGTACAAAAAAACAGATAATTTTCGTTCGACCGACCGTCCGAAAAATTATGGATCGCATACGGAATGGAGAAATAGATATCCGATATTATCTGTGTCCAACTCCGACTCAAAAAAAATATAAAATAGAATACAAGATAAACGATATCCGTCTGTATCCGTTCCATTGCATCCAAGCTGCTGCTGCTGCGACGACGTGGCATGCGTATTTCGCGAGGTGGCATGCGTATTTCGGTGCCAGTAGCGCACATGATGCATGGTTGCTTACAGATCGACGATCTCCAGATGCTTAAATTATTTAATCAGTGGCGGCAAAATAATAAAGGCGATCGAGATTCCGATTAGTAGCGTACTAGTGCGGATTTAATTGACCGCCGCTACAGGCCGTCGGCGCGGGCCGGGACACGGGCGTTGGCCTGTGCGTGCTTCGTTGTCTTGTCGCCGATTTGGTGGTTGATACCGGCTTTGCGAAAGTTTATCATTAGGTCGCCTTCTAGTTAAGGCCGACCGCCTCTCACGTATCTTTTCTTTTTCGTTGCTTCCGAAAGCAACTTGGCCAACCGCTTGTTCTAAAGGACGGATTTTGGATAAAATCGAGTGGAGGCATAAATAGCTTTTATGTTGTGTTTTTTTATGTAGCTTTCAATATTTACTAAGGTTATTGTCTATTTTACTCAATGTGGAATTATTTATATTATTTACGCAAGTGATAGGGAATATTTTGATTCGGAGATTTAACTCGAGCAATTAATACTCGAGGTGACGAGTACAGCTGTGCTGGAATATAGTAGATATATTTATTGAGATTGAGTATACTGGAATTTAATATGCATGCACTTGTTAATACGGGTACAACACAGAGCGGAATAGCTGGGTTTTGTTTTGCAGGATCAGCTCTGCAGGCTGTTGACCTACATGATCAGATTGGAATTGATCTCATAAACAATCTGATCATAGCACATGACTCGCACATGTGTGCTTGGGACTAATATATTTTAGACTTATAAAACTGACATGTCTTATCGTAGCTGGTGACATGGTTCAGGTGTCTCACGGGATACCGAAAACAGGTGGGTCAATTTGGAACACCTGGAAGTGGAGTCTATAAATAAGTCCCTACCCTCTAGCCTCATAATGCAATTGTGAGTGGCAGAGGAATAGAGAGTAGACCGAAAAATCTCCGCTGAATTAATCTAGGGTTAGAGAAAACCCAACATTGGTATTAGAGCCAGATTGACCTAATCCTCACGCGGTGCTACTTTGGCCTCGGCCGGCGGACACCATCGCGCGGTCACGCGCGCGCGGCATCACTTCATCCCGTGCGGCCAGTGGCGGACGCAGAAATTTTGGAATGGGTGTTCGAAATTGTAAAAATATTTTGCAGTACAAAACATAAAGATGTACAGTAGTAATAGTTAACACACAATTGTTCGGACAGGCGGAGGGAGGTGCGGTCGCGCGGAGCGGAGCCTGCGGAGGGCCGGAACCCAGACCTGGAGCGGTGGAACCGGAGGTGCCGGCCGGCGGAGCGGAGGGCCGGATGGCCAGGGGGAAATGGGGTCGGGGAATCGGGGGAAATGGCGACCCCGCGTCCGGTCGGAGCCTCGGGGGGAAATGGGGTCGGGGTTAGCGGCTGGGCCTAGGCCGCCTGGCTTCACGCGGACGCGGTCGGGTGGTTCGGGCCGGCCTGAAAGGCTGAAATTTGCGAATTTATAAATCTAAATAGTTAAATTAGCCTAATTATATATATACATATGTAATATACCTCATATATACTAGATTTTTTGTCAAAAATTTTAGGTATTCAACTGAACACCCATAAACCGTAGATCCGCCCCTGCGTGCGGCAAATCTTCGCGCGGAACCTTCGATCGGTGTGGTCTCGCGAGGAACCGCTTCGTCCTCGATCACGCGGCATCTCGATCGGCGTCGTTCTCCACAGCGGAGATTGTTTCGATTTCGTTTTTTCGAGTTGGCTTCGATCTCAAAACAACGCTCCTCGTTTCACATGCGAGACGTACTCTGCCGAGCCATCAACTCTATGTCTTCTCGCACGCCTCATCAAGTAACACCATTGGATGGAAAGCAACACACGGGAAGCAGAGCTTTTTCCATCAAATCTCAATCTTCGTGCCATCCACAATAGGAAGAGTTGGTGAGTATTGACTAGTTGATTTTTCAGTATGTCACCGTGATGGCATGACGGAGGCTGGTCTTCGATGGCGTGTCCTTGATCGGCGAACCTGCTTCGTGTGGTGCCGCTCTTGTGCGGAGTTGCTCTGGGTTAGGGATGGCAATCGGACATGGTGGGTACGGATAGTGCTCGTTTATATTTGTATCTGCAATTCTGATTTACGTCCACAGACATACCCGCGAAGAACCACAGGTAAAAAACCTCGTCTATACCCATCGCCCGTGGGCATACCCGTTTACCCGCGAACTGAGTGCATCATATTCAAACATCACCGATGCAGATTATGGGTTGGTCTTATGCAATTTTGATGCAAATATAATTGTGAAATGCTAACAGACTGTTTGAAAATCATCAAATCTTCAAGTGTGACGACAATCTTCCCAGAAGTATTGTTAGATGATTTACATAGCAGAATTTCAGTTGTCCAAGTATACAATTAAATTTGAAGTTCTCACATGCTAGAATTCATCCATGTAATTAAAGAGAATTTTCTAATCAAATATCTAGAAAGTTGAGCGAGTTGAGCAATGACAATGTATGAGGTTGAAACTACGCTTCAAGAGCAGCATGAAGAAACGTTGACCAGTCTCTCGTTTGGTCGTTGGTGAGAACCATCCACACTGTGGGTTCGAGTCATTGAACTTGAAGCAATTTCTTTGCTGCAATGGGAATAAATAATAAATGCCAAACTTTAGCGTCTGATCTCATAGCTTGCAAACAACAAAGAAATTATTAAATGTTTGTAAGGGGAAAACACAGAGCAATGGAACGTTGGATTATACTACAGCTAAGCCACACATAAAAGCACCAATCTCATAAAATATGTCATTCACGTTGATTGCAGTTTTAGCAGATGTTTCCATGAAGAAGAGGCCATTCTCCTAAGCATACATCTTTGCTTCCTGCAGAAAAAGATCATGTCAGACATACAAATATAACAAAATCTTTCAACTGATAGAAACAACCACAACAAGCAAACAGATGCTACAACTGGAGAGGGCCCATGTAGATCCACTGGAGAGGGCGGATCTGGGGGCGGAGGAGGCCGATCTGGGGGCGGAGGAGGAGGCCAGCAGTCGGGTGCGGGCGGAGGAGGCGGATCTAGGGGCGGAGGAGGAGGCCAGCGGCGGTGTGGGCGAGGAGGAGGATCTGGGGCGGAGGAGGCGGATCTGGGGCGAAGGAGGAGGCTGGGTGGGGCGGAGGAGGAGGTCAGGCGGGTGCGGGCGGAGGAGCCGAGGAGGCGGATCTGGGGGGAGGAGGAGGCCGGGTCGGGCGGAGGAGGAGGCCGGCGACCGGGTGGGGCGGAGGAGGCGGATCTAGGGGCGAGGCGCGAGACCGAAAGAGTGCAAGAGGGGCGGACGAGAGTGGGGCGGACGAGTTATTAGGCGGGTGGGCGGGCGAGATTTCTAGGGTTTATTATTTTAGGATGGTCCACCTGTCAGTTTATTTCACGGGTAAACGGATGAGACGGGTACGGGTAGAGCTAACCCATACCCGTACCCGTTTACCCGATGGGCAGAGATTTCCCCCCATTTTTATACCCAACTCCATTAGGGTATTTACCCACGGGTACACGGGTAAACGGGCACAATTGTCATCCCTACTCTCGGTCTACGGTCTCACGTGGAGTCTCGGCGTCCTTGCGCGTCGCGGTGTGACCTCCATGCTTGGTCAGCTCCTTAGGTGGCGTGCCAAGACGTCGACCAGCGTTCTTTTAGAGTGTCTCTTTAGTACCAGCACAAATCAACCGATCTAAGGAATTAAAAAATGTTGGCTATCCTTTTTTGAACAAGTACATGTCATAATTGTTTTAAACTCTTTGCCAAATTCATGGGAACAATTTAAGATATCTTTTTGTCATTTTGAAAGGATACTTAACATGTGCACTATGATGCATCATTTGCTTATGGAAGAAGATAGAAAACTCTCTCAGGGAAAGAAAAGAAATACTTCTAAATTACACCTTGGAGGGAAAAAAAGGTAATAATAAAAGAAATTGGCAAAAGGAAGTTTAATGGTGATTTGAGAGAAAAGCTAAACAAGAAACGCGATCGGCATGATCGTGGAAATTATAACTCTTTTCAAAGGAATGAGAAGTACAAGAATTTGAAGTATCATAACTGTAGTCAGTATGGGTATTTCAGGGCTAACTACAGGAAAAAGAAGAAGCAGAATGAGCAATGGAATCAAAATAATCAACCAGCTGAGCGTAAAGGAAATTCTTCGCCTAACGGCATGTCTAATATTTTTGTATGCACTGAATCTTTACTTACTACTACTTTTTCAAATAATTGGGTTGTCGATTCTGGTGCTACTTCTCATATTACTAGAGATAATAGAGATTTTACTTCTATGCAAACAATTCCAAGGGGAAATAGATATATATCTTCTTAGGCACTAATGCTAAAGCTGATGTATTTGGAATTAGAAATTATGTCATAAAACTCCCCAATAGAGAAAAATTATTATTACAGGACATTTTATATTCACCTACCATGAGAAGAAATTTAATCTCTGTTGCTCAGTTGGAATCTATTGGTTATGATATACTATTTGGAAAAGGAAGAGTTAAAATATTACTCAATGGGAAATTAGTGCATACTGGAACTCGTCATGATGGTCTTTATTTTCTTGATGAATTATCAAATGATGACAATATTGATTGCTTAGTTGGTTAAAATAATTCCATAGTGAGGAATTCAAATGATAGGAACACATGCTCAGAGTTATATTTATGACATTTATGACTTGGTCACATATCTAAAAAAAGAATTAAGATGCTTATTAATTCTGAAATTCTGCACTTTAAGTGGGATGATTTTGGTATTTATGAGGCTTGTATAATGACTAAGATAACACGTGCGCCTTTTCCAAAGACAGAAAGATCTAATGAGCCTCTAGCCATTATTCATTCTGATATTTGTGGTGAAATATTTACTCCCACTAGAGGTCAAAAGATTTATTTTATCAAATTCATTGATGATTATTCTAGATTTGGAGATGTGTATTTTCTTAAATAAAAATCGGAAGGTTTTGATGTGTTCAAGACATTTAAAACTGAAGTGGAAAATCAATTAAATAGAAAGATCAAAGTTTTGAGAACTAACCATGGTGGAGAATACACTTTAGAAATATTAAATGATTTTTGTAAAGAGCATGGAATTATTCATCATTGTACCATACCTTACACTCCACAACAAAATGGTGTTGCTGAACGGAGGAATAGAACACTAATGGATATGGTTAGGTCTATGATGGCTTATTCAGATCTTTCTTTATCTTTTTGAGGGGAAGTTTTACATACTGTTGTTTATTTATTAAATTATTCACCATTTAAGGATATTACAATCACTCCTTATGAGTTATGGACTATCAGGAAACCATCACTTCGTCACTTGGCAGTTGGGGGTGCAATGCACAAATTAAAGTGACAAATCAAATCCGTACAAAATTACAACCTAAAAGCATGCCAGGAATTTTTATTGGTTATTCTTTGGAATCAAAAGGGTATAGGTTTTGTGATAAAAAAAAAGATAAACTGGTGGAAAGTAGAGATATAATATTTTTGGATGAAAGCACACCTCGTCGTGCTAAGCGGGCGAAGGTGGAATTATTGTCAACCCCGCCGAAAACACAGATAGATACATCTGGAATTAATTCTCATCCTGGAGGGGATTCAGCTCCTGAAGGAAATGCAAATCAAACTTCCAACACTAACATGCTTAGGAAAAGTGAGAGGAATTTAAATACACCCCAATATCTAGATAATTATTACTTGTTCTTGGTGGAAGTTCACTCTGAAATTTTGGATTTAGAGGAAGAACCAAAGCTGTGGGTAGAAGCAGTGCGGGAAGAATTAAACTCAATGAAGAGGAATAAAGTTTGGGAACTTGTTGATCTACCAAAAAACCGCAATTCCATAGGTTGTAAATATTTTTCTAAAAGAAAATTGAATGCAGCGGGTTTAGTGGAAATTATAAGACTAGACTTGTTGTTGAAGATTTTACACAAAGAAAAGGTATTGACTTTGTGTAACTTTACACAAAGGAAAGGTATTGATTTTGTGGAAACTTTTTCTCCTGTTTCTAAAATTACTGTAATTTATATTAATAGTGCTTTGATGACTTATTGTGATCTTGAACTTCATCAAATGGATGTTGAAATTGTCTTTCGTAATGGTCTTTTGGAGGAAATTTATATCAAACAAATAGAAGGTTTTGGAGAAAAAAGAAAATAAAAATAAGGTTTGCAAATTGAATAGATCAATTTATGGTTTTAAACAAGCTACACGTCAATGGTATATTCTATTTGATAATTCTATCACGTCATATGGTTTTCAATGACAGAAGGTGATCATTGCATATATACAAAAATTATGCGTAAGTGTTTTGTCTGATTGCCTTTATGTGTTGATATTCTCATTGCTTATAACGACAAAATTACATTGATGAAAATGAAAGCCTGGTTATCTTCTAAATTTTATATAAAAGATATAGAGTAAGCTTCCTATGTTTTAGGAGTGAAAATATATAGAGATCGGAATAAAAGTTTTTTTGGGTTGTCCCAAAAGGTATATCTTAGAAGTGTTTTAAACGATTTTCTATGGAATACAGTAAACCTGTTAATGCACCTATTGTAAAGGAAACTATACTCAGTGAGGAATTATGTCCAAATACTCCTGAGGAAAAAGCTAGAATGAATGTAATTTCTCATTCTTTAGCTTTGGAATGTCTTATATATACTATGTTATTCACACGATCTAATCTTTGCCATACTGTTGGAATTCTTAGTGGATATCAAAAGAAACGTGGGGAAGATCACTAGAAACAAATCAAATATTTACTGCATATGTCAAAGGAATATATGGATTATTTATTATGTTTAATGGCCATAATCTTCAACTGCAAGGTTATTCTAATGTTGATTGTCAAATGGCTTCTGGTTATCTATTTACTTGGCCAGGAGGTGTTATTTCTTATTGCAACAGGAAACATAATACAATTGCTCATTCTACCATGGAAGCTGAATACATTGCTGCATCTGATGTAGCAAAGAAAATTGCATGACTAAGGAAATATATTGCATCATTTAAGGTCGTGGAAAGTGCATCACAATCTATCACTTATTTCAAAGTAAAAGTAAACATATTGAAAGAAGATCCACTGACTAAGTCAGTTAGTCAGGAATTATTTTGTAAGCATGTTAAAGACATGAGACTTCAATTTGTTGATTAAAATATTTCAGTCAAGTGGGAGATGTTAGGATTTTTATGTGGCTTTCAATATTTATTATGGCTATTGTCTATTTTACTCAATGTGAAATTATTCATATTATTGATGTAAGTGATAGAGAATATTTTGATGCGAAAATTTAACTCGAGGAATTAATACTTGAGGTGTCGAGAACGGTTGTCTTAGAATATAGTAGACATATTTATTGAGATCGAGTCTATTGGAATTTAATATACATGCACTTGTTAACCCAGGTACAACACATGGCGGAATATCTGGGTTTTGTTTTGCAGGATCGGCTCTGCGGGCTGTTGACCCACATGATCAGATTGGAATTGATCTTATAAAAAAATCTGATCATGGCACATAACTCGCACATGTGTGCTTAGGACTAATATATTTTAGACTCATAAAATTGGCTTATCTGATCGTGGTTGGTGACATGGTTCAGGAGTCTCACGGGATACCAGAAACAGGTGGGTCACTTTGGAACACCTGGAAGTAGAGTCTATAAATAGGTTCCTACCCTCTGGCCTCATAATGTAATTATGAGCGGTATCACGGATAAGACAGAGAAATAAAGGGTAGATCGTAGAATTAATCTAGGGTTAGAAAAAAAAACCCAACAGCTTTAGGTTTAGGTTTTTGCTTTTTTGGATGGATACTAGGCCCAATAAAAACATCCTTGTTGGGCTAGTGGAGACAAAAATAATAGAATCTTAACTGATATTGATATAGGCTAAATTGAGTGACCGTTGCCCCGCCATGCCTTTACGAGGTCCATCCCTAACTTGTTTCAACGGTCAACCTTGCCTGTGGCTGGGTTCGGCAGTGGTTTCTACTTTTACTTTTTTGTTTTTCTATAGTAATTAATCTTTAAAAAGTATGTCTTTTGAAGATAGTATTTATAAATAGATTATAGCAAATACTGTATCGAGTTTAGCTATATTAGCTAAAATCATTTCCTCTTCATACTATCTCTTACGAACAGTTAGAATTTAAAAGACATAAATCAAAAATCATAAGTTACAGCAAAAACCCCATCCATTATAGATTGTAGTACAACACTACGGTTGGATTAGAAAGTGTGTAGCATCAAGGAGGCACGCATAAATACTACACGTAACGCATATCAAAACTTATCAATATTATTTTGCCTAGAAAAAGGCGAGATTTCGTTGCTCTGGTTCATTGTACATTTTTCATTTAATTTATAAGGCGTATTGTAGCCGAGTAAATTTTACAAAATCCCATATATTAATTCACTGGTAACACAAAACCACGTGTACAACATCTCAGGCAATTGGTAAGAAATGACCCGTTCTGTTGCGCAACGCCCACGTCCGCACCCGCCATCGTGGCTAGGGGTGAAAACGGATCAGATATTTTCCGATCGACCGACCGCCGAATCCGAGTCGGATCGAATTCGGATAGTTGTGTCGGATAATTATCGGATTCGGAGTCGGATTCGGATAGTTTTTTTCGGATACGGATACGGATTCGGAAAGAAACTATCCGACGGATACGGATACTATCCGGAATTGTATCGGATAATACCCGAATAAAATTTTCGGATATCCGGCCCAACAGCAGCCTGCAGTGCCAAGCGGCCCAAGCCCATCAGCTGCAGCACGCCTCACGCTCCTCACACGGTCACGCCTCGCCTCCTCATGCCTTCTCACGCCGTCACGCTCAAGCGGTCTTCGGGAGATTTCACTTCAGATTTGGAGAGGCGGAGTCGCGGAGAGCGGTTGGCGTCGGCGCCGGTAGGGTTCCCACCGCCGCCGACCGCCGCCGACCCGCGGGGCTGGTGGCTGCGTGCTAGGGTTCCTCGTCCGCCGACCCGCCGCGCCGACCAGCGGTCCCTTGGGTGGCGGTGCGTGCTAGGGTTCCCAGTCCGTCGTTCCTCCCACTCGTCGACCCGCCGCTCGCCGACCCGCCGTTCGCCGACCCGCGGTCCCTTGGGCTGGCGGCTGCGCTAGGGTTCCCAGTCCGCCGTTCCTCCCCGCTCGTCGACCCGTCGCTCGCCGACCCGCCGCTCGCCAACCCGCAGCTGCGTTCAAGGTTCAACTCGTAAGGATTCGCTCAGCTTCCTAGTGATTTTTTGCCAGATTGGTTCGATCGGTGTGTATTTTGTGGTTAATTTTGGCTTTAGTTTGGTACTTTCAGGAAGGTAGGGAGCATGATGGGCTGATGGCCAGGAGCTCCTTCAAGCTGGAGCACCCGCTCGCCGCTCGGTTTGTCTAATTTTCCCATGCTCTTGTGTTTCTGTAGGAAAGTTGCGATGTTTGTATAAACACCAGTGATGCTCTTTTGTCTAATTTTCCCATGCTCTTGTGTTTCTCATCTGCTGTTTCACTCCCCCTAAAATGTTAAGCTGAAATCCAGAAACCAATTTATAGGTAAGCAGTAGTAAGTAGATGATTGTGCTGAAAAACCAGTGTGGCAGTGCACATATTTACTGTAATTGCTTATTGAAAAGCAGAAAAAGAAATGGCATAGATGCATACCTTAAATATAGAAAATATAGCTATTGTGTGATTTTCATTGAGACCAACAAATGCTCCTATCTTCATTTGTTTGCTCATATTATTTCCTTCAGGAAACTGCATACCTTAAATATAGCAAATATAGCTATTGTGTGATTTTCATGGAGAGATGATATTAAATTATTTGCTCAGACTGTTTTTGTGAAGATATGTGAATTTACATGTTGTTCTCATCACGATATAGGTTAACGATGGAGTCTGGATCTGGAAGTGCAAGTGCTGCCAATACAAGTACATGTGCATCAGCTGTTGCTATCATTGGTCCAAGCGTGTCTGCACCAAGTACTAGTGCATTAGCAGCTGTTTAAAAGTTTGCTATAGTCCTGTCTTTTGAGTAGTGAGGTATTGTGATCCGTGAAATACAACTAAAATGAGAACCACTCAAGTACCGCTGTTTTCTGAATGATAATAGGACCCTTCCTCCATGAATCAGGAATCTTGTTATTGAAACTAAATCCAGATGTTTCTTTGGCTTTTGACACCATTGGGGATTCATATGTTGAGTTTATCCCTGATAAGAGTGCATCGCACACTCTATGGCTTGATCACCAAACACATTACCACAAAGCTTGATATTATGCCTTCCTTTCTATTGTTGTAATGGGATAATGACCTTGAAAGCTATACATTATATTAACAAGAAACTGTGTTGAAACAAGAAAAAAATAGTTCATCTCTGAAGTATAAACTAATGAGCTAACATCCGCCTATATTATCCATTTCCGAGCTGAATCCGTTACATATCCGTTCCGACGGTACCGTATTCGAAACTCCGAATATTCCGAATTCGTATTCGTATCCGGTCTTACCGTATTTGACTCCGAATCTGGAGAAAAAATGTGGGTTAGGATACGGTTTAAGCAATATCCGCCCGAATCTGATCCGTTTTCACCCCTAATTGTGGCACAAGGCAATCCGCGTGTGACTCTCGCCATCCCCTAGCGCCACCTGCACCATGAGGGATAATTTTTTTAGCAGATTTGACACTATTAGTGATGGTATTTATAAAAATAACAGTATATACCAGTGAGGCGACGCGTGGGGGGGTGGGGCATCGGCGATAGGTGCCTGCCGCGCCACCAGCAGACGGGAGGCAGCCTACCACCCGGTGAGGAGACCACAGGTGACTAAGCCAACAGATTAGCCAGCTTAATTATCTTCCCTATTTTTTTATTTAGTATTTGTTTGAATTTTTAAATATATCAAATGAGATCAAAAATTATAAAAATTTATGTACAGTCTCCTGACATAATGTACTTAATAGTGTAATTTTTGGGTAATTTTATCCATTGTGAATATTACTTAAAAATTATATAATTTTGATATTTGTATCAGTTTTTACATATAGAAAACGAGTTCTAAAAATTACGAAATTTTATATGAAGCCTCCCGACACAATCATAGTTATTGTGTAATTTTTTGGAAATTTTATATTGTCTGAATTTATCACATTTATTTGGGTTAATTTAATCATAAATTTACGAATATTTTACTTTTTTAGAATTTTATAAACTAGGAATACTTGTACAAGTAAAAGTAAATGTAGTAGTAAAAAAATACATCACATTGGATATGATATGGCTCACCTATCTGAGCCACTGCTACCTCCTCGCCGCATCTGCCTCCCCGTACGTGGCCTTGTCTTCCGTTGAGCACGAGCATGTCCCGTGGGGTACGTCAGTCGGTCCGGAGGTTGCGTCTCGGGTCGGAGGAGGTATGGAGACCATTCTGTTTGCTTAGTGGCCGACAGTGGTGCAGTAAACTCATGTACAATAGGCTAGGTCCGGTAAGGGTTGATGTCCTCCAACTGAGACATGCCGAACTGCGAGCCGCCCGCAATAATGTCGTGAATGAAGGACTCTAGAAACCCCTTCATGGTGCGAAGGAGCTCTCGTCTTGACCGTACGACATGGCAGCGAAGCCAGAAGAGCTCTGCCCACCGAAGTGTCCAAATCCTAGGTATGTTGTGAACGCTGAGCTCTGCTCTACGTATACTACAAACCCTAACGCCGTGTAGTGCTCTTTGGAAGCATCTAGGAGACCCGTATCGTCATCGGTGGACTTGTCGTCACCCCACTTCAAGTTACCTCCTCGTCAATACGGCGCACGGATGATCGACGGCTAATACTATGATGCCAGGCAGACTTGATAGATTGCGATGGCCGATCGGACTCACTAGGTCGCAATGACCTGGGGGGGTGAGCATGGTACCCCCATGGGTAGCTTATGTGCACAGTGTAATCCATGGAACGGTCGTAGCTTAGGCTATGCACTATTTTTTGGCCTGCTTTAGGATGTACTTCAAAGTATTCTACAGGGGCGGTGGTGTCTCCGGGTTGGTGATGGTGGCCTCGGACGCCCTTGCGATGCGCTGCGGACGCTTCAGCTAAAGTGACATACGAAATAGTTTCAGTAACGACGAGTATGAATTTTTTAAATGAAATGATAAGAAATTAAAACTATCTTACGTTGTCATGCCGCCGCGAAGCGTTGTGGGGATCGATCGAGCGTTGCAGACTTTCCTCATGCGTGATCTTCTCGAGGCGATCTAGTGGAAGAATGATGAGTCTGCTGTGTGATCGGGGTACGTACCACTCCAGGTACTCGTCGTACGTTTGGACGTCACACGAACGCTGCTCCATGATGACATCGAGGTGCTCCCTGTCCGTTCATGCCGTCGTCCATTGTTGCTGTAGTGCCTGCCAGGCCGTACCATGCCAACAAGCCCTTGATTATCTGCATTTCCATAATCGATGGTGAACTCATGTCCGGTGGAGACCAGCCCATAAAGGGCAACAAGCCCGTGACCCGCAGGGTTGGGATATAGCGCTCGTCCAGTGCCCACGGATTCCTCCCCCCGCACAGCTTGAAAGGTGAAGGGCCAGCCGCGTCACCCATCATCCATGAGTGGCAACGGTATTTCTCATCGTACAACTATTCGAGAAGCTC
Source organism: Bonia amplexicaulis (assembly GCA_036346245.1). NCBI lineage: Eukaryota > Viridiplantae > Streptophyta > Magnoliopsida > Poales > Poaceae > Bonia > Bonia amplexicaulis. The sequence goes on along the minus strand of CM070738.1, from coordinate 6,672,797 downwards.
CAATAAAACCATACCTTCCAATACATAGGACAGACCAAATATTAGTGCGAAGATTAATAATGACAGTAAAACTTACTTTATAATACAAACTACATTAATTATGACTAACTAAATAACAGTAATTATAACGAGGACTACAGGAATAACGTCGAAAGCATGCCATAAAAATTACCCATCTTTAGGGAGAAGCAATTAGCACTGCCACGTCCTTAATGAGCTATGCATTGGCTTCTCAAAATAATTAGCTACGCACTCCTAATTTTGAGCGACGATCGTGAGAATGAGCTTCTGCGATGAGCGACTAAGCTGAGCAATGACGAACTGCGAGAGGTTCGTATTTATGGCCGACCGAAAAGTGAACTCGGTGTGCTCATCTCGTAGATTGAGGACTCCGTTGTCACGAGCAGCACTTTGGGTGAGGGGGACGACATGGAAACACTCACAAATGTGCAAACGAGGGAGCCGGAGAGGGGGGACGACACGGACATAACGACATTAGTGTGGACTAGGGAACGCGCAAGGGGGCATGACACACGCAGAGTGACAATTGTGCGCAGGACACAACAGGAAAGAAAATATAGCACGATCGGGCCAATACATGCGCGAAGCACAGAGGTTAGCCACTTGAAAAGATGCCTGAGCATCGTTAAATTCATGATTAAATTAACCCAAATAAACATGGTAAATTTGGACAACATAAAATCCCGAAACATTATACAATAACTATAACTATGTCAGGAGGTTTCACATAAAATTTTGTAATTTTCGGAGCTCGTTTGCTATATATAAAAACTCGTAAAATGTCAAAATTTTATGAATTTTTGAGCAATATTCACAATGGATAAAATTACTCAAAAATTACATTGTCAAGTACGTTGTGTCAGGAGGTTGTACATAAATTTTCGTAATTTGTTGAGCTCATTTATTATATTTAAAAATTAAAATAAACACTAAATAAAAAATTAGGACAGGTAATTAAGCCGGACAATCAGCCGACTTAATCACCTGCCTTCTCCTCACCGAGCGGCAGGCTGCCTGCCATCTCCTCACTGGGCGGTAGGCTGCCTGCCGTCTGCTGGTGGGGCGGCAGGCGCCTGCTGCCGGCGTCGCCGCCCGCCCATCGGACGGCAAAAGTGATATTTCTGCAAATACGATACGCATATTGCTACTTTTGTAAATACCGTGATCAACAGTACCAAATCCGCTAAAAATTCCTAATATTGCACATAACGTATATCAAAACTTATCAATGTTAGGAAATAAGAGATGAACATGGAGAATAGGGGACATGAATTTATTGTGGAAAAATTTTATTAGGAAAATTCATAGACACATAAAAACGAAAATCACTATAAGAAGATGGTCACAAGCATGAGGTGATTGTTTTGCCCTAAACTCTCCGGACTCTCTCATATGAACCGTGCAACTACATGGTACATTTATTGCTCTTGTTCTACTTTCTCCATTTCTTTTTATAATGTGTACTTTGTTTAGACACAAGGATTAATGAGGTTATAAAACAATGAGAATGTTAAAAGAAAATGACTATAGTAGCCATATACAGTGTTAATGCCTTGGGGATACCCGAAATAAGAGAGAATATGGCACTCCCAATGCGAATATAATAGCCATAAATGTTGAAGAGAGAGGGATAAAAAATAAGGACAGAAGATATCAAACATCATTAAATATGCATGCTCATCTTATATTTTAAAACAGAGAGTAAGTCAGAATAAAGCACGGTTTCAAAAAAAATTGGAACAAAGTAGATATGAATCCCAAGAAAAAACGCACTTTGTGCCAAACCCTTGACATGTTGAGCAAGAACACGACCAACTTCGTTTTGATCTCTTCTAGTGCCGTTCGGTTGGATTGAAATAAAATAGTTTATAGCTAAAATTGCACTGTAACTGGCTGAAATTATACTGTAGCTGATGGTAGCTTATTTGGCGTAACTAAATTTAAAGATATAAAAATAGAAAAAAACAAGTTAACCTATCACGTACAACGCAAATAAATACGGGGAAAAAGACCGGCAAAAAAAGCTCAAAAAATTGTCAAAAATCAGAAAAAGACAAAATTTAGAATTAGTAAAAAATAAGTTAAAAGTCAAAAGTTTAAGTCGAAATGAGCGGGCCGATCAAAAGCATCTGCTCGTTGGTTGCATGCATGGAATCTAACAATAAAGAAACCCAAATTAACGAAATTAGGCAAATTGAATTTGATCACGCAAGAGGGAATAAAACCGCAGGACCTACAAAACCCTAGAAGATAGTATACGGGCCTGTTTTTTTTTTTGGCTGCGTCTTATGGCTTTTGGCTGAAATTTTTGAATTTTGGCTGTTTAGATACAGATTATGGAGAGACCGATACTCACTTACGATTTTGGCTGGTACAGATGTTGGGCTTTAATGTGTACTACATTTAACTTGTAGATCTTGTCTTGAGAAAATACTTCATTTAAAAGTTAGGTACTGTAGCAGAAACCAAAAGATGTCTGACTTCTTGCGTGCGAAACAGACCCTACAATGTCCATCAGTCACTAGATAGACCTTGATGGGTTTTCAGACAGTATTGCGAAAAATCACATCACAATATCAGATAGGCTTGATGCTTCCATGGAAGCTACGTGTTATCCACAAAGAGAGGTGGTTTTTGCTGACAAACAAAATGGAGGGGAACACACCATTGGAAAATATATCGCTTCTCTCTCTCTCTCCCTCTCTCTCTTAGAGGGAGGCTTATTGCTTTCGTTGTGCAATCCTTTCTCACAGTAAAAACTGTTTAACCCAGAAACATGGTATTCCCTTCAAATACAAAAGGCTTATTTTCTGAGAGTGGGGAGTGAGAATAATTGGCTAGTAAAGTCACTTTAAGGCTTACAACCCAGGGTTCTAGGTTCAAATTCAAAAAATCATAGTGTAAAATCCATATAAATAGCCCGACTAACATGTGGTTGTTAGGACTTGAACTCTGATCATCAGCCAAAAAGATAAGATGCCACACCGATAAGCTCTACAGTGAGCTTATCACAAAAAAAACTTATTACTACCGCATGAAGATATAGTTAAACTTTATGGTCTTTGACAAACAATATAGTTAAATATGTAAATAAATCACATGAAAATAATATAAGTAGATTCGTTGTGAAAAGCAGTCCTAAAAGGTTTTACTGTTATAACTTCTGAAAACGGTTAAAATTATCTATCGAAGACCATAAAAACAAATAAATAAATATTATAGGTCAGAGTTCTCTTCTCACTAATTACAATTCCATCTGATTTCAAATACAAACTTCAAGGCATATTTATCTCATTTCTTCATATTATACCTTTGTTGAATGAATGCTCACATTTTCAACAATAAATGAGACCTCGATATGGAAATAAACGAAGGGTGCTCAAAACTAACCGACTTACATGGGCAGATCCAAATGAGGCTTGGTGGTGCACAGTATACTTGGTCTAATTTTATTTTACCTTATTAAAACTCATATACTCAAGACTGTACACACAGGTGAGAATATGTATAGTTACCCACTATTGTTTTTCATTGTGGATCCGCCACTTCTGACTTATATTGCAACTGGAGAGAGTAAATATTAGGTGCTTAATGACTGCACATATATGTGAGGATATGTATGGTGACTCACTATTGTTTTTATTGTGGATCCGCCATTTCTAACTTATATTGCAACTGGAGAGAGTAATTAAATGTTAGGTGGTCTATTATTGGGTGTACTCGGCTTTGATCATGATTTTACCCTAGAAGGATATTTAACTTGCCGTACGCGGAGTACTAGTCCAAACAAAACCTACGGACCTGTTTTTTTCCTCTGAAGCCGGTGACTTTTGGCTTTTGCTACAGTACCTAACTTTCAAACGAAGTATTTTCGCAAGACGGGGTCTACAGGTTAAACGATCTACACGTTAAAAGCTCAACATCTGTATCTGCCAAAATCGCAAGTGAGTATTTGTTTCTCTGTAGTCTGTACCGTAAACAGCCAAAATTCAAAAATTTCAGCCAAAAGTCATAAGGCGCAGCCGAAAAGAACAAGACCGTAGGAGTGAGCTTTAGTTTTGTGCACATAAGCCGACACTTACGCAGTTACGCTACGCTACCGGGGGGAGGGTGCGGGCCATCACTACTACAGAAAAGGTCATCACAGACGGTTCAAAAACGTCATCACAGACGGTTTTGTGAACCGTCTCAATTTATGGGTCGATAATACGAGATCATCACGAGGCGGCTTTCGAACCGCTCGTGGTGCAATATCACGAGCGGTTCTTAACTAAAAACCGTCGTGATATTTAGAAATCATGACGGTTCTTAATTAAAACCGTCGTGATTATAACTATCACGACGGTTTTAGTTACGAACCGTCTGTGATATTCTCTCCTAAACCTATTTCTGTTTATTGGCTAGCCTCAGGAAATGCTAGCCATGCCTTCTGAAATAAGCAGATCAACATATACATGTATACATCCAATTCACATCTCAATTCTTTTCACAAACATAAAACATCCATTTTTATTAAGATTAGAGCCTACCATTACAATATCTCAAAACATTACAATATCTCAAAACAACGAGCGGGTTACACAACAAGAATAGAGAAAAGCAAAGATCCTCTATGCCTTCGCCTCGATGCAACGCATGAGTCGGCACGGTTGGCACGAGCTAGTTGCTACGTGATGTCTTGCCTCCGTAGACTTATGCGTCGTCTGCAAGGAGGAGGACAGAAAGAGGAGGAGAATAGCAAGGAGGAAGAGAACAACAAGGAGGAAGAGGAGACCGGCAAGGAGGGGAGAACAGAAGGAGGAGGACAACAAGGAGAGAAGACCAGCAAGGAGGCTGGGTTTTGGTTATATTTATAGGGAGGGAGGGAGGCGGAGCTACGATCCGTGGGGTGAGGATTGGTCGATTTCTATTGGCTATGATTGGGTCGAGTAGGATCGACGGGCCTGATTATCGCGACGGTTCTATATATAGAACCGTGTGATGAATGAATATCACTGACGGTTCGATATATAGAACCGTCGTGAATTAGAGCACAAAATTTTATATACCGATGCAATATAAACAACTAGTCTGAAAAGATAAAATAGCAAAGTTTTATATGGCTTATATATACTCATTTGAAAGGTTTCGACGAGATCTACAACTTTTCAGTTGAAGCAAAATCCAAATTCCTAAAGGAAGACTAAGAAAAAGGCAAAAAACAGACACCAAAAACTTGCAACGCAGGTTTAGATCCAAAGATGGTCGATTTTGGGGGTCTTGGAGGGCGACGGGCGCAAGCCGGTCGTTATTTTTGGATCGGGCTCGTCGTTAGTTTTCCAACGAGTACAAGAACGTCGAAAACGGACACCGTATGCAAAAGTTATGCCCGTTTCTTGAAGGTGTCTCAAAACCGAATCATACTCGGACTTAAGCGGAAAATATGAAATTTTGAGGAATTGCAAGGCGGGAAACATATCACAGACGGTTTTTATTATAAAACCGTCTGTGATACTAGAATATCACAGACGGTTTTATAATAAAAACCGTTTGTGATATTCCAAATTATCACAGACGGTTTTATAATAAAACCGTCGTGATATCTGAATATCACGACGGTTTATATTATAAAACCGTCGTGATATTCCGATATCACTGAACCGTTCAGCGGTAAGAACCGTCTATGATACTCCTTTTTCCCGCCACAAATACCACAGACGGCCTCCAAATTAAAACCGTCTATAATAGTATACATCACAGACGGTTTCACAAAACCGTCTGTGATTTGGCGTCTAGTATTAGGCTTTCTGTAGTAGTGCATGCACACGGTGATGTCTCCTCGGTTGCTTGCGCACGACGCATTCGTCTAATAACATTGCCTAGATTTGCATCTTATCTCCGGAATTTCTCCTGCCGACTAGCTAGTTGGTGGTGGGGGACGCCGGCCGGCAAGGAGACGGACGGCCACCGCTCGACGTGCGCCTACTAACCACCGTGCCGGACGTCCATCCGTGTGAACGGAGCTTTTGGTGCTTTCCTTCTGGGACGATTCTTGGTGCTTGCGACGTCGACGCCAATAATCTTACTTCTTAGTGCTTCCATTACGAGCTGCCATTTTCCGCGGAATTGGTACGGGAAGCGATCAACGGGGTGGGAACTGGGGGCTGGTCCTTTGCAACGGAGACCGATGTAGCATGGTTGTAGCTTGTGGGCCGGTTTTCACCCTGTCCGGTTGAAACAGGGGCTCTTTTCTTTCGGGCTTTAGGCTACTCGAAAAGTTAAAATAAACAGGACGATTTTTTAAAGCGGATTTTCCAAACTGGTTCCCGAGCTCAAAACCGTATGCGTCGTCCGCTATCGTCTAAAAAAATATAGACAAAAACTATCAGCTGCAAACAAAGGTCATCAATCATAACCTAAAAGAACATGAACTATGAATAGCTCGCATTCATTGAAATTTTTGAATTTTTTTTTCAAGAACATGAGTAGTCGTGATAGGGTCCGATGATCCTATTATCTGGACCACAATCCTGACAACCTTGCCAATAAGTAGGCCTCCTAATGGGTTTAAACCCACCTAACCCATATGAGACAGAACTAACTTCACATCCCATCCTAACTCATAAAAGATTTTTCACAACCCTACTCAATCCAAACCATTGTTTACTTAAACCTAACCCAATCCAAACCACTTTCCACTTCAACCCAATCCAACCCAAACCAATGGGTTCAACTCACTTCCCAACCCCACTTATTTGTAAAATTTCGGTATTTAGAATTTTAAACTTGCGTTCACATTACAAAATTTTTACGAAATCAAGTGAAATATATTACAAATGATTCTACGTATAGGAGAGCTACTCTGTGTAAATTGGCAGGACAAGACGCACACGTGGCCACACATACTTTTATAGAAAGTTTTCGTAAAACTTCGGTATTTAAAATTTCAACCCCGCGTTCACACCATAAAAATTTCTTGAAATCAATTAAAATTTATTGGAGATGATTCTACGTATAAAGGAGCCACTTTATGCAAATTGGTAGGGCTAGGCGCACACGTGGACCCCACATACTTTTATAGAAAGATTTTGTAAAACTTTGGTATTTAAAATTTCAACCTCACGTCTACACTACAAAAATTTTACGAAATCAATTGATTATTACAAATGACTCTACGTGAAGCGAAGCTACTATGTGCAAATTGGCAGGGCTAGACGTACACGTGGGTTCTACATGCTTTTTATAGGAAGTTTTCGTAAAATTTCGGTATTTAGAATTTCAACTTCGCGTTCATACCACAAAAGCTTCTCGAGATCAACTAAAATTTATTGGAGATGATTATGCATGTAGGGGCTATTCTATGCAGATTGGCAGAGGTAGCCGTACACGTGGCCCCACATATTTTTATAGGAAGTTTTCATAAAACTTTGGTATTTGAAATTTCAACATCGCATTCACACTACAAAAGTTTTACGAAATCGATTGAAGTTTGCTGCAAATAATTATGTGTGTATGGAGCTACTTTGTGCAAATTAGCAGACACATGTGCGCATATGGCTCTTACATGCTTTTATAGAAAGCTATAACTGAGTATAGTAGCCCAAGCATATGGACAATTCAAATAACACCTCATTATGTCACTCCACGGGTTGAACCTATTCACAATCCGATCTCAACCCTAAATTTCTAAACCCACTCTATCCCAACCCAACCCTTTTTATAAGGTAACATAACCCGTTTACTCTTTCAACCCGTTTCCACCTATCTAAAACCAACCCAATTAAAAACCCACCCCGTTTAATCTAGTTAAACCTAACCCCATTAGCACCCCTACCGATAGGGTTTGCGGTGGAGGCTATTGCCGGGGCGGCAGTCAGCGGCACTGCAGGTGGACGCTGGCAGTGGAGCGGCGGTCGACAGAGAAGGCTATGGGTCTGTTCTTTTTGGCTGCGGCTTGTGGCTTTTGGCTGCGGCTTGTGACTTTTGGGCTATTTGTACGAGAGATTATAGAGTAACAGAAATTCACATGCGGTTTTTGCTGATATAAATGGAGTCAGTAAAGTATGTACTACAATTAACTAGTAGACCCTATCTTGAAAAAAATACTCTATTTAGAAGCTAGTTACTGTAGAAAAGCCGAAAAGCAGTTTTTAGAAGCTGAAAAGAACAGGGCTTATATGTGTGATCGATCCATTAATTCGAGAATATAGTTTTTATCCAGTCGTGGAGAAAGCGACTATATACGTTGGTAGGGTCTAATTGTGCTTCACATTTGCAAGGATTCAACGAAAGGAAAACAAGTTTTCCTAGAATGAAAGGAAAAGGACTCAAAGCCGGTATTTAAAATACATTCCAACTAAGAGCTTAGATTCCTAAACACAATCAATGATTCATAGGTGCGTGCGTTGCTAGTTTTCAGCACGTCTATCTGTTCGTTGGTGCGGTCCCGAATTCGGATTCTCTCCTTTATGTGCTTTCCTCTGATCAAGTCATAGCCTCATAGGTCATATGCAAGCTTTCGTGCTCGGCTGTAAATTAGGTGTCATTAGCTTTTCCTGCATGTATGCTGAATTTTTTATTCATCGCTTAAAATATTTGCATAAATAACTTTTTATCGTCATTTCAAATGGTAATAGAGACTTTGTCGCCATTTGAATTTAGGACAGATCTTCTCTCATCATTTTGTCAAACAAATAGACAACAGAGTGCTACGTCGGTGCCACGACATTTAGAGCCATTTTAATTGGCAATAGAAATACGAATCGTCAATTGAAATGACGACAAAAGCCCCACAGCTTCAATTGTCATTTCAAATGGCGATAATTTTATGTGTAGTCCCGCGTGGTAGTCAGAAGGTCTTTGTCTCCCGTTGAACTGACGATAAAAGCTATGTCGCCAATTGGATTGACGATGTACCTTTGCCCTCAATCTAACTGGAGACAGAGACCTAATGACTGTCACACGGGATTCCACATAGGATTGTCGCCATTTTAAATGATGATAGACTTCTGTCGTCATTTAAAATAGCACCAAATGGCGGCACTGTGTTATTTATGTAATTTTTTAGCGATAATGTATTTATATAATATTAATACAAAATGTATTATTAAAAAAACTCGACGTACGTACGCCTACTAATGCCTAACAACATCCACGCTTTTCCTCGTGCATTTCAGATGCTTTCAAAAGGAACAGCAATAATAATTGCGTAATTGCGAATAGAAATTGTAGAATTATATCATGTACATAGAGTACGAGGGTATGGGTCCAGAGTGGCGAAATATCAGGTGGAAACCATGCCAAAAGTTTTAAAATATTCATGTAACAATTCAGTTGGTGATTCGACCCTAGAGTTAAGAGCTAAAATTCATGCGTTGGAGTTTGATCTCAACTGTCTGTTTTCAATTCAACATTTGTAATAAAATCCAAGTGTGAGATGAAAAATAAATGTAAAGATCATGCGGGATCCACATCTACTCCACTGTAAATAAGCTTCGCGGGGTAAAATGTGGGGTGGATGGTAAACTGCTATGGGCCGAATCATACTTATATTATAGCCGGGGGAGTTTTCGTGTGCCATGTCAGCTTTTATGCAAAAAACCCCTTGCATTTCTAAAATTACGTAAAGATCCTCCGTTCTCGCAAAAAGGTCCCTGCCAGTTTTTTCTGGAAAGCACCCTCCACTTCACGGAAATTGCGTATTCTTTGTTAGATAGCACCCCGTAGTTTTCTAAAATTAAGTATAGGTCCTTGTTTAGTTACGTGCAGGTCCTTAAAGATCCTCGGTTTTTTGCGAAAAAGTCCTTTGATTTTTTCGAAATTACGCATGTGTCCTCGATTTTTTTAAGAAACTCTCCGCGAATTATCGTCTCTTTTACTTCGGTCCACACGATAGCTAGCGGGCGTGCCACCGCGCTTACGCAGCTAGTAGGCCATATGTGTGGTTTCATTCTGAACGAAAATGGAACGGGGTATTTCCTCTTGTTCTAAATAAACTTTGCGGGATCCCAAGTCCCAACCCTTCTAATTTGATTGTTGGGATTACGGGTAAGCTACACTAACATAAATTAAAATTTCTATCATGTAAACAAGAAAGTCATGCAAGAGATCATGATCATTACCACTATATATGCAGTGTAGCGGAAGAAGAGTTAAGCAGCCTAGTTCAACGTCGTATGTGTCGATATAGTGAAAGTAGTCGATCGTCCAATGTTCCTACCAGGGGCGGAGCCACCGCCCGACGAGCTCGGGCGGCTACCTAGCTCATCGGCGACAAGCCGTTGACTTCCAGTTTATCCTACCGCCAGCAGACAACCATCTTCTCCTCTCCCCTCCTGCGATGGCTTGGGCAACAAAAGCTCATGTCTTGCAGTCTTGGTCTAGAAGATGAAGAAGGTAAGAGGGAGTGGCCATCTTGGGCTGATGAGCGGCACAACACATAGGCGCTGGGCCGCAGGGTGCACACCACCGTGGTGTGTTTGGGCTCCAAAAAAATATGGCTTTGCCACTGGTTCCTACAAAGGGATCCTCAGAAGCCGATTGCCCTCTAGCGGTAATCGATCTCTACAAACCACTTGTCTTCGCTTCAGATCATCTCAATCAACGTCGTAGTCGCAGTAGTGCCTCTACCACATCTAGAGATGAAACACCGTGTGCCGATATGCTAGTACTAGAACACATAGCAGGGCCTTCGAAAGGAGGCGGCTAGGGTTTCTAGTGGGTGGTGCGATGTCTCTCTCTTTTATATAACCCAATTCACCCTTTTATATAGATCCTTCAATCAGATCTTTATCCATCATGAGTAGAGATTGTATCCCACTCGAAGAGCCTTTAATCGGATCCTTATCCATCTTGAGTAGAGATCGTATCCCACTCGACGACCTCTAACTGAATCTCTATCCGTTACGAATAGAGCTCGTATCCCACTCGAAGACTTATTGTTCTAACCTGTTAAGTGTGTAACTCTATAGGTTCATGTATACTTGGTTGTAACCCGAAAACACCTTTCCAATAACTGGTAGGTAGCTATCTCTAGAAGAACATATCAACCTTCAAATATATACAAAAATCAAACCGAATGAACCTTATGCAATATGATCTGCAACCAAGTCTTAGTTATTCATGACCAGTTCGTAACTACTTACGACCAGTTCATATATGGTTACAACTAGTTCGCAGACCAGTTTGTGATAAGTCCGACTAGCTCACAACTAGTACATATCTAGTTGGACTAAATGACATGTTTGCGTATTGTCTTTTTGCCTCATGGTACCTGATTGAACTCTAAGTGAGAAATGTGCACTGTTCAATTTTTTTGATCTAGTGATGGATAACTTTATGTAGTCGACTCTTCGATCACTTGTGCATGGCTATGCACTTTCTTTATCTGACAACATCGAGGGGCTCAGGGATATCTCTCATGTTATATAGGAGAGGCAAATTCTATATCCAACTGATTACATTCCTTCGTATGTTTTATAGCATACTCGAAAGTTACTTTTATAACTACATAGTTACAGAGAGTGTTTGGTAACCCATAAGTTTACCATCACACATGTAAAAATTATGCTGATCTTATATACAAGGTTTATATATCATCATTGCTTGAGACCAACTGATGACACATAAAAACGCAAATCCACCCCTCATCATGGTAAGGCATGAGGCACGCTTGGCTTTCTGGTTATCGTAATTGTTGTGGCTACAGGCCAAACAGTAAAGAAGGGGACTAGTAGAAGGAGAAGAGGAGAGCCAGATTTGTGGGAGAGTTGGTCAGAATGAGAGGATGCCCCCCTCCTGCCCCTCCTTTGGGTTTATATACATGAGTGAGGTAGAATGAAAAATCCACATTCTACCCCTTAATATTTACAAAGGATGAGAGTACATTGGTATATTCATCTACACTATCGGGCCTATTACATATTATGCCAGTTACAAGGCCCAGTCACAGGGGGTTGGGCCACCCCCACAACAGTAATCATTTGAGGCGCTCGCTCTGTCACAAAAGGAGGAATTGGCAAGAGTAGTTGATATGGTCTTTCGTGGAATTGGCTTTCAATCTCAATAGTGTTTCAAGGTGTGTAATCTAAACACTATGTTCTCTAACATATTTTCAGATTATTGATTTGATATCCCCGTATCTATTATCCGTGAAACATGATTATCAATCAATACATGTGCAGATCTATAATCATAATTGTCCTACATAATGATAGAAGATCAGAGATAATTTAGAATAACATCAAAACATGAATAAAGTGTTCCACGAACAAATTGCATACTTGTTTATCTCTATAATTGCCTCATTTCTATAATTGCATTTAGGCCACCCAAATCTTACGTGATCTCAAAAGAAGAAGTAACGCCTTCAAATCGAACCTCTCACACACGCATCAAGGACAAGGAGCACTACTAATCAATCCACTTTAAACTAAATTGTCCAACTGCTTCCCTGTCTCCATGGAGAGTGGGCATAACATCTGGACCAGGAATCCTGCCGCTGCTGGCCGACCAATTTGCGGTGCTAATTATGCGTCACTAGCTTTAATCAACCAGCGACCCTGTACCTGTTGTTGTTGTTGTTTTTGCGAGGAGACCCTGTTGTTGGTTGGCATCAGTGATGCCTATGCCCCTCTTGTTTAGTAAGAAAGGATTAGAAAAGACTAGGATGCTTAATTAGTTTGACCCACTATTGTCAAAAAATCCAAGGGGCTTTTTGTAAAAATGCTGATATGGCATGGGTGGGAGGTCGGAAACTCCCCCGGCTTTAATATAGTGATGATAACTTGGTGAATTGTGAAGGATTGCGTTGTAGCCTCTACGAGAAAGCCGCCCCAAACAAAAGATTTCGTGAAACAGGTTCTTCAAACGATTTCTTAAATTTAAAATTATTTGCATCATTCACGTTATCGTCTCTCCGCTATCTAATGTCATCTCAAAAAACACAATCAAAAAGTAAAGACGCATTTAAAAACTATAAGCCTAAAAAGAGAGCCAAAGACAATTGAAGTTATGAACCCGGCCGACTTGCTCCAATGCTCCCGATCGATCGATCGATAACCCGACCACGCATCAAAAGCTCAAAACCGATCTTCCATCTCGCACAAAATAGTAGAGAATCCACGAGCCAAAAAGGGAAGCAAGATAGCACGCATAATGAACGAACTCATCTGAAGTAGGGGATGCTGTATCATGCGTTCCTGCTAGGACGGCTGTACCCATAGAAATTCAAGGGGGGAAAGATAACGAAAAAGGTTTAGATATCTTACGGCGAAATTTTGTCACAAACTGTCATACCCCTTGATCCACACCACCTTTGCCTATCTACGCCATCCATCAAATGTAATACATAATTAGCATGCAAAATTTAGTAGTGTACCAATAGTTGAGAAAAAAATTATTACTACGTCAGCGCAGAGGATTTGAACAAGAACTACAGATTTTTAATACAAAGTAACTCAGATGAACCCTAGTCACACATAACGCATATAACAAGGTATCCAGTTATGTATCACTACGAATCTAGAGATTGCAGCTTGATTTACAACAAAATCCGAGCGATAACTATGAAATAACAATGCCCATCACCCTTTTCAGAAAAAAAAATCAACACAGATAAGCAACGATACCACAAATGCAATGATACATCAACAAGCTCATCAAAGAATACTACTACAAGCAAATTAATTCACTAACGAGGAACATCTTCTATTGAGTGCCAGACTTTTACATGTAAGCGTCCCAAACATCCTTCACTAGACCGATGTTGGATACTTCTCTTAATCTCTGAACACCACACTTCTTTTTTCTTTTTTAGGGGAGAGAGCACCAGACACCTAATTTCACCTTGTAGAGACCAAAAAACTGGAAGGCAATTGGCAGAATGCAGGGTAGCCTTCACTTCAGTTACAGCTAGCACTGGATGTCTATGCCTTTGCTTGTCCAGATTGTACAGCCTGCATCTTCTGTTGCAGCTTAAATATCTGCATAACAGAAACACATTAACAAAAAGAAATCGGAGAAACCTTCCAAAGATAACAGAGGTGACTGAATGAAAGTTCATCACTGTCAAATGTCAATGCGTACTTTCATTTATGGTACACTAAAGTGAATGGTCCTAACGAAGATGACTACAAGTAAACAGAACTAAATTGTATATTGTACCAAGATCCTTGAACCTTTTATTATGTGGACATCGTAGTCAAAATGCAGGAACCTACACACAATCAAATTTCACATGTGCTATCTTACAGCGTTCAACAACAGAGAAATTGGATCAAGGTGCTTTCATGGAGGGGACAGATGCTAAATTTCCATATTTCAGTCCTCTAAGAAGACCAACTAGGAAGTTGCAAACCTGCATGAGCGAACAGACTGCGGCTATTTCAGCTAGTTCTAATCCTAAGCCAGCAGAAGAGATGTCTGCAGTTTGTACTCTCCTACTGTCCAGACATGTGCTCTAAAGCAGACAGCAGCTTTAGCAGAGGAGACACCCTAGTTGTCCAAAGCAATGAAACCAACCCTAGCAGCTAGCAATCAGAATTGGAATATTCTAGTTAACTTGTAATAGCTATCAAGATAAGGAAAAACTTAGAATGAGTTGGAGATGCTGTCCAATCCTAATTGAAGTTGGGAATCAACTCACGGTGCTACAACTACTCAGATTACAGTAGTCATGCACGTCTAATTGTAGTAGTCAAGCAAGTCAAGCTAAACTCATCTCTTAATCTGCAAAGCAATAGGTGTTGGCACTTTAGTTCTTGCTAACACATGAAGCTTGTTCTAGGTACAGAGCAGCTCCCAGCTGTAGAATACTTAACTTACACCATATGGGTTGGCCATTCTGACTTGGCTTACAAGTTTAACTTCACACATGAATTATGCATGCCAATCCACACTGAGATGGTGTGAGGTCATGCCTACAATAGGCAAAGTGAATCTGGCGAGATGGAGGAAAGGGCCATTAAGCATTTCGAGCGGCTATGCATTCTAGGACACCATATATAGTCAGCTGCTCCATAGAGTAGCACAACAGCATAGAGATGGCTCACCAACAATGAATGCTATGCTTTTGTTCCTTACTACCGTGGGCAGAATCTAAGGCTGGTCCCAACAGCTTGCAACTCTCAACAAGATTTCATAGCTGGGAATACACCACTTGTTCCGTTTTGCAAGGTTAATACCAAACAAATTTGGATGATATTGTAATTATTTTAATCTCAGTGTCATGAAAATGCCAACTGTTTCACCAAATCTCTCAAGCTTATGCTAATTTGAAGGGTGTCACAGCCGAACACACAGATTAGTGGAAGGGCTGCTGCAGCCTAGGGTGGGTTCTTTTCGGCTACGGCTGATGGCTTATGGCTGCGGCTGATGACTTTTAGCCCTATTGTGCGTACTTGTAACAACGAACCAAATGCCGATAAACCACTTCGAATAGGCTATCCCGATAAGCCGCTTCAAATAGGTTATCCCGATAAGCCGCTTCAAAAAGACGACGAAGAAGCCGCCCGTTTGTTTGTTCGGGGAAACCATAAGCCATAAATTAAAAAGAAGGGGCCCCTAGTGTTGGAAGGGCTTGCTGCAGCCTAGTGTTGGACCTTCTGGCAGTGTACAAGAGTAATGAGATAACAAATAAGCCATATTCCTGGGTGCTACCTAACGATATTTAGGGGGATTCACACATCGAGAAAGGAAAAATCAAACCTACCTTCTTCATCCCATTAATAAGCAACATGATTTTCTTCCGGTGGGAAACAAGCTAATTTACGTGTTTACAATTCTGCTAAACTCCAGTTGGTTCTGTTTGTCAAATGGAATAGAAAAGGCTTCACTATGTTTCACGTCAAATTTCGGTCAATAACAGCGAGAATATGTGAAACTTGCAATTCAGGGCAATCTGCTATCAGCAAGAATAAACTATATAGAGCCTTTTCTCCTCTTGCATGGAACCTAGATTGTAGTAATACCAGTACAGGATACGGCAATACGTTGATACTGCATGTTTCCAAAAGCACTGATACCGCTATACGGTTACATATGTATTAAACATAATACGAAAATGCATGCAATACATAATTTGATTTGTAGATTACTATTTAGGTTCACAAAAGATCTAATTTTCTCGGAACCTTACACAAGGTATAAGATGCAACAATAATACCCAACAGCACAATATAAGAATGACGCAGCTAAGCAGGGCAAAACTGAACTAACAAAGTAACACCCAGGGTTCCAAAAATCAGCAAAACCGGCCAAACTGATCAGTCCAGTTTTTGGTACCGCGGTTTCAGTTCACCCGGTTTACCTTCCTAAGACTCTCTTTTAAATTCATGTTATAGACAAATAGGCTTATAATCGCATCTACTTTATAACCCAAAACTCAAATCTGAAAAAAAAAACAAAAATTAAAAAATTATAAAAGGGGGGAAATAATAACACACCACCAACATGTATCGGGGCCATAGTAGAGCTGTACCAGTATCTGATACATAAAAGGGTACTGGTACAGCAACTCCCAGGTGTATCAGTGCGTCATAGCACAGAACCCAAGCTCCGGCAGACTACTGTTTCATCCACTAGTTCCACCTTCTCGAAGGATCAAAAGTCAAAACCTTTGGGGCTTTGACTAGCATGTCAAGTATTGCTTGTATACCCACATGTCTCAATTGCTGCCACTAAAATGGGTGCCATATAGGTAGGGGTGTAAGCAGCGGCGGTCGGCCTGCGAGCCTGCTTACCCTGCCTGCAAAAAAGCAATCATGTGGCTATTGAGCCAAACTACAAAGGTTAAGTGGTCCGACTCGCAAAGCCCACGAAGACCCAACAAATGGACCGCATAGCACGAACGCATAGCATCCACAGCGCTGGTCGCCCAGGGCCACCACAGCGTTGCTCGCTTGGGGCCTCCTTGCTGTGCTCGTGCTCTCTTGCCTCCTCACCTCCTTCACCGATTCCCTCAGGGGCCCCGATGGCCACATCAACTACGTCCTCACCACTGCCCGGGGGCTCTGGCTCCTCGATGACCCGCTCGGCGCGCCGCTCTAGACATGTCCAGGTACAGGCTCACACCCATCGACACCGCCCACACCGTGTTGTCAGTGGTTGTGTTTCTACCCAGCACCGGCCAAGGACAAGAATGTCGTGCAGTGCCTCTACCTATGGCAGCTAGGGAGATAGAGGAGATGCTCGACATCCTGCCGCTTGGCATCGGTGTGCTCTGCAGCCTGCTCTTTGTCGCCTTCCCCAGAAGGTGCCATGGCATCGGCTACCCCGTCTCCAACGGCATTGGTGGCACCACCACCCCCTAGATGGAATAATTTTCTGCAGTCTGCAGCGAATTTACTAGTAGAGGTTGCTAAATGACTTAGTGCCCTGATCATTTGAATGCTAGTTGCTTTGTTTGGTGGCTACCCCAAGCAAACGCACAAATCTAACGAGGCAGGCAGGCAGCTTGCCGGCTCACAACTACGCAGCACTTGCTTGTCCGCCAAACCCACTTAAACACAGTATACCACCAACTCACTTAAGAGGCTGCTGCAAGGCCCACATAAACAGCATGCAGCCAGAGCGGGCGAGTGCAGGCCATCCGCTGGTCGCCCCACTAACATCCATACATATAGGAGATAACCCCACATGTAGGAGAGGTTGAAAAGGTAGCATGCAGAGATGCGGTAAAACTAGGCATCAATGTTCTAACATGGGGCTTATCTGGTATACTTGTTTCTACTAGTGAATTAAGTCTGCATCCTGCAACATTGAACTAATCCCTTGCTAGACTTGTTCATGTCTACAATGTCTGTAAAATTTATTGTACATGTAATTAAATATATACTTTTAATTTATTTTTTTGCTCCCCACGAGCTTGGTACCGACACCGAAATGTAATTAAATGGAACTGATAAGTATGATTATAACAATGTCACAGCATTGACAAGTCTGGAACAATTTGAGAAAAGTAATTTTCCAATAAAAGTTTGTGCACAAATGAGAGACAAGCTGGAAATTCAAGACACAGAGATTTAGTAACGTAATGGCTCAAGACTGAGAAATAATCCAAGCTACTTGGATTAGCCAAAAAATAATTGAAGTTCCATTGAGGACAAGGCAATATGGGCTCGCAACAAACATAATTAAGTACCGGTAAGTTAAACCATATGAAAGAGAATATATCACACCGTCAGTTTCACTGAACCACTAAATTCTTTCTTAGACCCACCATTCTCACCATCAATGTGGTACATCAATTGAACTTGTGATGGAGGTCATTCTACTCCTTTTGCCTAGCGCTACTTATTACTTTCTTCTTCAATTAGGGTCATAGGTCTCCCGTAATTTTCCCTTTCATTACCTCACATCATTATCACCTTCAACATCCATCGAGGTCACTGCATCCAATCCAACTTACCATTTCAAACTGATATACTATGCACACCACATATGCATAACTTTAGAAAGTGCTTCTCGTGTTCATAGCATTTTGCAGCTCCACAAGTTCAAGGACGCATTAGCTATGATCATAGAAATCACATAGATGGCAGAGCACATGCTGATCATAGAAATCACAGAGATGGCAAAGCATATGGTCCACTACTCCCAAACTCCTATCAACATACTGAAAGTTACTTCTAGAGTTCTAGATACGTTTCGCATATCGCCTTTTAATGGCTGTTCCTACATGGTCAAGCAACACAAACGAAAGTGCTAAGAAAAGAAGAACATACGGATTCCTTCTTGCTGTTCTGCTTCTCCTCCAAGTCCTTCAGCGCCCGATCCATCCGCTTCCTGCAAAAGAAGCAATCCCCCACCCTCAACACAGCATCACGACAACGCAAACCGACCAAATCACAAACCAGATCAGATCAGAGCGTCTCACAGCTCGGCCGAGATGTACTCGATGCGCTTCTTGACGTTGGCCTTCGCCTCCGCGAGGTCCTGCTTCACCAGCACCGGCCCGATCAGCTTGTACACGTTCGCCCCGTCATTCAGCATCTCCAGCTCCTGCGCACAAACCGCAAACCCAAACTAGATCAAATCAGACAAAACCACCAACCGGTGCAGAGTCGAAGGCAAGCGAGCAAGCGCGGGCGGCGTGCCTTGAGGACGAGCTCGTTCTCCCCGACCTGGATGGTGTACTGCTTGCGGACCTGGTGGTTCTTGGAGATGTCTGCGAGGTAAGAACAGAGCCAGGGTTAGGGTTTGGAGGTGGTCTTTTTTCTTGAGGGGTTTGTGGGGTGGGGAAAGCGCGCCTGCCTTTCTGGATCTTGCTGAGGGCGTTGGCCTGGGACTCGAGTTCCCGCTGCATGTCGCGGACGGCCGCCGGAGTCGATGACGACGACGCCATGGCCTACCGCTGCTTCCTCCGCCGCCGCCGCCGGCTTCTGGTGTTGGAGTGGGAATTGAGTAGAGGGGGTGTTCTCCCGTGCTGGTTTGGGCTTTCGGCCACGTTAGGCTGATGATCACCGAGAATTGCTTGGGCCGGTCCGGGCTAATAATGGGCCGAACTGATCAAAACAGAATGGGCCGACAAATGGAAAGGTTACTGTTTGGTCTCTCCCCCTCCCGAGGAGGCGGCTTGTGTGGTAAGTTGGGCCGGGCCATGGTGGATTGGACTTCCTAGCTTGCTGTAGCAGAAATGAATTGCGTCAAGTACAACAGCTCCGAGTTGCAACTTGCACGGTTTCCTCTGCTCTGCACAACATAATATGCTACCATCTCAAGATGAGTGGAGAAGCTTGAGCAAACTCTTGTGCTTAGAATTCACAGCAAATGATTGGATTGGCCATGAACGTGCAAACCAAAAGCAAGTCAAATGGCACCTTCTTTCCTCCTTCACATTCCCTCTCTCTTTCAGGAATAATTCCTTCTTCGCGCTCTCTATCTTTTCGAAAACTCCACTGTCCATGCCTGCCTACAAACATCAAAGAATACTAATCACTAAAACAAAAAATGCGTTAGTCACATTGATAGAACAGAACCTTTGGAAACTCATGTGTGCACGCTTCTCCTGCATGGGTACTACTTGCACGAGGACCGCTAAATTTGAGAATCTGAACCTAACCAAAAGGAGCATCCCCCTCCCTCTCTCACAAATGCAGGTAGCAGTGGCTTGTAAGGGCTAGGGCTTGTTTGGTAAAGCTCGTGATCCCGAATTATAAACCAAAGAGCCTAGTCAAACACACCGAATCCTTGTTTTTTAGAATCAGAACGGTCTCCCTACACAAAACCAGGAGCGATCTTGGGGTAGCTCTCTGCAAGAATCGGACATCCCCTTGCCAAAATACCCCTGAAGTTGAAGGTTATTTACCCACCAAATGCTATTGCATAAAAGGCCTGAAATAGCTTGCCTATGCTCACCTCTCCGTCATTTCTCTCACCCCTGTCCTTGCTCACATGGATACAGGAGGTGAATAGCACCGCTGTGCCAGAATCCACTCATCACCGGCTAGGAGGTCCATGCCGCCAACCTAGAGTTCGCTTGCCGCTGGCGGCCCGAAGTTCCCTCGTCACTGCCAGTCCCTCAAATCCTAGCAGCCACCGACCGGGAGTTCCCTCACCAGCGGCTCGGAATTACCTTATGACCCTCGCCGCCGTCCCAGATCTAATCCATGCTGCCAGCCCTAGATCCTATCGCTTTGCCTGTACATTCAAATACTCTCGATCCTGAGAAATTCGCAGAGAAGTTTCATAAATTTGTGTATAAATAGAAATGAGCATGATTTCTTGAAGTGACAAAACTAGGGATAGTATGGTCTTTTTACCTCTAATGTTCTCTTTCATGGTTTTTGGAGCCAATCTCTAGCCAAACATTTCCCCTTGGCCAGCTCTAGATATCAAAGGTGGAAACTGAAAAATCAAAATCTAGAGATCTATAGAAGCGTTCTAGCCTCACATGCTCGTGGAGATCTCTCGTCGAACGCCATACATAACTAACTCATTTTCGCGATAGTTCCTAGAAAGGCTAATTGCATCGCACCTGCATCCACCGGAGGATCGGTACTGTTCTCCAAATTTGATAGGGAAATGCTAAGAGTCGGACGTTCGTTTCTAGACACTCGACCATAATTTTTTTTGCCATATTTATACCATTTTTCGGCTATGTAACAAAAAAACGAAGAATAATGTGAGTACTCCCATCTGTAACATTTATCGTCTATGTATACAACATTTGTTGATCATGTATGCAATAAAAAAGAAAGAAAGAACGATATGAGTATTCACGTTGTACGTTCCGATGCAACATTTTTAGATAATATATGCAATAATTTTAATCAATATATACAACAAGAAAATATCATACAAAAGTCGATGTTGCAAACACGAAATAAAAAATGTTACAAAAAAACACGGACAAAAAATGTTGTAACCATGATTGAAAAATGTTACAAACATGACAAAAAAAATGTTGCAGCCAAAACGTCCGAAAAAGAACGTCCAGATCAGACTCCTGACTCGTAGCGATTCCCAATATGATAACAAGGCCAAGAGAATCTTGATGTGCACCTCCACTTAAACTGACTTTCGGCACCAATGGGAGCTCCCTTCGATCAGAGGCAGAGCTAGACCTTAGACCCTCAGGGCAATGGTAATAGTATAGGATTTACAATCTTTATTTCTGGTGGGCTAGATCCGAGACTGGACATCGGGCTGGCTACACCCCTGCCTTCGGTGGAGGGCCTTGATTTCAAAAAGGATATGCTGATGGCAGCTGGTGGCATTTATATCGACATTAGAGATTTGTGCGTTGCAATAGAGTCATAAAAATAATGAGACAGAATTTACTGTCTGGCCAACTTCACATATCAAACATTGGAGAGTAAGCGACAGAGAGAGAAGGGTGGCCAGAATGCGCGAGGAGATGGGGAAAGTAGAAAGGGTGGGCGGTTGTATCCTGAGAGAGAGGAGGAGAGAGACGAATGATTCAGATCAAATCGGGTGGTTGTAGAGAGAGGAGAGGAGAATGCACCGATGACCACCAACTCATTTTTATATAATAGTAGAGATAGTGATGACCAAAAGCTGAAATGACATGATGGGCCTATTCTTTAAGTCAAAAGCTGACGGCTTTTGGCTTTTGCTACAGTACCTAACTTTCAAACGGAGTATTTTTTCAAGACGGAGTCTACAAGTTAAACGATCTACATGTTAAAAGCCCAACATCTGTAACAACCAAAATTACAAGCGAGTATCTATCTCTCCGTAATCTGTACCGTAAACAGCCAAAATTCAAAAATTTCAGCCAAAAGTCATAAGCCGCAGCCGAAAAGAACAGGCCCGATATATCGCCTGCGTCGGCAAATATCCTGAGTTGGCAGCCATTGTTTCGTGCCGAACCTGCACTTTCCGCCTTTCTGCGCCGCCTAAATGGCTCCGCGGACGGCCAGCGTGATCTTCGTTGGTCTATCGCTGCGTTCTTCTTCTCCTCCTCCTTTCGGCGCATCCTAATCAAGAGGAGGAGCCGCGCCGATCTAAACCGGGTTCCTTTCCCAAATCCCAACCTAGCTAGGTGCAAGGACTCCGGCTGGCTGAGATAGTACGTACTACACGTGATGCACGAGCATTGACGAGGTCGAGATAGTAACCCTTCGTTGAAATGCCGTGCGCCTCGTGTAAACTCTTCTCGACGGAGAGAGACTTGCCAGTAATCCGGAGACACACAGAGCGTGTACGCGTAAATTCCAGATTGGTGAGTCCACACACGCGTAAATTTTCAAATGTACTATATTGAGACTATATTTGAAGTTTCTAGGGTACACAGTACTATAAATGTCCAAAATTCGGCGCTTGGCGCCTCAGGGACCATAGAAGGGAGACTGCTCCATTGGTCCTGTAGCTCCTGGTTGACCTAATTTTAAATTTATGAGACAGATTTAGGAGAGGACAAATAGCCAACTTATATATATAGACTTCATTTGTGATTCATATAGAAACTTGTAAAGGGGTTTATATGCTGAATCCCACGATTTCTTGGAATCTTATTTTCTTACCGGTTCATATAATAAGACTGAATTGTGCTCATATAAACCTCTAGATTAAAAAAGACCAATATATATTCACGAAGAAAGAGGAAATTTTGGCATATACTAAGAAAACTATCTATTTATTTACTTATTATTTTATTAAAGCAAAGGCAAAAGAAGACACCACATTCACTCTCAAAGAGTCAAAGGCTAGAAATTACCACGTTAATTAAAGAAAAAATTAGAAAGATCTACAACCTTGATTTTGGTGGGTCCAAATTATAACGGTGGGATTAAAAGAAAGAGTCCATACCAAGTATGATATACAAATACTGAAATTCGGAATAAAAAAATAAATAAAATTAGCAATTTGATTTTCATATAGATTCCTAAGTAAAATATCTAGATAAATATAACTCAAAACAATAATTAAACAAAAAAAATAGAAATTTGATTTGTACACGGTCCCAATAAAAAATAACTAAAATTCAGAATAAAAAATAAGATTAGCAATTTAATATTGATATGAATTCCAAAGTAAAATTCTTAAATAACTATAATTTAGAATAAAGATTACACAAAAATGAGCAATTGGATTTATATACACTACTATAAAACAAGATATACTAGACGCCTCATCACAGATGGTTAACTAAAACTGTAAGTATTAAGTACAATCACAGACGGTTTTATTACAAACCGTCTGTGAAGAGAAATATCACAAACTTGTTTGGACTAGGTTGGTAAACTAGTTAAACTCGACATCCAAAATATTTCAAATTTTTTGGCACACGATACATAGGAGAAATATCTATTGTAGATTATGGTACCCAGGTACCATGGTATCTCAGTTAGTTATACTAAATATATTATCAAGTATCTAAGTTATATCATTTGATAGTACAAATTTTGAAACAAATCTAGGTGTATAAATGCACGTGCCACCCTGCTAATTCCCTCTGAAAATAAGCACTTATTTTTGTCTCATATCATATCCCGAATCTTCATCCATAGTAAGGACCGGCAAAGATTCTTTACTAACTACTATAACTTCAGCATCACCTCTGGAATCATTTAGTTTTCTGCATAACTTTCACCTTTCGAGAATTCCCCTCCATCTGTTTGAAGAAATTGTACTTCGAAAGGGACCTATCCAGCATGGAACGGCAGTAACAAAATTACCAGCCAGATGTGCACACTCTACATGTTATTTTCATGAAGCCAAGTAGAAACATGTATGTCGACAAACACGAAAGATATATATATATATATATATATATATATATATATATATATATATATATATATATATATATATATATATATATATATATGTCTTATCTCAAATCACAACCAGAAAAATGTTCAGCTATGCGGGATCATATCATTGTCGCAATGTTCTGCAAATATCGGCCTGTCCAAATTTTGAGATATCTGCTGAACCATGAAAAAGAAGAAAATTAGAGACCAAATGTTGTCAGATAAAATAGCACAAGGTAAAATAACAAGAAATCACTGTAAACATGCAAAACGAAAACATATCAACAACTGTCGTCGAGTTTTCAAACAGAATCGTGATACCAAAAAGGGAACATAAAAAGTATGGCTTTATGGGCAAACAAATGATTCCAAAATGCTGATATTGGAACAGGAGTGCTCAAAGAGCAGATCATATGAGCTAGAATACAACGCGGAATAGAATCAGATAAGCCAAGCAAAAGTACAGAATCTAAAGAGAAAAGAAGAGCTCACTGAAAATGACTAGTCAGATTGGAACCGATTCACTTATTATTTAAATATCTGAAGTGACCATGGTCTACAGGAATTTAGCCCTCAACATCTCACATTTCAGGAGTAACTATCACTTGATTAGCATTCAGCGACAGTTAAAACAGCGAAATTAATTTGATCGATAAACAGGTCGGATTTGAACTATAATCAACTTTTGTGAGACATTACAATCAGCATGATCCACATATGACTGACTCATAGGAGCAACTCGGACTCGACCCATAGGATATCTATGATATTAGCGTATTGTAGTTGTATATTTCTGCTGTATAATCAGAATGCTTCTGTATAATTAGAGGGCTGAACTACTCTTTTCTAATGTTGTAAATTTTCAACTAAATAAGTTGTGTAATATTTTAGCCCTGCGTGGCAATATGAATGTGTGTAATCTTCTATCTCTAATTATTGTTCTGTTGCAACACTCTGATTGACTTATTATTCGTTAAAGCGATGTTTTATCGGCTAAAATGAATAATAATCTGTTGACCAGCATTATTACCCCATGGTAATAACGCGGATCGTCACACCATGGTCCACAGGAATTTAGCCCTCAACATCTCACATTTCAAGAGTAACTTGATAGACATTAATCTAAACATCGACAGGAGGTCTTAATCCCTAGACTAAAGCATGAACACCTAGAGGAAGTATTTAGAATAGTAGCATAAGTACATACCCGATCCGGAGCTTGCCATGAGGGTGAAGAAGGGTTGCGCTCGGTGAGGGAGAAGTAGTGGTGGTCGGCCGGCGGCGGTGCTGAAGTCGTTGGAGTCGTGGACGAGGACGGCGGCAGTCGAGGTGGCAGGCGGCGAGGTCGTCGGCCTTCGTTCACCAAAAGCACCCGTGATAGATCGGGCAAATGTTAGGGTATTAGGAGGGCGTGAACAACTCATGTGTCATACCCTTGCCGTAACCCCTCTTCCTATTTTTATTTGGCGCTTGTGACCGGGACCGCAACCAATAGTTGTTAGTAACACCTCCGATCAGGGTGCGCGATGGAGACTGGGTCTCCCTGAAATCTCAGTGGCGATTAGCCTGAGATCAACCCAACATTCTCCCCTTTGATCGTAAGGCTAACATCATAAGCTCATCCTTTGATAAAACAACACACCAAGGTAATGTGTTGCATGGTAAATAAAGTATCATACAACTTCAGTACCTATAGTGTACTATTTTATCTTAGAATGGATATTCATTATTCTTAATGGGAGTTGGTTTGTTTAAAGGTCATTTTATCTATAATCAGAGGCTTTCCTATAAACCCATGCCAGCAACATGATCACGAAAAATACTGGGTGGTAAGCCTTTAGTGAGCGGATCCGCAAGCATTAACTTAGTACTAATATGCTTGATACTTATTGTTTGATCATGGATTCTATCTTTCACAACATGATACTTAATGTCAATGTGTTTGGCAGCACCACTTGACTTGTTGTTATTTGCATAAAAGACTACGGGTTCATTATCGCAGTATAAAGTGAGTGGTTTAGAGATGCTGTCTACCACTCTAAGTCCCGGGATAAAATTCTTAAGCCATACAAACTGCTCGGTAGCCTCATAACATGCCACACACTCAGCTTGCATCGTTGAAGATGCCATAAGGGTTTGTTTGGAGCTTTTCCACGAAATAGCTCCTCCAGCGAGTGTGAAGATATAACCTGACGTGGATTTCTTAGTATCAACACATCCCGCAAAATCAATCAATAACCAATAACATCAAGGCTATCAGAAGACTTATATGTGAGCATGAAATGCTTAGTAGCTTGCATATAACGCAAAGCTTTCTTAACGGCTTTCCAGTGATCTGGTCCTGGATTTGACTGATATCTGCCAAGTATCCCGGTTACAAAAGCTAAATCAGGGCGTGTACAAACTTGAGCATACATAATGCTTCCGACAGCTGAAGCATAAGGAACCGACTTCATCTGATCAGTTTTATATTGGTTCCTTGGACATTGAAATGTCCCAAACTTATCGCCCTTAACAATAGGAGCAGGCGAGCCAGAGCACTTATGCATATTGTATTTCTTCAGTACTCTGTCAACGTATGCTTTCTGATACAAACCTAATATTCCTTTAGATCTATCTCGGTGAATTTCAATGCCAAGAACATAAGAGGCATCACCAAGATCCTTCATATCAAAATTGGATGAAACAAATCTCTTGGTCTCAAGCAGCATGTCCTTATCGCTGCTGGCCAATAAGATATCCACATAAAGTACTAAAATGGTGAATTTACTCCCCTTGAACTTAACATATATGCAGTTATCAACTTCATTTTCTTTGAAGTCGAAACTTCTTATGATCTTATCAAATTTTAGGTACCACTGCCTCGACACTTGTTTTAAGCCATAAATGGATTTCTTAAGTCGGCATCTCATGTGCTCCTTACCTTCCATGACAAAACCTTCTGGTTGAGTCATGTAAACATTTTCTTGCAAGTCGCCATTAAGAAATGCCGTCTTAATATCCATCTGATGCAGCTCTAAATCATAATGAGCTACAAGTGTCATAACAATTCTGAATGAATATTTAGTTGAGACAGGAGAAAAGGTGTCATTATAATCAATCATTTCTCTTTGTGAGAAGCCTTTTGCTACAAGCCTTGCTTTGAACCTTTCGATATTTCTCTTAGAGTCATGTTTTGTTTTGTAGACCCATTTAAAGCCTACTGTTTTGACTCCGTCAGGAATTTCTACTAAGTCTCATACATCATTAGTGCTCATAGACTTTAGTTCATCCTCCATGGCTTCAAGCTAATTAGAAGAATGTTCACTCATTATTGCCTCCTTATAAGAGGTGGAATTATCTACCTTTCATATATCATTAATATTCTCATTCATATAAACAACATAATCATTAGGAATGACAGATCTTCTCTCCCGCTGTGATCTTCTAAGCGGTTCATTAGTTATTTCAGGAGGCTGTTGAGGCTCATCATTAGATGTAACATTAGGAATTTCAGATACCTCAACAGTGGGTGCAACAACAACATTTTCTACTGGATGTGCAACCTCCTGAGGCACAGAAATAAAAATCTCTGGAATGAGCGGTGCAGGAATATAAACCCGCTTCTCCTCAAGATCTATTTTCCTGGGCTTCAGGTCCTCGTTATTCTCTAAGAACACAGCGTGTCTTGTTTCTACAAACTTAGTTATCCTATCATGACAATAAAATCGATACCCTTTGGATCTTTCAGGGTATCCAATAAAATGACAACTTACTGTCTTAGGGTCTAATTTCTTAATATATGGATTAAATAATTTAGCTTCAGCACGACAACCCCACACTCGTAAATATTTCATACTCGGTTTTCTCCCAGTCCATAATTCATAAGGTGTTTTAGGTATCGATTTCATCGGGAACCCGATTAAGAATATGTGCGGCTGTCTTTAGTGCTTCCATCCACAAGACAATTGGTAAATTAGAATGGCTGAGCATGCTCCGTACCATATCCATAAGTGTACGGTTGCGTCTTTCAGCTACACCATTCTGCTGAGGTTCACCCGGCATAGAATACTGGGCAACAATGCCATTTTCCTGAAGTAACTTAGCGAAAGGGTTAGGAATTTGCCCATAAGGGGCATGTCTTCCATAATATTCTCCCCCACGATCCGATCTTACCACTTTAATTCTTAGGTTATGCTGATTTTCAACTTCAGCCTTAAATATTTTAAATTTGTCAAGTGATTCAGATCGGTGAATGTGAATGTGATGAACGAATCAAAACCATCCACTGATGTCACAGGAAAAGGACCGCAAATATCAGTATGAATTAATTATAAAGGTCATGTGCTGCAAGTAGCTCCCTTCTTTGTTTGTTTTACATATTTTCCTTTAATGCAATCAATGTAGTGGTCTGAGTCAGAGAAATCTAATGGGTAGAGAATGCCTTCTTTGATGAGACGTTCCATTCTCAGCGAAGGCGATGCCGCGAGGAGCAAGGCCCGAGCGGCCGGCGGCCCCGAGAGGCGGCGGCGGCGGCACCCATGAAAGCAAGGCGGCCGAGCAATGGCGGTCCCGAGCGGCGGCAATGGGCGGCCTAACGGGTGCGGAGCGGTGGAGACCCACACGAAGCGGCAGTGGCGGTGCGCCCGCATGGAGCGTCGGCCCCGCGGCAAGGCGGCGCACCTCGGTCGGCATGGCGCGACGACCGCAACCGTCGGGCGAAGCGGCAGATGCATCATCGGCGGCGGCGCCCGACCGTAAGTTATTTTTTGTTCTTTCCGCCACCGATCTAAGGTCTAATTTGGTTTGGGGTTCGGGGTGGGGATCTTTAGGGTTTTTTGCCAAAAATATTCCCCTCCTTCTAAAATGCTAAACCAAAACATAAAAAAATTTCTAGGGTTCATGGTTGTCTAGGGACGGATCTGATACCATTGATAGACATTAATCTAAACATCGACAGGAGGTCTTAATCCCCATACTAAAGCATGAACACCTAGAGGAAGTATTTTGAATAGTAGCATAAGTACATACCCGATCCGGAGCTTGCCATGAGGGTGAAGAAGGGTTGCGCTCCGTGAGGGAGAAGTAGTGGTGGTTGGCCGGCGACGGTGCTGAAGTCGTCGGAGTCGTGGACGAGGACGGCGGCAGTCGAGGTGGCAGGCGGCAAGGTCATCGGTCGGTGATGCAGAGATGGTCGGCGGCGAGGTCGTCGGCCTTCGTTCACCAAAAACACCCGTGATAGATCGTGCAAATGTTAGGGTATTAGGAGGGCGTGAACAACTCGTGTGTCATACCCTTGACGTAACCCCTCTTCCTATTTTTATTTGGCGCTTGGTGACCGGGACCGCAACCAATAGTTGTTAGTAACACCCCCGATCAGGGTACGCGATGGAGACTGGGTCTCTCTGAAATCTCGGTGGCGGTTAGCCTGAGATCAACCCAACATAAATATCACTTGATTAGCACTCAGCAACAGTTAAAACAGCGAAATTAATTTGATCGATAAACAGGTTGTATTTGAACTATAATCAACTTTTGTGAGACATTACTACAATCAGCATGATCCACATATGACTGATACTACCCATGTGAGACCATTATCTGTGGTGTTTGAGAACAAGGGCAACATTTGTTTCCACCAGCTCATTATGAGCATGAGCTCCCCTCCAAGTCCCCATTCTCCAACAAGAAGAAGAAAGAAGCCAGATATATCATACATAGTTGAAAGATGCAACGAGAAAGGGGGCAGGTATACACATGCATGCACATGCGTGCAAGGACCGCCACTTCATCGCTCCCCCGCTCTCACATGGTCACCTGTATAATGGAGAGGACATTCCAACAGAAGCAAGATATCAGAAACGTACACAAGAGAACATATGAAAGGGGCCAAAACTTTGGCTGTGAGATTGCTTCAATTATCCAGTAAAGCAAGCAGCTCAGGATACCACAATTAATGAAAAAAGTACAGTGCCATTTGTGGCAAAATTATCAGCACAATAGTGCGTGCAAAACAAGCTAGCCGAGATTGCCAAAACATAAAACTAGCAATCCATTTCATATGTACTACATTTCAACATGGAGATTACAAAAGGAATCGACAAGCTAGAACGCGTGTTTTGCAAACAGTTCACAGTTAGCAGAAGGAGGGATGGGAGTAGCTAGTGTTGACATCCCAGGTAGAGGATGGACCAATGGCCACCTATGTAGAATTCCACCCGTTTCGAAGCATGGAGGAGCTTACCAGATTGAGACCTGTAAGGTTTGGCCATTCGCCAGGCCCACCTATATAAATGTCTATTTCCTCTTCTCCTTCAAAGAAACACGTGCAATTGCCCAATGATGGACAAGTAGCAATTCTGGATAACTAATGAGGTTATATCTGTGCTTTTTCAGCTAATAATATTTCCAAGTTCTAGATAAGTTCAGATTTTTTAAACAAAAGTTCATAAATAAAAAATCTTACAGAAGATGTACAAAACAAGATGCAGCATCTCCAGTTACAGATCAGCACCATATCATATCACCAAAGTTGGCACCACGCACTGACGCCAGACAGTAAGTGTACTGCATGTAGCAGACAAGCAGCCAGAGCGACCTGCATGACATGTGAGCATCTTTCAAGATAGCAAGTACTATCCAAGCAGCAAAATCATTACAAGAGTAAATCAGACACTAATTATTCAGTTAGCACATCGTCAAGAACATCAATTGGTGTACCAATAAGAAGGTTTTTTTTTCCTTTGTCTGGAATCTAGATTCAGGTCCCATCACAAAGCAAGAGATATGAAGTGGTTACTGACTGTCTGAACAAGGGCTGGTTGATTCAGCGAGAACGCAAACAAGACAGAACTTCAAACAAGATTGTATAAAAACTAAAACTTTTTGCCAGAAATCACAATAATGGAGAGAGAGAGAGAGAGAGAGAGTCTTTTCAGTCATCAACGGTCGCAAAAAAGGGCGGTCCAATCAGTGCACCGGCTAAAGCTTGATGGCAGTAAATGGTAGGCATCAGAACACGGAGGCCAGGATTAGACTTGACAGGATATCTTGGCTGAGAGTAATAACAATTCGTCTCCATTAATGAGTTGAGATGACCAAGGGACCGGATCCTCCACATACCACTAAAACAAATCCTACTTGAACCCAGCTACCAAAAGAATATACCCAAAGATGATAAGTCCATCACAGCTTACTTCCAGAAATGACGGGCCTGTTCTTTTCGGCTACGGCTTATGATTTTTGACTGAAATTTTTGAATTTTGGTTATTTACGGTACAAATTACGGAAAGATAGATACTCAATTGCGATTTTGGCTGGTACAGATGTTAGGCTTTTAACGTGTAGATCATTTAACTTGTAGACCTCGTCTTGAAAAAATACTTTGTTTGAAAGTTAGGTACTGTAGCAAAAGTCAAAAACCGTCAGCTTGGAAGGAAAAGAACAAGCCCGTCATCTATGGTTCCAACCATGCTGTTCACAGTTGAACAAACTTGTGGAAGCCATGCTGTTCATAATGCACACCACAGACTGTTCTTGGTTGAAGTGGATGGTACCAGTCCACAGGAGGGGTTATGCACCAGGGCAAATGGCCGAGAGGAGCCTGCTTCTGCTTCCTCAACAGCAGGCGCTGCAAAAGTTTCTAACCTTGCAGATTTGCTAGCAAAAGAAGCCACAGTGCTACTTTGCCGACTGGGCTTAGCCAACGGCTTCCCACAGCCCCAAAGAAAACGCGCATGCCCTGTTGTTTTCCTCGTAAGGTACAAACACGAGCAGCTTCTTGTTTGCTTCCGAGACTCTACCCCTACCCATGCATATTCATTATCTGCAGCATATATATATATATATATATATATATATATATATATATATATATATATATATATATATATATATATATATATATAGGAGCCGGCCTCCACAGCCTCTGCAGGTAGAGTTGAGTGGTCAAGAACAGCGAAGCAAAGCATGACTCAAGCTCATTCGAAATCCTACTTCCACCAATTCTGGGATGGACTTCAGATCAAGAGGGGCAGCGACAGCCTCTCCATCGAGCTGCTGCCGTCCCTCGGTGCGACCATAAGCCACTCGAACAAGCTGCAGAAGTTCATCGTATCGCCTTACGATCCCCGCTATAGGTGAGGTTCACGACGCACTCTCTGTACTGTATCTATCGTCGTGTTGAAAGCATAAGAAAGCATCAGCTGCTGACATGGTTTCCTCTGCTTTGTCTGTGTTGTCTGTCAGATCCTGGGAGCTGTTCCTTATAGTCCTAGTTATTTACTCCGCCTGGATTTGCCCGTTTGAACTAGCATTCCTGAGGGACTTGCCCTCTAAGCTTCTGCTAGTTGAGAACGTTGTCAATAGCTTCTTTGCGATTGATATTGTTTTGACATTCTTTGTAGCTTATGTCGACAGTAAAACAAATCTTCTTGTGGACGGTCGAAAGAGAATTGCAGTAAGGTTTGTGCCTGGTTCGTTTGGAACTGAAAAGGCCCAAGTGATTCTGTCAGGACATTAACAAAAATATATATGATCCTCCGCAGGTACCTATCCACTTGGTTCATCTTTGATGTATGTTCAACCGCTCCATTTCAACCAATCATCCTTCTATTTACACACAAGGGAAATGGCCTTGCTTTCAAGATACTTAATATGCTTAGGCTGTGGCGTCTTCACCGAGTCAGTTCGCTGTTTGCCAGGTGTAAATCGTGCCCATCTTCTTCATATGTGGATGATGAATGACGAGTGGCACCAATTTGATCGTCTTTCTTTTTACCAGGCTGGAGAAGGATATCCGATTCAACTATTTCTGGACTAGGTGCTCAAAGCTTATTTCTGTAAGTCTTTCAGAAAATGAAACTCACCTTTCTTTGTAGAAGTTTCAGGCTTGCACAGTGCTTTTTGCCCAGGGGAAGAAATTTGCTGATTCTTAGGTGTATAAAAATATGTAATGACCAAATGCAGGTCACCCTCTTTGCGGTGCATTGTGCTGGATGCTTCAACTATATGATTGCTGATAGATATCCCAACCCAGAGAGTACATGGATAGGTGCTGTGATGCCTACTTTCAGATCAGAGAGCCTATGGACTGGATATGTTACTGCTCTTTACTGGTCGATTACAACACTGACAACAACGGGATATGGGGACCTACATGCTGAGAACCCAAGAGAGATGCTATTTGATATATTCTATATGCTGTTTAATCTGGGCTTGACAGCTTATCTCATCGGAAACATGACCAACCTTGTTGTTCATGGGACCAGCCGCACCCAAAAATTTGTATGTTTCTCAACTTATTGGCAAGACATCTCAATGTCAAACTCGGCCCTTCCGTCTTCATAATAAATTAGTAATCATTCAGGGATGTTGATTTTTAATGAACTTTATATGCGCTGAGGCACGACAGTGTGTCACACAAGAGAATTTTAGAATTTAGCATGTCATTTACAAATATAGGATATATGATGTCCTTAGATTTTACCACAAAAATACAAGCAAGCCGTATTTGGATGCCATACAGCTAAATTATGTCAAGATCTTGAGAACAAGCTAGCAATTTTAGTTATATGTATGGTTCCATACAAAATCATGCTTGTTCGAAGTGCATTTATACAGTTAAGTCATACGCACTATCTTGCATCGTATTATAAGACAATAGTTACAAGTCACAACTAAGAAAAGGGGACAATACTCTAACCAGTAAGCACCATAACATTTAGTAACCTCTAGTGACATTTAGTAAATCATGCTGGGAAGCTCAAAATTTGTCCAGCTGGACCATTCTAGTAAGTTCTTATGCAAGATTCCAGAGGTAGGATTTCGGCCATACAACCAGTCAAGGGAGTAGATCAATAGAATCCTATTCTTGCTAGTATGCCACAAGGTACCAAGTTCTTGTATCCCTGAGTCATTCAACCATTCTAAGTGACAACACCACCAACAAAACAGCATGCAATTCAAGGTCAAAGAAAAACTCAAGCAACTACAAACAGCACAAGCAACCACTTCACTAAAACAGTTACCTGCATTGCTGTTCCATATGTATACTTCTATACTGATGCTTTTTTTAAATGATGCAGAGGGACTCAATCCAAGTGGCTTCAGAGTTCGCAGCACGTAATCAGCTGCCTGAGAACATAAAGCAGCAAATGCTATCTCATTTCTGCCTACAATTCAAGACGGAAGGGCTCCACCAGCAGGCCATGTTAAATGGTCTCCCAAAAGGAATCCGTTCAAGCATTGCATATAGCTTATTCTTTCCAATCATACGGCAGGCCTACCTCTTCCATGGAGTATCCAACAGTTTCATAGCAGAACTTGTAATATGATCAATTATTCAAAAAAATTTCTTACTATCTGAAGAGAAGAATATTTTATGCTGTCTTTACTAACTGAATTTGTTGGACAATAGGTCATGGAAGTGCAGGCTGAGTATTTTCCACCAAAGCAAGATATAGTACTGCAAAATGAAGGGGCAGCAGATATTTACGTCATAGTTTCAGGAGCAGTGGTTAGTTTGCTATCTCTGATTAAGTTCTGACCCCAAGTTTGTACAAGTTTTTACCAGTAAGCTAATTTGCACTTTTCTCAATGATTTTTTTTTTGTAGAATATGTTAACAACAGTAAATGGGAATGAACAGGTACAATAAGTTTCATCCACTTACATTGCAGTGATTCCAGACATCACTATGGTTTCCATAGATCACTAAAACAGTATGAATTGTTTGAAAGCAGGTATATGTGAAAGTTGCTGAAGGAGATATGTTTGGAGAGGTTGGTGCTCTATGTAGCATACCCCAGCCATTTACTTGCCGCACAGCTGAACTGTCACAGCTCTTGAGAATAAGTAAGACAAGGCTTACAGAGATCATTCAAGAACACAGTGAAGACAGTAACATTCTAAAGAACAATATATTCCAGGTACAGCTTCAATTTTTAGACATGCTTTCAAAAAATTTAAATATACGGTAGTTAATTTCAGCCAAACAGAAGTTGACAGTTGTTTATGCCAATATGCAGAAGCTGAAGCTACCGGAAAGTTTACCTGAAGTGAATCAACCAGACCGAAGATTCTTGAGCAAGTATGAGGTATTCCATGTTCCTCGAGATGCATGGCTGCTACAAGGGTCGTACCTACATTACACAGAGCAGAAAAGCAAGGATATTAGTAACAAGGTTCCAACATTTGGAGATGATACAGATTCAACAAAGTCACTTGGAGAAGCAACCCAAATGAGGGTGACACAGCAAGAAAACAGCCATAATGAATCAAATTGCAAGTATTGGGCAACATATGGAATGATGGATAAAGAAGAGGATCTCAATGAGGTTCGCATAAATTGTGAGGCCAAAACGAGTGCTGAAGAGTTCTGCATTCAGATAAAACCCAAAGACGGCAGTGCAGCAAGCAGCTGGCAAACAAGACATGCAACGGTGCAGCCGGGGTCTCCCCACAAGACATCCGAAAACATAACAAGGAACAGAAATAAACATTGCAGTTACATAAAAGCAGCCAATAAAAGAGTTACAGTTCACAAATATCCTCGTAACGCAACAGGTTCTACGGTACAGAATGGAAAGCTTATCAACCTTCCCGGTTCATTGGAGGAGCTTTTTGAAATTGGCAGTAAGTAAACATTTCTAGCTTTCAACTATTATTTGGTCATGGAGTATGATCAGTACATAGCAGACATCATATGTAAGCTAGAAATTTACAGTGTATTAGATATTGTAACATGCATTTCTCTCATCATATATTTCATAACAACGCAGGTCAGAAGTTTCCAGGTTTCCATCCTACAAAAGTGGTCAGTAGAGATTATGCTGAAATAGATGACATTGGTGTTATCCGAGATGGCGACCATCTATACCTTCTTGAGATGTAGAAAAATAATAGCACATAACAACCTAACCAGACAACTCAAAGCTTTTAGTGCTCCAATCTGGCAAAAGTAATGGATGCACATCGGGGTTCACATCTGAAGATACGAAGAGGAAGGACATTCTGACATTTTTATAAATTGTTTTGATCGTTACTAACATAATGTAAATGCCTGTCATTGTACAATAAACAGGCAGCCTCAGTGCATGCAGTCATACAAAAGTCATGAAAGCATGTGGGCAAAAACAGTTGCCTTGGTTTTTTTATGGCAAGGGATTTGAATTTGAAAGTGTACATCCGTGCATTTCTTCCAAGGAAAATAAGAGTATGTTGGTGGTCTTAATGCATGGCATTATATTGTTTCTCAATTTCCTCAGGGCACATTCATGGGAATTCATCACTAATGCATTCTCGAAAACGTGAGGAGCGTTTTCGATCAATTAAGATGAAGCAAATAACAAGGGTAGGCTGGCCTCTAGAGGCAGCGATACAGAAGAAATAAAAAAGAGAAGGGAGAGGAGAGTGAAAAACAAAGAGAAAGAGCAGCAGCAGCGAGAAGAGAACTAATCCATAAGGTATGAATTATCAAGTTGAGGTGTTAGTGTGGTGCATAATTAATTTCAACTAGCATACTCGGAAATATAGTTGATTAATTTGATATCGCCTTGTATTAGTTTCTTGAAGAACTGTGATTAAGAAGCTGTGTATACATGATTGGAACTTATGGAGTTATTGAGGAGTGTGCAAAAGAATTGGAATGATTATTATGATTGTTTAAATTTCTATCATGTTGAATAAATCAAATTATTTTTGTCTTTAGTGATTAATATGGCCGTTTGGAATGATTAAGTAAGGAAGTGTTGGAATATTGCATTGGTAATATTAACATTTAATCTGTCCTTTATTAGATACTTTATGAGCATGTACAATTGCTAGTTTCATCTATCTTTCATCATGCTAGAATGTTGAAATATGTATAAAGAAATAGATGAAGGTTGATGTATTGACTTGTAGAATCTTATCTTACAAAGCTGGTATTATTGAAGTTTAAAGTTATTTCGTTCTAATTTCTGAACGTAAGGTAAGATACTGAATCTATGCTCATGATTGTTTTATGATTGTAAAACGGAGTTAGGATCATGAATGTTGTTATGATAAAATAATAATCAATTATTGTCAGTAATGACTAGAGTACAATCAATTTGTCCTAAATTAGAGTTGAGCATCAATAAGAATTGAATATATGAAATCTAATAAGAGATTTATACTAGCATGTTTTGTGAGATTGTCATGTTCTAGTATCATCTTGTTTAAGAGTTTTGTTCTATTATGTGGCTTATGCACTAGGTTTTTCTAGATCAAGTAGTTGCAATCTTATTTAGATAATAGAAATATGGTGAAGTGATTTTTATGTTTCTTTTGAAAAAATTTATGAAGGGATTTGAGGATATGATGATGCTTGTTAAGAATGTATTATTCTGATGTTAGCATGATGGTCAGTATGTGGTTGTGATGATAATGTTGAATGTTCTATAAATAAAAGAATTTGATAACGTCCAAGATACTATTTAAATCAAAAGTTTTGATATTTGTGTACGCGATCTTTTTGATCTCATGACTTATGTGGCAGCTGAAATTGTTTTAAGCAAAATATCGTGTTGAGAGGTTTTATTAGTTCTTAAGGGATTAATGTGTTGTGGTCTTCAAATCTCTTTTGTTGGAATTGTCAACGTAATACCGTAATCAATGGAAGGTGTTCTCTTGTTAAAAGAAAGAGTGTGGTAAAAGTATTGGAGGTTGAAGTCAAGTTGTGCAATCTTTTTGAAGTGTGTTTGACTTCTTATTTTCGCCGCATAAGAGTTTATTGAGCTCAAATGGCAATAATGTATTCTTATTGGTTGAGATTTGATTTTTTCTTCTTGAGGAGGCATGTGCCTTCAACTGTGATTTTATCTTTTGTCGTCCAAGATTATTGCTATTTCTCTTGGTTTTGTGTCTATAGCAGATGGTAACATCTTTCTTTGTGCTAAAATTTACTTTTTCTTACCTCTTCTAAGAAAGGGATAATCAATTTGGGTTGCAAAGTCCTTTAAGAGGTGTATGGCTGCCTAAGGAGTGGGCCGACCACCCTGGGCCAAGGCCCAAGGGGTTGGCGCCCCCCAAGCCGCACCCTCCCTCTTCCCTTTAACCCTAACCCTCCCCTTTTCCCCCATCCACCGCCACCTCCCTCCCTTTCTCCCTCTATGGCCGCCCCCTTCCAGGATTGGCGCCCCCCATTGCTGCTGCCATTGGAAGGAGAAGAAAAGAGAAGGAAGGAGAAGTAAGGAGAAGAAGAGGAAGAGGAAGAAAAAAGAGGGGTAATCCATCATCTAGGTGGTCTTGTCCCTGAGCGCTCTTGATTTGCTTCGCTTCGTCAGTTGAGGCAAGTAAACGTAGCGGTGGTTGCTACCGTTTAACTCGTTATTCCTTCTACTTGCAATTTACGTTATTATCGTAATTTGATACATTATGCCATGATTGCATGATATTCTAAATGTGGTGATGGTAGCAAGTATTGATCTGTTGATATGTTGATAAACTGTTAGTAGTCATATGGAATTTTGCTTAATGTGTGAATGTGGATTATGAAAATAAACATGTGATGATCTTGTGGATGTGGATATGTTGTGAGCATAATGATGCTCCTTTGATGATGGATTAATGTGATTTATGATTATCATATCATCCATATCATGTCATTTGCATATGTGGATGTCGTCACACCTAGCCGCGACCGTACCGGTACATCATCGTATATTGCTGTAATACGATGCACCTCTTCTCCTGCTAGGAAAGAGTGATGTGGAGCATAACATGAAAGCATTCATATGCATTGCATTGTGGAAAGATCATTAGCATACATATGCAATATATATTGTGGTGATGTTATTTTGTGGAATATTCAACTTCATAGTTGTAATGTGGAATTGGCTCATGTGAGCTACTTGTGGTATAAGGATTGTGGATGTGGTCGTGGAATGGGGTTCGTCCCTTGCGTATGGTAAGGGTTGTGGTTGTGGCATGGGATTCTTTTCTCTTGTATTAATTGTTGATAGCAGTTGTGGATGTGAGAAATAGTAAAGTATTGAAGTAAAATCTACATATGTTTTATTGTCTTTGGTGATGATAGTGGTTGAGATTTTAAAGTAGTCAAACAAGATTTATTTGTTAACGCTTTACCGTCATGGATTGTGATTTGACATTGAGGATATAAACATTGCTAATTGTGGAAGATTAAATATTTTATTTGCATTTAATTGTGTATATAATGACTGCATTTATATGTCAATTAAATCTGAAATTGAAGAGGTTTGATTCATGGAAGTTTGTGATGGTTTAATAATTGTGGACATGAATTGTGGTTGTGGTTGTATGGAATTATAAATTATGATGTATAACTGTTTGTAGTTTGAATAGCCTGTTAAACTATTTGCTTGCCGAGATTTTATCTCACCCTTGTTTCCCCCTCCATACAGGTGAACTTTGAGCATGCATGGAAAGAGTAGAGCGGCACCACACTGCTGCACGTGAATCATATTTTTATGCTGTAATAAAGTTGAAAGGATTCTAGACATTTGCATAGCTTTGTTTACATTATCTTAATAATGTTACATTTGTGAACTATGTGTTAGATTAAAATGTTGAAGGATGTTTTAAATATTGAATTGCTATCACTATTCTGTTTTCCTTAGTTGTTTATACTTTCGCTTATATTACCTTGTAAATTGGCTAGTTGTGGAGTGGTTTTAGTAGCATCCCAAGGTAATGTGGGTTCTAAGGTGTTACAATAAGATAATCATTCCAAGATATACCAGTCATTTCCACTATGACTTCCTAAACCAGTTTCTCATGATTGAAAGTGATGCTTAGGGCATTTTGGTGCCTCCGATTATCTAAGCAGTACTAAGCAATGACATATATTTACGAACTTATTTTCGAAAGTCATACCATTATAATTTTGCTACGGTGACAAGGCTCGGATATTCAAGTGTTCCAAAGGAGTGTAGTACTAACAAGTTCAGTAATGGGTGTATAACTAGAAGCTGGAAAGCAACATAAATTTACACATAAAATAACAGTATGCAATTTGATAATTTAAAACAGAAATTAATTTGCAGAAAATGTAGGTTCAACATGATCAAAGTATTGACTCACCTTGGTCACAGTTGGCATGGTCTTGATCATCGAAAGTCACTTCAGCTGCAGCTTCTTCCTCCTGGGCCTCGTACGCTATTTTTACGTTGCACGAAAATTTGGA
Organism: Bonia amplexicaulis; assembly: GCA_036346245.1. Classification (NCBI taxonomy): domain Eukaryota; kingdom Viridiplantae; phylum Streptophyta; class Magnoliopsida; order Poales; family Poaceae; genus Bonia; species Bonia amplexicaulis. Next base: position 6,632,415 of record CM070738.1, on the reverse strand, counting down.
TAAAAATTAGTAAACCGAACAAATTCTCACCAGAAATTCAAATGAGCTTCAAAAAATTGTGCTTTTGGTTCCATTGGATAGATATTGGATTTAGATGAATGTAGAAATTTGGTTCACTCAATTTGGAGTTAGGATGAATAAGTTATGCCCTTTTGAAATTCTCAGCTTAAATAAATTCGAAAAATAACTTAAAATCTGACAGGTGGGACCGGTTACTGACGACAATGTGGTCGTAGCTCCGAGTGGTCGTAAACGACTATGGAGTGGTCGTAAACGATTATGAGTGGTCGTAAAAGACATTGGGTGGAATGGTCGTATTAGATATTGAGTGGTCATAAACGACTTCATAGTCGTAAGCCTGACTGTGTTGTCATAAATGACTACATGGTCGTAAGCCCGACTGTTTGGTCGTAAACGACTACATGGTCATAAGCCCAACTGTGTGGTCGTAAACGACTGCATGGTCGTAAGTCCGAATGTGTGGTCGTAAACGACTACATAGTTGTAAGCTCGACTTCGTGGTCGTGGGCTCGACTACGTGGTCGTAAATTCGACTGCGTGGTCGTAAATTCGACTGCTTAGTCGTAAACGACTACGTGGTCGTAAATTCGATTGCGTGGTCGTAAATGACTTTCGACTATGGCAAGTGAAGGATCTCAAACGTGATCGTAAAGCATTACGATCACGGGCACTCAGCAGGACGGCGTGGTCGTAAAGTGCTACGACCACAACCGTAAAGAAGTGAACGTGGTCGTAGGGTGTTACGACCACGGTAGTGAAGAAGTGAACGTGGTCGTAAAGGTCCTAGAGTAGTCGTAAAAATTACAACATTAGCGAGCTCGCCCCTGGCAGAGGAGACAGCGGCCGGAGCTGAGCACCCCCTACATGGGTTACTCACGCCCACGCCTACCCGAAGACGGAGTCTCGCCGGCCAATTCGACAGGATGTTGGCCGACGACGATCGTGGGCGGCGGCAGAATAGGGGAATGGTGGCTACGGCGGTGCATGGCACCAGAGTTCCATTAATTTCTAGGGAAGCATCCAGGCGGGCGTGGGAAACTACCCTCGGTCTGTGCACTCAAGAAAGGCGGTGGCGGTGGCGGCGACGGCGATCGGCGGCGAGGCGCACGGTGGGGGCGAATTGCAGGCGACAGGAGGTCCGGCCGAGGAGGGGCTGGTGTCGGGGTGCTCCGAGGGTGCTTCGGTGGATGTGAATCGGACCACGGCGGCGCCAATCGACGGATTGCTCGTCGGCCGTTTTGGGGAAGAAGGGACCGCCGACGAGCTAGGGGCGCGGAGAAGTCGATTGCTCAGGGTGGGGGAGAGAGTGGTGCAGTGCGGTGGTGTCGGAAGCCCGGGCGAGGTTTTATAGCCAGCGGGGAAGGCTGGCATCATGCGGGCTTGTTGCGAGGTGCAGGAGCGGACACGCGATGATGTTGAAACAGCGAAGTGGTCGGAAGCATGACGGGAGTAGGCGCGCATCAGAGAGGACGGCGACGAGACGGGCGGCGGGACTGGTCAGGGCGACAGAGCAATGCGACGGGGTGACGCACACGGCGGTGAGCTCTCTGTGGCTGACGAGGCGGGCTGTGGATGACGTATGGCAGCACAGGCGTGGAAGAAATGGGAGGAACCAGTGGGCTACTTATAGTTCGGAGGGGGTGTCGTAGAGGCACTCTGGCCGGCGACTCGGAGCAGGACACGGCCAGGTGAAGCGATGGCGAGGCGACGGCCGATGTAGGATGGCGCATGCGCAAGGCATGGACGCAGACGTGAGGTCGATGGGAGTAGGTGCGGCGACGTGGGGATGACGAGTGAATAGTTGAAGCGGGGCCAGCTTGGTCGGGGTGACGAGCACAGCGGAAGAAGGAGGCGACGTGGGCGCACAGCCTCTAGTGAAAAGAACAGAAGGATTGAGGAGGAGAAAAAGAAAGGAGGAGGGGGCAGGAGCCGGGCCCAACAGCAGAGAAAGGGAGTGGGAGGAAGGAGGAGAGAGGAAAGAAAAGTGGGGCCCACATGTAGTGACAGTAGAGAGGAGAAAAGAATGAAAGAAAATGAAAAGCTTTAGCAAATCCTGAATTTTGGATTTTTAATTTGAATTTCTATTTCATATATAAGATTATTGATTTCAAATTTTGGAATTTGTGCTTTTAATTTAGATTTTAAATTTTCATTAGGATTTACTAATTTCCAGTTTTGCACGATGTTCAAAATTTGAATTTTTATTTTAAGTTTTGTATTCACTTTTTGGATTTTCAATTCAAGTCCTTCTTCAATTACCTAGATACAAAAGCTAGTATTTCTCTATTTCTGATTTTTATTTTCTTCTAATTTTGAATATTCGACCATGGGTTTTGTTTGCTAATTGAATTTAAAAGAAGGAATTTTTGGTTTAATCATTTAGGGATAGAGTCTAATATTCTTTTGGTTTTATTTTATTGACTTGAATCTGAATTCAAGATTTTAGGTATTTTGAATTCATGATCTGTATTGTCATTCTTTATTTTTATTATTTACCTGATCATTATTTGCTCTTGGGATTATTCTTGGGTTATTAATTTGCATAGCATGAAACTCAAAAATTTCAAATAAATATTCAGAAGAAATTTGAATGCCAGCAAATTGTAAGAAAAAGTTTTAAAAACTCCATATTTTTGAACATCTGAATTTGGGATGTTACACCTTATCCGGACAATCATGATTCCGACTCCATTTCTCCCCACATGTATAGCACAGTACATTGGCTCTGCGATGTGCCTTCAGAGCGGTCAGCTTGTGCTTGATTCGTCCATCCTCTGCCCTCTTCTGTTCCTCCTTTGCCTGAGGTTTATGTTCATCTCCTCTCATCGTTGGCTTATGCTTGTCAGGAGGCAAACTGAACTTGGTCTGGTGCCGGTTCACCTCTTTGTGGTCAGTTCTTTTGAAGCTTCGTTTTGGCCCCACTTCCAACTCCTCTTGCTGCAACAAAGCCAAGGCACTAGCAGCAGCGACGTCGGGAGAACTATGCAACCAAAGAGCAGAATGGATATTATCGCGCAGACCCTCTAAGTACTCATGAACAAAAAAAGTCTCATCTAATGTAGGATTGTATAGCCAAAGATGGTGGCGTAATTGCTCAAACTGATTGGTGTACTCCTGAATCGATGAGGTTTGTCACAGAGCTCTCAATTGACATCGGTAATGCTAGTACTTATCTTTGGTAAACCTATGGGTAACCAACTGACACATCTCCCAACTCTCTTTCCTACCTTGCTCCTCCATCTTTTACGGCCATAAGGCCGCTATGCCTACAAAGTTTAGTGTGGTGAACCTAGTTTTCAAGGTTTCCTGCAGTCAAAACACCTCAAAGTACGTCTCACATCTTTGCCTCCACAGCATTGGGTTTTCTCCATTAAATTTTGGAAACTCCATTTTGGGTGTGGGGTTTGTACCAGGGCGAATTGGGGGATTGGGGTGGAGCTGGTTGGCTCCTCTACCTTCTGTGCACCTTTCATCAAACACAGGATATGCATGGGAGTTGGTTGGAAACGTACCCATGACCGGGGCGAGCTGAGGGACTCAGAAGAGTCCGTTGGCATTACCCCCAGGTGAGAACATTCTCACTGTGGCCATGTGGCCCGATGTGGTGATCGCTCGGCAGTGGTGCCTTGTGAAGCCGATGCTGACACTTGGGGGCTCGGCGCTCCTAGCGGACCGTGGGGATCAGGAGTCACCGTGGCGCTCCCAGCTGAGAGAGGTTTATTTGACATAATTAAATTTAAAAAAATTAAAAAATATAAAAAAAATATGCTAGCTCATCACAGACAACGCAAACGAATACGAGAAAAAAAGAACCGACAAAAAAGCTCAAAAAAAAATCAAAAATTCAGAAAAAGACGAAATTATGAATAGTGCAAAAATAAGCTTAAACCAATAAGCTTAAGCTATATTGAGCAGGACCCTTGGTCACTAGCAAGCAGCTTGTCTCTTTTTTTTCTACGGCTAATGACTTTTGCCTGCGGCCGATGACGTTTGTTTGCACTTTTCAAAACAGCAGTGGATAGCACATATGGTTTTAGGCCAGAGAAGCCGTTAGAAAAATCTGCTTCAAGAAATCGTCCTATTTATTTTGATTTTCGGATGAGTCAAAAATCCAAATAAACAAGGTAGTGTAGAAATTGCGTTTTTGTTGGCCTGCCCAACGGACCACAGGCCAAGCTGGAAGTTATCTTTGCGCCATTAAGTCAACATGTTAGCCTTGTCCTCACCATTTGATTGTAATCGGGACGGTCTGGATCTAGGCGGGTTAGAAATTTTGGTTATGGTTGCCTCCTAAGTAGAATTTGAATTTCAAGCCCACGTTGATCTGCCCCGACATTTGTGACTTTGGTCCGGTTCTTTTTCAGTTTTTGATTTCTACTTTTGATTTTTCTATATTAACTAACTTTAGATAAAATATCTTTTTAAGATAGAGTCTTCTAGTTAATTATAATATATAATGTACCGACTTTATTTATATCGGTAAAAATCGTATGCAAATTTCTATTACTCTCTAATCTCTCGTACGAACAGCCTAAAAATCATAAATCTCAGTAAAAAAAACATACCTTTACTTTAAGGAGAGAAAACGACTGGTTATGAATATGACAAGTAACATTGATGAAGGCTAGTCTGTTTGTGATTTGGCCCGTTGCTTACTAGTTTATTTCAACATTTAACAAGAAATGTAGTATGTGTCAAAATGATCGTGTTGCCAATCTTGTTTTAATGCGTGTCACTTATAAACGATGCTCAAAGTGTAGAAGTATAGGCCATTAGCTAAGATTGTACATGGATCAAAAGTTCACAATGCTAGATTTGTAAAACGAATCATTGCTACTATATAGCTTTTTAACAACTTTGTGGAATCGGGCCACGGCAGCAGGACATGGCTGTCCATGAATCTGTGTATAGATTTTCACCCTATTTTTTTTGCAGTTTTTAGTTTTTGCTTTTAACTTTTCCACAGTAACTAACTTTTAAACGAAATGTCATTTTAAGATAGGATTTACTAGTTAATTATAGCACATACTGTACCGACTTCATTTATATCGACAAAAATCGCTCGTGGATTTCTGTTACTCTGTAATCTCTCGTACGAACAGACAAAAAAACACAAGTCGTAGCCAAAAATAATAAGCCTCAGCCCAAAAAATAGACCCTTTATCTTTTTTTGCATCTAGGTCAATTCACTCTCTTATCAATTAACGGTCGTTTTACTGCCCCATGTTAAGAAAATGATACACGAGGATTCATGGACCACGGTCTGCACATAACCATTAACTTCACAAGCATCCAAATAACATTAATCTGAATTCTTAAAAGGCAACCTGTTCTTGTTGGTAGGAATTTCCCCTTTTTATAAGACATTATTAATTGCTCCATTTTGTTGCAATACAAATCATATAAACCAGCAGCAAGAAACTTTCCCAAATAATACATAGTTCAAGATCTCATCAGGCACTTACAAGTTACAGCTAAATTGCTATCTGTCAACGCTGTGAATTCATATTCGACTAAATTTTACTACCTGCTAATGTTGCGAATTCATATCTGATTGACGGACGACGGCAACTTCAATGGTGCAGCTGAAATCAACCCTGCAAGAGCTGCACGGCAGTGGAATATACTCAAACAACGCTGAGATCGCTGCGGCAGAAGCCAGGAAGCCTGATCTGACGGCTAAGAAGGCAAAGCTGGACGAGAACCTGGCCTCAGCCCGCCAGCTCGGAGCACTGCTGCTGCAGCAGCTCCAGAAAGCTTTCGCGTCGCAGGTTGGGGATCAAACGGCTGCACAAAACCACCATCTGAACTTGAGGTTCAGGTAGAATGGAATGCTACTAGCCAAACGAGGACACCTGCATCAGCTGGTTCGGTTGCTCCTTTTCCTTTCATGCATCGGCTCTACAGCTGAAAGAAATCTGAATGTGTGCTGGTAGATACAGACATTTTATTTTCAGTTGTGCATCCAAGAACATTCGTTTCTTCTATAGCCGTATTGGAAGTTTTCACGGCATTATTATAGAATGAAAAGTAGTACTGCTGATCAGAAGGGTTGTGCCTAATAAGCCGTGGGAGTACGATTACGGAGTACCAAACATATAGTATATACTCACCACATAGGCAGGCAGCAAGATCTTAGGCTTTTTTTTCACGTAGCTTCCTCTCCCTAATGGTTTGGTACTGACGATGCGAAGTGTGCAGTGTTCTACTATCATCAATGTGTAGGCCTAGTCGTCCCATTATCTGCTGCCCAGATTGGAGGTACCTCCATTCCACCTACTCGCAACTACTCATGCACTTGTACCATTAGGTTAAATGCTGCACATGAGAGCCTTTCTTGCGATGTCAGGTACAAATTAATACGTAGATAGCCCACGATGAAATGCGGCTGTATTTCATAAATTTCGGCAAATAAAGGTCTTGTTTATCGTTAAATACATAGATACATCGCACACTTTATGCATCATGGATATACATCTGTGTTTAAGACCGTGCCTGTCTTCGACGCAAAAAAAAGTAGGCACTGAAAATACCTAAAGAGGCATAAAAATAAAAGCGAAAAAGATCCTATACACATCTAGAGAAGCAAAATAAAGCAAACTAACATGCAAGCGCAAAACAATAAACCCCACATATTTTCATAAACAACATGCACATACAACTATTTAGATGACTCATTATACACACCTCTAGGCAACAAAATAACACAATAACACACAGACGCAAAACATGTAAACCCATACATCTCAAACAATCTTTTACCAGCAACATGCACATATGACCATGCATATAACCCATTCTACACATCACCAATCGAGCAAAGCAACATATAGATGCAATATGCTAAAACCCCTCACATTTGGAACACTTTCATCAGCAATGTGCACATACATCCAGTTAGATTACTCATCCTAGGCACCTCTAACCGAGCAAAGTACCATGCAAAACATAACCCTAAAAACCCCTACACATCTCAAACACTCTTTTTCACTAGTTAAATGTACATATGACCATGTAGAGAACCCATCCAGCACACCTCTAGTCGAGCAAGTAACATGTGACCGCAAAAGTTAAAACCTCACGCATGACGAATTAACACTTTCACCCGCAACATGCACAAACAACCATCTATGGCCCATCCTACACGCCTCCAGTCAAACAAAGTAACACGCGAACGCAAAAATGTGAACCCCACACATATCGAAGACTCTCACTAGCAACATACATATAACACTTCCTATACACCTCCAGCTAAGTAAAATAACATCAGCAACATGCACAAACAACCATCTATATGGCCCATCCTACACGCCTCCAGCCAAGCAAAGTAACACGCGAACGCAAAAATGTGAACCCCACACATATCGAAGACTCTCACTAACAACATACATATAACCCTTCCTATACACCTCCAGCTGAGTAAAGTAACATGAGCAACATGCACAAACAACCATCTATATGGTCCATCCTACACGCCTCCAGCCAAGCAAAGTAACACGCGAACGCAAAAATGTGAACCTCACACATATCGAAGACTCTCACTAACAACATATATATAACACTTCCTATACACCTCCAGCTGAGTAAAGTAACATGAGCAACATGCACAAACAACCATCTATATGGCCCATCCTACACGCCTCCAGCCAAGCAAAGTAACACGCGAACGCAAAAATATGAACCCCACACATATCGAAGACTCTCACTAGCAACATACATATAACACTTCCTATACACCTCCAGTTGAGTATAGTAACATGTGACCCACAAAAATGTTAAAACTACACACATCTCGTACATTCTTTTCACCAGCAACATACACAAAAGACCATCTAGATCTAGATGACCCATTCTACGCACCTCTACCCTGACAAAGTTACATGCAAGCGCAAAAGCAATACAAGCCTAACACATCACATGCTCTTTCCCACCTCACAATATATACTAACAACTATCCAGAAAATCCCTTGTATACACTGTCACCAGCAACGTGCTGCCGTTGGCTTGACTTTTTATAGTAACTAGCTTTCAAACGTAGTGTCTTTGTAAGACGAGATCTATAAGTCGATTATAGTAGACACTATCTCGACTTCATCTATATTAGCTAAAATCGCAAACGAGTATCTCTTTCTCCGTATTTTCTCTCACGAACAACTAGAATTTAAAATTTTAAACTAAAAGTCAAAACCAAAAAAACTCACCTAAAATAACAAAAGGTTATCAAACATAAAAAAAAAGCACCCCAAGCTCCCACACAGCACAAACCCAGCCAAGAACAGGTTTCACTCACTCGGAACAAACACTGGGCGCAGGCAGCCGCCCTCCTCCCTGGCAAAACCGCGGCTCTGCCACCGAGAGCGACCGCGGCAGAAGCTGCAGGGCCGCAGCCTCTCGCGCAGCGGCAGCGGCAACAGTGTGTGTGTAGTGTGCGGTGCGCCGTCGTCTTTTGCTTCCTTTCCTCCCACCCCAAGAAAAAAAAGTATTTTTTTAAAAAATAGAGTAATCCCATTCCCACCTCGCTCCAGTCCAGACCCGCAACACCGCGTACGCGTGCGTATACCGTATGTATCTACGGTGAGGTGGTGCGGGGCAAGGGTTTGGTCTCCGGCGGGGGAGGGAGGAGGTAGATCTGGGAGGGAGGGATGGGGAACAAGATTGGGGGGAGGAGGAAGGCGGGGGTGGAGGAGCGGTACACGAAGCCGCAGGGGCTGTACGAGCACAGGGACATCGACCAGAAGAAGCTGCGCAAGCTGATCCTCGAGGCCAAGCTCGCGCCCTGCTACCCGGGGCGACGACGCCGCGGGGAGACCTCGAGGAGTGCCCCATCTGCTTCCTGGTAACGAAAGGGAGGAGATCTCCCCGATTCCTCCCCACCTGCAAACTTTTTCTAGCCGTCGGTGCTTTGCCGTGAGTGCCGAGTGTGGTGGCTTGCGGGTGGCTGGGATGGAGAGTATTTATGCGTTACTGCGTATGGATTGGGTCGATTAGTGGCTGCTTTTGTTCGATTGTGGAGCGCCGTTAGACGTGGTTCTACTTAGTGCTTTGCAAACTCTTAGGAGCGTAATTTTACTCAACTTTGGCACATTTGATGACCTGCCTGTGTTTTTCTAGGTAATTAGTGCACTTCGTGATCAGATGTTGCACAATGTAGTACCAGTTGCATCGGTTTTGTTCTATGCGCCTGCGTTGGTATCTGCCCCTTTGGTAGTGACATCATAGTGCATATGTACAAGGTCCAAAATGTGCTTCTAAGTGGCCCTGAGATTGTTATTTCACCACATTTGATTATTTGGTCGTGTTGGTTGGAGTTCTGCCCCTCTTTTTTTTTTTTTTTTGTGGCTGGATAGTTGCTATTCTAGGAGGTTTTGGGTGTCACTAATGTTAAAAGTCCTAGAGAAACATTGCATATATTGATATATTCAATGTTCTATGGACCTATCTGGTGGTAGTGTTGTAATGCATATGTGCATTGCAAGAAATACAGTGCTTTTTTATGCTACAGACCATATAGGAAATTCGACTAATTCCAAAACAAATAATTTGCTAACTGTTCTGAGATGTCGCATGCCTTTTTGAAATCGTCTAGGCTCTAGAGTGGTGGCATGGGTATATTGTGTGTATGATCAAGGTGAATGTCTTAGTGGTCTTGGGAACTGTGATTGAAAATCTCATTGCCATTGTAGTGCGCTTTATTTGGTTGCCTAAAGGATCATTCCTGGTATTGAGTTAATGGGTTAGCTGTTGTTCTAGGATACTTTGGATGGTTCCGATCTAGCTTGTAAAATAACTGGAAATGGTACTGATTTTGCTTGCGCTTACGTGACACTAAGTAGATGTTTTTAATGTTACTATAGTTGGAATGTTATTGCAATTCTGGTGCATTTGATCATTAGCCTCTAGCCCTAAAATTCACTTGATTGTTAAAGATGGAATTTGTATTATAGAAGGTTCTTATATTTTGCACCGGTGCTGATAGCATTATTTAGCACTAGTTTGGAGTTTTAACTTACTAGAAATAATACCCAGCTAGTATTGTGATTTATTTGTCCTGTCCTAAAATGCATGTTTTTGTTCATTGTAGTACTACCCAAGCCTTAACCGATCAAAATGTTGCTCGAAAGGGATATGTACAGGTAATACATCTATCCTGCTACCAGCGATTGTGTGTTACTTGTTAGGTGCAAATATCCTTACATATGTTGTTTGGTATTTTTGCAGAGTGCTTTCTTCAAATGAAACCAACTCATTCTGCTAGGCCTACACAGTATCCTTTATGCCATCTCTAGTCTTATTTCATATTCTTGGTAATTTATGGGCCTTGTTATGCAATATACTTATTACTTAACCAATAAAGATGCCCATTCTGCAAAACTCCCAATTATGCTGTGGAGTATCGTGGTGTGAAGACAAAGGAGGAAAAGAGCATAGAACAATTTGTAAGTCTTATGTTGTAATGCTTTCATTTGTTGTTGAATGTTGATATATTCCCAGTGTTTCTTTAGTATTCCAAGGCCAAATGCATTTTCTTTATCTCTGTAAAACATGTTACAGGAAGAACAAAAAGTCATAGAAGCACAGATGAGGATGCGCCAGCAAGCACTTCAAGACGAAGAGGATAAGATGAAAAGGAAACAGAACAGGTGCTCTTCTAGCAGAACAATCACTCCAACAACAGAAGTGGAGTATCGGGATATATGCAGCACATCCTTTTCAGGTCTGCACTAGTGCGACTAACATGCACGTTTAATAATGTTAACTTTTCTGCAGCTTAATCTGATGATTTACAGCATGTTATGTCCGTACAGTGCCATCATACCGACGTGCTGAGCAAGGAACTGAGTGCTGTTCATCTGAACCTTCATGCTCTGCCCAGGCTAGCATGCGGCCTTTCCATTCTAGGCATAATCGGTATGTTATTATGTTTTGTGTTTGATGTCTTTTGTTGAACATCAAACCTTACTGAAGTTTTAAATTTGACAAGAAAATGTCCATATGCCATTTATACCAACTGTTTCAAATGTAACACGTCGAATGAGAACTACTCTTAAAATAGGAGGATGAGAAGTAGCAATATTAGCCTATAGATGGCAAAGACCAACCATTGGATTAAATGTAGATGGCAGAGACTAAACCATTAAAAGCCACTGACATTTCTGAAAACACCCCTGAATTATTCCACTTTACACTTGCCCTTCTGTATTCTAGTGACATGGACAATTCACCCTGATCTGCACCATTCAAGTTGACACAGCAGCCGTGATTAGAGTTATCATTATTCTATTTTAAGATTGGTTCCTACCAGATACCATGACCTGTTCCAAATGACACATATTTAATGTTTAATTTAGTAAAAATGTCTATTGAGAGGGCATGTTGTCTGATCAGTGCTTTATGCTGTGATAATTACATTAGAAATTACTGTTTGTCTATAGGAAGTGCAGGAAGACACCTAAACAATAAAATTTGGTTTGAGGGAAACACTAAGTAGAAAAATCTTGAGAAGGGATTATATTTTTTATAGTCATTTGTTGTCGTAATTGAGTGGCCTGTAGTTGGCCCTATGTGACAAAAACATCTTTTTTTTGCGCGGGGATTTCTTACAAGTTACAACACTGGCAGAGTTTGGACTTAAATTTTAAATATTGACAGGTCGTTCCCTATATTTGAGTAGTATTTTTTGGGGAAATTTTTCATGTTGATCTGATGCCCAAACTGACATGGTCCTCTCTCTTACACCAAGTGAGTGGTTTGAAGTGGATATGTCTCCTGGGTCCAAAATATAAAATATTAAACTACTTGGTCAATGAGTAAAGTCTATCTCGAGATTACCTCCTGGTGTGCTAGATTGTGACATATAGTGTAACAGAAGCCTGTGTAACTAGGACAAGTTTTTTCTTATGTTACACAAGTAGTAAACAACAGCATCTAATCAGTTCACACATACCACATCACTGCTAAGTGCTGACTGAGGAGACTTTTCGATGATGATACAGTGTAGTGCTAGTGCAAAAACTATATGGTAGAGGGATGCTCGAACCAGAATGAAGTTGAGGTTCCAAAAGAGTATTTGACCCAATTAAAATATCTCAATCAATCTGAGAATCTTGGTTTTCATACTATTTCTAGTGAAGCTGGTTGATGTTATCATGGTGCCTCTTGTAGTTCTTGTTCAGAAGATTGGTATGCTGTACTGCTGGCTTGGGAGGGTTTCAACTGCAGCTTAAATCTGCAGAAGCTAGAACTCTACCGAGTACGACTAACAGGGTACGAGTACGACTGGAGGGACTTCTCAAAGAAAATTAAACCCCTCTTGTATCGAATACCTAAACCTCCACTCCATCAACTTCTCTGGGAAGCCAGTCTATTGGAAGAAGCTAAACTCGAACAAAATAGGCCTTAAATCTCTTCTCAGTTTTATAGTTTACCTTACAAAGGTTTTCTTCCACTAAGCTGTCTAAGCATATATTGCATGGTGGTCAAGTTAATCCTTTATGCTGTTGAGATTTGAGATCAAACAGGCTTCTAACAATTATGGAAATTGTTTTTTTTTCTTACAGTGATGATAACATTGACATGAATATAGAGGACATGATGGTTATGGAAACGATTTGGCGTTCTATTCAGGTGAAGTGGAAATTTTTCGTATGTTCCTCAAATGAACATTAATAAGAATATGACAGTGCATGAATGAATAATACTATGTATGCCGTTTTGTTGTGTCGGGTAATGATTTTGTAATGAGCTGCAGAAAAAAGAGATTGTCGTTTGCATGGAATATGAAACTTTGCTGAATTCACAGCATTTGTAGCTAAAAAAGCATGTTGAATTTCACCTTTTTTATATAGGAATATGTTTAACATTTTACATATTGTGATAAATGCATGACCTAGTCTGCAAAACATGCTTTTTTTGCTTCCTATGATAAAAAGGCAATTAATTTGCAGAAAAGCGTATTCATGTTACTAAGTAATATAGATTATTGGGTTGTTGAGGTCAGTTTTATTCTTCGTTTGGTAATTTGTACTTTCAAGTACTAGCATAGTCATTACACAAATATTTCATGGTTACTTTTTGAGGGGTTTTAAAAGAGCATGCACAATGCAATTGATTACAGTGGTCTACATTATAAACAATAAGCTGGCTTGGGAAGATTCACGTACTATCTTATAGCACAGAAAAGTTTACATGCGTATCTGATTCTAATGCGTTCATGTTTCTCTGAGCAGGAGCGGGGAAGTATAGGGAATCCTGTTTGTGGCAACTTTATGCCTGTAATTGAGCCGCCCTCGCGTGAACGGCAGGCGTTCGTTCCAGCTGCTCCCCTAGAAGTACCTCATCCCGGTGGATTTTCTTGCGCTGTTGCCGCTTTGGCTGAGCACCAGCCACCAATCATGGATTTCTCTTACATGCCCGGCAGCAGCAGTGCGTTCCCAGTCTTCGACATGGTCCGCCGCCCATGCAACATTGCTGGTGGAAGCATGTGTGCTGTCGAGAGTTCACCGGATTGCTGGAGCGGGGTAGTAGCACCAAGTTGCGGCAGGGAAGCGGTGAGGGAGGAAGGAGAGTGCTCGGCCGACCACTGGTCGGAGGGTGCGGAGGCCGGAACAAGCTATGCTGGCTCAGACATCGTCGCGGATGCGGGGACCATGCCACAGCTGCCGTTCGCCGAAAACTGCACCATGGCTCCAAGCCACTTTCGTCCGGAGAGCGTCGAAGAGCAGATGATGTTTTCCATGGCTGTGTCCTTGGCAGAAGCGCATGGCAGAACGCATACGCAAGGGTTGACATGGTTGTAACACGGTGGTTTTGACGCCCTTTCCCTTGCCGCTGCTGTAGGTTCTTCTCCCCCCTGCTTCTGCCTCTTTTTGCCGCCCGCTTTTGGCCTTTTTTTTTTTGTCCCTCTTTTTTGCATGTGTTGTTGCTTCGTGGTTTGATATAGTTCCTGCTATAGCTCTCCGTTGTTATTGCTTATATGTATGTAAAATGGAATATGAGGAAATAGGAAAGAAAATGGGTCACAGTTGTTTCGCTAGTGGGATGCGGTGTGTTTTCGCGTTGAGAAAGCGTATAAGATCTTGCTTGCAAGTCGTAATGTGCGCGTGGGGTTTTTTTTTTTGTTTCATCCTTGTCGGCACGTGGGGTTTTTTTTTTTTTTTGTAGAACCATTACGTAGCTGTAGCATTAGTGATGCACCAAGTTTCGAAAGTTGTGCTTCGAAGAGGAGAAACAAAGGGTTCCAAGCGCATACACCCACGGCCCACGCCCACCCATGGGCTGGCCACTCTATTGATTTTGGCTACGTTCTTTTGGACGTTAGGCTTGTATTTTTTGGTTTATGTTACATCAACTAGCTTTTATATGTATATCTATTTAAAGTAGAGTCTATAAATTAATTATAGTAGATAATATATCAAATTTATCTATATCGATCAAAATCATACGCACGTGTCTCTCTCCGTACTCTCTCTTATACTTTTTTACAAACAGACAATTCAATACTTAAAACTATAAACCACAGTCTAAAAAATCTACCTTTTATCTTTCTCATTTTCGTCTCGGATCGCCGAGTAGACGCGACTTAAACTGGCAAAGGCAAGTTCAGGGTGCATGACAATGGCGCACGCACGAGCATGCGAAGGACCGAACGACAGGGCGAGCCCCACCGGCCAGCCACGAACCAACGACACTTTATGTCCCGTTCATTTCGGCTTGAATTTTCCTCGATTCATATAAGGATTAAGCTATTTCCTGCGAAATTCTGGCGGTCCAAACGGTCAATAAAAAACAGAGGGTACTAACCTATCATCGGTTCATCATCGTCGTCAGAAAAGAAAAAGGGTAATAAAGCAGTGGGAAAAAAAAAGATCGGGACCACTGTATGTTTACTTGGTCTGTCGCCCGTCACCTAATCCCTAGCTGTATACGAAATGCATGTCTCTCACGAACCATGATGCTTCCTTGTTCCGTGCACGCATCAGAGCAAAAGCGTACGTCGAACCCGTGGGCTATGCCATCGTCTTAGCGACTTTTCAAAAGGCGCCAGGAAATACGAACCGATCGCGATCGCCAAGCTAGGGAACCTACTCTCCCAAGTCCCGACCAATGGCTCGTTCGATCGATTCGCCTTTGGCCTGTGCATCTTTTTTCCCGGATGGAGCAACGGCCATGGAAACGAGGACAGCAAGGGTGCACACCCTATTTCTCGGTTGGTTGTTCTCACCAAGCACGGAACAAAAAAATGTTACATCGCATAGGTAGCTTTTAGGGGATCGTTCATTAGTTATCAGTCGTACTATTGTCAGCTTGTTGGCCGAGAATAAAAAGGCAATTTGTCCGGGCTTCTACCTTTTAGGCTTTAGGCTTCGCTCCAAACAGCTTCGGTTTCTGATTTTTTTTTTCTGATTTCTGTTTTTTTTAGTTTTTTTGTTTTTGTTTTTTTCTTTATTGTCTGTGAAGATATAACGGTATTTTTTCTTATTTTTCTTTATTTATTTAATTAAATGGCTCGAAAAAACTAATAGTTGTTATAGTACAATTTTAGCTAAAAACTAATAGCCACAGTTAAAAGTCATAAGTTTCAGTCATATGGAGCGGGCCCTTAGAACCTAGCTTCACATGAAGCTAGCTCCATGATAATTTGCTCACTTTGAGTCTTCTGGAGCCAGTGAAGCTACTACTGGCTAGCTCCACCATCCAGTTCAGACCCGTTTGGCGGCGGGCTGTTGTTTTTTCATTGCGGCTTATAACTTTTGGTGAAATTTTTGAATTTTGGTTTGTTCTACAGACAGATTACGGAGAGACAGATACTCACTTGCGATTTTGGTTGATACAAATGTTGAGCTTTTAACGTGTAGATCGTTTAACTTGTAGACCCTATCTTGAGAAAATATTCCGTTTGAAAGTTAGGTACTATAGCAGAAGCCAAAAACTGATTTCAAAAGCCCAAAAGAACAGACCCCTAGACTTCTTTTATGGCTTCGAAGCCAAGAAAATCACAGCTTCAAATTCACAGTTTATTTTAGGCTTGACTTCTCCTTAGCTTCTCTGTGGCCCGACTTCAAAGCCCACACATTTGATCGAAAAAACGACTTCGAAATTCAACAAACTAAAGCCGAAGTTCGGCCAAACAAACAGGGCCATAGGCTCTAACTTCTTTAGCTCCTGCTTCGAAAATGCTTGGAGCCAAAAGCGTTTGGTCGGCTTAGATCGAACTTCGAGAAGCTAAGACTACTCACTTTAAGTCTTAATTAGGTGTCGTTAATTTCGGCTTGAGCCTTTTAGTTTATTTTATATTATTTCTAAATTTTATCTTTTTCTATTTTTTTGATTTTTTAAAGTTTTTTTGTCAGTTCTTTTTCGTATTCATTTGGATTGTCTATGATGGGCTAACATGTTTTTCTATTTTTATTTTTTTATATTTAGTTACACCAAATAAACCATATCAGCTACAATATAATTTCAGTCAACTATAATATAATTTTCACCATAAATCAATTTATTTCAGCCTAACCGAACGACACCTTAAGCTTCTCTCGTGCCACAAATCTAAGGTTCTTTATAAAAGTGATGTGACTTTTAGTTAAAATGGTATTGTATCGGTGGTTAGTTTTTTTTTTCTGATGTATTAATTAAAAAATAAAAAATATCGTTATATCTCTACAGATAATGTAAAAGAAAAAAATCATATCAAGAAAGCACCGCGTTTACAATTTAGAACGAAACGTAAAACTACAACCCTCCATCTTTTAGTTTGAAACAAGAGGTAAAGTTATAATTCTCCGATGGTCTGCCGTAGCTTCCTGGATAAACCCCGAAACTCCTTCCAATGCAAGACCCGGCCATGTGAGAGAGAGAGAGAGAGAGAGAGAGAGAGAGAGAGAGAGACTTCTTTCTTCTGGCGTAAACAGCAAGGGTCAACGGCACGAGTGGTCTATCATACGCAGCTTAGGCCCTGTTCGCGAAAAATATTCACATGTTGGTGTAGATTGAGCATTTTTATATTTCATTTATAGAAAGATAACTTGATCATGTCACAAGTAGGATGGTTACAGAGCTAACTAGACGGTTTTGTAACCCTGCTAAACAGCTGAAGTATTCCAAAAGGGAAAGTTAACTCAGTAGTACCCAAAAAAAGCAAAACCAGGAGAATTACATCGCTATCAGCCAATCAGGCTCGACTGGAAAATAACATCATAAACAGGAAAAATACGGCAAATAGCACTGCCATTAAGTTTAGGAACAACATACCTTCTTCACTAGGTCCAAATCTCCACCAGTGGCAAAAGTCTCCTTTCCAAGGTCATCCACCGTAACTGCTGACAGCTTCGAAAGTACCTAACCTGATGCGAAAGGGTGGCCTGGGTTGCTACAAAAACAAGTCATGGTATTCCCATATGCACTCTGAAAGAGAAATCCACTAAGAAGAACTTTAATTACATCTCTACATCTTCATATCTGATATGAATATTGCTGATGGACAACTTGATGTTTCCAATTACAGTTCTAATGAAAGACCCAAGCCATGACGAATTCTTCAAGGATAAAAAGTTCCAGTCGGAAATAAGAGGAGTATGCTAAGATGGTTCGTTCTCAATCACACAACAGCAGGCAAAAAATATAGCCTAGATTGACTATCCAAACCATTATAAAACAACATCTAAAAAGGAACGGATGGAGCAATACAATTTACTTCACGCGTACTGAATATTTTTGGGGGCCATATTAAAGATCATTTATTGATAGAAAGAGCCTTTTCACAATCCTGCAATCAAAATGTTTACTACTACTAATTAACACGATTACCAAGAGCTTAGAAAGTCCACTTTCCAGCTTAAATTCATCTGTAGGTTGTAAGTTCAGATTGACGTACCTAAGTCAATAAATCATGATGCTAGCAGATATATCTAAATCATATAAATATTTTGTAATAATTATTCAAAAGAAGCCTCTGCAGTAAATTCTGTGGGCAAATTCTAAACAATAATTCGTAGCACTTACAGAATTCTAAGCCTTGCTGTCCCAGATGCAAGGAAAAGATGTCCATGGAACAAATAGTACCGAGTCAGTGATACATTTAATCCAACTGATGGTCCTCGTGCCACAATCAATTCAAACAAAAATGCAAAGTATGAATTGATGTCCTGTTAATAAATGATAACACAAACGTGTGAACAATGCCCAACCTATAGGTAAAAGCTCAACTACAGCTTGAGCGAAATCTGGACCTTGTTAGCAAAGCGCCTTCCATACGGTGTTCTTGTGAGATGGCATTTGTTCTTCTGCCACTCCTCAACATCAGGCACCTAACAAGAATATTGTATTATCATGGTGGATTTTTTAGGTAAAGCAAGAGCATGTTTCAGGCATTGGCTATTGAATAAATGAGTGTGGACTCTGAAAACTAG
This sequence comes from Bonia amplexicaulis, assembly GCA_036346245.1. Taxonomy (NCBI): domain Eukaryota; kingdom Viridiplantae; phylum Streptophyta; class Magnoliopsida; order Poales; family Poaceae; genus Bonia; species Bonia amplexicaulis. Next base: position 6,613,990 of record CM070738.1, on the reverse strand, counting down.
CAACACAGACAAGAGACAATGGTGCTATGATAGTGCCTATTCCAAGGACATCCAAGATACAACTCAATTCAGCACAATGTCTCCTATCCCAGATTCTGAATTCTCAGTTGCAGACTGCACCACTTCTCGTGTACCAATCAAAACTACTAGCTCTTGCTTCCCTCAAGATTTCAAGCTGCATCCTCCCCCAAACTTTCAGGACCCTAACAGTGCAAAATTCCACATTCGTCGCGGAAAAAAAAAGAAAAAGGAGATAAACGGGTACTCACCGGCAGCATGGTGGGGTCGAGCGCGCGGTGGATGGCCTCGGGGTCGCCTCCGGAGTCGACGGCGAGGCGCGCCAGCTCCAAGACCGGCGCCGGTGGCCACATCACTATCTCATCCGCCTCAGCAGCGTCACAGCCTTCCAGAAGAACCTTCCGGGAGCCCCTCCAAGAAGAGGCCTTGGTGGCAGCAGGGTCGACCGGGGAGAGGAACTAGAGGCAGGAGTGCAGGCACGCCGACTCCCCGGCCGGCACGCGCACCGCGGCGCGCGGGCCGGCGAGGACGGAGAGGAGGTCGGCGGCTACGGTCTGGGGAGACGGAGGTGGAGACGGGGAGCTGGCCGAGGAGAGTGGGGAGGAGGAGGAGACGGGGAGGGAGATGGTGAAGGCCAGCTTCACTGAGGAGGGGAGACCTGAACCGTAAGCGTTCCATCCCCTGTTCCTTCGCGATGACGAAACGCCGAGCATGTTGGACGCCGCCGCCGTGGCCGTCGTGGCAGGCCAAGTCAAGCACGGCACGCTACATCAGGCCGGCGGGCCATGCCGTCGGCCTGGCCCTAAATCCGTACTATGCTCGGTTGGACTGAATTTGTAGTTTACCACTAAATTTTTACCGAAAGGGATTGAAATTATACGGTAGATAATAGTGATTTATTTGATATAATTAAAATTAAAAAATTTAAAAATACAAAATAGGTTAACATATTACGTATAATACAAATAAATACAGAAAAAAGAACCGGCAAAAAAAACTCAAAATAAATCAAAAAATCAGAAAAAGACAAACTTAAAGATAGTAAAAAAATAAGCAAAAAGCTAGAAAACTAAGCCCAAATAAACAGAGCCTACGTGGCGTACCATACGAGGCGAGGCTAAAAAGTCCGGCCAACTCTCACCTCTAAATATTACTATTTATATGTTAAAATAAAAATTAATATAAATTAAAATTAAAAACCAATATAAACATACCTTTAATTAGATGATCTAATCAAGCCCACATACAGTATGGTCAATTATGCCATGTTGACCCCTCCAGCGTCACCAGTGGACCAAAGAATTTAATACGGTTAATTTCACCTCGAATAAGTCCGCCACCACCTAGCCATAAAATTGCTATAGGTACGTGCCCCCCTGCCGTTCTCGCCTGACTCGTTTGGGAAATGGAAACGGCGATGGGCTGCACAAGATTTTTCGCACCGTCTTTAGCATTTTACCATGGTTATTTGCGACAGTTTTCCTAGTTGTTATTTTTGGCCCGTTCGGCAGGCTATAAGTCGTTCGATTTTTCGCAGCCGCTACAATACCTAACTTTTAAACGGAGTATTTTCTCAAGACGGAGTCGATAAGTTAAACGTAGTACACGTTAAAAGCTTAACATCTGTACCAGCCAAAATCGCAAGTGAGTATCGATCTCTCCGTAATCTGTACCGTAAATAGTCAAAATTTAAATATTTCAACCAAAAATCATAAGCTACAGCAAAAAAGAACAGACTCTTTATTTTTTGCGAATCAGTTTTCTTAGTTATTTGGACCATTTCTAGGTCATAATTGGACCATTCCTTTGCTCCTCCTCTCTCTCTGTGGACAACTGTAGTGGCATTAATACCCTGGTATGTCTGTTGCCTGGTACTGATAGCACTGACAATTTTCCTCCAAAAGTGAGTAGATTCTGCGCTAGCATGATAGCATCATGGGAGCGGGTCTCTGAGGCAGTACGAATGCAATAGTCGTAGTACTCCTTTGTTTTTTTATCCTTTTGTTCTTTCGAGAGAGAGAAAAAAAATATGTGGTACGATCAGCACGGTGCAGAATCATCGCCACCAGGCACGTCTAATTATAAATTTCTCCAAACAGACTGCTGAATTTATTAAACTTTTCACGTGTTTGTTGTATTATTTGGTACACACTAATATTTTTATTTGCAACTTGGTTTAGGAAAAAAAACAGATTACCAAACACCAAAATATATAAAAAGCGGTTCTACCAAATAAGATTATCATAATCCATGATATTGCAAAATAAGGCTTAGTCACGTTTCCCTATTAATGCCCCATCTGGAACATGTGGATTTTTCTAAATTCCTATATAAATTGAACTATTTTCTATAAAATTTATGCGTTCTAAACTTTTGCCTAATTATCTTGTACTTCTTTAAAATGTACTTTTTTAAAACATGCATGATTCAAGTATGTTTCCTCTAAAAAGTGGCTTTCGCTATGTATTAGGTATCCCATCTATTTTTTCAATGAGCTTGCACTTTTTAGACCATTGATTTGCTTCATATATGCGATAGTCGAAGTTTTGTCATCCCTATAATTTAGGTAGCTAGCAATGACCCAAAATATATTGGAAATATTTTTCTTTTTCAATTGGGGTAGTAAGCCATTGCAAACTGGTATGCATTCGCACAAAAAAGAGAGTAGTAACTACTTTATCAAAAAAAAACTAAATACTTTCATGTTTTTCACTTTTGTACTTATTGATTAGATTTTCTTAGTGCCTTGTGATGTGTAGTCTTATATTAATGACAAATTATTATCCCAAATCAGGTGGTCAAGTGGATGAAAAAGTTGGTCCCGAGTGAGATGCTCTTGGATAGGCCATCTACTGCTAGTTTGTCGAGTGCCCGTGCCACATTGGTGTAAGGCATTTTCTTTTACACCAAGTGTTGCAAAAGTCTAAGGTCATGTTTAATTCGGCTTTTTTCTAATGGTTTTTATGCAAAAGCTGGTCCTTTTTTCTTTTGGATTTTTGGCTTTTGTTTGTTTGAAAGTCAAAATAAACGAGATGGTTTCTTGAAGTGGATTCTTCAAACCTAAATCCATGTGCGTCGTTCATGTCGGCGTCTCGCCGTAGCCAAAAAGCCATTAGTCGCAACCCAAAAAACACGGTCTTTGTGCGGCTAAAAAACACGGTCTTTGGCTTTTAGCTGAATGACACTATAGCGATTGTTAGTTGTTTTCTGAGACATTCAATTTAAAGAAACTAAAGAAAAAGAGGAAATATAAAAAAACATCGTTATATCTCCACGAACAATGTAAAAGAAAATAGAGAAAAAGAAAAAGTCATGTTAAGAAGCAACACGTTTCAAACAGTTTTTGTCTTTCGAAAGTTAGAAACCAAAATCTGTTTAAAACGATGCTAAGTGATATGATGACCAAGCTGACAAGTGTTAAATCTGCTTTCAAACTCCAACACTACTTGAACTCACCGCGCTATTCGTGCGTATGCAAATCCAAAGCCCTGCCGTGGTTGAAAGACCTTACCAGTAAAGTCATCCGATCAAACACTAAAAATGACAAAATACGAAGTTCTTTAAAGCCACAAATAGCATGTTAATGGGTTTAAACGCAACCTAAAACCAATCTAACCTATATGAGACAAAATCAATTTTCCACCCTAACCCAACCCATAAGAGATTTTTCACAATCCCACCCAATCTAAACCATTTTCTACTTACGTCCCACTCATTTCGGCTTGAGCTTTTGGCTTCTGGTTTATTTTTTATTTTTCATAAATTTCGTCATTTTCTGGCATTTTTATTTTTTTTGCCGATTCTTTTTTCCCTGTATTCGTTTGCATTGTCCATGATAGGCTAACATATTTTTTATTTTTAATTTTTTAAATTTTAATTACGTCAAATAAGCCACCATCAGCTACAGTGTAATTTCTGTCAGCTACAGTGCAATTTCAGCCATAAGCAAGCTTAGGGTCTGTTCTTTTCCTCCGAAGCTAGCGGCTTTTGGCTTTTGCTACAATACCTAACTTTCAAACGGAATATTTTCTCATGACAGGGTCTACAAGTTAAACGGTCTACACGTTAAAAGCCCAACATCTGTACCAGCCAAAATCGACGTGAGTATCTGTCTCTCCGTAATATGTACCGTAAACAACCAAAATTCAAAAATTCAGCCAAAAGCTATAAGTCGCAGCCGCACCCAAACATGCCCTTATTTCAGCCCAACCAAGCGGCACCTTAAACCCAACCCAAACCCATGGGTTCAACCACCTTCCCAACCCATTTACCAAGCTACTTATTCGTAAAACTTCGGTATTTCAAATTTTAACATCGTGTTCACATTATAGAATTTTTACAAAATCGACTAAAAATTATAGCAAATGATTCTACGTGTAGGAGAGCCACTCTATGCAAATTAGCAAGACTAGATGCACATGTGGTCCCACATGCTTTTAAAGGAAATTTTCGTAAAACTTCGGTAGTTGGAATTTCAACCTCGCGTTTACACTATAAAAGTTTCTTAAAATTAATTAAAATTTATCAGAGATGATTATGTGTATATGTGAGTTACTTTATGCAAATTGGTTGGGCTAAGTGTACGCATGGGCCTCACATGCTTTATAGGAAAATTTTGTAAAACTTCGGTATTTGAAATTTCAATCTCGCGTTCACACTATAAAAGTTTTACGAAATCGATTAAAATTTATTGCAAATGATTCTACGTGAAGGGAAGCTACTCTGTACGAATTAGCAGAGTTAGACGCACACGTGGATTCTACATGCTTTTTATAAGAAGTTTCCGTAAAACTTTAGTATTTATAATTTTAACTTTGCGTTCACACCACAAAACTTTTTAAAAATTAATTAAAATTTATTGGAGATGATTCTACGTGTAGGGAAGCTACACTATACAGATTGGTAGGACTAGACATACATGTGGGCCCCATATGCTTTTATAGGAATTTCAACATCGCTTCACACTACAAAAGTTTTACAAAATCGGTTGAAGTTTGTTGCAGATGATTATGTATGTATGGAGCTACTCTGTGCAAATAAAAAGACAGATTAGTCTATCACGGATAATACAAAGAAATAAAAAAGGCATAAAAAGCGCAAAAGCAAACAAAAAAACGAAATTAAGAAGTCAGAAATTAAAAGGTTAACGGAGAAGCCGAAATGAGCAGTGCCACATGTACCGTCGATTGCCCGATCGGACGGCCAGAGAAAATCTGCAGTTCCCTCTGGATCCGCATCTCTTCTGTCGACCAGGGAGGCGACTGAAGGGGGCAGGAAGCCAAGCGGCTGGCTGAGGAGCGTAGCGAAGCACAAAAGCCCATTCACCGATCGAGCAGCGCACAGTAGCCAAGCAGCTGCTGAGCAAGCTCCCGATTCCCACCCCCTCCACCGCCGCCGACGTCCACGGCTCTTCTCCGGCCGCCGCCTCCTGGCCTCGATCTCCTCCGGAACCACCGGCCGCGGCTGCCGCCCCGCCTGCCCCCCCCGCTGGAGATCTACCCGGGGTGGTATTTCTTTTTCTCGGTAAACCCTAGCCTCTGTTGATTTGAGTTTGCCCTCGTTCGCGCTGCGGAAAACCGAGCCTTTGCGCGGGCTGCCGCCCGGCCCTTGTGGAGAGCGCGTCCGTTGCTGTTATTGCTGAGGTAATCCATTCATGGGGTTCTTCCGCGGACGCTTGTTCGGTGGGTCTGCGCGAGAAATTTCGGCGGGCGCGTTCGCCTTTGGTTGCGTGCTTGGGATCTGGGAGATTGTTGGGTTCTCATTTGGAGCTTAGAGCTGGCGCCGTGTGAGAGAACTCTCCTCTTTTTTTGAGACGTGTGAGAGAAATGTGGTGTCCATTGCTTTGTGGATTTTCCAAGCTGTAGGTTTACTGTTTGAGTGTTTTTGATGTCCATCTCGTACTCGTAAGCTCTTGTACCAAAGGTTTCTTTTAGATAAACTGTGCCAAAGATGTCTCTGAACTCTAGGGTATTTTGTTGGGAGTACAGATGGAATATTGGAATACGATGGATAATAGTTTGGACGCATTTCAAGAACTATTTCCATTATTTTCCACAAACCCGTTGCATGTACAATGTTAATTTTATTTTGTCAGCCTCGATGCCGTTTCAGGTAGATTTTTTTTGGGGTATTACAGCGGTAATGTGAGCAACCCTTCAAACCTTTTTTCTGTGGTTAGCATTCTCACGTAATTAACCATTTAGGGAAACCAATTATTTCTATCGGCAGTGTAATACTATGGTATGGTTGTATAGAGTTGGTATTCTTACATTTTCATCAATCTACTTTAGGATTTGGACCTAGGAAGTTAAGAGCCTGTTGGCCTAGCTTTAGACTATGTACTATAAGCTGAAGCCATGGCCAAACAGGTGGGTGCTTCTTGAGATTACCATATAGGTTAAGCCAACTTTGTACTAGAAGGCACTAATAAGCTGAAGCCAATGGGAGTGAGCTTCTAGGGCGTATAAAATGAAGCCAGAAACTTAAGCTTGCCCTAGGCCCTAAAATCTTTGGAGGCTTTAGATTTTTCTCTGTCATCTTCCACTTTTGTGACAGTGGAAACTGTAAGCTTATGTTTTCATATGTTGTTTCCTGTAGGTCAATCAGCAATCTGGAATGTTTTTCCTAGCTGAAGCAAAGAACTTTTGGACCTGGATAATAGTATTCTGTTAGGGACATGCTCCAACCAAGGGAAGCTGATGTGCCTGTACTCGTTGTTGTCTTTGTCGTACTTCCTGTGATAGCTTATTTTCTTCTTGGGAGATGGCATGATGCTGTAAGTACGAAGGCAAGGGTAAGTGTGCTTGCCCAGCGAGCTGCAGAAGAATCCTTTAAAGTGGAAACAATGGCGTGTCCAGATGCTATATTGCCAGGGCCTTCTTTGAGACCTATGCCTTATTTGAGGCCTGCACCTTCTTTAAGACCTGAATACCATGAGTGTGCTACTTGCCATGGCCCTGCAAAGACTCGCTGCTCCAGATGCAAATCTGTTAGATACTGGTAAGATTCTTGATTTTGTTCATTGGTACCAACTAATAACCCCTAAAAATATGTTTAGGTTCTGATAGATGTTTGAATCTTGCTCTATCAAGTGCTTTATATCAATTATAATCAATTTATTTACTGAAAGAATCTATACTGGCATGTGCTTCTTTTGAAATTCAATCATCTGGTCTACCTCTCATTTTTTTTTAGCTTGGTTTGTTTATACGACTATCAGACTATGTACCTCGTCTTCACATTGGAGCCAGCACACGATTAGAGGAAGCAGCACAACTAATGACTTGGATCTTTCTGTAATACATAATATGATTCTATTCTTTGCGATTGATTGGTTCAATTTATTCTTGCACCATGACTTATCTATTTTTTTATCATGTGGTCTGTCTTGAGTGAATGATAATTAATGTAGTGTAAGAATTTTCTTGCCCTACTGTTGCGGACACTTCATAATGCCACTTTGAATGTTCTACAGCTCCGGAAAGTGTCAAATAATACACTGGAGGCAAGGACATAAGCAAACATGCCAGCAATGGCATGGCAGCAGTGCTAGCAGCTCTGGTGGCCTACCTCCCACTGAGGGTTCTGAACAGATGCCAGTCTTGAGTAGCTTGAATTCACCTCTGCCATGGGGTGATGTGCACCTGCATGACATGAATTTTGATACTGTATCAGAGCCATCCTTTGCGACTACTGATAGCTATAATCTAGATAATGATCCATTTCCGACAGACAGAAGCAACACGAATAAATCAAACCAAGGTCTTCATACAAGCGAAAATGGTGCTGCTGTTGCACCTTGTGAAAAGAACAATTACAGAGTTGATGAAGAAACTCACTCTTCTGAGATTTTATCAGGAAATAAGGTAGCTTAGCCAAGCTCTTACAATTCAATTTTTATTCGCTGAATTTGTTTTATTGAACCGATTACTTCTGAGATTTTATCAGGAAGTAAGGTAGCTTAGCCAAGCTCTTACAATTCAATTTTTATTCTCTGAATTTGTTTTATTGAACCGATTACCCTATGCTTTCAGGTTTCAAACAACAGTTCTGGTTCAGATGAAAAGAGTGGCAACCGTGATGTAACTTATCCTCTCAAAAGTACGGTACAACAACCCAATAGTTGTGCTCCAGAAACAAGAAAACGGCCCAAAGCAATCATCACAGTTTATGAACCTGATGTGGGTGTCTATTTAACTTCTGATATGATCAGTTCTTGTGAGGGGCAATATGCTTCTGCCCCGGAGTCACTACAAAGGAGTAACTCATCTGGAAAAACTGGGAAAGGAAACATGATGCATAAGAAACCGCCATATCCATCATGTACAGTGGCTCCATCACAAAAATCACAGGAGAAGGTGTCGACATCATATCAGTATGATGGCCATGAAAAGAATCCTTACAACAAAAATGAACAAAGTTAGTAAATGATCTCTTCTCTGATAAATGGGCTATCTTTATCTTATGGCGCCTTCTTTTATTTCATGTATTTCTACATTGTGCAGGATCTACCAAAACAAGTGTTTCAACAAGCAACAATTTACAAGGATGCAATGGAACCTCAAAGTTAGGAACATCCAAGGTTGAAGTGTTGAAGAAGCCCTCAAAATTTTTCAAAACCAGCCTGGTGGGGTTGATCAATGATAACAAGCGGAGTAAGGTTTGGAATCATCTATGACAAATCTTCTCCTGTAATTATTTCGCAGTTTCTGTATGAAAAGAATGAAGGCTTTGCTTCTAAATTGGCATTTCAGGTATTGTTCCCGTATGAGGATCTTGTTAAGTTTTTTCAGTATGAAGTACGGGGCATCTCTCCTAGAGGTCTTTTCAATTGTGGGAACAGGTATTAAGCATTGCTTATGTAGAATTGTTGTGCTGACTTAAAATTGTTTTTGTTATTTTTATGTACTTCTGTCAAGATGAACAACTTGTAATATCTTCTGCAAATTGTTAGACATGATAGACATAGTAGTCTTTTGGGCTTGGGCCTTTTGGTGTGCTTAATATAGGCAAGGATCTTTCAGGTTGGCCCATAATGCTATTAACCTAACCCTAGACATCCTTGCCTATATATACTTGTATCCCTTGTGCCTTGTAGAGCATCCTACTTAATATATATGCAGTTTGCTCACGTGGTATCAGAGGGTCGTGTTGAAGTATAAGTGAATTGCCCACCTTTCCTCATCAGCTTAAGCGTTTGGGTGAACTGGTTGGTGCATGCAACTCAATATGGTATCAGAGCCAAGAGGTCTCGAGTTCAAGACCGGCCGACGCAATTAAAAAAATTGCACCACTTCTATTCCACGTATTAGGCCTAAGGAGCCTACACGTGAGGAGTGTTGAAGTATAAGTGAATTGCCCACCTTTCCTCATCAGCTTAAGCTTTTGGGTGAACTGGTTGGTGCATGCAACTCAATTCTCTTCTTAACCCTAAATCGCGTTGCTCCTCGCGATGGCGGTGACCCACGCCAACCTCGTCTCTCCTCCCGACGCCGAGCATCTACCGGCGCCGCCGCCGCCAGAGCCGCCGACGACGCCACACCGCCGCTTACCTCTTGATCCCCGCCGCCGCCGCTCCCAAGGCCCGCCTCCGCCGCTCGCCTCCTGCCGAAGCCGCTGAGCGAGAGGTCGCTGTCGCCTCCCAAGACCCATGCCGTGCCACGACCGGAGCCTGTTGCTTTCTAGCTGCCTGTGACCCGTGTGTGCCGCCGCCTGGAGAAGACGACTCACGCCGAGTCCGTCAGTGAAGCCTCTCTCCTCCACGACGCTCTTCTTCTCCATGAAGCCGCCGCCTCGTCAACCTCCATGCTCAAGCCGTCGGTGTCCGGAACATCCATTGCTGGTCCTCTCGTCCTCGACCTCACCTCCGGTCACTACACACGGTGGCGCGAGCTCTTCCTCCCGGCCCTTGGGAAATACTCCTCAAGGAACATGTCTCGCCGACGCCCCAACCTCACCTCCCGACCGGATCCGCATGGGCTGCGTGGTCAAAGCATGGATCCTCGACACTCTCCACCGACCTCGTCGAGACCGTGCTTTGGGAGCGCCGCCACCGCCGCGTCACATGGCTTGCCGTCGAGACTCGGTTCCTCGAAGCGGGAGTCGCGCGTTCTACCTCGGACGCCGAGTTCGCGACGTTCATCCAAGGAGACCTCTCCATCGCCGACCTGCCGCCGCTTCAAGAGCATGGCCGACGCCTCACCGACCTCGGGAAGTCGTCGCCGACCGGACCCTGTCCTCCACGTCATCCGCGGCCTCAACGAGCGGTTCACCGCCATCGGCCTTCACCTCCAACGAGCCGGCCTTCCTCCTTCCTCGAGGCCGCGCCGACCTTCGGAAGAGCTCCACATGACCAACCGGAAGGCGTCTTGCCACCGCTCTCTCTCCTCCGGCGTCCTCCTCCACGCCTCCATGAACCGCTCCTCTGCTCCCGGCTCTGGCGGCAACATCTGGCGGCAGGGGCGGCTCCTCCGATCTGCAGTGGTCGGCGGCAAGCAGCGGCCGCAAGACGGAGGCCAAGGCAGCCAACCAGCGCACCTAAACCCGGCGGTTGGCCCGGCTTCTACAACCCCGGACAGTACCATCCAAATGTGGCTCGGCTCATCCTCCTCTCGCTCCTCTCCGCAGGACGCAGCCCGGCAGCCGCGCCTCGCGACCGCTTCACCTCTGCCACCCCACGCCCTTCTCGCCGGCCAGCACCAGCGCGGACCAGTGGGCTCCTCCGCCACTCCGTCGTCACCTGCGCATCCGCCACTCATCACCCGTGGGCCTCCCCTAGTCCAGCCACCGGCCTCTACGGCGACTCCCCTGCCGGCCATGGACCTGGGACCTACAACCCCAGGGCCAAGCCACGGTCTTTGGCGCCCTCTCCACCATGACGCCACACCCCTCACCTTTGAGTGGTACTGACTCGGGCTACCTCCCACATGGTGTCGACCGGGTATTCTCTCTCACCCTCCACCCTTCCACTCTCCACTCCTTCCATTATTGCCTGAAATGGATCTTTACTTCCGTGACCTCACCGGCCCACCAACCTTCACGGCTCCTCCGCCTCAACAATGTCCTTGTTTCCCTCACTAAAAATCTCATTTCATTCGTCAATTTACGTCGACAATAAGCATTCGTTGAATTTGATTCTACTGGTCGCTACGTGAAGGATCTTCGGTCTCGGAACGTGATCATCAGGTGCAATAGCTCCGGACCGCTCTATCCTCTACATCTTCCCGCCGCCGCGTCCTTCCTCACCGTCTCCTCCACTTCACTTTGGCATCGCCGTCTTGGTCATCCCGGTCATGAAGTTTTGTCTAAGTTAGCAAGGTCTTCTGTTTTTCCTTCATGTAATAACATTTCGGGCCCATCCATTTGTCACACATGTCAACTGGGTCGTCATGTTCGCCTTCCATTTCATGTATCAACATCACGTGCTTCAAAGAATTTTGATCTTATACACTGTGACCTTTGGACATCACCTGTTGATAGTGTCTCTGGGTACAAATATTACTTGATCATTCTGGACGATCACTCACACCATCTGTGGACCTTCCCTCTTCGATTGAAATCCGACACCTTTCCGACACTTGCTAACTTCTTCTCGTTTGTGTCCACTCAGTTCGACGTCACCATTAAGGCAGTCCAGTGCGACAATGGCCGCGAGTTTGACAACTCCAAGACCGACGTTCTTCCTCACACATGGTGTCCATCTCCGTATGTCATGCCCCTACACCTCCCAATGAGAATGGCAAAGGCGGCGTATCATCATTCCATCAACAATGTCATTCGCTCGCTTTTGTTTCGAGCATCTATGCTACCATCCCTCCGGGTTGAGGCATTGAACACCACCACCTATCTCCTCAATATCCTTCCCACCAAGACACTAAACTTCTCCACACCCCACCATGCCCTCGTTGGCTCTTCCCTCGTATGATCATCTTCGCGTTTCGGATGCACTGCTACCCCAATCTTGCCTCCACCGCCCCCACAACTTCGCCCGCTCCGCCCTATGTACCTTTCTTGGCTACTCCTCTCACCACAAGACTCTGCTTTGCCTCGACATGGCCTCCAATCGGGTCTATGTTTCCCGTCATGTCACCTTTGACGAATCTTCCTTTCCATTCGCCGCCCTTCCCTCCACCCCGACCACGACAGACTTCCAGTTTCTGGATGACCATACTAACATTGTGACGGCTCCCATTGGATCGTCACCCATCTCTTTGCCTGCAGGTTCTCCCACAGCGACTCCTCCGACACACACGGTCCCAACTGACATTGCCGCGCCCACCACATCACCATGCGCGGCTCTCGACAACCCTACACCACCATCCCTCGCCGGACGTACCATTCGCAATGTTTACACGGCGTGCAAAATGGACCCTCCACTCTCCACCTCAAGACCTTCCCGGCCGACGGAGGTCGACACGTTGCACCAGGCGTCCTCTACTTCCCGCGTTGCCACACGGCCCCGACGGATGCACCATTCGCCACGTCTATACAAGGCGTGCGAAGGTGGGCCTCCTACCCTCTGCACCAGCTCATTCTCCGGCCGCCTTCCCCGGTAGCGGTCTGCGGCGCCTCCCGTGCTCAACAAGCACCCGATGACAACGCGTCAAGTCGGCTTTCGACCACCGCTTCTACCACGCCGAGCCATCATCACTGTACCTCGGACATACCGCACTGCCCTTGCCGACCCCAATTGGCGGACTGCTATGAAAGAAGAGTATGCAGCCCTCTCACAAAACCACATCTGGGATCTAGTTCCTCGACCGCACAACGCCAATGTCGTCACTGGAAAATGGATTTTCAAGCACAAACTCAAGGCAGATGGGTCTCGAGCGCTACAAAGCCCAGCTGGGTACTCCGTGGCTTTACCAGCGCCAGAGTGGACTTTGCCGACACCTTGATCCGTTGTGAAACCAAGAACCGTGCGGACGGTGCTAGCCCTTGCCTCTCCGTAAAATGGCCAATCCATCAAGCGGACGTGAAGAACGCTTTTCTTCATGGGACTCTATCCGAGACGTCTATTCTTCACAACCGTCAGGGTTCGAGGACTCCACTCATCCAGGGTTTGTCTGCCGTCTAAACAAATCACTATATGGTGCAAGCGAGCTCCTCGTGCTTGGTACGGTAGGTTCGCCTCATATCTGCTATCTCTTGGGTTCATTGACGCCAAGACGGACACATCCTTGTTTGTCTACCACCGCTTGACCGAGCGGTCTATTTGCTCCTCTATGTTGATGACATAGTTATCACCTCCTCCTCTACCGCACTCCTTCGCAGCATTATCACAGCATTACAGCAGGAGTTCTCCATGAAGGATCTCGGTGAGCTTCATCACTTCCTGGGGATGCATGTACAGAAGTTTCACGATGGTCTTCTACTCACAACGCCAGTACATGATAGATATCCTGGAGCGCGCAGGCATGGCCGATTGCAAACCGTGCATCACCCCTGTTGACACCAACCCAAAGGTATCAGCCTCAGTAGGTGACCTGTCGGTAACCCCGCGATTTCGCGGTTTAGCGGGGCCTTGCGGTATCTCACATTCACCAGTGGATATCTCTTATGCGATTCGGCGGTGTGCCTCACATGCACGACCCTCACGAGCCCCCCTCGCCGCTCTCAAACGGATTCTTCGGTACATTCGTGGCACTCTCCATCTTGGCCTCTTCATTCAGCCCTCCTCGCAGTCTGAGCTTGTTGTTTATTCCGATGTTGATTGGGCTGGCTGCCCGGATACACGGAAGTCCACTTTAGGCTATGCCGTGTTTCTAGGAGATAACCTTGTCTCCTGGTCTTCCAAGCGCCGAACACCGTGTCACGCTCCGGTCAGAGGCCGAGTATCGGCGTGGCAAATGCCGCCGAAGCCTCCTGGTTACGCCACCTTCGTTGGAACTTCATATCCCACTTCAGTGAGCCACCCGGTATATTGCGACAACATCATTTCGATCTACATGTCTTCAAACCCGATTCGACATCGCGCGCAAGCACATTGAGATTGATCTTCACTTTGTTCGCGAGCAAGTGGCCCTTGGTGACATCCGTGTACTACATGTTCCCACCACTTCACAGTATGCTGACATCTTCACCAAAGGCCTTCCTTCCTCAGTCTTCCGTGAGTTTAGATCCAGTCTAAACGTCCGTGCTGTGGACGCTTCGACTGCGGGGGGGTGTTAGACATGATAGACATAGTAGTCTTTTGGGCTTGGGCCTTTTGGTGTGCTTAATATAGGCAAGGATCTCTCAGGTTGGCCCATAATGCTATTAACCTAACCCTAGACATCCTTGCCTATATATACTTGTATCCCTTGTGCCTTGTAGAGCATCCTACTTAATATATATGCAGTTTGCTCACACAAATAACGGAGCCTAAGAATCTTAACAGGAGGGATGAGACTGAATTTCGAATAGGAGATATGTTACTAATATTAATTACATAGATAGCTAAATTAGCTAATTGAAAAATTAAAATTGGTGCAAATAGAATTAAATTCTTTCGATGTACAACTAATTGAAACAAGCAAAACCCTTGTTTACCAATAATAATAGCGAAAGTATTAGTTTAAATAAGGTGTACTTTCTTAATTTATTCAAGTAAATTGATATTCAAATATTGTTTGTTTCATCCTCATTTCTGTGAATAAAACATTTACTTGGTTACATGGCAGCTTTTCATGAGGCTATCTGACAATTTCTCCTTTTTTTTGCAGCTGCTATGCTAATGCTGTTCTACAATGTCTCATGTGCACAAAACCCCTGATGATCTACCTGCTTCTGAGATTGCACTCTAAAGACTGTAATACCATATCCCAACCAGTTTTTTTTCTGCAATAATCAATACAATTGTCTATCTTTCTGTGTCTCTGCTCTCTTGACTTGATTACTATCTTCTTTTAGGCTGCTCAAAGAATTGGTGCCTTATGTGTGAACTTGAGCAATATGCTTCAACTTTACGTGAAAGTGGCGGACCCTTGTCTCCAAGTAGAATCCTTTCTAATCTGAGGAATATTGGATGTCGCTTGGGTGGTGGGAGTCAAGAAGATGCTCATGAATTTTTAAGGTGTTGTAACTGTTACATGCTAGATTTAGTTCCTGTTTGTGATTGCTTGCTATTGTTCAGCTTGATCTAATGATAAAGTAGCTTCATTACAATATGGGAGCAATCGTTTGAAAACTCGATTCAAAACTTTCATTCCATATTATTGCTTGATTAATACCATACTTTGTTGAATATTATTTCTTCATGCAAGAGAAGCAAGTTTTGTTGACCAAAAATACCTGTTCTGAAATTAAAAGGTATCATGGCCTTCTATTTTTGGGTATGGAATATAATAGGGGCAAGAAGTGAGAACTAAAACATGGTTGGGTAGGAGTTGATGAACTTTCTTCCTTGAAAGAAACTTAAACAAAAAATTTGGAGTCTGCCCAAATTATTCTTTCATTCTGGCTTATTTTACTTCTGATGAAAGTATCCATTTTTTATGTGGTAGTTGAGCATAACTTACCATAGTTATAGTTTACCATAAAACATGATTTCAAGGTAAATCAAAGCGGCATGGCAATTTACAATTACAATAATTTATGACAATATATATGGTGGCTGATGGTAATATGATGTAATTACTGCTTTGTGCACTAACTAAAAGATCCATATTATCATGTTTGGGCAAAAGGAATCTATTGCTGGCTGGCTAGAGACCTGCCTCAACAATAGACATAGAATGTTGTCCATGTGAATAGTTGATTGCTGTCTCCCATAACCTGGAAAGGCAATGTACTGATGTACTCTGAATATTCAAGAGGCTTTCAATGGGTCCTCTTGGATTCCCATGCTCTTGTATGTTTACACTTTACGAAGTAGGTTGGGGAGAAAGAAATTGGAAAGAAATGATATTGTAATTGAAGTGTTCAAAATCTGACAAAACTATCCCTTTTCTGTTGATCATACATTCACATTTTGTTTATAATTTGCCTCAATTTGAACACTACCAGGCACCTTGTGATGTCTATGCAAGCAGCATGCTTGGATGGACTGGGTGGCGAGAAGCAAGTAGAACCAAGCTCGCAGGAAACTACACTGATACAACAGATGTTTGGTGGCCGTCTTAAATCTAAGGTAACTTGATAGGTTGCCAACTTCTGGGGTAAAATTTCTGATATTTTGAAGAATACTGCTAATTTATTTAATGTTGTGCTTAAGTTGGCCATTTATATTTCTTGTGAATATGTTTTCCTCATATGTAAAAGATGCAATTTTGTCACTTCAGTTTTCTCTTCTGTTCATGTCAACTGTCTCACTAGTTGGTCATGCATTGTGTTCATCTATCATAGACTAACCGATTTATCATGTGTTAATGAAACAAGGTTAAGTGCCTCAGATGCTACCACGAGTCTGAAAGATATGAGAATATAATGGATCTTACTTTGGAGATTCATGGTTGGGTGGAGTCCTTGCAAGATGCTTTGACGCAATTCACTGCTCCTGAAGATTTAGATGGGGAAAATATGTATAAATGTGGCAGGTACTGTAGCAACTAACAACTTGTTACCCATCATTTTGATTGGACCACAGCATATCAAAGCCTCTTAAATCTTTACTGCAGGTGTTCTGCTTATGTCAAAGCTAGAAAACAACTTAGTGTGCATGAGGTGCCGAACATATTAACGGTAGTTCTGAAAAGATTCCAGGTATTGTTATATTTCATGCAATATTGATCTGTCCCAGTAAATGTTTGTATTATGACTAATGTTCAGCCACATGTTTGGAAGCATATGTTCACACTTTTGTTGTCGTGAGATATACGTTTATCAGTATTTGAGAATTTTCACTTGAAGTGACTAATTTGTAATAGAATTGCATGATGTTATGTTCTGCACCTTATTTCAAATTGCAACCAAACTCCTCTAATAAAATGTAATGAAGCACATTTTGGGCAATTTTCTCAAGCATGTGATTCATTGGTTGGATCACTTATTATATGACTCGTGTTTAGTTGTTTACTGCTCCAGCTACACTGCAATCACATAGGTACCTGACCTTTTCTATATGAAGGAACTAAGTGAACTTTTTCTTGCTTCAGTCAGGGAAGTATGGCAAGATTAACAAATGCGTCACTTTTCCTGATATGTTAGACATGGTTCCTTTTGTGACTGGGGCTGGTGATAACCCTCCTCTTTACCTCTTGTATGCTGTGGTGGTACATTTGGATACAGAAAATGCATCATTCTCTGGGCATTATATATCATACATCAAAGATATGCAGGGTACATGGTTGAGAATTGATGACTCAGAGGTACGTGTTACAAAACAGTGAACAAAGATATACTGTCAAGTTTTCTTGAAGTAGACTTAAGAACCTGTATATATGTTAGAAATTATTCTGGACTCATGGAATCACATAGGTGTATATTTATTGTAAAACGAACATATTACGAGATTAGATGTCTAATGAGTCATAACATGCTCTATTTCTCCTAATGCAGTTTTGGTGTTAACTTACTGTTTTGGTGCTTATTCCATACCGACATGTTTTCTTGAACTAGACGAATAACCTATATATGTTTGTCTTTCAGAAGTTATTATGGACTCATGGAATCACATAGGTGTAAATTTGTTAGAAACTGAACATATTATGAGATTAGATGTCCAATGGGTCATAATATACTCTGTTTCTTCTAATGCAATTATGCTGTTAAATACTGTTTTGGTGCTTATGAAGCTTATGCATTAAAATCTGTTTGCATCAAAGAGCTTTGCGATGACAACAACAATTAACTTCACATTTTATCAACATGTGATGTCCTTTTTCTTAGGAGGTTGTTATGGGCTCATTTACGTGAAATGTGAAAAACAAAATCTGAGAATTGTACTAGCTGATGTGGTAATTTGTGTGTTATTGTATGCAGGTCAAGGTTGTATCACTGAATCAAGTTATGTCAGAAGGTGCATATATGCTATTCTACTTGAGGTACATCTAACCTGTGATATATGCACATCTAAATTAGCAGTTCGAATTTTTTGTGTTTGCAGCAGTCTCATATTTATAAAACCTTATTCAGATCTTTTCCTCGCCCACCGAGGATATACATTGAAAAGGGTCTGCTGCCTGTTCCAACATCTGCAAAGCGCCATTCATCAAAATCCTCCAAGGTCTCTAAACAAGAGCAGAAGCAGACAGAATTACTCTTTGCTGCCAATGATCAAACCTATGGTATTTATGATTTTAGACTAGAAGGGGATGCGTACATACACGATCAGCATGCTGAGCTGAGGTCCAGAAATTTGTATTATATGGATGATGCTTTTGCAGACTCGGTTAGCACAGACTTCTCGGAAGCTACGCCAAGTGAATGGTCGCTGTTTACCAGCTCTGATGAATCATCATTTACCACTGAAAGCACTAGAGATTCATGCAGTGTCTTGGATTACGGTGACAATGCTGGCCTTGATCCAATTTCCTCTATATTTGGGCCATATTATGCTCCGGACCATCCTCCTGCCAATTTCGCGTCATCTACAAGGTCCTCGCCTTCCAATCCACAAACAAGGTACTTTTCGGAGAGCACAGGCTTTGTCTCGGATTCTTCCTTGCCGACTCACCTGCGCGGCAATGTACATAGAGGAAGATATCCTGACAGGGCTTGCGCTTCTTCAGCTGAACCTCTTGCTTCAGCAAGTCAGCGAAGCGTGTATGGTAGGCATGGCCTTAGTAGAGATGGTTTTGTTCAAACATCTGGATTTTGTCATATGTAATGGTCTCCATTTGATAGTTTTAGCTGGAGCACGGCAGCTGTGGTTAGCACTGCCGTTAATATCGCCTCATGTTCTTTTATTTCAGATGAGGCATATTTAATCATAGCTGCATATCCTAGAGTTAGTTTTGTGGTTCAGTGTAGCAAAGTAACTAGATTCTGTCTAGATGCTTATCATTTCAGGTGATGTTAGAACGCAGGGACAGGCTTTGCCGGCCATTGTTCAATTCAACCTAAAGCCGGTCAAGCATTTATTTAGTTGTATGGAAGAAAGTTCCATTTGCTTTCACATTTCTAGTATTCCTTGGTCATAGAAAAAGAGAAGAAAGTTCGGCCCCATCCCAACTGCCTTTGGTCTTGCTAATTTTGGTTTGAGCTTTTGGCTTCGGACTTATTTTTCATTATTCATAAATTTCGTCTTTTTATAGTTTTTTTTTGCTTTTTTTTTGCTTTTTTGCCGGTTTTTTTTCGTATTCGTTTGCATTGTTCGTGATTGGTTAATATGTTTTTTTATTTTTAAAATTTTTAAATTTAGTTACGTCAAATAAGCCACCATCAGTTAGTGTAATTTCAGTTAGTTACGGTGCAATTTCAGTCATAAGTCAGCTCATTTCAGTTCAATCGTAAGGCACCTTTAGCTTTTGTTTTTTAGTTGTGGCTGTTGACTTTTATCTAAAATTGTACTGTAGTGGCGATTAGCTTTTTTTTTGTAAGTCATTCAATTAAAAATAAAAATGAGAAAAATATGAAAAACACTGTTATAACTTCAGAGGCAATGCAATGGAATAAGACAAAAAAGCTAAAAAAAAATCTAAAAAGCTGAAATAAGAAGTCGACGTGTTCTAAGTGACTTAACTTTTAGAAGCTGGACGTCAGAAGCTGAATCCACTTAGGGGGTGTTCTTTTTGGCTTCCAAAAGCGGCTTTTGGCTTTTGCTACAGTACCTAACTTTTAAATTGAGTATTTTCTCAAGACGGGATCTATAAGTTAATTGTAGTACACGTTAAAAACCTAACATTTGTATCAACCAAAATTACAAGCGAGTATCTCTCTCTCCGCAATCTCTATCGCAAACAGTCAAAATTCAAAAATTTCAGCCAAAAGCCATAAGCCGCAGCAAAAAAGAACATTAAACGGCTCTTCAGCGTTAGAACACTGTTGATTTGAACCTTGGGCATTTGTTCAGTTAAATGCCTGAAGTCGTTGTCAAATTTTCAGACGCATATTTTCCGAGGAGAATTTGGTAACATCGCGAAGAATCGAAATTAAAGAAATAACATTGCAAAGAGTCAACTGCTAAATAGCATTGATTTTTGTCATCTGGTACGGAAAATAACACTTGCTGAATGTTTCATCATAAAGCTTCCAAAATAACACAATCACCCTTTCTGCTCCAACTCCGGCGTCATGGGCTTCTATTGCCACTGACGCCGTCAATGGCCTTCGTGGTCCTGCTGCCCGTACCACCACTGCTGCCTCCTAAGACTTCAACACCGATGTCTAGAACCTTCGGCGCTAGTCTCCGTCGAGCACTGAGACGACGCAGCAGCATGGGTGGAGCAAAGGGGTGTCCGGTAGCACAGACACCTCCAAAATTTTATATATATATATATATATATATATATATATATATATATATATATATATATATATATATATATATTCTATATATGAAGCCTCTTTTCACACCCGGTGTAGTTACACCCTATATCGTATCTCGAATGTAGGGAGTATCTCGCGAACGGAGGGTATGTACGTGTAGTATACAAGTATTTAAGACCATCTAGGTGGTATGAACAATTTTTGAAGTGATATGTACATTTTTTGACATACTCCTTTTTATGCAGTATATAAGGGTATTTACAAAATACGCTAAAAACTATGAACTCCTTTACAAGTTTTTCGTGTGGTTCACATTGGAGTATCTTATAATTAGTATACAAATGTACCTAAAGTGATAAAGGAGTATTTCAAGTTTGTTTATGTGGTATATTAGAGGTGGGTGTAACTACACCGGTGTAGAAGATATTTTTATATATATATATATATATATATATATATATATATATATATATATATATATATATATATATATATATATATATATATATATATATATATATATATATATATATATATATATATATATATAGGGCAC
The DNA here is from genome assembly GCA_036346245.1 of Bonia amplexicaulis. Classification (NCBI taxonomy): domain Eukaryota; kingdom Viridiplantae; phylum Streptophyta; class Magnoliopsida; order Poales; family Poaceae; genus Bonia; species Bonia amplexicaulis. Next base: position 6,593,070 of record CM070738.1, on the reverse strand, counting down.
CGAATTGGGACACCAGGTGCCGGACACCTAGTCTCCCTACCGTTAGATTGCTTTTAGATGCGTGCAAGTGCAATGATATATAATATCGGGATGTAAAGCCTTAATTATGAATGGAAAGCCTCAATCATGGATGGAAAGTCTTAATTATGGATGGAAAGTTTTAATCAAGGAGTCTCAGGCACCATGGTGCCCCTATATTATATATATATATATATATATATATATATATATATATATATATATATATATATATATATATATATATATATACCCGCTTACTATAGGTTCTAATTGAAGTTAGATTTTATTGTAATTTGGTAATGCACGAGGGAATTAGATGTAAATTGTATTTATATCCTCTTTTAGGTTTTTTAGATAGCCTAGCATCTATTTTTCTCTGCCTACGTGGCACTATGTGAATAATATAGAATACTTTATTTTTATTTTTTCGATTACAAAAAAGATTCACACATGCACACACATCACTATGCTACACACATGAGTGCGACGACGCAGGCTAGGATTAATCTATAATTTCATAAAATTTCTACTAAAACGTCAAGATTTGAACCATAATAGGTTTGAGTTGTACATCTACAACTATACTATGCCACCAAAGGGTGGTTGTCGTGCTTTATTTTATTTAGCTATTATGAACTTTTTTAGTTTCTACCTCAAAAATAAAGTGTATGATTCTCTATTTGTTTCAGCCATCGTGATCATTACTCTGAGTGCAATGATTCAAAATTAATATAGAGTATTTTATATGAGACATTTTACTTACAAATGTTAAAATTATGTATAACGTTAATAGGTCGCATTAATATTGTTGTATTAAGTATAGATATACTAAAAACTCTTGTGCTTTTCGAGTGATATAATAAAAACTAGCTACCCATCCTGTTTCCCTCCGAAAAGGATTCGAGGAGAAACACCAAACCGAGAAGGGAAACATGCCATGCATCTGTTAGGCCAGAGGGAAACAGGCTATGCTCATGGCGTGTCGGTTTGGTCGAGATGAGGGGTGGTGCAGACCTGTGCAGTGGGCCGTGCCGGGCTAGCACGGCATGGGCCTGGCCTCGGAACGGCCCGTTATGGCTCGTGTAATAAACGGGTCGTCTTGGGCCGCGGTCGCGGTGCGAGCCCAGGCACGGCCCGATCCCGTGTCGTGCCGACCCGGACACGTTTAAGGTTTAATGGGCCATGCCGGCCTGGCCAGCCCGTTAAGCCGAAAAACAGAAAAAAAATTAAAAAATGTAGAAAATTAAGAAAAATTGTAGAAATTTAAGAAAAAATTCAGAAAAATTATAGAAAACCGTAGACATTGTTAATCATGAAAATAAATATTTTCAATGACACAATGAGCTTTATTAACTTATTAAATTATATGGGATGGCTGCCTCATTAAAAACTTTACCAAGTAAAAACTCAACTTGAGAAAACCTTGGTAAAGAGAAAAGAGTGCAGCCTATAAAGCTCATTAGTGACTACACGTGAAGAAAAATATTGAAAATCCTATTCATTGCTATCTAGATATAAATTCTCAAAACATTCTTCTAAATCTCTATTATTCGCAGTATGTTGGAGTCTTGATTCAGCTTATTCCCAGTCTTTGACGGTCAGAAGGACTTCAACCATCTCGTTGGAGAGACTTGTTCGTCGCTCCTCGATTATTCTTCCGATAGATCGAATGTCGACTCGAGGAGATCAGAAGACAGAACATCAACACATCCCGCGCTAATATAGATAGCACTGGATATGATACCTTCTGGGTTTGCCACCATGAGAGGATGTTCAACTCCTGCTCGAAGCTGACGCTATCACTATTGAGATAGCTTGATAGGTCTCCAGTTGTCGCCTTCCTCCTCTTGACTGGTATGTACCTGCACATGCACGAGAATCTCTAGACGAAGAACTAAAAAACTTGCCCTATTGCATAGTCCCCCTAGAGGTGCTAGCGACTACCGGGGGTCTTGATAAACGCACATACCCAAACTTATTTTCATATTTATCATATACCTCATATCACTACATGTGTCTGGCACATTTGTATTCCTTGCATTCTTTTGCAGCTTGCCGCATGTCGTTGTAGGTGACCTGTCCCACCTGAAGATTTTACAGTCAATTCATTATCATAAATTTTACAAACAGCATACCTCACTGAATTCCCATAATCGTCGGTCTTGAACTTCTTGTCGAAATCATTCTAAACTGATGATGTACTAGCTCTTGTTCTTTTTGCATCTGTGCTTTGGGTTGTGGATGCACTTGTTGAGCTAGCAGAAAATAGATCGATTGGACCCTGCGCCATCGGGGCTGTCGTTTCTTCTGCCTCTCCAGTTTATTGTATATCCTCCGCAGATGGATACGCTTGTTGAAACAATTGCATAACCTCTGCCGAGAGGCCGAATTCGGAGAGTTGAAAATCGTAGTTCTCCATTAAATTAACTGCAAATTGAAATAGTAAAGAACGATTAACTTACTATTAAACAAACAAATAATAGTAAAAAATTAAACCAACAAATAATAACAAAAAATTAAAATAAGATAGCACTATTACCTCATTTGCAGCTCTCACAAAAATATTTGAAGATTTTTGAATTTTCGGAATTTTGCCCGAATTTTCAGCAAATTTGCGCAAACGCTTTTGGATTTTTCACAGCTAAACCGAGAGATGAGAGTGATGTTTGAGGTATGGAAAATGGAGGCAGGATGCCCCCATTTATAGAAAATATTTCAGATTTTTTTTTGATTTTTTGGCTATTTTTTTAATTTGTTTCCCCCAACGGTAAAAAACGGCTATTTTTTCGAAATTTAGCTGGGCCGAGCGTGCCGGGCCGTGCCGGCACGGCCCGATTTCTTAACGGGCCATGCCATGCCGGCCCGCCGTGGCCCAGGCCCGGCCCAACCCGGTGTGCCGTGCCGTGTCGTAAACGGGCCGGGTCTATAGTGTCGAACCGTGATGCGTCTCGGATAGGTCCGGTCCGTTTGGCCGCCACTAGGGTGGGCGTGTCTCTGACACCACCAGGAGCTACTTCGCAGCCACCGCCAACACGAGCTCCTCCGCTAGCGCCGTAGCCCGTAACTGTCTTCTCCGGTGACTTCCGAAATGCCGCGAGGGCATCAACGTCATTTGACACATGGGAGTGCTATTTACCATAATTCTTACTCTGGTCTCTGCGATGTTGTTTTAAAGTCGACTCCGATTGTGATGTTACTCCTGTAAACACGCATTATGTGGCCTCCTTTTCCCTGATTTCATGGGAATTCGATGATTGTTCTAACTAAAAATCAGGCTCTTAGGATTTGGTCCGGGGTTGCTGCTGCTGCTTTAGGCCCTGCTCAATAGAGCTTAAGCTTATTGGCTTAAGCTTATTTTTGCACTATTTATAATTTCGTCTTTTTCTGAATTTTTAAATTTTTTTTGAGCTTTTTTGTCGGTTCTTTTTTTCTCGTATTCGTTTGCGTTGTCTGTGATGGCTAGCATATTTTTATATTTTTAATTTTTAAATTTAATTATGTCAAATAAGCTCTCTCATTCTGTTGTTTTTTTCACCACTACAAGTGTTTTCACCATAAACCTTCAGCTTTCAGCCGAACCGATCACCACCTTAATTTTTATGAAGCACATAAATAACCTTGAATTCGACAGTTGTATCCTCAGCTGTGACACGACCGATCTTGGGACGCCCAAATCAACCAAAATTTCCAGATTTATTGGTCTGCATCCACCACTCAAATGGCATTCACCCTTTGGCGAAATCTCTACCGTCGGATTGGAAATCAACTTTAGATAAATGTAGGTGAGAAATTTTTCACATCTTCGTGCTGTGAATGAAGATGTATCGTCAACTCTGACGGTACCGGCAAAAGCAATGTCGAACGTTAGGTGCTAATCACTACTCACGAGGACATGCACGATGCTTGCAAACACGAAGAATTGAAGTTAAGGGATAAGTCTACTTTACCTCTTAAACTTTTATGAAAATTTTAAGTTTTAATCTCAAAAATATAAAATCGGATATTTTACAACCCTCATATTATAATACTAGATATATTACTCCTTGAGACCGATTGAATATGGTTTTAGTTGACGTGGCGCCAACGTAGAAGCGATTTTGACACAATCTCTCGCCGCTGGCGAATTCTCAAATGCGCACTCAAGAACACGATGAACACAGGTGAACACTCGATGTTTGGTGCAGCTAAAACGGGGCAATATTTTCTGATATATTGCATGCTTATTTAAAGAAAAGCAACAAGCTAAAGATGACAGTTAGCCTTCCCATAATGCGCGGCATGAACGCATGGCGATCGTGCCATCCCACTGTTGAGAAACCGATGCTGGCGACCAGTCCGATCGGGTTCTCTGCTTAGAACAAGAACGAATCAATCACAGAATCACAGAATAATAGATTGAACACAATGAGAGATAGAGAGAACTCCTGGTCTTTCTTTATTGCTTTTCATTCATCAGGTGTACATAATGAGAGGGTATAGCTCTCTATTTATAGTCTATGGTGGGGTGCCCAAATATGTCAGAACGCTTGGCCATGGGCCCAGTTTCCCAACACTCCCCATTGGGCACTCACCCAACATGCTCATGCCTCGTCAAAACTCCATAAAAAACCCAATGGAAAAAATTTGGAGAAAGAACACATGATACATGTGCTGCTGCGACGCATGAATTGCCTCATTAAAAACCTTGGTCGAGAAACTTCAGAAAAACTCGTCAAGGGAAAAAGAGTACAATTCACCCAAATACATTTAGTCTTCAGGACTTTATTCCTTTGGGTACTTGATCTTCATGATCAAGATTTACTAACGGGCTTGAGAGAATTCTCCCCAGACTCGTACTTCTCTAAGTCTCATCATTCCAATCCCTCGCACACACCTTTCAAAGCTAGATGCGGGGAGTGACTTAGTGAACATATTTGCTAGATTTTCACAAGACTTAGTATGCAGTATTTTAATCTCGTCCATCTTTTGCAATTCATGTGCATAGAAGAACTTGGGGTTGATATGCTTTGTGAGATGACTCTTCACATAGCCCGTTTGCACTTCTGCAACGTAAGCGACATTATCTTCATAGATAATTATGGGGGTTTGCACAATGTTCATCCCACATGACTGCTGGATGTGGTGAACTATTTGGCAGAGCCAAACGCACTCTCGTGCGGCTTCATACAACGCTATAATTTCTGAGCGGTTCGTCGAAGTAGCTACAAGGCTTGGCTTTAGACGATTTCTAGAAAATTACAGTTCCACCACACAGGAATACATAGCCTGTTTGTGACTTTGCGGTATGCGGGTCGGACAGGTACCCAGCATCTGCATAGCCAATCAAGTTCAGATCTTGATTCTTTCTGTAGAACAATCAAATGTCCTTACTTCCTTAGAGGTATCGGAAGATGTCCTTTATGCCATGCCAATGCCTTTTGGTAGGTTCTGCACTGTACATTGCTAATAAGTTCACGGCAAATGTAATGTCCGGTGTAGTGCAGTTTGCTAAGGACATGAGTGCTTCTACTGCACTCAAGTATGGGAATTCGGTCCGTGGCTTCCTCCCCTTTTCCTAGGTCGGAAAGGATCTTTTTTCTTGTCAGAAGACCTTCCGACCATCGGTACTTTCGATGGGTATGCCTTCTCGAAGTCAAACCTTTCTAGCACCTTCTGGGTGTAGGTCGACTGATGTACCAAGATTCCTTCGGGCACATGTTCAAGCTGCAGGCCTAAACAAAACTTAGTCTTGCCCAAATCTTTCATTTCAAATTCTGACTCCAAGTAGGAGCTTGCTTCTTTTATATCTTCTGCTGTCCCGATGATATTCAAATCATCTACATACGAGATTATCTGAGAATCCATTCAGGATCGCCGTATAAATACAGAAGGACAGTCTTCATTGTTTGTGTAGCCTTTCTTGCAGAGAAAGTAGCTCAAGCGATTATACCACATTCTTCCAGAATGCTTCAATCCACACAGTGACTTTCTGAGTTTCACATTGTACAGATTTCTATTTGATCTGTCTAGGTTCGGGAGAGGTATTCCTCCAGGGACTTTCATATAAATCTCCGAATCAAGTTACCGTAAAGGTATGCAGTCACAACATCCATCAATTTCATTTCTAAGTTCAAGTTTCCTACCATTGAGATCAAATATCTAAAGGTAATTCTACTCATGACTGGGGAGTAGGTTTCTTCATAATCAACTTCAGGACGTTGAGTGAAACCTTGTGCTACTAGCCTTGCTTTGTATCTCATTACTTCGTTTCTTTCATTTCTCTTTCGAACAAATACCCACTTGTGCCCTACGGGGTGCACATGGGGAGGTGTGCGGTATATGGGCCCAAAAACCTCTCTTTTATTCAGAGATAGCAATTCAGTTGCTATTGCCTTCTTTCAATCTTCCCAATCTGATCTTTTTTTACATTCAGCGAGCGATGCAGGCTCGGGATCAAGATCGATGATTGTGGCAATTTTCTTTGCGAAGTATATATGGATATTGGCTGTTGTCCTGTTCATGGACTCTCTCGTGTGCACATAGTTTATAGCTATTTCTTCATGAGTCTCTTCTTCTGGAGTGGTTGCTTCTTCTGGAGCTTCTCCTTGCACATTGCATCTTCTAATTGCGGTGGTAAGTCCCTTTAGTTTTTTGGCTCCGATGTGTGCGCACACATTCATGCCGATGGGGATATTCAGATCCGGTATGCCCTTTTCTGAAGGTGTCATACTTGTGCCAGGTCTCAACTGGCTCCCTTTCTCATTCTGGGGGACTTCAGTGATCGGCTGTGGTAAGTCATTCTTATCCTTTTCACCAGGCGTCCCCGGTTACTTAGGATTCGAGTAACCGGAGTTCTCGTCTTCTTTTTTATTTTTCTGAGGCCTTTGGACGAGATTAGGGATACCTTTGGTATTTTAACCCTCTCCGGTGCAGTGCGTGCAGGCACATGCGACTTAGTCACACTTTTTAAATCACTAAAGTGATCAGGCAGCTGATTTGCTAATGCTTGCAAATCAATTGTCTTCTGGACTTCTATTGTCTTCTGGACTTCTCTTTGCTTCATAGTGTGCGGGTCATGTGCATGAATTCCCGTGGCTTGCCACATAATTTCCCGACATTTTTCATCAAGGGGTTGATTTCCTCCCTCTAATGTTGGAAAATTTTCGGTGCTGGCCCTTGCGCTAGTTGCATAGGCGGATGGATGTTGTAGGCCGATGATCTAAAATTGATGAGATTCGCTGCATGTAGGATTGCGTGTCCCCAACATGTAGCTAGCAAATTATAATTTGACAAAGGGGTAGGGCAATAAATTTAATTCTCTTAATTAAAGCCTCTACCAAACCATTCTGGGTGTGGACATGCGGTACCGAGTGTTCAACTGCAATCGCCATGCAATAATCATCAAATGCCTTTAAAGTAATTTCTCTGGTATTGTCCATTCTGATGGGCTTGAGGTGATGATCAGGGAACATATTTCTAATGCGAATGATCCGCGAGATCAGCTTTGCGAAAGCATGGTTTCTTGTGGATAATAAATCCCACATATGACCTCTTCGAGGAAGCATCAATGAGCACCGTGAAATACTTAAATGGCCCTGAGATGGGTTGAATGGGACCGTAAATGTCTCCCTGGATGCGTTCCAGGAATGCAGGTACTTCATCCTTCACTTTCATAGTGGAGGGTCTAGTAATTAATTTTCCGGTGGCACATGCAGGGCACACAAAATCTTTATAATTCGGGAAATTCTTCACATTAATATGATGCCCTTGTGAATTATTGATTATGTTTCTTATCATCCTAAGACCTGGGTGGCATAATCTGTCATGCTAGGGACAGAAGAGTTCATTGCTTCTAAATACTGTCTTCAGGACAGTGTAGGCTGTAGGAGCCTTGATGTTGGTATAATATAGCCCAATTTCTAGTGAAGTAAGTTTTTCTAATACCCTTTTTTCCATTCTCTTCGCGTTTCGTAATGAGAAGGTATTCCTTATTGTACTGTTCTTCAGTCTCATCGTGGAAACCATTTGCGCGAATATCCTTAAAACTTAGGAGAGTTCTAGTCGATTCTGGGTACAATAAGGCTTCTTTAATGACAAACTTGTGCCCATGGGGGGTATAATTGTGGCTCTTCCTGAACCAATTATACAAGCATCGCTTACGGCGATTGACGTAAGGCTGCAAGTGCTCTTACGGATCGAGTGGAAATACTTAGTCTCTCTTAAGATGGTATTCGTTATGCCGCTACCGGCTATGCACAGTTCCTCCATAGGGCGCCACACATGTTCTAATATAAGATATTTTATTCGTATGCATGAGAAGGCAATCAACACATAAATAAAATACTTCAATACCAGAACATATCATGCCATTACAAACTGAATAAATGAATGAATTCTTCAAATATCATCCAACCATCATGAGAAAATAAATGCTAAAGTACCATCCATGCAAATTCTAACTTATCTTTTTAACACAAAATAAATGACATTTAAAGTCTAAATGCATTATGTGCATCTGACTTCTTCTGCTATTTTCTCGGGATTGACATTCTCCTCAAGAGAAATCATGGCATTGGCTGTTTCTAGGTCGAAAGGGGTTGCTGCTGTCGTGATGGTTTCAACCTCCATCAGTGCAGACAGCTGCTCAAAACTCTCCCCCTCAGCCGATGCAAAGTGGGCTTCATGCTGCCCTTTGCCATCCCGTTTTGGCTTGCTAGCCTTATTCTCACGTGGAGCATCTGATTTACCTTTCTGGGCTGCGGTTTTACCCTTCCTTCCCCTTCTCTTCATTAAGAGATTTCACACCTTATGGCTCACAGTGTTGGCTTCATGGCCAGCAGAGCACTCAGGTGACTGAGTGACATAGTTCTTGCGGGGAACTTCGTCCTAAGCCTCTATAACCTGCATCATATCAATCAATTCGGCATACACCTTATAGCCGTCTTGACGATACTTGCGTGCGGATTATACTGCATTGGGGTGGAAGGTGGATAGGGTTTTCTCAATCTTCTGCTCGTCTGTGATCTGCTTGCCACATGGTTGAAGATTGGTACAAATTCTGTGCAAGTCAGAATTGTACTCCCCGACCGTCTTAAAGTCGGCAGACTTCAGTCTGATCCACTCTTGCTTTGCTTGAGGAAGAATGGTGTACTTTAGCCTCTCAAACCGCTTCTTGAGTGCGGTTCAGAGTGCTAGCGCGCTCTTCCCTGCCATGTACTCATTCTTGAGAGTAAGGCAGAAGTGGTGCCTGAGAAAATAAAGTGGTTGATCATTCTCCTTAGTAATGGGTTGGGCGTCATGCTGTCCGCCAATCCCAATAGCCGCGCGGAGCTTCTTAGCTCCAAGCACTATCTCGATATCGGAAGCCTACATCAGATATTTTTGGCCATGCTGGGCCAGCTCCGCGAACTCCCGGTTCGTGATGACAATCATCTAAATGTGTATATAAATTTGCTGCTGGTAAACATGCACGAAATAATTTACTACGGGTAAATAAATGGTACAAAAGATTCTTGTAATGTTCCATAATTTTATGTGAATTTTCTATAAATTTAATGCTAATTTCAGTGATTAAAGCAATTTAAACAATTACAATTAACCAAAAGACAGTAAATAAATACAGAAAATACATAAAATAATAATGGTAGAAATAAATATGCTTCAAATGCTAAAAATAATTCAAAATTTGGATTCCCGAGGCCCTTTTATGCTAGAAAATAAATTTTCATTGAATTACGCAATTTGTGGGGTTTTGCAAATTTCCGTTCTAAGAAAAATCGCAATTTTCTGATTTACCGGGAGTTTTTCTACAAAAATCTGAACCCACGCGTAAATCGAAGGACCTATCGGTAATTTTCAGAATTATCGATACCTTTTTGCAAAATTCTGGACCCAAATTAATGATCTAAGGGCTGATCGATAATTATCAAGAACTTCAGGGATTTTTTCACAAAATTACCAGCCCTACCCCCTCCGGCCAGATTTTTTTTCTTCTTCTTCGACCCATTATCTTTTGGCTCATGCGGCCTTTTCCTCCTACGCCCGACCTGGCCCATTCGGCCATCTTCTCCTGGGGGGCAATAGGGTTTCCCCCTTGCCCGTTATTCCGTGGCGGTGGCGGCTCGAGCAGCGACGCGGCGGCGGTGGCCGCTCAGCGGTGGCCGGGCGAGTGGCGGTGGCCGGCATACCGAGCGGCGGCGAAAGCGGCGGCGCGGAGGCGGTCGGGCGCGGTGCCATGCGGGACATGGGTACGGAGGTTGTCGGCGGCGGCGAGGCGGCGCGCTATCGGGCAAGGCTGCGGCGAGCGGGAAGTCGGCGGCCGCAGTCAGCGGTGAGAGCGGCGCAGCGCGGCCGCATGGCCGCATCGAGTGGCGGGTCGACGGCGGCATGGCCGCTTCGAGCGGCGGGTCGCACAAAGAAGATGACCGCCGGGCGGTGTCCGTCGCTTCAGCGGCGGTTTCGGCGACGCGTGCGGCGTCTGGCGGCGGCGGCAGGTGGACTCGGCCGGCGGGCGAGCCGACCAAGTGCGCCTAGCGGCGTCTCCATGACTTCTAGCCGGAGCGGCCGCTCGCGTTCGTCGGCGAGGAGGTGGCGGTGGCGGCGGTGGCGGCGGTGTTTGCGGCGGCTTCAGGCGGCGATTGGCGGCAGTCGGCGGTGGATCGGCGGGCTTCGTGTCGTCGCTTAATTTTTTCGTGTGATGCCGTGCAGAGCAAAACAGGAGAAAATGATGCTAATTTATCCCGTACAGTGATCATGCAGGATCAAACAGAACCATACAAAATTTTCGTTTCCAACCTACGATGCAATCAACATCTACCCCGTTTCGCAACCTACCGATCCGTATTGTGCTGGCGACTTCAAGTCTGCTTGCGGTAGATTGGGGTGGATTTACACCATAGAAAATCAATCTAGAACGCGAAAAGAAAATACAGATTCAAAGCGATCTAGAAAATTCAATCTGTGCTTCGATGATTACCTTCGTCCACCAGAGCGAAGTCGTGTTGATAACGTGTTGAGAAACCGACGCTGACGACCAGTCCGATCGGGTTCTCTGCTTAGAACAAGAACGAATCAATCACAGAATCACAGAATAATAGATTGAACACAGTGAGAGATAGAGAGAACTCCTGGTCTTTCTTTATTGCTTTTCATTCATCAGGTGTACATAATAAGGAGGTATAGCTCTCTATTTATAGTCTACGGTGAGGTGCCCAAATATGTTAGATTCTTGACCATGGGCCCAGTTTCCTAACACCCACGACCAACGATCTTGCCGCGCATGATCTCGAGTGCTCCTTGAAGACGCGCACAGCCGCAGTTAAACAAGCCGTTCTCCACTACTAACTGAAACAAAAAGGAAACGGCGACAACTAAATAAAACGAAACAGTCAAGATGAAAAATGGTGAGACGCTGGAGTAGCTTCAACACCACAAGCCCACAACGACATGCTGGACGGCGACGACGTCCTGTTCTTCGCCTGCGGCCGCACCGCGGCACCGTGACGTGCGCACATGGCTTGTTCTTGCATGCATATGATTTGTTGGGAGTTCAGTGCCAAAATACTTTGGCGGTTGCATCGCTGTTGATCCTTGATCGTAAGTCGTAACGCGTGAGTTCATGCTGTGCCTGCCATCTGTTGCTCCTATTACGAACCTGCTCGATCTTGTTGTCACAAGTGCAAATTTAAATTAAATGTCAAGTTTTGATTTGTTCATGTGCAAACAGGATCAGGTACCTCAAAACTGAGGCAAAGATCGATGTAAGCTAATTCTCATGCTATGTTCTGATTGATACCACCATGATACGATATTCTGTGGCTATACTAACTAGCTAGTGATATATATTTTGCAAGTTTTGAAGCTTTAGCACATGGTTGAGTTGTTATCTGTACTCACAATTGTTCAGCAGACATTCAGGTATTAATATTAGTCCAAAGATTAGCCGGTATATGCTCTTTAGTGAAGCCATTAGTTTTGTTCATGATTGAATATTTGAATTAAGAGAAAACTAGCTCATTACCATTGTAAATGATAAATTGGTAAATGCCATCCTGGGGCATGTCCTACTGCTATATATCATTTCTTGCGCTGAGACAGTGAAGCCATTTTGTTTTGTGAGGTAGTTAGCAGGTATATCGATCCAATTAATGTAATATTTTCTTACCTTTCCTCAAAAAAACATGTGATTGTTCTAGAGAATTAAACATGGTTAGTTGGCTACAGTGACACATATCATTTTTTTCAAACTTTTTGTTATTGGATATAAGCATTTCTGGTGAGTATTATTTTCAATGAATTACAAGGCCAATAGGCTAGACTAGGATGGGCCAATCTGTGGGGAAAAAAAGAAAAAGAAAGGGAAAAGCTTCGCAAGCCCATGCAAACCAAATCTGGTCCGAAAGCCTGCACCAATAGTTACTAGCGTCAATTTGGCCCATGGGTCTGGGATCAGTCGACATAACCAGTTCAAGTTAGTGGTGCCAAATCTACGGACAAAACTGGCTTAGCCCTTTTGCACAGAGCAATGGAAGTTTTTTTGTGGGTCGGAGATTACACCACATCTGTAGCAACTCGTGCTCAGACTGTTAGGTGCCTTGTTTTTGGCTGTGGTCGATAATTTTTGGCAAAGTTATTAAAATCACGATTGTAGTTATAGAATTGTCCGATTCTACGATCCTATGAAACTAACTCAAATCAAATCGCATCTTGAGTTGTACCAGGTAGAATCGTAATCCTAATCGTAGAATCATGTAGAATTGCAATAGAATCGTGGTAGAATCATGATAGAATCGTAGAATCATACAACATCCATGCTAATAAAAGATTTTAGTGTTTGGTTGTGTCATATCCCTCAATTCAAGTAGTATATTAAGTTCTAAGTAGTTAATAGTTTAGACATTAGTATTCGGAGGTTTGGAATAATACATATTAATTTGATTATTTATTTGTTTTTTTATGTAAAATTATCATATTATGGCAATATTGATAACATCACTCTTCTAGTCGTAGCTCTCAATAACATATAATTTAAACCACGATTCCAGTCATGAATAAGATACATTTATTAATTAAATTAGATGTCAAATGACCAAATAAACACGCATATCACTCTTGGAATACAAGGTAAATTGAAAAAAAATGTTTTTGGTAGATTCAGGTAGGATCTTAGTACGATTCGATTTTAGAATGGGATCCTACCAAAGTGTCTTCGATCCGATTTAGAATCATGATTTTGACAACCTTGGTTTTTGGTCTTAGCACGAGTGTTTATGTGAACAAGTCGAATGCTGACAAGTCGCTTCAAAAAGACTGTTCTAATAAACCACATCGAAAAAACGACAAACAAGCTGTTTTATTTGTTTGCTTGTGGAAAAGCATAAGTCATAAGTTATAAGCTAAAAATAAAGTGACCTTAAAATGGCTTCTTTAGCTTCATCTACAAGGTAGCCTCTCTCAGGCCTCGCTCGGTTGGGCTGAAAAATAGTGACTTATGGTTGAAATTGCATCAGAATCGATCGAAATTACATCAGAGTGAAGATGGCTTGTTTGACGTAATTAAATTTAAAAAATTAAAAATATGTTAGATCATCATGAACAACAAAAACGAATACAAGAAAAAAAACCGGCAAAAATGCTCAAAAAATCAAAAATTCAGAAAAAATAAAATTTTTTAATAGTAAAAATAAGCTAGAAGTTAAAAGTTCAAGCCAAATTGAGCGGTAACTCACGTCAGCTACTTGAGTTATCCAGCATGGTAGCATGACGAGATGGATGGGCCTGAGCTAGAGTTTGCCTCTGCAGCACAGCAGCCCAAACAACGGACAAGAACTGCACATGAACAAGACGCACCCATTATATAATGCATGTTATTTTTATTGTTATGCATGCAGGCAGTACTCCATCTCCATGTGGTCACCTACTTAAACTGCTCACTAGGGGTGCAAATGGGTCGGATTAATCCTGATCGATTCGGTACCAAATCCGATTGGTACCGAATGCGGAGAAAAAGTATGAGTTAGGATATGGTAATAACAATATCCGTCCCGAATCCGATACGTCTTCAAGTTTGATTTCAGGTTAGTGCTACTATTTGACGTTTCATTTTCTTTTGCAATGGTAAAATAAAATATTCCACATCAGCTATTAAGTAGTAACATCAAGTTCTTGACAGTACGTCCTCCTACTCCATTTGTTGTACTGCATGCATTCCTTACAACACAAGTAGGGGTGCAAACGGGTCGGGTTAATCCCGACCGATCCGGTACCGAATCCGAAGAAAAAATATGGGTTAGGATATGGTAACAACAATATCCGTCCGAATCCGATCCGTTTGCACCCCTACTGCTCACACCAATTGTTGGCTTACTTAGGCGTATGCAGGGGCGGAGGGAGAGGCGGCTGACAGTCTTTTGACGCATATCTGAAGTAATTTTGTTGTTGTTTGTGTAATTTGCCTCTCTTATTGAATGTAAGTATAATTTATTTGGCCCTCTCACTCTTAAATCCTGGCTCCGCCCCTGCTTAGCAAAGCTAGCTACTTAGGGCCTGTTTGGTTTGGCTGCGGCTTATGGTTTTTGACTAAAATTTTTGAATTTTGGCTGTTTACGGTACAGATTACGAAGAAATAGATACTCGCTTGCGATTTTGGCTAGTACAGATGTTAGGCTTTTAACATGTAGATCGTTTAACTTGTAGCAAAATACTCCGTTTGAAAGTTAGATATTGTAGCAAAAGCTGAAAGCCATCAGTTTCGGAGGAAAAGAACAGGCCCTTAGGGTCTTTTGTTACCGCAAATGATAAATTAAGTGCAGCACAACCCTGCCTCGGTTGTGTGGGGGTGGGGGGTCTCTTTCGTTCTGTGGCTCTTTACAGTTTTTGTATAATGGGAAAATGACGACAAGAACAGGTCTCTACTTAAAGTGTTTCTTAAGAGGGGTTGTGCACTTGTGCTTGAATAGTTAATCGAAGTTATTAGGAAATTAGCATCTGTTTTAAGTTGCGACATATGCTTCTCTTCTGTTCTCAGAGACACAATACACTTTTCTCTTCCTAGGGAGTATACCAAGCAGCAGGACAGGGTGATGAACTAGTTCAAATGTTCAATCACTTGTACAATTATTCACTACTGTATATATCCTCTTTCCTTTTTAATTCCATCTTGGACTATCAGTCATGATTCTTGAAAATTGAAGTGGTTGTGGTCTTATTGAAGTTGTGTGTCCGTGTTGCTATATGCTTGTGCCCTGATGGGCGTGACCTCTTCCATCTTAGAGGCAGCTCAGGCATTTCTTTTGGGCAAGTACTCTTGACTAGTAAAAACAGGAATTGGTGAGTCAATATATAAGCTTGACCAAATGTATCCAGCACCCAAAACATCTCATGTAGTTTGGCTGGAAAATCTTGTAGAAACATTTCCAATGCTTATGCATTGAACTCCCTGGAAGTCATGGAACCTCTTCTGCTCATGTCTCTGAATTTACCAGTGACATCAGTGATGATAGCATGCTGATTTTGATACCTGATGTTTCAGTCTCAGCTTTATGCGATATACAATATCAACTAGCCACGTAAGCTCGGCGCTACGCCACACTAGCCACCGTGTGGACCGAAGTAAAAGAGACGATAATTCGTGAGACGGTTCTCTAAAAAAATCGAGGACGTACGCGTAATTTCAGAGGAACCAAATGGTTTTTCGCAAAAAAACAGGGACCCGTAAGGACCTGTACGTAACTAAACAAGAACCTATACATAATTTTGGAAACCGCGGGTTGCTATCGGTGAATTGGAGGGTGCTTTCCGGAAAAAAACCTGGCAGGGACCTGTTTGCGAGGACGGAGGACCTCTACGTGATTTCGCAAAGCGCAGGGACTTTTTCGCAAAAAACCGCAAAAAAAGGTGACGTGGCCACTCTCGCTGGCCGGGGAGTCCCCCTCCTTTAATATACGGTTGGAGGGTGCTTTCCGGAAAAAACCTGGCAGGGACCTATTTGCGAGAAGTAGGGACCTGTTTGCGAGGACAGAGAACCTCTACGTGATTTCGCAAAGCGTAGGGACTTTTTCGTAAAAAATCGCAAAAAAGGCGACGTGGCCACTCTCGCTGGCCGGGAGTCCCTCTCCTTTAATATACGGAGTATGTCAACTGCCAAAGGGCATGGTGATGTGGCAGCAGGACATGGAGTTACACCATGCTTTCTTTTTTGCTGATGTCTGTAGCCTAATTTGTTTTTTTTGTGTGTCCCATATTCAGTTTGTTCGACAAGACTGAATATGATCTTAAGAAGATACATGTACCTATGGCTGCTCCTTCCGAGAAAATGTCAAGCATTCAACCTTGGAGAAAACTGGTCAGCATGTATTACTCTGGCAAGTTAGACTATAAATTCTGGTGGTTTCAGATGGTTCCGATGTAGGAGATGAACATGTGTGACTAGAAAAAAAAGCTTCTTTCTAGCATGTGTGACTAGAAAAGTGTTGTCCATTTACAAGAATTGTATATAATATGCTACAGGTTAATGGTCGATAGAGCACCAGCTAAGGTTAATCTAACAGCTGATCATGCATCATAAAACTGATTATTCAATACATAATATATTTTTGAGTAGTGCTTCAATGCTTTCCTCTCTAATAATAGTAGTACTAATCTCAAAGAAAACGAAGAGATAAGTAGCACCTATCAACTATTCATCATACTTTAAAAATTATGCAAATCACTATTGAGAAAAGTATAGAACTTGTCCAAGTCTCAACACATAGACAACAAGGAGGTTATCCAGACGGATACAAAATCTAGAACCGAGGGTATTCCCAGCCAACGGTCGGTAACGGTAACCGGCCAGTTACCGGAAACCTCCGGAAAAACTGGACAAATTTCATAATTCACATTTTGAATTTGTTGGTTTGAAACTTGCAACCGGTCAAAAAACCAACAAAACTGCTAGAAAACCAGAAAACGTAGAGAAACATGGGGTAACAATAATTGATGCGTATTTACTTCATTCAATAGGTAATCTAGTACAACAAATATCTAAACTAGCATAGAAAGTATATTATATAGTCATGAATTTAAATTTATATTTGAAAAATTCTGATCGATTTTTTTTTGGTATCCACCAGTTTTGTCGGTTATGGATAGTTACCACTGGATCAACCACTGGTTTTTGATCCCTGGTCCAGACTGAATCCCCAAAAATCCACAAATGCCAAAGATATCTCACCAACACATGCTGTTGTTTTTTTTTTGGCCCAACACATGTTGTTGGGGCTTCAACATTGCCGTTTCACTGGTCGAATAACTCAGATACCAACACGGACCACGCCGGTTGGCTTCGATATTTGGTTTCAGCTGGAGGGACCACCCTCCAGTACTGGTGGACCAGTACCATCCTTGCTTTTACACATGCTCTAGCCTTTGCCCAGCCAGCCCTCATCCCTGAATACCGGAATATTTAAGTATTTGCCACTCTTAAGATGTGCACTTCATGATTTGCCACTCCATGTCTCACTGACATGTGGGTCCAGAACCCACATGTCAGTGACACATTGAGTGACAAATCCTTGAGTGACACTCTTAAGAGTGGCAAATACTCAAATCTCCCCTGAATACCCTTACCACATCAACTTGAAGGCGGAGCTGCTGCTGATCAGGTACCAACCTGCCCGACTTTTGTATTAGTGATATGTCCTAGAGACAATCATGAAGATGGTTATATCACTTCTATATTTATGAATATTTAAATAAAATGTTATTTTTGTCCCTTGAATAAAAATATCTTTCGTATTGATCAACAAGTATGTGACTTGTTCGTGAAACTCTTTATTCATGTTTTGATGTTATTCTAAATTATCCCTGATCTTATATCATTATGTGGGACGATTATGATTTATAGATTAGCACATGTATTGATTGATGATCATGTTTCACGGATCATGGATATGAGATATCAAATCAATAATGTGGACACGTGTTAGAGAACATGATGTTGGATTGACTCATCATGAGATACTGCGAGAATTGTTATATTCTTAAGTGTCATCCGTTGGTTTCATGCATAGTGTATATAGGATCCTTAGACCTGAGGTCGTCATTGTTTCCTACATGTGTAATAGTTTGCTTCGGGGTTACCAAACACTATTCTGTAACTGAGTGGTAATGAATGTAGTTTTCGGATTTGCTATGAAATATACAGAGGAATATGAGCAATCAAGATGGAATTTGCCCCTCCTATATAACTAGAGAGATATGTTTGGGCTCATCGATGTGGTTGAATTAAGAAAGTGCATGACCAGGCCAAATGTGGCTGAGGAGTTAATCACAACTGAGTAATCCACTACAGATTCGAGTGAAGAATCGAGCTATCATAGAATGGCACGTTTCTCGCCTTGAGTTTGATCTGGTATTATGAGGCACAGGGATCGGTACATAAGCACTATATAGGTTCGTCCGATATGATCTTTATGTGTGTTTGGGAGTTGTTATGTTCTGCTAGGGACCGCTACTGACTTATGGGCCGGAAAGGAGTTTTCGTCCCATGGCCAAATACACATGAACCTATAGGGTCACACACTTAATTGGCTGGAACGATAAGGAGTCGAATGATAGTTTCCGAGTGGGATTCGATCTCTACTCGTATCGGATATAGATCCAATTGGAGGCTATATAAGGAGAGGTGCGAGGGCTGAGGGATGAATCCCGAAAACACACATGTCGAAACCCTAGCCGCCACCTCTCATATCTCATGTCGTGCACGCTAGTGCTAGTACATCGACGCACTGTGCTCCATCCCTAGACGTGTAGATTTCGGTAGAGGCGCTACTGTGACTACGACGCTGATCGGAACGACCACGAGGAGGAGGCGTTTGAACGGAGGACGTTCGACTACTACCGCTACACCGACGCGCTCTTGAAAGATCAAGCTCCGTTTAAATTGGTTTTGGTGTTAATGACAAATGACATTATGAGATTTTGATGTTAATGACAAATACTTTTATAATATTTTGGTGACAATGACAAATGCACATATGAGACTAATATGCTTGTTTAAGATTATTTATGTTTAGTCTCATTTGGATGGAAAGGTGAAATCAAAGAGGTATGCATTCAAATCACTTTCTCATTTACTAATGCATTCCTTAGATCCAAAATATAGATTGAACTCTTCAAATAGTCCAAAATGAATATGTGCATGTGTCTTTCTTTATATACACTTGTATGCACACATTTAGGGGGAGTTCACTCTATGTTTTGTAGTTTCATTAGTATTGATCCATGTTTTCTTTTCCATATATATTGGGATCAAACTAGAATCATGCATTCATTAAAATCGCTTTAAAAGCCAAATCGCTGCTCTGTCGAAGAGCGGTAGTACTGCAGAGGAACAGTACTACGGCGCCCTAAGCTCGGGAGGTAGAGCGGAGCCTTTTTCCAGAGCGCCAAAATTGGGACTTTGAGTTCGCCCGAGCGGTAGTACAGCGCCGACTTTATGGAACTACCATGGCGGTAGTACCTGGTTTACAACGTCGGTAGTACCGCACCGAAAATCCAACGGTCATTGCAGAGGCTCGACATAGCCGTTACGTCGTGTCGATAGGAAGCGGTAGTACCGCACCGACTCTGGAACTACCAAGAGCGGAACTACGGACCTTAGATGGCGGTAGTACCGCACTTTGAATTCAAATGGTTTTATATTCAATTTATTATCTCATTATTTGTTGAGATTGTCATCAATTACCAAAAGGGAAAGATTAAGAAACTAGTCCCTCCATTATGAGTTAATGGTGAGTTTTGGTAATTAATGACAATCACATTGTGGGACTAATATTTTCTATGAGTTGGATAAATAGGTTAGGTTCCATGATGACGACGACTTTAGATGACTTCATGAGTTGAAGGTTATCAAGAAGAGGATACATCATGTGTTGATGCACATCAAGATTCCGAAGTGAAGATGTTCATGTGTTGATCATCAAGTCAAGGAAGACCATCATGTGTTGATGGAGTTGAGAGAAGGATGCATCATGAATTGATGCATATCAAGATGATGACCCAAGGCAAAGGTATGACTAGCTAGGGCTAAGGATGTGTTCCTAGTCTTTTACCGGTCTTGGTGTTTGGTTGAAAGACCGGATTGCTAGTATAGATTGCCGTACTATTAAGAGGGGTCATGTCTAGTAGTTTGAGTCTCATCATGTGTTGATGGCTCAACCTCACTTGCTCTAGCTCATCTTGGCATGAGGCTTGCATTTGCGAATGTGTTTTGCAAATGGTTGAAGCTCATGTGGCCAATCCTTGTAACATGTGACTATACTTTGCAAATGTGTTTTGCAAAAGGTTGAAGTCCATGTACCTACTCCTTGTGACATGATCTAAGTTTGCAAATGTGTTTTGCAAAAGTTGGAGATCATGTATTATCCTTTGGCATGGTCTAATATTATTTGTTGCTATTTCCTTTGACATTAGACCATGGTAGTGACTCTTTGGATGTCTTATAATTTCTGCATTGATCTAATGTGTTTGAGATCATGCAAATAGATGGGTTATGTAGCCCTCTGAATAAGCTTTCCATAGAGTCCAAGATCACTCAATTCCGACATCGGAGTCAAAAGTTATGACCGTTTTCGAGTGTCGTCTCGTGCTGAAAACCGAAACGGAAGTACCGCCCGAACTGCGGTAGTTCCGAAAATCGATAGTACCGCCCGTAATCGCGGTAGTTCGGAATGATGAATAACGGCTATTTTCTAGCCGTTATGATGGTGATGTAGTACCGCTCCTATAAGTCTGATAGTTAGGAAAATCTGCTTTTGACTCCAACGGCTAGTTTTGAGGTGTGGGCTATAAATACTCCCTTGTGGCCGGTTGGGACAAGGCTTTTGGCACTCCATTTCACTCTTTTGAGCTAGTGTGAGCTTCTCCTCTCATTTGTGCATGTGTTGCACTTTGTGAGCAAGGAGAGAGGTCTCTAGTTGCATGTGTTGCATCTAGAGGTGGATTTTGTATCCACTTGAGCTTGTGCATTTGTTGCACGTGGTGAGAGTCAAGCAAGGGGCTTGACTTATTACTCTTGGAGTTTGCCGACTCCTAGACGGCGTTGGAGGCGTCGTGCTCGGTGATCTTCTCAAAGAAGCTTGTGAGAAGGCCGGCGTGTGTGAAGGTTGGAGCTCACCTACCGGAGCGGGAAAGAGCTACCACTAGTGGATTGAGGTGTTTCGGCTTAATTGTGGAGCCGGTCCAATTCGTTTGGGCTAACCTCAACGTGGATTAGGGGAGAGCGGCAACTCTCCGAACACCACGGTAAAAAGAGACCGTGTCAAATTGTGGTTTGTTTCCTTGTTCCCTATTTACATTCAAGCAATTTACATTCATAGAATTAAATTGATTGCTTGTGTACCTAGGATTGCAAACCTTGACCTAGGCTAGAATTGTTGGTGCACTTAGGCGAATTTACTTGTTGTAGGCGCTATTTGAGCTAAACCAAATTGATTTAAGCTTCCGCATTGTATAGTTGGTTTAGGCAAATAGAAAAGGTCTTGAATTGCTAGTATTAATTTGTAGAGAACTTTTAAGACCGCCTATTCACCCCCCTCTAGTCGGCCACCTCGATCTTACAAGTGGTATCAGAGCTTGGTCTCTCATATATTAGACTTAACCGTCTAGAGAGTAAAGGATGGCGACTAGTGGGTTTGTGCACCTAGATGAACCACCTCACTTTAATGGTCAAAATTATGATAATTGGAAAATCCGCATGATTTGTTATTTTAAGGCCATGAGCCTAATTATATGGCGGATTGTAGATGTGGGCTTTTCTCCTCCAAAGAATCCTCTTGCTCCAACAATTGAGGATGAGAAATGCTCACATCTCGACGCTCAAGCAACTAACGCTTTATTTAGTGCTTTGAGTGTAGAGGTGTTCAACACAATATGCAATCTCAATAGCGCTCATGATATGTGGATGAAAATTCAAGACAAATATAAAATATCCACATCAAGTGATGAAGATTGCATACAAGAGTGGATGTCGGGAGAAGAATGCTCAACTTTTAGCTCCGACGATGATGAATCCACCATTCCCTCCACATCAACTCAATGCCTCATGGCAAAAGGTAACAAGAAGGTAAATTTCGATGATAATCATGATGAACCTTCATATGATGAGTTGATGGACATGTTAGAACAATTAAATGAATTTCTTGGAAAGGAGAAAGCTAAATTTAAGGTTTTGAAGAAAGAATATGTCTCTCTTCAAAATAATTATGATGTGTTAAAAGAGGAACATGAAATTCTCCTTCTCAAGGAATATTCTAAACCAAATGTGGATATAGGCATAACTTGTAATTTAATAGATGATTTGCCATGTATAAGTTCTACTTCTTGCAATTCATCTAAAATTGATATATCCACCTCATGTGAGGATTTATTAGATGATATACCATGCTTAGCTCCTAGCTCTTGCAATTCATCTAAAATTAGCGTATCAACATCATGTGATGATTTGCTAGAAATTCCTTGTTGCTCAGAAATAGATGCTATCACTTCCTCTATGCATGTTGAGACTAATCTTGTAGAGGAAAACAAAGAGCTCAAGGCCCAAGTCACAACTTTGAAAAATGACTTGGAAAAGAGTTATAAAGGGAAGGCCTCTCTTGACAAAATTTTGGGTAGTCAAAAATTGTCAAATGACAAGAGAGGTATAAGTTTCATCTCCAAGAAGGAGAATAGCAAGACAAGGCACAATGCAAGACACACGAAGAAAGTCAAGTGCCATGGTTGCAATAAGACGGGTCACTTCGCCTCTAAGAGCCCCAACAAGATGGAAAACAAGATAAATCCATCAATAAAGAGGCAAACCGGCAACAAGCAAGGCAAGAAAATAAGAAGAGGTCATAATTGCCGTACTTGCTATAATTGCCGGGAAAAGGGACATCTTAGTAAGGATTGTCCCAAAGGTATCATTCCTAAGCCTTCTCTATTCAATGAACAATATTTGCTTAGGAAAGATAAAAATAGCAATGTGTTTGCTATAAATGTTAGTTCACAAAAATTAAATGTTAGGGCCATTTGGGTGCCCAAATGTATTGTGACTAACATTAATGGACCCAACCAAGTTTTGGGTACCAAAATGTGCTTAAAAGCTTAATAGGTACTTGGAGATGCATTGGAGACTTGACTAATTGATAAAGAGGTGAATTTCACCATATGCAAAATGGAAGCCAAGTTTGAGGATAATCTTGCCATATCATCAACCAATGACATTCCGGTAACACGTATCTACATTCATGTATTAAGCCCCTAGCCTTGTGTAGGTTGCATTTAATGAAAATCATTTAAAAGGGGTGCTCTTGCTCTTGTGGTTAAATTTCATTATTATAATCTTGACCAAGATGTAAGTGGCACATTAAGGGAGAGTGCTAAATCATATCCATGTATATCACATCCCTAAGTGTGCCCATATTAATTAAGTGCTAGAATTATTTTTCAAAATTGAGCCATTTAGCCAAAAGTCAAAATCTTGAAATAATAAGTATATCTTTGAAAATCTAGTTGAAAAATGTACACAAATGCATTTCAAAGGTTTTACAAAGGTTTTGGCTTTACAAAAACTTATTTCAAGTAAAATTGAGTTTGCAACCCAAAACTATCAATCTAGTATCTTGTTCTGGCTTTAAACTAAAAAATTTGCTAAAATCAATTCTAAAAGGAATTTGAAAATGTGTTCAATACCAAAAACCTAGAGTTGGCTATTTCAAACATTTTTGGTATTCAAAAGTTTTCCAAAAAGCCAACTAATCAAAAGTTATTTGGTTTTGAAACTCATCCAAAATATTGAGTTGACCTATGTGGTCACTATCTAGCACTTAAGTGAGTTTTGCCATTTGAGCTTAATCTATTGACATATATTAGCTCACAAGGGTATTTACAACTCATACATATAATTGAATGTTTAAAAATACCCCCAAATGCTTATTTTTGCATTCTTGCGAAAATTATTGAAAATGAGCTTGTTTTGGAAAATTAAAAGCTTAATTTGTTAAAAACTATATTAAAAAGAATTTTAAATCTTGGCCTATAGTTGGAAATGCTCCACAAGTAGTGTTTATTTCTGTGTGAAAAACTTTGGAGCAATATACAACAATATATCAAACCTCTCCTCTGAAAATCCAATTCTCGGATGTTCCCGAATTTTTGAACTACCTAATCGGTCATGCGGTACTTCCGGTTGTCGGAACTACCGGCAGTGAAAATGCGGTACTTCCGATATTTCTGGAGTGGCTGATTTGATTCAAAACTTGATTTCTTAATTCCTCAGCCATTTCATTTGTTCCTCTTGGTCAAGTTGATCCTTGTTAATCACAGCTAGTTACCCTCAAGTATTTATTGGCTCCATATGCCATTCTTTGCTCCTACCTTGATTCTTTTTCATTAAAATGGCATCCTCTTTAAAGAGTGGTAGATCTTAAGTCATCTTGACCTAAACCTGTGCTTCACTCCTATCCTTACAAGTGACATCATCCATATCCTTCAAGTGGTATCCCTTAATTGTGGAAATTAAGTGGTATCCTTATTTCTTCCAAATGATGTCTTTTGGATTTATATCCTTTTCATCTTGGCAAGCAAATATTTCTTTACCAAGCTCTTCACATATATGATATCATTGATTTTCAAGTGATATTATTTTCAAGTGGTATTCACCTATGATATCATTTTCTTTTAAGTGGTATCCACCTTGACAAGTGGTATATCTTCTAATGATATCATACTCCTCCTCCAAGTGCTATTTCAAGTAACATCTTTTTCTACAAGTGGTATACCTTCATCAAATCAAGTGAAGATCATTAAAGATGAAGTACCAAAATTTGACCTTGTGGGATACATGGTGATCATACAAGAGGCATCAAGTTTTTACAAATGGAATCAAGTACATTTGGTGCCATGTATGCTCTCAAATAGTACGAGTGGTATCAAGTTTTCTACAATTGGAATTAACTATACTTGATATCACCCATGTTTACAAGTGATATTTTCTCACAAGTGATTAGAAGAAAGTGGTTAATCAAAAGGGAGGAGATAAGAAAAGATGAGAAAAATAAAGAGGAGAATCCTTTGTGTGTCAAAGGAGAAGAAAGGATTGCCAAGAAGAGACCTTTGTGTAAGAGGGAAATTTTCTTTATGAAAAACATATATAATACTTTTGTGCTTACTAAAACAAAAAGGGTAAAATATTATTGGAAAAACTATTTTACTTATTTGCCCAAAATTGCTTTATGTCTTGTGAGTGAATGTGTTTCATTCTCATTTGCTTCTTTTGGTATTCATGGAGTAATAATCAAATGATATGCAAGATTATCTTTTCTAAAGAGTCTCTTTGGTCAAAAATCAAAAATCTTGTTTTAAAAGGCAAAAAGTTGTGAAAAACTAAATAAAAATAGTTAACTATGTATTTCAAATGATTTCAAAGCCTTTTTAGTAAAAATTTCTATTTTAGAAATCAAAAGGAAGATTTGGCCCCAAAATAATCTTATATGATCTTGTTTTCAGATTAAACAACATATTTCCCTATATTAGAATCTATTAAGTTTTTGAAAAAGTGTTCAATACAAAACTCAAAGGGTTGGTCATTTCAAACATTTCTCTAGTTCAAAGCTTTTGCAAAAGACCAATCATTCAAAAGTTATATTCATTTGAATCTCATCCAAAAACTTCAATTGACCCAAAAAGACCTATTCTTGCATATAATGAGTTTAGCTATTTTAGCAAGATTTCTTTGTGCATCTTGACTTGAAATAGTATTTATAACTCATGTGAAGCTAAGAAAGCAAATTACTCCATGAAAATTCAATTTGTTTGGGTTTTAAGCTTTAAATGCAAAATCATCTCATTCTCTTGCTCTCAAAGCGCTTTTTGGCATATCTTTTGATTGAAGAAGTATTTTTCAAAAATTCTTGTTGGAAAAGGTCACATATATCATCAAGTTCATATCTGCAAAATTTGAGAGTATTTCAAGTTCATTTGAATAAGTTTTGACTTTTTCTCTCTTTGGCTTTTTGCTGAAAATTCAGAATGTTCATGATTCTGAGCCGATTTGTGATTTTTATATCTTAAAATGAGTTAAGATTTAAAGGAATCCACAATAAGGAAAATTGATCCTCTATAGTTGGTCTTCATTGGAAAATTTTCTCAGAATTTATAAAGAGCATTTAATCAATTTTTCATCTCTCTCTAGAAGCTAATGTGAGATGCAAAAGTCTGAATTTCAGACTTTCAGATTTCTGAAAACTTATGTTTTGAGCTGATTTATGTTTTTTGTATCTTTAAATGTGCTCATAATCTGAGGTAGATGCAATTATGACTTTTAATCCTCAGATATTAATCTATACTGACAAATTTTTCTCAGATGCATTGGATATTGTTAAGTCAGTTTTTCAGGAAGCTTTTGAAGGCCACTTGGAATGCAAAATCAGGAAATGATACAAATGCTACAAGTCATATATATACAAGTGGTATCATCTTAAGTAATATTATATCAAGTGGCATCAAGCCTTCAAGGAGCTTAAATGAGTAAGATTATTTGAATATGTTTCAAATATCTTTAGTTATTTTAAGTGGTATCTATTGGTCATTTACATTTAGTTTCATATTCCTTCATGACCATATTATGTTAGATTAAATTGGTATCAAGCTCCTCACTTCTTAAGAGCATATCATGAACTCGTAATTGGTATTAAAGTCCTCATAATATCTCCTTACATGGCTTAACTTGTATTCTTCCCATGCTTAATTTTTACAATAATTAATGCTATTTTGTGATAATTGCCTCTCTTTTTGGTGCTTAATGCCAAATGGGGGAGAAACTTGTGATAATAGCTTTCATTTCTTTGAGAAATTTGTGATAATGTCAAATGGGGGAGGATTAATAGCCTTGTATTATAGAATAATACAAATGCTAATGCCATGTGGGAGAAATGTGATAATATATTTCTTGAGTAGAAATTAAAAATTTTAAGTCTACATGTTGAATATTGCTTTCACCTTCTCTTATGCACTTAATTTCATATCATTTGGTCATATTCACCAATGTGCTATTATCATAAATGGATTTGTCATCAACCACCAAAAAGGGAGAGATTGAAAGATCAAGTCTCGTTTAAATTGGTTTTGGTGTTAATGACAAATGACATTATGAGATTTTGATGTTAATGACAAATACTTTTATAATATTTTGGTGACAATGACAAATGCACATATGAGACTAATATGCTTGTTTAAGATTATTTATGTTTAGTCTCATTTGGATGGAAAGGTGAAATCAAAGAGGTATGCATTCGAAATCACTTTCTCATTTACTAATGCATTCCTTAGATCCAAAATATAGATTGAACTCTTCAAATAGTCCAAAATGAATATGTGCATGTGTCTTTCTTTATATACACTTGTATGCACACATTTAGGGGGAGTTCACTCTATGTTTTGTGGTTTCATTAGTATTGATCCATGTTTTCTTTTTCCATATATATTGGGATCAAACTAGAATCATGCATTCATTAAAAATCTGCTTTAAAAGCCAAATCAGTGCTCTGTCTGGAAGAGCGGTAGTACCGCAGAGGAACGGTACTACCGGCGCCCGGAAGCTCCGGGAGGTAGAGCGGAGCCTTTTTCCAGAGCGCCAAAATTGGGACTTTTGAGTTCGCCCGAGCGGTAGTACCGCACGACTTTATGGAACTACGGCGAGCGGTAGTACCGGTTTTACAACGTCGGTAGTACCGCCGAAAATCCAACGGTCATTGCGAGGCTCGACATAGCCGCTGTCGTGTCGATAGGGAAGCGGTAGTACCGCCACCGACTGCTGAAACACCAAGAGCGGAACTACCGGACCTTAGATGGCGGTAGTACCGCACTTTGAATTCAAATGGTTTTATATTCAATTTATTATCTCATTATTTGTTGAGATTGTCATCAATTACCAAAAGGAAAGATTAAGAATCTAGTCCTCCATTATGAGTTAATGGTGAGTTTTGGTAATTAATGACAATCACATTGTGGGACTAATATTTTCTATGAGTTGGATAAATAGGTTAGGTTCCATGATGACGACGACTTTAGATGACTTCATGAGTTGAAGGTTATCAAGAAGAGGATACATCATGTGTTGATGCACATCAAGATTCCGAAGTGAAGATGTTCATGTGTTGATCATCAAGTCAAGGAAGACCATCATGTGTTGATGGAGTTGAGAGAAGGATGCATCATGAATTGATGCATATCAAGATGATGACCCAAGGCAAAGGTATGACTAGCTAGGGCTAAGGATGTGTTCCTAGTCTTTTACCGGTCTTGGTGTTTGGTTGAAAGACCGGATTGCTAGTATAGATTGCCGTACTATTAAGAGGGGTCATGTCTAGTAGTTTGAGTCTCATCATGTGTTGATGGCTCAACCTCACTTGCTCTAGCTCATCTTGGCATGAGGCTTGCATTTGCGAATGTGTTTTGCAAATGGTTGAAGCTCATGTGGCCAATCCTTGTAACATGTGACTATACTTTGCAAATGTGTTTTGCAAAGGTTGAAGTCCATGTACCTACTCCTTGTGACATGATCTAAGTTTGCAAATGTGTTTTGCAAAAGTTGGAGATCATGTATTATCCTTTGGCATGGTCTAATATTATTTGTTGCTATTTCCTTTGACATTAGACCATGGTAGTGACTCTTTGGATGTCTTATAATTTCTGCATTGATCTAATGTGTTTGAGATCATGCAAATAGATGGGTTATGTAGCCCTCTGAATAAGCTTTCCATAGAGTCCAAGATCACTCAATTCGACATCGAGTCAAAAGTTATGACCGTTTTCCGAGTGCCGTCGTGCTGAAAACCGAAACGGAAGTACCGCCCGAACTGCGGTAGTTCCTAAAATCGGTAGTACCGCCCGTAACTGCGGTAGTTCCGGAAATGACTGAATAACGGCTATTTTTCTAGCCGTTATGATGGTGAGCGGTAGTACCGCTCCTATAAGTGCGGTAGTTCCGGAAAATCCTGTTTTTGACTCCAACGGCTAGTTTTGAGGTGTGGGCTATAAATACTCCCTTGTGGCCGGTTGGGACAAGGCTTTTGGCACTCCATTTCACTCTTTTGAGCTAGTGTGAGCTTCTCCTCTCATTTGTGCATGTGTTGCACTTTGTGAGCAAGGAGAGAGGTCTCTAGTTGCATGTGTTGCATCTAGAGGTGGATTTTGTATCCACTTGAGCTTGTGCATTTGTTGCGTGGTGAGAGTCAAGCAAGGGCTTGACTTATTACTCTTGGAGTTTGCCGACCCTAGACGGCGTTGAGGCGTCGTGCTCGGTGATCTTCTCAAAGAAGCTTGTGAGAAGGCCCGGTGTGTGAAGGTTGGAGCTCACCTACCCGAGCGGGAAAGAGCTACCACTAGTGGATTGAGGTGTTTCGGCTTAATTCGTGGAGCCGGTCCAATTCGTTTGGGCTAACCTCAACGTGGATTAGGGGAGAGCGGCAACTCTCCGAACACCACGGTAAAAAGAGACCGTGTCAAATTGTGGTTTGTTTCCTTGTTCCCTATTTACATTCAAGCAATTTACATTCATAGAATTAAATTGATTGCTTGTGTACCTAGGATTGCAAACCTTGACCTAGGCTAGAATTGTTGGTGCACTTAGGCGAATTTACTTGTTGTAGGCGCTATTTGAGCTAAACCAAATTGATTTAAGCTTCCGCATTGTATAGTTGGTTTAGGCAAATAGAAAAGGTCTTGAATTGCTAGTATTAATTTGTAGAGAATTTTTAAGACCGCCTATTCACCCCCCTCTAGTCGGCCACCTCGATCTTACAGCTCTTCGTTGAATCGGCTGTTTCAACCCTACTTCCGCTGCACCGCGTGTCTAGTGGTAATGATCCATGATCTTTTACTCACACGACTTCCTAGTTTACGCGGTAGAAAAATTTTAATCTGCGCTAGTGTAGTCCATCTGTATCCCAATATTTTAGCTTTAGCACTAATACTTGTATGAACGAATTGAACGCTAATAAGCCGCTTCGAAAAACTATTATAATAAGCTATTTTGAAAAGACGATGAAATACTCGTTTTATTTATTTATTCGAGTAAAACCATAAACCAAGCCATAATATAAAAAAGAATGGGGCCAAAGACCTTTGTTGTGGTAGGTCATTTTTGCGATGGACAATTTTGAGGACCATCACTTGCTCCAGCTGTACAGCTAAAAGGACTCTAGTGTGCAGTGGCAAAAGGCAGGATGGAAATGCAAGTGATTCCAGTATATATGCTCTGCAAAGATCGATGGCTGGAACAAATGCAGGTTGCTTTCTCTGTTTTCTTTTTCTTCTTTCATCGTTGTTCATCATCGGTTTGTAACCAGTTAAGCTGAAGTAGCGTTACTTGCCACCGTATATAAGCTGAAGTGTTAGCTTATACAGTATATAAGTATAAAACTATGTATTCTCGGTCTTCAACACAAACCATATACCACTTGTTGTAAAAAAGGAAAGAAAGTGACATTTTTGACTTTTAAAAGTCTTAAGATTCAACTTTTGACGATTTAATTTTACCACCATATATTTGGAAAACGTTGTAAAAGTATAATGGCATAAAAGTATTTTAGACGACAAGCTTACTCATATTCCTTTCATATATTCAGCCTAAGCATTCACAATGATACGTTTGGATAAAGCTATAATGGTCTGACTGCACGGAGTGGTAGTGTTTTAGACCCAAAACTATTAACACATTTAGACATGCATAATGCTCGATTATTTTTGTTGCTTTTAAAGGCGCCGTTAACTTTGTTTCAGGAGAAAACATACACATCACAAATAAACTGAGAGAACACAGAAGAGTTTCTGAATTTCTCTACTCTCTTACTTGCTCCTCTTTTTCCTTGATTTTCTCTTCTGTTCTTACAAAACTGGCTACAAGCCTTCTCAATATATAAACTAATAATCTCCTATTAGTATATATATTCGAACTTTAAGTTGGACACAATTTTAACTTGAGTTACATACGGAGACAGATTCTACTACGTCTTAGACTTGAAGTCAAGATTATTTCTAACAATCTCCCCCTTAATTTTAACTTGACATACTCTAGTTTTAGTCTCAATGCATTATGAACTACCAGCCATGCCTCCACATGAAGCGTTCTACATGCAAGCTACATGTAGGGACTCAACTCAACTGGTACGGGTCCATCCAGATGCAAAGATTCTAAAACATTGAGGCAGTAGGACTCAACTACGACTTACTAAACTCATACTTGACACAGAACGGTGACACATCTCCTCAACGTTCCGATTTCTTTCCACCTTGAGTTTGGACGACGACACATCTTCTCAACGTCCTTGACTCAACTCATTATCAGAGCACTGTTGATTCATCATCACTGAGCGCTTCATCGTCTCGGAGATGGACAGACGGACGGAGACTTCGCTTTTCCACTATCGCCGCACGGACGGAAGAACCGAAGAACAAAACGCATGGTGCCTGCCTCTTATTGCTTTGGAACACGCCAGAATCGAAGGATTGAGCGAAGACGTACTTGTTGTCCTCTGCGCTTCGGAGACGATGAAACACGACGGAACAGGGGCGCCGAGACCGCGTGCGATACCTCAGGAGCGCTGCGCGGCTCTGATACCACTTGTTAAAACTTTATTCCAGGAGAAAACGCACACATCGCAAATAAACTGAGAGAACACAGGAGAATTTCTGTATTCTCTTACTTGCTCCCCTTTTTTCTTACTTTTTTCTCTTGTTATTACAAAACTGGCTACAAGCCTCCTCAATATATAGACCAATAATATTCTACTAGTATATGTATTCGGATTTCAAGCTGGATACAACTTCAACTTGAGTTACACACCGAGACGGACTCTACTACGTCTTGGATTCGAAGTCAAGATTATTTCTAACAGGCGCTGAATAAGGTTTTGGACGACTAAGGTCTTACTCATTGGAGTTTCTGTTTTCGACTTCTTAATTTCATCTTTTGAATTATTTTTTATGCTTTTATCCTTTTTCTCCTTATTTCTCTGTATTGTCTGTGATGATATATTTTTTTATTTTTAAAAATTTAACTACACTAAAAAACTACCAATAGTTACGGTAAAAAAACTAGAACCCAAGCTTTAAGGCCAAATGAATACCACCTAAAAAACGAAACGGAAAGTTTGCTCGTTGCAAAATTCAGAAACACCTCGAAATCTCTCTGCATATTGCTTTGGAGGCTTCGTTGTGGCGTTTTTCATGCATTCGACGTCCTCCATCTGACATGCTTCTGTCTGCCATTTTTCACGCGTTCGATATCCTCCATCTGATTATCTATATCGCGATGATTTTGACCTGCGCAATTATTTGGACCACAAAAAAAAATTGTTTTTGTCCATGGCCAATCTTTGCCAATTGGCAAGACAAGGACGGCTCCCGTAACCTAATCTCTCTCCATTTTGTCATTACGGTCTCACCACCCTCGCGTTGTCCACTTGTCCTGTGCCCTGCATATGCCCTAGGCGATCATCCATCCGATTCACCAAAGCTTTCAACTCTTTCATTTCACGATTGCTTGCTTGCGGTTAGGTCATTTCGAAAGGAGGATCACCTGCAGCAGTAGCTAGGGTTAATTACAGTAAACACTAGCAAATCTGGCTTTGCCTGGTCTAAAACCAGACAAATCCAGAATTTAAAGTCCGCTGGTCTGGGATTTGCTCTGGTCTAGATCATAACAATAGAATTATATTCCATATTAGACTCCGTTCGATTAGGCTGAAAAACAATGGCCTATAGATAAAATTACACTGTAGCTGACTGAAATTACACTGTAATTGAAGATGACTTATTTAACGTAATTAAATTTAACAAAATTTAAAAATAGAAAAAATATGTTAGCTCATCACAGACAACGTAAACGAATACTGGAAAAAAAAATTCCAAAAAAAACTCAAAAAAGCTAAAAATTCATAAAAGACAAAATTTATAAATAGTAAAAAATAAGCTAGAAGTCAAAAAATTAAACTAAAATAAGTGAAACCTTAATGCATTATAGAAGAACCAAGTTATCACGACATCTATTCTGACTAACCATACACGTGGGCAACATTTTACGTAGGCAGCGAAAGCATCATTTTCAAGGAGCCCACCTGAATAACGCTGCTGCGTGTTTGGAGTACTCTTCCTCCTCTTTTCATTCCCTCTCGATCATGGAGCAAACTTTTTTATTTTTGAAACTGATGATGGAGCATACTACTGCACAACTCTGTGCATCCTCTAATTCTCTCTCCTGTGGCTGGCTCAGCAGCTGCTTGATTGATCGATCGGTCAACTGGGACAAGATAATGATAACGATGCCTCTGCCAACCTAAACGGTTCACATAGGAAGCATCCCAAAAGAATAGGTTGCAGTTGAGCGAGCAAAAGTTTGTTGAATTGACCACCTGTCGAATATTCTCGTGATTTTTTGCGACCCTTGATGCTCTGCGTTACTACCAAGCGACTTGGCGTACGTAGCTTCGCTTACTGCACCGGCTGCTGCTGCTAGCTAGTCGTGTCGCCCCGTGAAAGCTTAACGCCGTATTCTAAACAGCTTTTAGTTTTTAACTTTTAAAAATCAATTTTTAAATATGGTAGTTCCTCGAGTTGGATTTTATAGGTTATTTATAGAAGTCACTGTAGAAGCCGCTTTGAGAATGACTTCTCGATGCGAGTATTCTTTATTCTTTCGATCTCTCGTAATTAGCTAAAAGGCAAAAGCTACAGTACTTTTGAATAGAGCCTAAGACGACTTTGCTTCTCAGATGATATTGTAATTTTGGGCATGTTCATATTGGATTTTGCTGATGGCTTTTGGCTGTGGCTGACGAATGGTAGTGGGTGATAAAATTGATTGATAGAAACGACTGATGAATTGTAGTGACTGATAAATAGAAGTGTATTATGTAAGAAAGACGGTGCAACAAAAGACACTACAACATTTAGACCGTCATGTGACTTATGAAATTGTGATATAATAAAATACAGAGTACGCTACAATATGTAAAAGTAAAAGTAGTGGTTGATAAATAGTAATGACCGATATAAACGGCTTATAAAAACTAGAACATTCGTATTGGCTTTAAACAATTACAACAGAGGTCAAATGGTACTCCTCTTACTGAAATAGATTGCCATTTCAGATATTGATGTTGTCTCTGGTTTATCGTACCAGTATTTTCTTTCATATTTAATTAGTAAAATTAGCATAATTACCTACATAATTACACAGATAGATATTATAATGTAGTTGTCTTTGTTATACTACAACAATGCTATAATGAAAAATATGTAATTGTATTTGTTATACAACTCTAATATCTCTATATGATTAATCTAATCCCACCAAAATAAGCGATGTAGATGCTTCTCTTTTTCTCTCAATTAATAAGAGAATGTTGTGATTTAAATATGTAATTGTATTTGTTATACAACTTTAATGTCTCTATATGATTAATCTGCACCGTTATAATCTGGCTCTACCAAAATAAGCGGTGCAGATGCTTCTCTTTTTCTCTCGATTAATGAGAGAATGCTATGATTGAAAATATATAATTCTGTTTGTTATATAGCTCTAATATTTCTGTATGATTAATCTACACCGTTATAATTTGGTCCACTAAAATGAGCTGTATAGATGCTTCTCTCGATCAATAAGATAATTTCTATAATTTCATCTTTTTTAGATTATAGTGGGATTTTCTCGGCCTTAAAATAAAAGAAATACCTTGAATTTGAATAGTTGTTTGTACTTATATAGATAGATATATACTAGGAATGGCTACGGTACAACTTTTATCTTCAAAGAGGTTTTAAATTGTCTTCCCATGCTTTCCACTAAACTTGAGGGATTACTTTTAATCGCAAGTCCAAAACTATTAATTTCCACGTGACCAGCTTAATTATTTTTTAGTGCATCAGTAGTCAAAGTTTAACAAATTTGCTTGCACTTTGATATCCGATCTATTTAGTAGAGGAAGAATTGATTTTTCAATTTGAGATTCTCCCTACTGTTGGATTAATTGCTAATTAATTTGAGTTGTTTTTACGGCGCTGACTATAAAAACAGTCAGTTTGGAAGGAAAAGAATAGGCGCATCAATGGTTGAGGTTTGGTTTGTGGTACGTTCCCATCCCGTTCACGTTTTTCGGGTCCCACATTATTCTGAAAACGAAAACTTTGTCCTTTTTGTCTGAAGAAAAATGGTACAAAAGATTGTAAACTTTTATCTTCGTTTGTAATTCCTCGATGTTGCCTTTTCGCTCACGTGCGCCAATTGAACATGTAAAGATTTCTTGCGACCATAAACTTTATAACTTGTCATGTAGGGTTTTGAAATAATACAGGCGGGCCGGATCAAATTTTTATGGATTCTACTGCTTGTCAGTACCGTGAGATCATTCTTGGTTCTGGGGTGGGTTCTTTTAGGTTGTAACTTCAGATTTTGGATTATGGTTTTTGAATTCAGACTGTTCGTGAGAGACAATACGTAGAGAAAATAGTTGCATACAATTTTTGCCAGTATAGCTGAATTTGGATTATCTACTATAATCTACCTTTATTTCCCATTTTAAAAAGATGCATCGTTTAAAAACTAGTTACTATAATCAGAAGTGATAAGTCAAAGCCAAAACCACAAAGAACCTAGCCCTGGTGTTGCCATCATCATCGGCTCATGGTTCTTACCAGTGTTATCAGACTTGGACTGGCTATTGACCTGGCCGAGGTCTCGGGTCACTAACCCGATGGTCGACCTGGCCGAGGTCTCGGGTCATTGACCCGGTGGTCAGACCGTTAGGTCACTGGTCGGACCGCATATTTTTAAATTAGTTTTTTATAAATAAATATCTCAAAAATAGAAAAAAAATCAACAATACAATAATAGCAATAGTAATTAAAGAAAGTGAATGACAAATAATAAATAGCCAGTGATGCTCACAGAAACAACCCTGAGGTCCATAACCATTAAACAATAAAGTAATGTATAAATCGATAAGATAAAATCAAACAAGAACGTAGTAAAATCACAATAGCCTAAAATTCATATATATTGTTCTAGCTAACAAATTTGTAGACAAACAACCACTAAAACCCTAGTAGCTCTCAAAAGTCAAGTATCCCATCATTTTTCTTTTGAAAAGTTCTTTAATTTGAGGGTAATTTTGTCTTTTGGCCTCACGGACAAAACTTGGCTGCGTCAGTAAAAAACTGCCCAGGTCCACCAGGTTTTTCCAGGTCAATTGCATCTATGATCCTGTGAGTGTGATCAATCCGGTGTAGCTTTTAGGTCTGGGTTTTTCGGTTCAACCGTCGGGCCGGTCCGAATCTGATAACTATGGTTCCTACTCGTCATCGTCACCCATTGTGCATATTGCCACCCCTCAGTTATTATGGTTCTCAAATTTGTTATTGGAAGTTGATGATGAAATGGGAAATAAATTAAAATTATCATAGAGATCCCTAATCAAAATGCAATATCGTATTTGACTCTACTAAAAAGATAAACAAAGATTTTTGATATCCTAGTAGACATTGCTTATTTGCCATATATTCAACTTAGGAATATCCTATTGTATCTTCCCCCTAATAGCTATTGCAATTGAAACTTCAATACACCGTATGTACAAGCAAATCTCCATTCTTAATTTGACATTATCTATTTCTTTAAGTTGTGGAAGATATGGCCTGCTTGAATGATCTTTTAAATATAAATGGGACATTCTCTATTAAAAGTATATGATGAACAATGCACAACTAAATAGACTAATTCCTTACTATCTCTAAGGAAAGCCAGATCAATACAGATGGATCGACACATCATTATTAACACCAAGTATTGCAGGAATGCTTTTTAACATCAAGTACTGCAGGAATGCTTTATCTATCTATCTATCTATCTATCTATCTATCTATCTATCTATCTATCTATCTATCTATTGGTAAATGGTTTCCTGATGAACGAGACGAGATCAACAAAATGACTAAATGAGTTGTGCCATCTGCTAATATATGGCCATTAGCTTCAGCTTCCTAAGGGCATGTACAGTATGATGACATAAATTGTCTATAAGAGGTGATACATATGAATTTTGCTGAGGTGGATAAAAGAGAAAGAAGAAAGGAAATGATGACATAAATTGTCTATAAGAGGTGACACATGAATTTTGCTGAGGTGGATGAAAGAGAAAGAAGAGAGAGAAGGGGTCGACTGTAATTATATAGACGGTCAAAACACAAGAAAATAGTCTACTATAGATGGTTTTTATGCCGTTGTATCATGTTGTCTATAAATAGCCTATTATAGACGGTTTTTGTGCTATTGTATCAATGTTGTCTATATTTTACAAACAACCCATTATAGACAATTTACAGGCAACCCATTATAGAAGGTATATTTAATATTATCTAGAGATGATATGAAAGAATGCTATAGACATCAACTATCTATATCACTGTACATGTCCTAACAAGAAATCCGAAGTTATATAAACACCAGCCGTTCCAAGATGGCAAGAAACCAGCAGCTCACGTAAGCAGTCAGGCCTGTTCTTTTCCTCCGAAGCTGGCGGCTTTTGGTTTTTGCTACAGTACCTAACTTTCAAATGGAATATTTTCTCAAGACGGGTTCTACAAGTTAAATGATGTACACGTTAAAAGCTCAACATCTGTACCATCCAAAATCGCAAGTGAGTATCTCTCTTCATAATCTGTACCGTAAATAACCAAAATTTAAAAATTTCAGTCAAAAGCCATAAACCGTAGCCGTTGCCAAATAGGCCCAAAGACGTTGTTGGCTTGCTACTGCAGCCGAGATCAGAAAATCAGGGGGGAAATAAAAATCTCTGGGCTAAATTTAGCCGAGATCAGAAGACGTTGTTGAACTGTGCTGTGCATGCCCCGGGTGGGCCCCCTCTGACCGAGGCTCGCGCCTCCCGGTTCTCCCTCCCCAACTACCTCACACGTTATTCTTCTATTTTTCTCCCTATTTTAGTTCTTTTTTCTATGCAAAAAATCGTTTTCATCCAGAATAAAACAATAAACAAATCGATATCCTATGTGCTCCTTTTTTTATCAGTGTAAAAAATTTTAAATTCACAATTTTTAATCCTTTTTCCTACACAAAAATATTTATTTCCATAAGCAAGAAAAAAAACAAATATCGGTCTCTCTCACGCTCTCTGTTTCCCTATTCCCAAAAAGACCTTTTAAAACAATATCTTACAAAACAAAAAAAAAACCAAGATATAAAATAAGAGAGGAAAAAATTGTATTTTGTGCTGCTATTTATAAGCAACCTCACCGAAAGCGATCGATACTCGGATTTCAGTATTTCACCCCCACGCGAGAGAGAGAAACAACAATAACGCAACCAACCAGCGAATCCAGAGGGAGAATTCGAGAATAATAGTGGAGTTGATCTCTCCTCCTTCGAGTCTGTGCGGCGAGGTAGACTAAGCTAGCGTGAACGAGGCAATAATGGTGGCCGTGGAGGCGGCGGCGGCGGTGGTGGCGGAGAGCCCGATCCGGGAGGAGGCGGAGGTGGAGGTGAAGGTTGATGCGGCGGCGGCGGAGGAGAGGGAGTACAAGAGCGACTTGAGGAAGCTGGAGGAGCTCATGTCGAAGCTGAACCCCTGCGCCCAGGAGTTCGTGCCCTCGTCGCGCCGCGCGGCGCCGGCGCCGGGGGGAGGGCTCTCCGCCGACGCGCCTGTGTTCGTCTCCGCCGCCGAGTACTTTGGTGCCGGCACCGGCCAGCTGCAGGTGGGTGGAGGCGGCGGGAGGGACTCCAGCAGCGATGGATCCAGCAACGGCGGCGGGCCGCCGCAGAATCGCCGGGTCGGTGAGCTGTGAATTGTGATTTTTTTTTTGCGGGGCTGCGGGTCCTTGGGTTTTGTGTTACTACGCGGTTTGATTTGACGGCGTTGGTTTGACCTTTTTGGGATCATGATCGCCGGGGGATTCGGTGATTTACGTCTTGCGATCGCAACGAAATGATGGGGTTTTAGGCGGCGGTGATCGTTTTTTCTTCTTCAAGATTTTGTTTTTGTCCTTTTGTCTTGTTTATAATATATTTTTTTTCTTCAAAAAATTGAAGTCTTGAGCAGGGAGGGTTTCTAATTCAGTTGCATATTTATGCTTTCTGAATCATCTTATTATGTTGTCAAATGAAAAATCATTTCCCAGAGCTGAACATTTTAAGGACCGATCAATCTGATCGTGTTATGTTACAAATGTGCTAATCGTAAGAGTGCTCAATGTTCTGTGGTAGTGGTACGGCGATTGCTGAGAATTTGATTCGTGAATTTATTTGATGTGATAGGCGTACTGTGCTTGATGTTAACAATTGATTTTGGTGGACCTCCGTTTCGGTTTTAATTTCTCAGAACAAATGCTATGCTAGTGATAATGATAATTGTGTGAACATTGATTAACTGCTGGTATCATGGTGAATTGACCGTGCTTTCCTGATAACAACAGAGAAGGAATAGCTTCAACCAGGGGAGGAGGAGGATGGGAGGCCGGACACGGCGAGCTGATAGGGAGGATTGTGTGCGGAGGACCGTCTATGTCTCTGACATTGATCAGCAAGTGAGCATACTAAATAGAGTGATGCTATGTTAATTGGTTCTTTTTGTATCTTGTTTAATTATCTTCCTGCTGCTCTGTAGGTGACTGAACAGAAGCTCGCCGAAGTGTTCTCTACTTGTGGACAAGTAAGCGCTAAGATTCTTTTGAGGAAATGTGGTAGTTTATCTTTCCCATCTTAAGAATGTGATTACTGATGGTAGTGACGGAATGCCTTTCATTGCCTTGCGAAACATAATAGATAACGACATTAGCAGGCCTTCTGGGTTTCATCTTTTGTTGGAAGATACTTGTTATGGTTTGGATGCTGGCATGGTCTTAAAATAGTTGACCATCCTGAAAAGTGAGAAAAGAACTCATTTTACTAAGTAACATTGTTGCGGCAAGGCATGAGCTTGTGCTGTAACTACAATGCTTCTACATCCTCTCTTTTGCAATTTGAATTGATGCAATCACTAAGATAATTGTTATTTCGTGATATGGCTTTTGTTTCAGTAGTATTGTGTGAGACTTTTTTAAATATGAAGGCATCTACTTCCAAAGCTCGAGGTGCACAGCATGTGGTGATGACCAGATAGGCTATTTTGAATAGGTCGAAGAGAGTCTGATGAGCAGCAGGTGTAGGAAATAACAAAGTGAAGAGTGTATTATTTTGATTGTGCCTCCACAAAAGTTGCAGGAAATAGGAGAATTGAGTAAGAAGCATCACCTTATGTGAGGAAATAGACTAAACAACAAACTGTAGAGGTCAACAATTATATATAAAGTACAGGCGCATTAGTTTGTTTCGGTGAATTCCTTTAGTACATTGAATAAATGATGATTGATAATATTT
The DNA here is from genome assembly GCA_036346245.1 of Bonia amplexicaulis. Lineage (NCBI taxonomy): Eukaryota > Viridiplantae > Streptophyta > Magnoliopsida > Poales > Poaceae > Bonia > Bonia amplexicaulis. The sequence goes on along the minus strand of CM070738.1, from coordinate 6,552,626 downwards.
TCATTCTACAATCTTAATTCATGACAGCACAGTATGCTGTGGAGCTACTAGTAAGGAAGGTGAATCTACACTGTTGGGTTTTTTTTGACCAGCTAACTAGTAGCTATTTGATGGTCTGTGGAGATATTTATCCCTGGCACACACTTTTTTTGGAGTGCAAAGAGGAAGGACATAGACATATTTCACCATATTAAAAGTTAGCCAGTTTGGGCTCTCAGATAAAACACGCTCTTGTGTCAAAGGAGTTAACAACTAATGGTGGAAATGAGCAAGCGTTCTTTGTTATTACAAATTTTCTAACTTATGAGAAGAAGTTCACCACGTGAAAAGTCAGGCTTCTGTTAGTTAGTGCCTTTGTCTTACCTGTAGGACTATCAAAAGGAGACAGATATTACTATCAGAATATTATAGAACAGTGTTCCTTTATGTTTGTTTTTTTTGTTAAGATGACTGCTACTTACTTTAGAATCAAGTTAAAAACTCAACTTAAATGACAAGTGATCTGAAATCCAAGTTGCATACTTGCATTCCATCCACAGGAAATGCCAAAAAGGCAAACTTTTTTTATAACTTTCTTGGCTGCCATGAAGCTCAGCTGAATACCTAGTTTAATTTTGGTGGCTGCCTTTTCAAATTGGAACTTGCCCGAACCAAAATGGCACCTTAAAAAACAAAATTGTAGCCATCTAAGACTACAACTAAACAGACAAATCATTTTGGATATTGAAAATTTCCTAATGTTTGGAGTATCATTCATTCAGTTATGCACGTATGTTGATTGTTAATGATACTGGGTGATTTTTTACTAGTTTCTGTCCAATGGTTATATTGGATAAATATAGCTAGCTTAGCTCTTGGTAATATGATTATCATCTTCTTACACATCCTTTTTACTTGTAGGTGGTCGATTGCCGTATCTGTGGTGACCCACATTCAGTCTTGCGTTTTGCCTTCATCGAGTTTGCTGATGATGGTAGCACCTTCAATACTATTTTTTCTTTTATAGTCTTGTGTATGGATAAACAGCAATGGTGAAGTTCTCCTTTGTGTGCAGCTGGTGCAAGGACAGCACTTACACTTGGGGGAACCATGCTTGGTTTCTATCCTGTTAGAGTTTTACCTTCGAAAACAGCGATTCTACCTGTGAACCCTAAATTTCTTCCTCGAGTAAGTAGACGATAGGTTGCATACTTCAATCTACTTGGAATTTATACTGCCAGTTTTTCCTTTTCATGTCAAAGATTTCTACCAATGTCGGTTGTATTGCTCTTTTCTGTGCAGACGGAAGATGAGAAAGAAATGGTCTCAAGGACTGTATATTGTACTAACATAGATAAGAAGGTATGCGAGTCTAATCTTTTGGTTGTGCATGTGATTACAGTTGTAATTCTTAATCATACTTAACCTCTTAGTCTTGAAATTTGAAGTATTGCATTATGTTGCACTGCCTTTGTTCAATAGGTTTTGTAATCTTGGTCATTTTAATTGAATGGAATGAACATTTTAAAGAATACCACAAAGCTGTTCAAAGCCTACTTAAGCAACTTGTTCTGTTTAAAAATAATGAAAAAAGGAGCGTGAGATGATAGTGAATCAAAAAAATACTATACTAGTGGTTGATTTTATGTCATTAAGAAGTGATACTTAAAGATTTTTCTCTGCTAAAATTTGTGTGCTAGTTTTTCCTTGAAAATTCAAATATTTCGAGATGTGAACAATCACCATTATGCATAAGCTGAGCATTTGCACCATTGCTAACCCATGAACACACAACGGACCATGATTCAGTGCACAACTAAAACTCTACCATCTTAATCAAGTGTGTATTCTTATTTGTTACTACTGTTACACTCTACTGTGTGCATTTGAAGTATTGTAGACGACATTGCTCTTCACTCATCCGTTCTTTATGAGTGCATAGATACATAAATTTTGAGGTGCTCAAGTGCCTACTGGATATATATACATTTTCAGGTGCTACCAAGTGCCTTCAAGGCAGATATACATAACTGAATAGATATGTTAAAAGGATTAGTCTGATAATATTTCCCCCCTTTTGGTGGTTAACTAGATCTCTTACAATAATATTGGTCTTGGAGGTTGCACTGATCACAGAGTTTTGTTAGTTATTGTTTTTCCAACATTTCTGTAAAAAAATTCCTTTTTTCATATTATAGCTCCGATTTCTTGCTGTGGTGAATGCTGAACTGAGATTCAGAAATGAATATGGTGACAACAAAGAATGATTTGAAATGCTATGGTTTAGAATTTATATGTTCTTTGATGGTCAAGCTGCTTGCTTAATTGTCTTCTTAATTGTGCAGGTTACGGAAGATGATGTAAAGATATTATTTCAGCAGCTCTGTGGGAAGGTATGCCATAAAAGTACTGGGACTAGTTTTTCATTCATTTAGTCCTTTTTCTGAAACTGTTGGCGCCTTCCCTTTTTTTTTCAGGTTTCTCGTCTGAGGCTCCTTGGTGATTATGTACACTCCACATGCATTGCGTTTGTTGAGTACGCTCAAGTAAGTAGAACAAGGTTTTTCAGCATTATAATTTTGAAGTAATCAATTTAATTATTTAATCTTCAGAGTGCTACTGTTATGTAATTAACTGCCTAGGAGTGAGAATTGTGCAAACTAATTTGATTTCTTGTTTGGGGGATATCTGGAAAAGCTGTTGATAAACAAAAAACAATATCAAATGAAAAAAGCAAACAGAAAGAAACAGATGGTATGGGCACAAATAACTCTTCCCCACACAAGTTGATGAAATCCCAAATGCTCGACCATACTCAAGTGGCACAATTCTGATTTGTTTCTAAAAATTTGATAATTCTGTGTTCAGTCCAGATTTGGATATTCAATTTAGTTTTTCTTTGATTTCTATTCTTTTTACCCCCCATTTACTCAAACCTCTGTTCAGTTTAGTTGTAGAAAATTCATTCATAAGGACTTGCATAGATGTCTGCAAATTAGAAGAATCATGCTATTAGTGTTTTGTTTGGGACTTTTGAGACTTGAGTAGGTCAAAGAGTATGGATGTCAGAACTAGTCAACTTTTAAAATTTTCAACTTTGGTGGAAATATATGCCAATAATGCCTGCTAACTGAGCATAATTGATTCTATTTGCTTTACGTTTTGTGGTTGTGAACAACTTATTCCCCTTTCCGCTAGAGCATTATCTAGTCACCTTCCCTTCTTTCTGCTCCAGCTGCATTTCATTTGACACCTGATTATGTTCTGGAAATGTGATTAATACTGAAAATTTTATTTCATTTTGTCCTCACTTTTACTAGATATAATATATTGTAGGCATGGTTCCAGGGGCAAATTTCGCAACCTTACATGCTTCTCCATGGTGTAACCTTGTCATATATATATATATATATATATATATATATATATATATATATATATATATATATATATATATATATATATATATATATATATATATATATATATATATATATAAGCTTTGCAAGTAGACTTATTTCCTCTTTAAAAAAATTGATGCATCCAAGCAATCTTATTGGCACATTCTCAAAGCCATTCCAACCCATAGGCTCCGTACTTAATTCAGCGTTTTTGACTCACCTTTTTCAATGTTATTCTTTGCAGGCAGAAAGTGCAATTCTAGCCCTGAACTATAGTGGCGTGGTCCTTGGCTCGCTTCCTATCAGGTAAAGAGTGGATCAGTCCATGTTTAGAGTTCCTGTAAGAGCATCGTGAATCATCATGTGCTTAATCATATAATTTATATAATCCTCAATCGCACAGGGTGAGCCCTTCGAAGACACCGGTGCGTCCGCGGTCACCTCGCGTGATGTCAAACTGAGTCCGTCTCGTTCCAAGCTGTCGTCCTTCCTGAGGCTGCCATCAATGGCAGGTATCCCAGGCAGAGCTTTTCTAGTCATGGCCTTACAACCGTCGCTTCGCGGATCAGTGACCGTCGTACTCCAGTGTCTAGTCTAGTAGGAGGCCAAGTTGCTAAATGCTAATGTTCGTCCGTCAGAGACCCATCTGTATGTTGGGGCAGGCACCATTTTCGTTTCTTTCGTTTGATATCCTTCTGTTAATTATGGATGGATTTTATGACCGGCCTTTGCAGGCATCGGAAGAATAATGTCTATGGCTTTTTGTTTATTCTCTGTGGCGGAGAGCTCCTCTCTTACCGATGTTCCTAATCTTGCATGGTGCATTGCTGATTTGCTCTGAGACTTACTGCGTTTTGGCGTGACACGATCTTGCTGATGTTAATTCAGGGACTATGCAACTTTGTTTACGACCTGTTTGTTAGGTTCGTGAATATTACCTTGTCTTGTCAAGTACCATGTTACATTTGTACTTTAGTTGTCGGGTCTCTTCTTTTCAACTTCTAAAAACTATTTTTCAGCTTTTCTACAGTAACTAACTTTCAAACAGAGTATCTTTTAAGATGAGATTTATAAATTGATTCTAGCATACACTGTAGCGACTTTATTTATATCGGTCAAAACCGCACACGAGTTTTTCTTACTTCATACTCTCCCTCACGAATAATCCATAAGCTGTAGCAAAAAATCATAAGCCATAGTAAAAAGGAACAGGCCTGTCATCTTTCACATTATGACACAGTGACTATTTGTTTGATTGGTTAGATCGCCACCCAGCCGGTCGACCGGTCGAGGGCTAGCTATTCGACCTACCAAAGAAGTTGTTGCTTCGGTTGAAATTTGAATTTTGGGAAATTGAGTCATGGTGTGTTTTGGTTTGACCTAATTCAGTGTATATATGTTGCATGAAGTACTTTTTACTAATGTAGGTCAAGTTGTAAAGAACTTGTGTCCAGAAACAATTTCGTGGTCTTTGAATGTGCAGGAAGTCTTAGAGTCAACCATGCCCAACACGAGGATCCGGGCTATACTCATAGTGGAGCCGAGTTACAAAACGATCAAGAATGTTGGGTGAGATGCCTGAACTCAAGTATGGCACAAGAAAGACGGAAAATATTGAAGAAAAGTTCAAACGACAGGTTGCACCATGTGACTTAGTCGGTCTAAGTAAGATGTGGTCCGATGGAACCAGAACGGGAGAGATTTGTTGACACGTGGCAAATTAGCGGTACACCTAGACTTGTCAAGCAACATGTGAGATCATACGAGCTTCCTATGTTCACGACCTCCTCATTGCCCCTCTCGCGTTGCATCTATTGGCGGAGGTCGATGTTCTCCTCATTGAGAGTCTCGATTCGCTCCTCCAACTCAAATATTCGCTCCCATAATGTATACACATAATTGACAATATACCGTTCGTGGGGAGGGTCGATCCAGTGGGAGAACTCGCATTTCGCCATCTGCGGGAAATGACGGTAAACATGGAGGCTCCATAAGCAATAAAAAAAATGTATTATTACTAATTTGTACCCCGGAGCGTGGGCATCGGAAGAAACATTACCCGCCATCGAACTGGCCTTTTAGGACCTGCACGACCGCGTCCTCATTGTGTCTGCATTTCGGCCATGCTGGTTAAGCACGCCGACTTGGTATCAAGCGGTGGTGTGGACCAAACATCTCCCTCCTTTCTAAGGGAAGGTCTTCATTCGGTGATCCATATCCGATCTGCCCCTCAGCTTCCGACATGGTATGTTTCACCACAAAAGAGAAGGTACTTCTTTTTTCGATTTGTAGGGTACTCTGCCTACAATATCATGGGACCCCAACCATGCTATTTGCACCAAACGAGAGAACTTACTGTAGTGACTAAAATCGAAAAAGAGGATAGTTCTGCGCAGAGAGGTGACAAAAGAGGGCAGCTTTGCGCAGTGACGTGACAAAAGAGGACAGCTTTGAGTGGAGACATGACAAAAGATGCCAGCTTAGCGCAGTGACCTGACAAAACGGGGTAGCTTTGCTCAGTGAGATGACAAAAGATGCCAACTTCACGCAGTGGCATGACAAAACGGGACAGCTTTGCTCAGTGAGATGACAAAAGATGCCAGCTTCACGCAGTGACATGACAAAACGGGGCAGCTTTGCTCAGTGAGATGACAACGATGTCGACCGACGGTGACTCGACAAAGCGGGCGCTTTGCGCAGTGACATGACAAAAGATGCCAGCTTTGCTCAGTGAGATGATAAAAGATGCCAGCTTTGCGCAGTGACCTGACAAAACGGGGCAACTTTACTCAATGACATGACAAAAAAGGCCAGCTTTGCTTAGTAAGATGATAAAAGATGCCAACTTTGCGCAGTGACTTGACAAAACGGGGCAACTTTGCTCAGTGACATGACAAAAGATGCCAGCTTTGCTCAATGAGAAAATGGACCCTATAAATTGGTGTGCATTTCATTTCGCAGGCCACACTGCACTTCCAAACCCCACACTACACCGCGCTTCCTTCACCCTACCGGGATGGACAAAAAACCAGAAGAATCAATGGGACAAGATGGTGAAGGAATGGGAGGAGACCTGTGACCTAGCACAATCAGCTGTCGCCCGCGATGAGAAAATAAGGGCTATTGCGACCTGGGTAGAACAAACCCAGCGTGCTAAAGGGTCAGCTCCCCGCAATAAGCGGCCGCGTAGCATCAACCCCATCCCGAACGTCTCCACCGAGCGTTCGCCGCAACTCCCTCCTGAGGGGGAGACACCCCCTTTGTTGGTGCGGGGACACGTGCAATTTCTTCAAATCTAAGCACCGCATCAGCCTAAGTATGTGTTACTGAGGTTGCGCAAACTACTCCAGTGACTACCCTGACCGCCGTTTTGACACCGCAACCTATCGGCAGCCGGTAATGATGACATGCACCACTTTCCCCTACCTTTTCTCCTTCACAGCACGCACTAACAATCTCTCCCCTGTATTTACAGTCTCCGGAGCCCCTATGTGGCTACCGCAAATGGATCGATCTTGAGATCCACCCTGCGGACCAATGGACCCTCGACTTCGAGGAGTGGAATGTCACACGGGAGAAGGAGTTGTTGGAGGAAAAGCGCCGCAAGAACGACCACACCCTGCGTATACAATGCGAGACGCAAACTCATCTCGAAGCGTGCACGCGTAGGGAGCGGGAGGCTCACGAGAGGGAGCGCGAGAGAAAGAGGGAAATGACGGCTAAGGCAAAAGAGGCCGCGGAGGAGTTCAACGCCGAGCGGGCAAGGAAGGGAAAGTGGCCCCGGTCCACACAAGGGTCGTCTGAGCGGTTGGGTAGGTTAGTCGCATACCATGCTATATGTTATGCATGTAATAAAAATGTACGCGACATGTTACTCCCAACTGTATTATGAAGTTTATTTCTATTCAGATAAGCTTATTATCTCATCTTTCGCATTCAATGATTCAGATAGCAAGTCATTTAACAATATTAACATACCGGTTCTCTCCGTACACTAATTCTCCGTAAAATCAAAATATCACTTACCACTGTATGTATCGATCGTTCTACAGTCAATCGTTCTTAAAAAAAAATTTCTCAAAATTTTTTACGCACCTACAACACACAGTGAACATAAACTTTTATTACAACTACACTAGATTTTTTCCCAGTTTAAAACTACAAAATTGACAAAACTCTAAAAACTCACGAGGGACTGAGTCAAGTCGCCTCCCTATTAGACGACTGCATTCAAGTCGCCCACCCATTGGGCGACTGCATTCCAGTCGCTCAATTGGAAGGCGACTGATTGCAGTCGCCCGAGAGTACAACGATTAGCTCAAGTCGTCTGAGCTTATTTTTGTAAAAAATTTTCATGCGGGTATATTTCTGTATTTTCGAATAAAAAAGGATTATCCGTACAAAAAATTCAAATTCAGTCGGTGTCTTTTTTCCTTAGCCCATGCACAGATCCCATCTATATCTTTGGAGCCCAACTAAATTCTATAAAAAAAAGCCTAAAACTGGTTAAATAGCAAACTATCTTTTGCTGGCTCAACACTGAAAACTTGCAGCACAGCCGTCACTAAAGCCCAATCCAGCTTAATGGGTCGAACATTACAGATCCGTTAGCAGCAGCAGCAGCAACAGAAACAACACATAGGGGCGTGTGGCCTTTGGATCAAGATCCAAAGGTCAAAAAAGGTAACTGAAAAATAAGGATTTTTCAGTCACCTGTGAAGTAGACGGCCCCTTTTTACATGTATCTTAAGCAACTCGTGCGCTGGCCTTTGGCGTAGACCATAGTTGGACAACTGGTACAACACCTACTTCACACATAGTTTCAGCGCTAGCAATTCTATTAAAGTAAAGCAGATGCAACTATGCAAGGGAAAGTTGTTCAAGCTCCGAATGAATAATAACATGTGATTGAGATATAGCAAATCCCTTTACTAAATAAATAGATTTCTTCACTAGATGTTTAGAGCCCACTTATCTATTCTGAATCAGTTCTCCTATGGGTGCCTGTACGAAAGTAGAAACCGATTGCTCACATCTGGAATTATATACAAATATAATTACGAAGGAGACAAGCTCATTATTAGACACAACAGAAAATCATTGTTCCATATTCGGATCAGGCTTGTGCAGCCAAATAAGCTCCCCTTGACATTTACATCAAGTAGATAACCAAAAGACTCGGACGTGAGAAAATCCTCCAGAGTTCACTAGCATCGGCGAACTAGCTAACATATTCCCCACCATCAGATGGAAGGAGTTATTTATACACCGGGAAGCAATCTAGACGCTCTAGCCTGTGTTCTGCATGCCGGCAGCAATGCCCTTCATGGTCAGGATGAGGGTGTCCTCCAGGCCCGGCGCGTACTCGCTCCCGGGGTTCAGCTGCACCAGCTCAGCGGGCTGCCTCTCGTCGGTGAACTCCTTCGACAAGGGTGGCTGCGGCTTCACCTCGAAGCTAGGGTCTCTTATTCGCTTCAGGGTGTATGCTTGGCAAACGTTCAAAGTTGTGATGTAGGACTCACGCAACCGCAGACGCTGCTTCAGGTAAGGATCCCCTTCGAGAACATCCTTGTGACCGGCAACCTGCAGAGGATTGGCAATGGTTAGAATTTGATATGTTAAGGGGTACTCAGTTGTGACAATTGTAAGCCATGGGCAGATTCAGCAACAGCGATGATAAAGACTAGTAGTTTTTTCAATGATTCGAAACAATTAATTGTAGTTCCAGAATTTTTAGAGAACATTTTGAAACTAAAATCTTTCAATGATTTCTTCAGGCTCATTTCATCTACACCCGAAAGCGACATGAACCAAACTTTGAAAACGCCACCAGTGGGAGTAATTAATCGCATTATATATCATCAGGAAGGAATTCAACTAATCATGTAAAAGTCTTACTGCCCAAGGTTCCAAAAACCGCTACCGGGGTAAATTCCGCCGGAGGGCTGGTACCGGTTACCGGCCGGTAACTAGAAAAAAACCGGTCGAATTTCACGCGTCAAAATTTGAACTTGAAATCGGTAACCGAAAAAACCGGCCGGTAACCGCCCAAAAAACCGGAGAAAAACCGCTAAAACCCGGGTTTCAAAATTTGAAATTGAAAATTCCTAACACATTCATGGTAAAAAGTATGAAGTCAAGCACAGAAGATGCGTGGATCTTCCTAATACATTCTATTAGTGTTAAACAATATAAACATCATTAGGGAAACTAACTTTTACATTCAAAATTTGAAAATTCCTAACACATTCATGGGAAAAAGTATGAAGCCAAGTACGGGAAGTGTATACATCTTTCTAATATATTTTATTAGTGTTAAACAATGTAAATACCATTAGAGAAACTAATTTTTACATTCAAAAGTTTAAATTTGAATTAAATAAAAAACCGGCGGTTTTTTTCTCCCAGTCGGCACCGGTAAAACCGGTTACCGCCGGTATTTGGAACCTGTTACTGCCAATATTTGGTGACAAAATACAAAGTATCTGCAATGCAAGCAAAACTAAACATTGAAGTATAATCTATTGAGATTTTTGAGCATATGACCTGAAGAAGTAGCTGTTTTGTCTCTTCAAAGTTGTTTCTCAGCTGTTCCCCAAAGGATTGAAGATCATCAGCGACAAGCAATTTGTCATATAAAGCAGCAATTCCTGGATCTCCCTTGGCAAAAACCATCTCAAGTAAGTCAAGGGTGACCCTGAAGAATGGCCACTCATTGTACATTTCTTTCAAAGTATGAATGTTCCTGATGTCCTTCTGCATGATATGTTTGAATGCTGCACCAAATCCAAGCCATACAGGAAGATGAAACCTTGTCTGTGTCCAAGCAAAGATCCATGGAATTGCACGGAGCGATTCTATGCCCCCACTAGGCTTTCTCTTCGATGGCCGGCTACCGATATTCATCCTACCATATTCAGTCTCAGGTGTTGCCTGAAACAGCAGATGGACAAGTTAAGTACACATCAGAAAGTTCACATTCTCCAGCTTCTAGCCCAGTTTAGCAGAAAGCACCTAGATTTGCCCCTCAGTGAGATATACATTGTTGATAACGTCAACAAAATAAGAGTCCTTCCATATGGTGGTTCAGTAAGTCAATGATCACAATTCAGAGAATGCACTTGTCTAACAACAATGTGAAATAACCAAAACTCACAGTCTACATAGAAATGGAAAAGGAGCATCCCTTGAAGAGTGTCTTGGTTAAAAAAGATTGCAGAAAACCGTGGACATGAAGCTTAAAAAAAATCATGGCCTACAAACATTGTCATGAACCTTTGAAACAAACCACAACTCTATGCTTTGTGCAAAGTATTGTTGGGTATAGCTAATTAGCTGGAGAAAAATTGTCTTGACTGTTGACAAGCAGCCTTGAAACAAATCACAACTTCATGCTCATGCTAAGTGCAAAGTATTTTATTTGTAAGAATACTGGATACAGGTGAACTTACTGATCGGAAGTATTCAACAAAGCGTGGTTCTTGGAAGACGATTGATCGATATTCTTTTGTTGCCACAACAGCCATCTCATCCATTAGAGCACGCCATTCGGGCTTGGGGGAAATTGGAGGATGCATTCCATGCTCAAGAGTAGCTGCAGTGAAGCGTTGCAGAGTTCTAAAGCACAAGTGTTCCTCTCCAAATGAGTGCTCAATAACCTCGCCTTGAACTGTTACACGGAGTGATCCATGTATCGTGTCTGGTGGCTGAGACAATATGGCAAGATGACTGGGACCACCTCCTCTGCCAACTGTTCCACCTCTTCCATGAAACATTGTCAACTTTACTCCGTAATGCTTTGCCACCTTAATGAGTTCCTCTTGTGCTTTATACATTTGCCACGCTGCAGAGAGACGCCCAGCATCCTTGCCAGAGTCTGAGTATCCAATCATGACCTCTTGCTTGCCGTTAATCCTATTCATGTACCAGTCTATTGAAAAGAGTCGTGCTACAGCTGCTGGAGCTGCTTCAAGATCTGCAAGTTTCTCAAATAGTGGAACAACTCGCAATGGCTGTTTTATATGGCACTCACGCTGTAAAAGCTCAACAGCAAGCACATCAGATGGGGCAGTTGCCATTGAGATTATATAAGCGCCAAAACAATCTGCTGGGAGCTCTGCAAGGACATGAAATGTGCCTAAAACATCAGCAATTTCTTCAGTCTGAGGAAGATCTGGGCCGAACAATGGGCGTTTGCCCCTTAGTTCGGACAACAGCCAATCCTGGCGTTTCTCCTCAGACCATTCAGAGTAGGAACCGATCCCAAGATGTGTAGTTATAGCATCAAGGACATCAGTGTGTCGATCAGATTCCTGCCTGATGTCAAGTTTCACAAGAGCAAGCCCAAAAGTTGATACTTGACGCAAGAAATCAAGAAGGCTTCCATCAGCTATTGGTTTGTCACCACAAGCACATAATGATCTGTAACACAGCTCAAGAGGCTCCAGAAACTGCAAGATAGGAGGGTGATAATTAGGCAACCATAAGTATGGCAGTAACATTCACGAAGGTGTCTATCTCATAAAAAGGGCTAACCTGTTCAACATTACTAAAAGTTGCCTCCTTTGGAATCTCAGAAATTCCAGTTGTCAATAGATGGCGAGAACGTTCACGTGTATAGTACAGTTTATCCCTGACATCATCAAGTATGACACGATAAGGTTCATTTGGAGGAATTTGCTTCCAGAATTCTGCAGCAATAACATTCTCTTAGTAACAGGCAAATTCAGTAAGCAAATCATTCTTAGCAAAAAAGGGGAGTGAAATCAAGCAATTTCCATAATTATGCATGATATTCAGTACCAAGCCGCCCAACAAAAAAAAAAAGGAGTACACAAATCAAGGGCAAGAATGGTGAGATAGAATTAGTCAATGTAGTGATGCTGAAAAGTGATGCATCCATGACAGGACAATAAAGATTCTAGTCCCCTGTAACTATAGTCCACTTGATTGATGTTTTTAATGAGAATTTCACGGCCTCTTAAATGAATATCAACACTTCAATCTCACCTAGCTTCATCAAATTGTATCTTTTTTTCTTTATCTTTACTAATATAAAAGGGGAGTTTGTCCGCTCACCCCTCCCGTCTTCGGCCTTCTCTTGCATGCGCCGACACTTGGGCCCAAGGCATGAGCCTCCAAACTGCTTTGTCGTTCGTTCTCGCTTAACCGCTTCGCCATGTTCCACACTTTTTGCCCTATTCACACATAGCGAGGCAACAATTGCCTTCGATTTGTTCTCTTCCCTCGGAATCACCGCTATTTCTTCCTCCCGTGCGCCGCCATGCTGCACTAGGACGGTGAAGAAGAGGAAAGAGGCGGAGCGGAACTCTGTGGAGAAGAAGAGGAGCACATCGGTGCGGACGATGAGACGTTGGTGTACACCACCAAGGACGACGATGAAACGAAAGTGTACACTACTGAGGTTGACGACCGGGACGTGGAGTACATAGGCATAGACCACGAATAGGGAGGCAATAGTACACTGGCTCGAACGAGGTGTACATCGCTGGAGGTGAGGAAGAACCACGAAGCCGACGGGATCAAGCAGGGCAGATCCGGAGTGGTGATCTTGGCAACGGTGGATCCAGCCGCACTGACCTCACGGATGGCTGATCCAGCGATGGCGACCTCGAAGATGGCGGATACGGTGTGTCGACATTGGGGACGCTGGATCTAGCAGCTGTGGGCTAGTTCACCCCCGGATCGGTGCCCTAAGCCGAGGAAGAGGGGAGATCCAAAGGCCGGATGGGACGAATACGTCGGATCCGACCGTCTCCTGGCGCGCCGCCGCCGCGGATCTGACCTCTCCCAACAGTGCTTGCCTGCTCACTGCTACCCACCGTCGGTTGTGGCACCACCACCCGCCACCGGTCGCCGCGCTACAACCCACTGCTATGTGCCACTGGTGGAGGGGAGAGAGAAAGGTGAGAACGAATGGGGAGAATGAGGAGAGAGGGGGAGTTAGATAGGTAGATATATAAGTGCAACCTACTGAATTGTTTCGCTTTTTGTTTGGGATTGCAAGATGACATTTCACAATGGAATGCAAATATGCATAGCCACTTCACAATTGATCTACTTGCTTTATTTGTCATTTTGCTTGTCATGTCATTTTTCATATTAGGAGTGTATTTTAGCTGAATTAGTAGAGACGAGTTCTTATTCGTAGTTTTACAAAAGAATACATTTAGACTTACATTTTAAAAAAGTTGTTATGGATGAGAATTAATCGAGCTACCTATCGAGAGCTTCCTTTACATGTTCCTGTATTGCCTCCCATGTTTTAATGTTTATTGTATGATTTGTGTCACGTTTGATGATATGTATCACCTTCTTTTGGAACCCCGTTACAACGTACGGGCATCTTACTAGTTAAATAGAAACCATCTGTGTGTACCTTCAAGTTTTAGAAGATTTTGAACTAGCAGATGCACTTTTCAAATTACCTGATGAACTAGAATTCAATGATAGTGTCTACAACATATGCTAAACTAAAATTGGTAATTGGCATGCACGTTTTTTAAATGCAAAAGCACTGCATGATATCTGATAAATTCAAAAAGTAAACACAGTTAAGATGCTCTAATAGATAAGCTTATGAGGTGGTTAAACTGACAAAACAGCGCCAAAAGAAATGAAGAGGGCAGTTATTTGCAAAAGAATTATTCTTTGCACAAGCTTTGTATTATAACTCTCTTGTTCAAGTGCTTATCCCATGTGTCAAAAGCAAAGTAACTGTCAGTTTTTCCTTTAGAATGATAAGCTAATAAACAAATATGCAAATCGGTCCAAATTCCCTAATTATCAAAATTATATTCCTGTTACCTATATAGTGCTTTGCAGCTTTTCTGGAGGAGCGATGTAATTCATCTGCACGGAACCGAAGTTCATCACTGCAGCGCCACATAGAGAGCTAGGAAAATATCTTATGATGTTAACACTGGGAAACCAATATTGCAGGAGTACTTTTAAGTATGTAAAAGAAGTACTTCTGCTGTTACAATACCTCAAACATCAGGTCTTCTATCTGAGAGAAATACAAGTTAGCAGCCATCATTCTCGCCAACAAGCATACATCCCATGTAACCTCCGGTGTAACTCTTGGATTTCCTAGAAACAAGATATCTTTAGAGAAGTTCTAACTTTATCTACACATAGGGAAGCAAAAACGGACCACAGTCCTACCTAAAATACTAAGATCTGTGAACAGTATAGTTTATGAGGACAGAAAAGGAATCTTAGTTGACTTAAAAATGGAGAACAGATAACCAGTTGCTAGGAGAACTGATATCATAATATCATTCAGAGGACCCACGATTTGATTTTCTGTCACAGGTACCACTAGAAGTCTGGAAGTCTGGTACGAGTGACAAAAACTCTTCACAAAGTATTATTTTCCTTTCCAAACAAACACTGATGAATAAAGTGGCATAGGAGAGAATACCATCACGGTCACCACCCATCCAGGAAGAGAACTGAATGAGAGGAGCATTATAAGGAAGACGCTCATCAATGCCAATATTTTTCAGAGCAGTGTCAATACGGCGCAAGAATTTTGGTACACCCTTCCATATAGTTTCATGGAAATAACTCATCCCAGCACGCATTTCATCCTGAGGAGTGGGAGGTGTCCTGCGGATTTCATCAGTTCTGAAAGCAGCTTGGATCTGTGAAATGCGTTAAACCATAATCAGAAAAACATGATCAGAACAGAGCAGTAGAAAACAACATGTCATTTCCATATACGTTTAACTTTGGGAATATAGACTGTTACGGGCTATGCTCTGGCGAGGCACTGCAGCAGGCAGACGAACAATATTGTGGGTACTGTAGCACATAAACAGTACCGCGTGGCACTGTAGCGACCGTATTAGGAAGGGTTCGATGCATATCTTCATATTAAGAATAATTAGATATATATCTTTATATTAGGAATAGATAGATGCATATCTTTCTATTAGAAATAGATATATTAATATTTAGATAGTATGGATGTGATATTATCTTTAGTTAATTGGTTGCATTGGACTGTGTTAGTTTCATATTGTTAGGGGCTAACCTCATCTATATAAAAAGAGGAATCAAACCATTCATAAGCAAGTAATGAATAAACAAAGTTCACAGTCTCCTAAAATCAGGTCTTAGAGCATTCCTACCACGTTAGGGAAGAACCCTGCCGGTGGCTAGATGAGAGCGAGCGCCAAGGTTTCAAAACCCAGATCGCCTAAATCCGGTGGGGCGCCACGGTTCCCCCGTAATGGAAAACCGGAAAACCGGTCAAATTTCAAGTTTTGAAATTTGAATTTGAAACTGGTAATCGGAAAAACTGGTCAGTTACCGTCCAAAAAAACCAGAGAAACCGCTAAAAACCAGAGAAACCTGCTAAAAACCGGGAAACACAAGAAAAAATTGAATTTGGGATGTTTCGAAGTATATTTAGCTCATACACTAGGTAATCTAGTACAAAAAATGTTTAAACCAACATAGGAGGTGTATTACGCAGTCATAAAAGACTCACAAATATAAATGCACTTCGAAAAAACCCGGCCGGTTTTTTATTTCCCAAGACCATCGGAAATCCGGTTCTTGGCGGTTCTGCATTACGGTAACCGCCGGTTTTCCGAACCTTGGCGAGCACCCTACCATCGACCCGTACGCAACCACCGACCACAACATAGGCAATAATCTACCATGTTGAATTTGAAATTTTTATTGCATTTTTCTTGTTTGATTGAAGATGAATTCATGATCATTTTGTTTAGATCATACACCATGATAAGCTCTTATTTCGAATGTATCATAAAAACTATCAGAGGTGGACTTTGTAACAGTTACGAGGAGGTATAAAGTGCAAACTAGAGAATGGGCAGTTCTAGCCAAAGACACAAATCTGGCTACGGTAATACTAAATAGCTCCGAACATATAAATATGCAGTGGACAATTCTTTTTAAAGCAATTAATTCAGCTTTTCCAGTAAGAATGGCTAGTAGGTGAAACATGTTAAGGGTATTAGAGACAAAGGGACTAAAACAAGAAATATCCAACGTCTGAGTCTTGATAATGTCGTCGTTGCGTGCAGTTTTTAAATAAACTGTCAAATCAAGCTGAAGAGAAATAGATAGAAGTATGACGGCGCAAATCGAAGCCCAAGAGGTGGCGGCACAGTGCACAAGATGTAGAAAGCGCGCGGCGGCCTTAGAAGCTTGGGGTGGCGGCTAGAGAAGCGGCGGCATCATAACGACTTCTACGATCTGCACGTGGCTCAGAGAGTAGAGTGGTGGCTGCTGCCATGCAAAAGAAAAATTACTATACTTCTATAACTGACAATAAATTTTTGGACTCGCACGTCTTAGACAAACTAAAAATTAGAACTACGGACTTGGATGGACGCAACGGAAGACTCGAAAATAAAAATAACTAAAGACCGACTAAAATGCAACTAATACTTAGCACAAAATCGCAACGGGAGGGAGAACGAGACGACAGTGAAGAGCCGCGACTCCTCCTCGCCATAAGAGCCGTGACTGCCTCCCTCGCCATTCTCGCCACGACTCCCTCCCTCGCCTGTCAGGCTCCGTATCTCCTCCTCGCTTCCTCCTCTCGCTCTCCTCCCGCCTCCCTCACTTGAGCGAAGAGAGCAGCAGCTCCACCGGAGGCGGCGACCAGAGAGCGGCCCCGGGCGGGTGACGGCGAGATCCGGCGGTGGTGACGGCCACACGAATGGCCGCGGCAGTGGGATCCGACGGGCGATGGCGACGGCGACTGAGGAGGTGGCGTCGGGGTGGCTAAGGACAAGCCCGGCGGTGGGAACCAGCGAGAGAAGCCATGGGGCAGCACAAGGCGGTGAGATCCAGCGGCCGTGACCACGGGAGACGGCGGAGAGGCTGGATCCGGGCTGGCAACCGCCCGAAGAGGCGCAACGTTCGGGTTCGGCCGAGGCGACCGGATCGGCCGAAGCGGCAGCGGCCACGGATCTAGACTTGGCGGCGTCGGCGGTGGCTGATCTGGAAGAAGCGGCGGCGCCAACGCGGACGCGGATCCGCCGGATCCGGGCCTGGAGGAGGCGGCAAGCAAGACCGGAGAAGGCGGCTCCGGGGCGGGCGGCGAGATCCGGCGATGGCGGCGGCCACGGGAGCGGCCGCAGCGGTGGGATCCGACGGGCGATGGCGACTAAGAAGGTGGCCGCCCCCCGAGAGTGGAGCACATTCCTCCCGGGGGCGGCGGCTAGAGAGGAAGTAGATCGAGGTTAGAGTTTTAACCTAAGCTCTGATACCATGTTATGAATATTGTGTGTATATTGAAGAGACCCAATAGGCAATATATATAGGGAGTACAAAAAGATATTACAGAGGAATATGCTGATTCCTATTCTATCTTTAATACCCTTAACAAAACAATCAAGGCCACACTGCCATATACAAACAGTCCGCCAAAATATAGAACCATATTTGAACAGACAACAGAACCTTCCAATGTTTGCAAAGGCCTGCCCTTTGTCAATGGTAGCATTGAAGCATCCTCCATTGTACATATTTGATTATTTCCTTTCCATTCACCTTGTCTTATGCAAACATGGAAAACTCCAACAAACTAAATTTTTAAAAAATGTAGAGACAATGAAGGAAGGTTTCATCCAAAATATTCAGTGGAATCCTAGAGTACAGCATTGGGCACTTAGCAACTAAGTTAGAGAAAAAAAAATGCTGTTTCAACATTTTGATGTTACAGGTTTCAGAACTACTTTTGATAACAATAATCTGGAGATGAGAGTCTGTACGACAAACAATCATGTCAGCAATTACATACACAAAAAGCCTATAGAGGAACAGCACTATAGTTCAAAACCTTACAACTTTTGTAAAATCTCAGCCTTTTGTTGGTGGTATCATCAACTAATATCTATTGGACATATCTCTATTGCCTTTTCCAAGGGGGAAAAAACTATACCTCCATGGCTCTATCTATCTATTATATTATTAAAATGATAGAAAAAGAAGCCATCACGTTCGCTCTGAGAGGCTAGAAATTCTCACATTAATTAGAAAAAGAGAAAGGTCTACACTGTTTTTTTTATTGGTCCGAATTATAATGGTACAGATCGGTCAGTTATATATTACAGTTGTATAAGAAATACAACTATATATTTTTAATCATAAGCAATATAGTTGTTTCTACTATACAACTATATGTATTGTATCGAGCCAGATTTTCTTGTTCAAGGTCTTACTTGTCCAATAAACTAATATAAAAGAATGGCGTACAGACCAAGGAGATTAGTTCTATCCAAATTATTTGGCAGGATCTCAGAGTATGACAGGCACCAGATGGATAAAGAGGCACAAAAATGATATTCCACTTCAACCAATTAACCTCAAGAGCGAGACTTAATTCTAATAAAAACAATTTGTAGATGACTAAGCTATGGCATGGCATGAGAGTATTTGCAGAAGCCACTCGTTAAGCCCAGAGCCCCATACATCATGAGGGGGAAAAAGTCGTAGAGATGATAATCGGTTAAATAATCAAAAGGTTGTGGTGGACACTTGCTATACTGAAACGTCATGATTGGCTTTATTATATTCTCATCACAAATTGACATTTTTTTTTTATAATTTACCTCCCTCTGCAGAGCCTCATCAAGCTCCTGCTTGTCATCAGCAGTGATGTCCTTCGCATACAACTGCCTCAGGCAATTCCGGATCCTGCACAACAAGTCAATATCACAAACATTCAGCATTTCCATGAACACGAAAGCAATGGAAAAGAGACCCATCCTCGCACCTCGCGTGCTTCTGGAGCAGGGACCTCCGGATGGACTGCGTGGGGTGAGCGGTGAACACGAGGTCGACTGTCTGGTTCTTGAGCGCGTCGAACACCTCCTCGCGGGACTTGCCGAGCTGGGAAACAAGCCGCTTGAGCGTCTCCTCGATGTCGGACTCGGTGGGCGCGGATGCCTCGTCGGCGAAGTCCCCCCGCTTGAGCTTGATCCGGCGGCGGTGCGCAATCTGCACCTCCTCGGCGAGGTTCGCAAGGTTGAGCATGTGCGAGAAGGAGCCGGAGACGACGATGGAGCTGCCGGGGGGCAGGCTGGTGAGCTTGCTCCCCAGCTCGGCGAGCCGCGCCTCGTCCCGGTCGTTCTCGTACTCCGCCGAGAGCTCGTAGCACTCCTGCACCTGCAGGGGCGAAGAGAAACCAAACCAACGGTGTGGGCATAGCGTCGAACAGGTGGTGGACAGATCTGGAAACCAGAGAGGAGGGGAAGGGGAACGCGAGGGGCGTACGAATTCGCGGAGGTGGGGGCCGTGCAGGTCCTGGAGGATGTCGAGGAAGCGGTCGACGAGGAGGGCGTCGTACTCGACGAGCTTGTCGTCCTCGGAGACCTTGCCGGGGGCGAGGAGCCGCAGCTGCGCGTCGATGGACTGGTGCCGCTCCACCGCCGCCTTCCCCGCGGGTGCGGCCATCGCTAGCTGCGCGGAACCGCGAAATCCAACCGAATCCCTCACCAGAGGAGGGGGAATCTCAGCGCCGCCGGCGACGCCCTCGCGGATGCGCGTGCGCTGGAGCGGTGGACGCCAAGTGTGGCGGTGGCTCGTCGGCGAGAGAAGGAGATGGGGTACAGGGAGGAGAATTGAGTGAAGATGCAAGGGGAAGCTGCAGTCTTCGTATTTGTATGGGGTGGTGACTGATGACGACGTGTAAGTGGGGGATCAGTTCGGTTTGGACAAGCTCACTCGTGGGGAGCGGTTTTGCGAATTGGTACCTGCCCACTCTCCCCTACTTTCCTCTCCCATCTAGCCCCTACAAACTATTTTTCAGCTTTTTATAACAGCTGATTTTTAAATAAAATATCTTTTTAATATAGGATCTATAGATAAATTATAATACACACTGTAACGACATCATTTATATTGGCAAAAATCACATATAAATTTCTGTTATTCTATACTTTCTCTTACGAACAGTTCAAAAATCACAAACTAAAATAAAAAAGAACAAGCCCTTTACTAACCTGTCCGAATTGGCGCGTCCCAACGCAGCATTCTGTGCTTAACAATCAGTCATCATCTCCGCTGAATTTCTTATTCAAGCAAGCAGGTAGCAGCTAAGAAGGCTAAAAGACTGCTTTATGGCTGGTATAAATTGTACAAGAATTACAGGCTTTACAGGGGGCTTATCCGGAAAACGGCCTTGATCCAGCTTCGCCTCGGAGGGGAAAGCTAGGGGATCTGAGGCGAATCTTGATTGGATCTTCCACCCGGGTCTGCTGGCAGCCGCCGCTGTCGCCTATCGCTGCACGAGCGTCCCTCCTGCCATTCTACTGGCCAGTCGTGGCGAGGCGCGCCGCACACTACTGGGCCGTTTTTCCCATCGGGTTTTTAGATAGCTTTTGTTAGACTTTTATTATTACTAGTCATCTGTTTATGTGTTACAACGAAATTCATTGGACACATAGAGAATCATACTATAAAAAATGGTTACTCTGATCAGTTAAAAAGTAGAGAGTGATGAGAAGTTAGGAATAGAACGATTGGAGAAGAAAGGACATACGACCATCAACTCGTTCTTTTATAATAGTAATAATTTATTAAATCTATCGACGGTAGTAGTTAAATGTTATCATCGGCAATATAAAGAAATAGAGCCACACGTTATGGATTTGTTCTTTTCAGTTTTTTAAAAGCTATTTTTTAGCTTTTCTATAATAACTAGCTTATAAATAAAGTATTTTTTTAAAATAGAGATTACAAATTAGTTGTAGTACGCACTATAGTGGCTCATCCTGTGCTTCTTTGTTGCCGCTAGATTTCAGATGAACAGCGCAGATCCACCGTTGCAGCAGCCTTCCGACGTTGCAAAAACACTGTTTCTGTTACCGTGATTTTTCCTCACAGGGCCTTGCTGCCATTCCCCCTCACAGCTCCTCTTGCACCGTGCTTCTCTGGCAGCCATGGAACGTCAAGAGGATCTGTAGTTTCCCTCTGTCTGCCCTAACTGGGGTACCAGAACGGCGTACTGTGCCTTAGAAAAAAGAGCAACTGGTATAACTATGTATGAATCGACACTTAGTGAATTGCATCTTGGGTGAATCCGTCTGGTAGCCTTACTCCTTTTCTTCATTTGCACCAGGGGCGAAACTACACCCTAGGCAAAGTAGGTTTCAGCTCGAGGTGTGGAAAAATATCTAGTGTATAGCCTAGATAAATTCAGTCTAGCCTAAGTAACATTTTCATGATCTAGTCCAGATAGCATAAATTATTCCATCACTGAATCCAGAGCGTAATCAAATTCTAACTCCGCCACTGATTTGCACAACACACCGTGGTGTATTACCTTGATACCCTTGGCCGGCAACATTGACCAACTTACATCGGTGTCATCGATCGTAAAACACGATGTATCATGAGGGACATCTTTCTTTTGGCCGTTTTGTGTGCCATAGTGACAAAAATTGTCCTGCGTTGCGTGCATTTTTCTCACGCCAGTTGGAAGTGTGTTTTTGGCGGTCCCATCTGTTTGGAGTATTCTGATTGGTTGGTTTTTGCTTCATGTTCAGAGCGCTGCGCCACTGCGTGGCAGAGTGCCGTGTATTCGTTGGAGAGATGACTGTTTGGACAGATGTGGGTAAAATACTGGCGAATGAAGCGGAATATGCAAGTGCCATTCTCGTTTTTCTTACTTGGATATGCAACAAGCAAGGACGAGGAGAAAGAGACCTTTCTGTCTTCTTCTCCGTCTCAAAATAAATAACTAAAGACAGAATGAAAAAACAGGCTACAATTCTAGTTGGGCTGAAAAAGCTATGACTTACGGCTGAAATTGCACTGTAACGGCTACAATTTTACTATAGCTGAAGATGATTTATTTAGCGTAATTAAATTTAAAAAAATTTTAAAAAAGAAAAAATATGCTAGCTCATCACGGACAACATAAACGAATACGGAAAAAAGGATCGGTAAAAAAGCTAAAAAAACCAAAAATTCAGAAAAAGATAAATTTTATGAATAGTGAAAAATAAACCAGAAGCTGAAGTCGAAACGAAGAGACCTAGAACGTAAGAAGCGCGCTTATATTTCACTTTCTTTCCCCTTTCATTTTCCATAAGAAAGCTGCTCAAGTCGTGAAGAATATTCGTCCCCCACCATCTTTGCTCTCCATGGCTCATTGGCTAGCTCCATTACTCTTTCAAGGTACAGTGCATTTAGTCAAGAAAGGCATGTATTCCTCCCATGATTATTGACACGTTACCGTATTTTTATATACTGTGTTAGTTATTCTCATGGGATAAAAATACAACATTGATAGGTGGGACCAAAGGCTATGGCATCACCAGCCTATTACTCCCGGGGAGTTTCCGCGCGGAGGGAAGGCCATGTCACCGCCGCAAAGCTCGCCCATCAAGCGTGGTCATGAATTTGCGTCTGGTCGGGTGAGCTATTTTGCAAAAGTCCTGCTTTTCGAAACTACGTACGGTCCTTGGTTCTCACGAAAAGGTCCCTGTCAGTTTTTTTAGCCCCTTCACTTTGCAGGATAGCCCCCCGCGGTTTTTGAAATTGCGCACGGGTGCTCGTTTGTTTACGTACAGATCCTTGTTTTTTGCGAAAAAAGACATTTACCTTTTTCGAAAATACGCATGTGCCTTCAATTTTTTTAAAAAACTCCTCACGAATTATCACATCTTTTACTTTGGTACGTACGGTGGCTGGCACGGTGTGGCGCCGCGCCTACGAGGCTAGTTAGTAAAACTCACAATAGATTAGTAACAACTGCAGAACTGAAAAAAAAGGCTTAGAACTGATCACAGAAAATTATGCAGAGAAAGGTTGTCCGACCATCTTGTGAGACAATTTAGAAAAGCTTTCCATTTCCCTTCCCTCTCATTTTCCCTAAGAAAACTGCTCAAGTTGTGAAGGACATTCTTCTCCCACCATCTGAATTCTGATTTTTAATTTGTCCTAATGACTCTTTACTAGGGGTGGTAAAAAAGCTCGTTAGTAGAACTCGTTGGTTCGGTTCAAAATTGCTTCGATTATACTCGTTAATTGGTTAAAAATGAAATAAATTAATTCCAAATGGATTTGAAATTTGCTCTAGCTCGGCTCGTTAGCTCGTTTCTAAAAATACTTTTAAATTATATATAAAATAATATTAAATCAAACTATATTAATTTTAAAAAAACTCGATTAGATAAGAACTGAGCTGAATATCCACCCCTACTCTTTACGCTTTCAAAGCATAGTGCATTTAGGTAAGAAAGGGAAGACCGGAAGAGGTAGTATTCTATTATTCTAATGATTATTGGCCCACTACACCGCAACTAAAGAAGCTAAGTCTACAGTTCCAATCGCACTCGTACCAACAAAAATTAACGGCCATGGGCATCACATGTGGGTGGAAACGGATCGGATATAATCGAATAGTCTTAAATACAAATACGAATTCATATTTTTTAAAACAAATATATATATGAATTCGAATATTCTCAAATACGGATATGAATATTCTCGAATACGAATACGGATATTTTCGAATATAGATTTTCTCGGATACGAATATCGGATAAAATAGATCCCTAGCGGTTTTGACGATTTTTCACCAGGTTTTGACCGGTTACCGGTTTTAAACCGTCTAAATTCAAATTTTGAGTCACAAAATTCGTACGGATTTTTTATGGCTTCTAGAAAGATCGAATACGAATCGAATAGTCTCGAATACGAATACGGATAACATTCTCAAATACGGATACGAATATTCTCGAATACGAATATTTTTGAATACGGATTTTGTTTACCATATTCACGTTTTCTCGGATATGAATATCGGATAAAACGAATTATCCGTTACTGTTTTCCACCCCTAATCACATGGGGATCAGATTCAGCAATTGACACATGGTACATTCATTGGGTCCTAGAACCTTTTGCAACAAATCTACAGCCACAATGCAGCTTGGAAACGAAGCAGGGGGAAAAAGAACCCTGGAATCAATCAGAGCACTCTCTCCTCGCCATGTAAAGTATGATGAAATGTATGAATGTTTGTGGTTTTATTGTATGGTTGGTGGCACTTAATACATGTTTTAAAATTTCTTTACTTGACGACTAATCCATAGCGCCTTTATAGCTATTTTGGAAAAATTCATGTGGATAAATTTGCATACCTAACCGCAACTTTATGGTTTGTTGTGTCTATTTTTTTTTTAACGTATGGTCTTATCCAGTAATTCAAGGAGGTGACACAAACCACGGTAATCCAAAATAATGTGATGTTACTTTACTTGGTCCAAGAGCCAAATCATATATGACCCTTTTTTAATATTCGTTAAACAACTTGTAGCCTGGCCTTTGATGCATGTATGACAGATAGACGATGGACAACCTATGATACATGATATGCGGTCTAAACAAGTAAATAGATATAAGATAGCTTCACAAGATTAAGCTATTCATACCAAGAAAGATGATTAATCTGCATAGTGCTTTTGGATAAAATACAAATGGTGTTTGTCGAGTGTATGATCGTATACCATAATCAGAGAGGGTGAATGATTACCTCTGCCTTTTGGAATCTCTTAGTACTCGGGGAAAGTTTCGACCGCTCAGTGCTCAACTGCTCGCTCGATCACTCAGTGTTTAACTGCTCGCTTGATCGCTCGGCTGTTGAAGACTTCTTATAAGTCGTAAACTACGACTGTTTTACCCTTTCATCTTCGGCCGATTTGTACGTACTCGAAAACGTCTACACCTAAAGCCGAAGCTCTCAAATACTTCGAGAAATCAGTGCCTTTGAGTAATCGTATTTCCTCTATTTTTCTGGCAGCTATTCGACACCTTTGCACATAGTCGTAAGTGAAATCTCTTAGAAGCCATCAAAGAAAATGAAGAACCATCAAGTGTTCTAACCAAGCAATGATGTAAAAGACCGAAATCCAATCAAGCGTATGTTCTCCATCTCGCGTTAACTGTTCTTACATCACAGAAAACATCGGTCTCATAGTACTGGGGTTAGTGAGATAAGATTTAGGAATCTAGTACTGAGATACACGATGAATAGAAGCGACATCAGGCAAAGATAAACATTTAAGTATAGAATTAGCCTCTACAAGTTTTCGGTCAAACCGCCGTTGAAGTGCAGGTCTGACCACCAAGGCAAAGCCGGTCTGACCGCAAACCAGTCATACCGCACCACCAATGGTGGTTTGACCGCCTGAGACCGGTCTGATCACGTGGAAAATGCTGGTATGACCGGTCCTATCTCAAAAAGTCCTGAATCTACAAAAAAATTGATTAGAGGGACCAAAGCGATGATAAGGAGCTTGCACAAACTTCACTCCAAAATGAGAAAGCTTCTTTAACCTTTTTTTTATATTTTTTTTTGCTTTTTGAAAGCAAAATTGAACCAAATAACCATCTCTACCACAATGAGTGTATTGATACTTGACTTGATGGAAAGTCGTATAAGTTGTCTTCACAACACCCACTTTGGTAGAGATCCTTTGCTATATCAGCAGATTTAAACACAATTTATTTTGGTTCAGATTTTACTTCAATTTTTTCAGATTCAAAAAGCTTAAATACCTTAGGACGCTTATTCTTAGCATGCTCAAGAGAATTAAATCCTAAACCACAATTTTTCACACTTGATTTGACTTATCTAGAATCATATTCAGATTTTTCTTACCAAAAGAAAATCTCTCTAAAGTGTCTTTAAGATACTCATTCTTATTAGCTAATGAAATATAAGATGTGCACTCAACAAGTTCATTCACTAAATTCTTAGAAGTATTAGACCGGGCCAATCTATCTTTTTCAGCAAAATTATTAAGTTGTCCTGTTAATGTTTCTATTTCAATGTTAAGCTTAGGACAATTAGAGCAAGAAAGTATCTCATGATAAAGTATTTGTTGAATTGATTTCTAAGATTAATTAAGTCTAACTTCTAGCAATTCACATCTTTTACATGGAGAGGATTCTCTAGACTTAAGGTTCTTAGCGCACAAAGATTGAACTGGCGAACTAGCAACAAGAGGTTGCTTAAAAATGGTATGGTGTAAGTGGTTATTGCTTTATGAATAAAGTAGAGTTTACTTAAAATGATTAGCAGTTATTTAAAAATAGTATTATTATGTAATAATGATAGCACTCTAGACTTAGAGAATGAACGGGGTGTTACATATAATGATAACTCTTTCAACCTAGTTATTACATTGATCTACACCTACTACTCTTGATCTACAGTAACCAATCAAATTTAGTACGCTTGGTGGTGTTGTTACTTATTCGGTGATCTCAATATGTGTTGCATAAGTTTACTTCTACATAAGTTTACTTCTAGACTGCTTATTTACCCCCTCCCTGCGCTTGGAAGAAAGAAGAAATACTTCTTAGTTGTCATTAACATAAGAAGCTTTTGGAATATCAAGTCCTTTTTTAAAACTAACAAGTCTGTAATTGAATAGAATCTTATCAATCAATAAAGATCCAGTCGAGTAATAGTGGAGATGAATGGAAAATAATGGAACGATATTCAATTATAGCACATCAGAACAAGAACAATGAGAAACGAAATAGCAACAAGAATCCACTCAAAATGTTCACAGCTCTTTATTGCAAACACTTGATAGGAACAAAAAATTGCAGACAATGATAGACATAAATGCACTTGTTACAAACTCTTGACCTAGACTCGTAGAACATTATTTAACACAAGATACACATTATTTTATTCCACAAAACACACTGGAAACAAGTATGAAATACTTGCCATGATTACACCAGAAAATAGATAAATGCCAAAATGCACGTACATATTGTACTCCAGGCTTCTTGCATTTATTTGTTCACCGATATTTGAGATATTGATAATAGGGATTTTGGCTCTCCCTCCTGTCCAACGCTTCGCGTATCTCTCTTTTACCTTGTCTGACTTCTCTGATGTCTTCTTTCAGGTCTCGGATTTCTCTGATGTCCAACTTGATATCCAGTCTGGTAACCTTCCAAATGCTTTGCTATCGCGAGACAATCTACTTATCAATTGCTTTATCTTTTCAATATCCTTCTCTACGTTTATCTGATGGATCACCTCTTCTGCGTCCCTATCTATGTGATTGCCAAGTTTATTCAGTAGAAAACAGTTTGTCCAATTCAGTTGCTTATGTTCTCCAAAGCTCCCTGCTCCGCAAATTATGAAAGGGACAAAATTTCCATAATCACCTCCTAATTTTAGCTAACTGTTTGATGGCAACTCTCGAGGCTCAAAATTATATGACCTAGCTCATAGCTGATGAAAATCTCAGCTCCTTTGAGACGCACTTGGGAAGCCCTTACTGCCCTCCCTCAATTCTCCAATCTCTACCAAGTCAGACTACTTTGAGGGTGTGACCTTGTGAGGGAGTTGAAGCACCGAGGAGTTCTAGAGCCGATCAAATTAGGACCTGTCCAGAAGTCCAAACCTCAAAGCCAGTTCACGGAGCAACTTCTCTGCAACTTGGTGAGTGAAATGGATAATAGGCTACCCAAAGTAGGAGCTATGGTATACAACTTCGAGCCTGGAGAGCTGCCATCAAACAGTTACCTGAAATTACGGGGTGCTTATGGGAAAATTCGTTCCTTTCATAATTTGCAGAGGAGGCTTTGGAGAACATAGGCAGCTGAATTGGACAGATTTATATTTGCTTAACAAGTTGGGAGATAAATATAGATAGGGAGACAGACGAGTCGATTGACCTGATAAACTTGGAAAAGGATATTGAAATGACAAGTACCTACCAAGGAGATTATCGCATGAAATACAAAAGCTGCTGGAAGGATATGAGACTGAAGATCAAGTCTGAGTCCTGAATGATTTGTGGAGTGGATCTGAAAATATATGAACTCAAGAGAGAAATTCGAGATTTAAGGTAAGACATGAGAGAACTGAAATAAGGTATAAGGGAGATAGTAGAAAGGTTGGACAGGAAGGGCAGATACAGGGACTGTTAAACATGCATGGCTAATAGGTTAATAATAGGCATAACGCATCACATGGCTAATATTGATCATGAACAAAACCAAACCAATCATAAGAATTCTCCACGCAGATGATACCTCATGGAGATTCAAAGTTTTGAACCTTGATCCACATTCCTTCTGAGGGTAACATGACCGAATCAACCAAGTAATTGTATAACAACATAACATAGAAAAAGCAACACCCAGACAATGTATAATTTAATTTTCTGCGTTCAAAAGTCAAAACAATAGCTCACTACATGTGAGATTATCTCCTAAGGTCAGAAATTTGCAGATGAAGAGGGCATATAACAGTGTTTGGGTTGCCAACCAGTTATTATTGCATTCCAAACTTGCCAGGACAAATAATGCTAAATCAAGCAAGTTATGTTGCAGGATATGGTGCATTAGGGCAGATACATCACTTAGGATTACTTTGTTCCAACAAAATTTAGCCTGAGGCAATGTTGCAAGTCCAATACCACAAAATAGAGATAAAAAAGCATAGCATCCAACATGATACCAATATAAACATGAATAGCTCATAATGCTAAAAACCAAGTAATAAGAACATGCTAGGTAATTGAGAGTTCAGACACCCACATGCATGCTGAAAGTAGCAACAAAACACACGAACACATTACAACACAAACAAGTCAATTTGTCTAAATTCAACCAACTCTTTATTGTTCAACCCTATTAATGACAACTAAGTCAAACAACACAATACCCATAAGATTTTTTTAACTAAGCAACCATTACCTTACCACAGATCACAGACCACAAATAACACAAATAAAAAACCTCAAATAACACAAACCACAGATCAGGGCAGCCGATAAAAGCCTCTGTTCATACCAGACTACCCAGGAAATCGCATTTTTAGCTGCCCTAAATATCAACATCAACAAAAGGCAATGCTATGACCTGTCAACAGGATTAAATCACCAAACTTATCATCGTCGAGGCTAATATAAGATCACTAGAACGAAGCGTACGTATTGCAAAGTAATTACTTAAACTCCACCTATAATTACCCAATATGATAACATAGCACTGATCACTAGTTAACTGCATTAAATGCCCTTATTTTATGTCTGATAGATGGAAGTTCAACATATTACTGCTAGATTATGCCAAGAAAGCTTGCAAAGTTGTCAATGTAGGACAATATGAAGTCCCAGAGAAACTGTGCCAACAAAAAATCGTCCATTCTTACATTGTAGAATCTAGGTTTAATATGCTTCTCATATCTCATTATATGCTTGTTATAATCAACTATCACATTGTGTAACATCAACTTGCTACCATTCTATATGTGTCAAACTAATACCATATTTAATACAACATTTTTCTTTGGAGCTTCAATGATTTTAGGCCAAACAGGTAGTGAAGTACTAACATATTGCAGTTAAAGAAAAAGAAAGAACAAGGTACCAGAAGCTACTTGTTTTTGGAAATAGTAGTAGTTTATCTTCCGATTGGTTTGAGGTTGAGTTGTGATCAGGCTTTAATGGAATACAGCCCAATCTTGCAAGTTATAATTGACAATCTATGCAAAGTCTACTTAATTAACACCACTCCAATTACAATCCATGCATATCATCTCAATATGAACACAATATTGCCATTCCCAATCTCACATATATTCAACTAAACATCCAAATTACCTAGATAACACTACAGAGCAGCCCTATCCATTATCCTAATGCAAAATTCTCACTTATTTACCCTAACATCAATGTGGAAGCATGCTAGCAATGTATTACAGTAATACAAGTATTCAACACAAGACGAACTTAACCAATTTGTGAATTAGACAACAATGATATCATTATTTCAATTTCTTTAACTCATAAGGAGTTAATTCACATGTACTAGTATAACCAATGCAAAGCTCAACACAAATAGTCCAAATCACTTGACAATTGACATACCAAAGGCGTTTTGTTACATTGCTCTGGGATCACTCCCAAATGGCCACACGTAAATCATCTCGTCCCACCCTGTGCTCGCAAGCAGCCCCTCTACAAGCACGCTCATGTCGATCCCAGCTACGAACTCGGTGTGGTGGCCATACCTCGCAAGCAGCGCGTCCTCTTTCCGGTAATCCCACATGCACACCGTCATGTCGTAGGAGCAGGACATAAGCATGCCCTGGCGGTGTGGCGAGAACCGGACACGCTTGACGGCGTACCCGTGCCCCGCAAGCTGCGCGAGTGGCGCCTGCGGAGCGCGGACATCCCAGACGCGGATGGACTTGTCTACGGAGGCGGTGGCGAGGATTGAGGGGTCGTACTTGTCCCAGTCGAGCGAGAGCACCTCGTGGTCGTGGGCGGGTATGACGAGGGTGGGCGCTGGCTCGCGCACGTCCCACACGCGCGCGGTGCGGTCGCCGGAGGCGGAGGCGAACACGTCGGGGTGGCGCGCCGACCACGAGGCGGCGTAGACGCAGTATTCGTGTCCGCGGAAGGTGCGAACGGAGGCGGGGCGGTCGGGGGACCAGAGCTTGAGCGTGTCGTCCCAGGAGGCGGAGAGGAAGGCGTCGCGGCGGACGGGGTTCCAGTCGATTCCATGGACTTCGCGCGCGTGCTCGCGGAGGAGGCGGACGGGGTTCTGCGCGGGCGGCAGCGCGGCGTCGAAGAGGCGGATGGAGCCGTCCCCCGAGGCGGCGGCGCAGAGGGAGTCGTGGGACTCGGACCAGGCGCAGTCGAAGAGCGCGTCGGAGGTGGGGAAGGAGAAGAGCGGCGCAGGGGCGGGGCCGCCGGGCCCGGCGGCGGAGAGGTCGAGGACGAGGAGGTGGCCGTTGCCGACGAGGCCGAAGTGCTGGGAGGCGGCGGCAAGAAGGCGGCTCTCGTGGAAGGGGCTGAAGCGGACGGCGAAGCCCGGCGCCGGGGCCTTGAACGCCGGCATGGCGGCGGCGGAGTGGATCGGTGGGTTGACGGAATCGGGGACGGGGACTCGGGGAGACTTAGTTTTTGCTTTTCGTTTATTTTATTTTTTCCCTCTTAATATCTGGTTCTGGTTGTGTGGTGTCGCATTTGGATGGGGTTGTTTTGTGCGATTGCCGGAAAGTAACTAGCAAGCCTGTCGATCAAAGCAGGCAGGACTGGCTTGGCCCTGGTCTCTGTTTTTAGCTTTTTAGTCAAAATAAATGTATAAGTTTTTTTTAAAAAGACTTTTCAAACAGCTTGCCAAGCTCAAAATTATTTATATCATTCACATTGATATCTATACCATTGACTGTTATATCAAAAATACGAACAAAAAGATATCAGCAACAAAACCTTAACTCCATAACACCAAGTAGCCATGACATAAAATGATGTGAACATGACTTGCGCTTTTTCTCATGGGAGGGGAAGATCTGAACGAAAAGTGAGCTAAAATTTATACATCATATGATCACTATTGTGCTAAATACATTGTACAATCAACCAACGAGTATATATATATATATATATATATATATATATATATATATATATATATATAAAAGTCTTTTCAGATTCTCGTAGTACATACTTTCACTTCTAATGTACCACTCAAACGAATATTTTATACATCTTTATCGCTTTCGGTATACATAAATACTAATTTTAAGATACTCCAATATGACTTGGTTGAAAAAGTTTCATCAGAGCACTTTATTTTTGCTATATACACCTTTTCATGAGTAAAATGAATACATACACAAATTATGTTATAAAAATAGACTTTGATGAAATTTTTCATAGAACTAAAAATCACTTTGGAGTATTTTATAATCGTTATTAGAGTATACTCAAATAGATAAAGAGGTATAATAACACTATTAAAGAGGTATATTAGAAGTGGAAGTACATACTCCATACAGTGTGTGTGTGTATATATATATATATATATATATAGGGAGCATATCTAGTGCTAACAGGCTTTTCAGTGCTAAAATGCTAAAATTTCTCCAGAGCCATCCGATCTACTCCGTACAGCTCGGATTTAGAAAGGTGGGATGTTCCAACCCACTTAATCAATCTTTCACAAAACCCCTGCTCGGATGTTTGTTTTACCCCTCGATATCTCCCATCCGCTCCCCTCCCTCTCATCTCTCGCCGCCCTCCTACCCCGGCCTCCCGACGCCGCCCCTCGGCGATGCCCTCTGCCCCGACGCCGCTCTCCCGGCTTGGGCCGGTCTTGCCTCTCTCTCCTCTCACTGGCTCCTCCCCGGCCTCCCGTGCCGCCCCGCCCCTCTCGACGCCGGCCCATGACGCCCTCCGGCCCGGCGACGCCCTCGGCCCGCGCCGCCCACCTTCTCGCCCAGACCGCCGCGCCCTAAACCCAACTCCGGCCGGCCGACGGTCTTGCCTCCTCTCACCTCTCGCCCCTCCTCCCGGCTCCCTCCCGGCCTCCGGCGCCGCCCGGCTCTCCCGGCCCCTCGCGACGCCTCAGCCCTCCCGACTGCTTACATTCCCGCAATTTGGTCTTTAAACCTGTACACAAGATAACCTAGCTAGGAGAAACATTGTGGAGTAATTATTTCATGCTTTCTCATGTGATTCGAATACCACATTTGATGAAATTGAGTTTTAAAGTTAGATGCCTTGAGGCTTGTGGGATTTGATATGTGCAAGTGAAAATTCCTTTAGGTTTAATTTACTATATGCTAGCGCATGAATAATTTAATTTATCGACTTATTGTATGACATCGATAGCACCTTTGAATAATTAAGTCGCAAAATGCGAAACGAAATGGAATGTGTGAGGATGTCAAGCCTTGTTTCGATTGGTGGGTAGCGAAATTGCATATGTTAATCTAACTCTGAATCGGTGTATAACCCTCCATAATTTGTGAGTATGTGTAGCAACTAATAATATATTTTTCCATTTGTATTCTCAAATTTGTTATAGTCTTGTTGACTCACGAATCAATGGAATTGGCATATGCGAAAAACACAATTTGCAAATTTGCAATTGATATGTATTGCTTACAGTGTAGATTTCTGGTCTTTCTTTTGATGTTTTTGTCCGGGAGAAATGCTCTATTACCTTGGTGCTTATGCCAGTTCATGTGCTTTGCAGGTTTGTCGAAAATCTGAATGGTGGTGTTGAAAATCTGAATGGTGGTGAACAAAAGCTTATGCCGGTTCAAATTAGTAGCTTTATTTAGTGCATGAATAGTATCAAGCACGTGGACCTGTATGCAAATGGCTCGTAAGAATTTTTGGTTTGTGCAATGTAACAATGTTAGTTCAAATTTGTATTATCCATAGCGAATATGCTCTTGAGAGCTAAGATTTTCAGATTCTGTAACTTGAGAGCTAAGAGTATATTGTCAGGTATTCTATGTATTCTCCACAATGTATCCCAGTGTATTCTGTAACAGATTTCTATTATGTAGCATGACATATATTTGCTATTATACACTATAATTTCTCGTCCAAAATCCACTGCTGTTGTTTGTTCCCAAGTGCCATGAGTCCATGACACATATCTACTCTGTTTTATGGCATACTGATCTTTGTTTCATTTCTGTTTCATATTTCTGTGTAGTTGGTCTATGATTTCACTTTACAAAGCTTCATGAGAGTATGAGACACATACTCAGGCAAAGAAATTGCTTGCAGTTTATGGGAGTGCAGATCTTGTCTATTGGTCTTTTCTTCTCAGTTAATAATTCACTTTAGTTTTTAAATTCTGATTGTAAAAGAAAAAGATCCTACGAGAAACAGAGAAAAAAAGACAACAAACTCGAAAATTCCACATCACTGTAAAGCAATATTAAGTTCTAGAATTTGACAGCATTTATTTTATGAAGCAAAGTACAGGAAATTAGAAGAAATGAAAACTAAATGAGGAAAAAAGTTGCATAATTAAACCCCGAATATCCAGTCTACATTTCAAGCTCAAAGGCCGACACATCGAAGCTAACAGAGAGACCAGTGCCAGTCTTGAAGGTGATCTTTCCAGCTGAGGACTCCTCAGCATAAACCTCAACCACACTGCGCCACAAAGATCGCCTCCTTGGTCTTCACTCCAAGATATCTTGACCACCCTCCTCGATGAAGACCACGGCGACAGGAGTTGGAGGCGCACGACGTCGCGCCAAGCGCAGCAGACGGAGCACAGGCAAACACGGTCTATGAGGCAAGGGAGGAGGCGGAGCACCGAGCCAAGTATGTCCGGCCGGGGTGCAGCGCCGGGAGGCCGGGGAGGGAGCCGGGGGAGGAGGGGCGACGAGAGGTGAGAGGGAGGCGGCACTATCGGCCCGAGCCGGGACTTGGGTCTGGGGCAGAGGCGGTGCGGGGCGAGAAGGTGAGCAGCCGGGGCCGAGGGCGCGCCGAGAGAGCCGGGGCGGCCGGGAGGCCGGGAGGGAGCCGGGAGGAGCGCAGAGAGAGGTGAGAGGAGGCAGACCGTCGGCCCGAGCCGGGAGAGCGGCGTTGGGGGCCGGAGGGCATCGCCGAGGGGGCCGGGAAGAGAGCCGGGGGCGGCGTCGGGAGGCCGGGGTAGGAGGGCGGCGAGAGATGAGAGGAAGGGGAGCGGATGGGAGATATGAGGGGTAAAACAAACATCCGAGCAGGGGGTTTTGTGAAAGATTGATTAAGTGGGTTGGAACATCCCACCTTTCTAAACCGAGCCGCATTTGAGTAGATCGGATGGCTCGAGAAGTTTTAGCATGTTAGCACCGAAAAGCTCGTTAGCACTAGATATGTTCCCATATATATATATATATATATATATATATATATATATATATATATATATATATATATATATATATATATATATATATATATATGAAGCCTCTTTTCTACACTCGGGTGTAGTTACACCCTATATCATATCTCGCAATGTAGGGAGTATCTCGTGTAACGGAGGGTATGTACGTGTAGTATACAAGTATTTAAGACCATTTAGGTGGTATGAACAATTTTTCGAAGTGGTATGTATATTTTTGACATACTCCTTTTTACGCGCGATATAAGGGTATTTACAAAATATGCTAAAACTATGAACTCCTTTACAAGTTTTTCGTGTGGTTCACATTGGAGTATCTTATAATTAGTATACAAATGTACCTAAAGTGATAAAGGAGTATTTCAAGTTTGTTTAGGTGGTATATTAGAGGTGGGTGTAATTACACCCTGTGTAAAAGGTATTTTCCTATATATATATATATATATATATATATATATATATATATATATATTCGGTGCTAAATGCTAAAACTTTTCGAGCCATCCGATCTAGCCTATACGGCTCGGATCGAAGAGGGTGGAATCCTCCCACCTCACTTAATCAATCTTTCACAAAACCCTCTTGCGTAGATTATTTTTCAATAATATACCCCTCAACCATCTCTCCTCAGATCCATCCCGATCCGCTCCTCCCGCCCTCTTGCCTCCCTCCTCCTTGGCGCCATCCTTTCCAGCTTCTCCCGGTGCCTCCGCCCCCTGGCTCCCCCTGTCTCCCGTAGGCCACCAAGGCCGCGCTCGTCACGGCCAACTATGTAAGTGAATTGGAGGATTCCACCCTCCTCGATCCGAGCTGTACATGCCAAATCGGATGGCTCTGAAAAAGTTTTAGCATTTTAGCACTGAATAGACCTTTAGCACTAGATATGCTCCATGCACACACACATTATTCTCTTTGTTTAATACACTTTCACAAAATCATGATGCGCTGAATAGAATAAATGTGGATGATAATTACATATACCATGTATATGCATTATTCTCTTTGTTTAGTATATTTTGAGGCTATCAAAAGCCAATGATGGCTTTTCTTGAAGAACAGCAGAACGATGCAGATATTCCTAGCATTAACACATTCTTTACAACTACACTTAATCCTATACTCGATTATACCCATGATAAGGTAAGCTCGTTCTTAACTAATTCTAGATTGAATAAGGATGGTTTGCTACCTTAAATTGTTACATTGAATTGTAGGATTATCGACGGCGTCCAGCGAAAGGTGAGGGAGGAAGAGTGCTATGAAAAAGCCATGCATGACCAGTGGGAGGTGAGGGAGGAAGGGCACGCAAAGGAGGATGAACTCACATGGCAAAGGACTTCATGTGTATGCCCCCATGTAGTGAGCGCGCGTGCGTGCGAGCCAAGCGGCGCACGCGTAGAAAAGGAGAAAAAAGAAAAGAGGAGAATCCCAAAAGTCAAAAGCCTAAGTTTTAGGTAAGATTTCTATGTCCAATTTGGCT
This sequence comes from Bonia amplexicaulis, assembly GCA_036346245.1. Lineage (NCBI taxonomy): Eukaryota > Viridiplantae > Streptophyta > Magnoliopsida > Poales > Poaceae > Bonia > Bonia amplexicaulis. The sequence goes on along the minus strand of CM070738.1, from coordinate 6,516,062 downwards.
CCATCTAAAGCCCATCCAAATTCAAATTCAGATTGAAATCCAAAATTAATTTGGGCTAGGTTTGGAATAGCCAACAGGGCCTGCATTAAAAAGCTCATAACTTTCAAAAATGGAGTCCAATTGGGATGCTCTTGTACTCGTTGGAAAGCTTTTTTCAAGGCCACACAATAGATAAGGTCCTAGCTTCCGAAACCTTGTGGTCATGCCACAACTTGAGAAACAATCCAATAGCTGTAAATTTAGGTTTTATTTTTTGTGGTCATATTGGAATGCAAGTATTGTTAGATGTCTTAGGATGGCTATATAGCTAAGTGGTGTGTACAATGTATTAATCAGATGTCAATTATTTAGATTAATCAAATACTCTTGATTCCAGGGTTTGAGCTACAATGCCCCATTAGAATAGAGAGTTCCAATATGTTCTTATTGTTCGATTGTTTTTATGGTTTTTGTGTGAATTGCAGGATCATGTCTACTTTTTGGCGTGATGAGTGAACAAGGATCAAAGCGTGTTGTTGAGCGAATTCAAGTGACACTGGTTTCGGTTACCCATATCATTGTTGGCACCTCTGTTTATTAGGTTTGACGTGTCCTTTCGTGTTAGCTATACTAGTTATCAAGCTACCAACAACCCTAAGTTGTGAAGATTGAGATGCTGTTTCAATAGGTGATATGTCCTCAATCGCAAAACAATATGTATTTTTTCAGTAAAGTACGCAAAGAAGCAACATCTATATATGAAGAGAGAAGAGCAAATCCTATTTCAACAAGTAAAAGGGCTAAGAGTTGGCATATAAACACTTTTTTTGAGGAGGCATATAAAAACCCAATAGCATAAATTAGCATTTTGTTTTAAAAAAAACACTCGTGTTTTTCATGCTTGCGTGCAGGTCCTCATTGGCGAAGGCTGTCAGCTGTCCAATCTCGCTCATGGAGGTCAATCTGACTGTCCACGTGCCCTTGCACTGCTCCCGATCTCCTCTCTTTGCCTCCATTCACCCAAGAGACGCTGTCGCCGCCGCTCCACCCACCGATCTTCCTCTCTTTTCTCGTGCTCACCTCTGATGACAGGAAAATGGGAAATGGGTGTGAACCCGCCTCCGCGTCATTAGAGACAAGTTTATTTAATTGAAAATGAAATACAAAAATCAAGTATCATAGGTCCATTACTTCCAAAATTAATTCATTTACATAAAAATTCTGTTAATTACATCTCTTTACAGGAAAACCCCTGATTAAGAATTTCTACATACACATTAAAACAAAATAAACATATGACAATTACAAAATTTGAAAAAATGTCCATCAATCTTGTCATCGCTGATGGGCATTTACTCGATTTGCTGGTCATAGCTATAGATGGTTGTAACATGCCGAATTTGGAGATGGTCGTAGATTTGGGATTTTGGATATGGTTGGAGCTACTGAATTTGACAGATGGTCGTAGCTACCGAATTTTGGAGATGGTTGGAGCTATCGGATTTGACAAATGGTCGTAGTTACTGAATTTTGGAGATGGTCGTAGATTCGGGATTTGCATATGGTCGTAGCAACCGAATTTTGGAGATGGTCAGAGCTACTAGGTCTTGGAGATAGTCGTGGCTATTAGATTTACAGATAGTCATGGCCATGGGATTTGGAGACAGTCGTAGCTATCGGCTTTGCAGATAATCGTACCTACGGTATTTTGGGGATAGTCGAAGCTACCGGGTTTCGGAGATAGTCATGGCTATCGGATTTGCAGATAGTCGTAGCTTCAAAATTTTTGAGATAGTTGAAGCTATTGGGTTTTGGAGATGGTCGGAGCTACTGTGCATGCAGATGTTTAGCATTACATATTGCTCGTGAATGTCAAGCGTTTGTATGTACATAACCAAAGATAAAGTATTTTCTTTCTTCCATCCTTTATTGTTTTACACCGCCTTATATTCCTACTAGCACTGCAGATGTAGCATAACCCAGGCAAAGGCTGCATTTTATATTTTATTTTGGCAACATATATCCACTCTTAGTTCATATCCATTTGAGAGGATCGAATTGAAAAGTTAGGGTGCTCTTTCAACTTCTCATCCCTGGTTTGTATCCATTCGCAAGGGACTGAACTGAGGAGACGAGGTCTTCATGCCTTGCCTTGATTCGTATCCATTTGTACGGACTGGACCTCAGAAACGAGGGATCAAGCACTTGTTCTTTGGGTTTGTATCCACTAATAGGACCGAATCAAAGAGGGCCAGAATGTAGACAAAATGGAGAATCTTGATTCGTACCGCAATAGTTGAACCAAGGGATGAATGAAAAGAGGAAGAACAAGGGCCAGAACTTCACCTTCTTCCCTGGCGTTGTCGCTTTTAGGCGTGTTTGCGTGTTCTTGTCCTAAAGTATGCCCATCGTTTCCTCCTCTAATAGCTTTTTTCATCCATTTGTGTATTTTCGTGTATATCCGTCCCCCTTTCTCTCCACCCCTGTGCCCCTATTTATAGAGTAAGGATAAGAGGGTGGTTCATGGAGGGAAGTTATGGTAGCTCCTCTCTTTGATTTTCTTTTCGCCGAATTTTCTTTTTAAATCTGCCATTGTGGCACGCACAGGCATATAGATGTGTCAGATGTGAGCATGGAATTACATGGTCGGTTGGAGCGTTGCGGCCCATTTTGCTTGTGGTCGTGCACGACATGGGCTATTTGGACTCTATCCATTGGTTACTTGACCGAGCGCGCATTGCTCTAGTTGCGGTTGATGGTTGTTGAATGTGCATTATCTGGGACTAACAGGCGTTCTTTGATTTTCTGAGTATTATGGTTCTGCATGCATGTAGTTATGGCACCACTTTCCTATCAGCATAGGAAAAATATCCACATATGCATTTGGTTGACCAGTGCGTCGTTCAGCCCAACGTGGTCGACAGAACGTGGTTGAAATATCATTCTCAACTGACGTGGTCAAAATACCATTTTTGACCGATGTGGTCAAAATATCATGGTTGAGCCATGTGGTCGAAATATCGCAGTCGACTAACGTGGTTGAAAATATCATGGTTGAACTACATGGTTGAAAATAACATGGTCGACCAATATAGTCGAAATATCAGAGTCGACCAGTGTGGTTGAAAATAACATGGTCGACTAATGTGGTCGAAATATCGTAGTCAACCAGCGTGGTCGAAAATATTATGGTCAAACTATGTGGTCAAAAGTAACATGGTCGACCAACATTGTTGAAAATATCATGATCGAACCACGTGGTCGAAATATCATAGTCGACTAATATGGTAAAAAATATCATGTTCGACCGATATGGTCAAACTACGTGGTCGAAATATCATGATCGACTGACATGGTCGAAATATCATCGTTGACTAATGTGGTCAAAAATAACATGGTCAAAATATTGCAGTAGATCAACATAGTCAAAATATCATGGTTCATCAACCTGGTCGAAATACGTCTTTGAGGATGAGTGTTTTGCCTGATGTGAGCTTCAAGCAAACCTATCCAATCCCGCGTACTGTCGCAGCCACTCCATTTCCTATTAGGACGGATCCACTACCTTCACCCTAAAATAAAGAAAAACAAGATCAATCAGTACATATATGTCTAGTAGCACCTGTATCAATCCACCAATCAGTTGATGGACTTGCCATAAAGGCCTGAGGTACATACTCTTTCGAACTGGAGTTAGCTAGTGCGATATTCACTTCAGACTTGCGGCCTTTATGCTGACTAAGGGAAGGACCCTTGCCCTTGCGATTGCGGTAGTGGTTGGCTTTATGACCAGCCTCCTTGCAAACAAAGTAAATAATATCCTCCTTTTTCTTCTTCATTTTCTTTGGTTGGAGCTTGACTTGGGGCTAATTCTTGAACTTTGGTTTTCCAGAGCCTCCAGCACTCTTGACCTCCACCTGATGAGCTTGGACATGAGCCTTCCCTGTGCCGTTGCTGGCTTTGGCACGCTCTTCGACATTGATAGCTACTGAAAACTCATTGAGTGTCAAGCACTTCTTTATATGTTGGCGAGCGGTCACGAAGTCACACCACAAGGGTGATAACTTAGCTAGGATGACATTAACTTGGAACTTCTCTAGTAGGATACAGTCGTACTAACTTAAGTTACGTACATAGAGTTGTAGCTCATGGAGTTGCTTCATCACCGAAAGTCCCTCAACCATCTTATAGTTCAAGTAATTAGCAGCTACAAATGACACATTCCCATTATCCCCTTGGGAGTACTTCTCATCAAGTTTGTTTCAAAGTTGTTTGGCATTTTTAAAGTTCACGTACATATTGAACAACCAGATGGATAAGATGGCTAACAAATGAGCTAAGACTAAGTTGTTCGCATCCTCCCATCGCATCATTTTAGGAATTTCCAATGGGAACTTTGGAGGATTCGAAATGACCCAAATGAGTTTGAGATCAGTCAGCCATAACTTTGTTTTAACCTGCCAACATTTAAAATTGACACCGTCAAACACTTCCGGCTTAACGACATCGAACGATGAAGCCATTTCTTTAATACATAGTTTTCTGGATTGTTGTAAACACTGCGGTATAAGGATGTATTTATATTTAACTCCACCATATTTGATAAAGATGCAAGCATGATATAAAAAGCATATAAATGACTTAATCAATATATAATCACGTGAACTCTTTAAGTCATTGAAACATATGCCCTACAAATATATCATGTAAGAGTCTATAATCAGCATATACACATTTAAAACATTGCATAGGAATGCTGATCTCAACAAAAGCATAACATGTATGACCAGATTCAACATGTTATCAACAATTTAAATGTTATTAATTGCTCTCAGAAGGCTAGTTGCACAAGATCCATTCTTGGCCATCTCCACCATGACAAATGCAATCTTAATTATATGTGTCCTCTTATACATTTGATCTTGAGCTTAAATCAGATTTTGCTATAAAGAAACTACCAGATCATTATTATAACTTGCTGAACATTAAATATAATTTTAGTTTATGTCATTTCATCACCGAGCAATCAACCCACAAAATCTTCTTTGCAATTTTTCAGCTAGTGATGACTCACAGATATGTGAAGTAGATCATGAAATTGCAAAGAACCAATAGCCAGTATACTCACAACGACGGTGATACTCGAAATCATCGTGAAGAATCTGAATGAGGCAAGGAATGCACGTAGCACTGTCCCAGAAAACCAAGCACCCCGCTGCGTCAAGTAAGGAGATGATGGCAATCGGAGATACAATGCCACACGTCCACCTCGAGTAGCCGAAGTAGAAGCCGAGAGTTGGGTGGATGCCACACAAGATCGAGAGCTCCAGCCAAGAGCACCCGTGAACGCTAAGAACAAGTCACATAATCTTCTTCAAACACTCGGCACAAGACCGAGTCGAATCAACCTCTAGAGGTAAATCCCCAAACCTTTCCTCATGGCCAGATCCAAGGAAAACGCACAAGGAAACCGCACGGGAAAGAACCCTAGAACGACGATTCGAGCTGCTCAGCCGATAGCGATGGGAAAGAACCCGACCGGCGGCTCTCAAGACTCAATATTGGAGAATTGCCGAGAGAGATCGGAGATCAAAGGGAAGAAGTGAACTCGGTGCTTTCAATCCTCCAAAAGGGAAGGGGAAGGACGCCTTTTAAAGGGAACTGGGAGGAGACCAGTGGACTACAGCCGAGCGGCCGACGCCAAAGCGGCCGAGCCGAAGGAGTCTCTAGCGCCATCGCCATCCCGTGAGACTCAGACGATCGAGAGACCCGGGCAGTTGAGCGTCGCCTCAGCCAACTGCGCTCATAGACCCGCTCGTTTCGATTTCAGCTTCTAACTTCTGGCTTATTTTTCACTATTCATAAATTTCGTCTTTTTCTGAACTTTTGGTTTTTTTTGAGTTTTTTTACCGGTTCTTTTTTTTCTCGTATTCGTTTGCGTTGTCCATGATGAGCTAGCATATTTTTTCTATTTGTAAATTTTTTTAAATTTTATTACGTCAAATAAGTCACCTTCAGCTACAGTAAAATTTCAGTCGCTATAGTGTAATTTCAGTCATAAGCTACAACCTTTTAGCCCAACCGAACGGGGTTAATGTGACAATGAAATGACAACGACTTCTTAATTCTTGTGCCTGAGATGATAGCTCGATTAATTACTTGAGCAACTTGTATGGACGATGGAACATGGAACTAGTCGATGCTTATGAGTGCTTGCATTATTTTATGGTTTTATCTGTGCTGAAAAATGGGTAATTTTCCGCATTTAGTTTCCATAATTTTGTGGAAATTTAAGTGGAATTCACCGTACAATGCTTGAAGATGAGACAATAGATTTTTTTTTTGAAGAACTAGATTCCGGTTTATTTATGTGGCTTTGGAAATACCGCTATGAATTGTTTAAATTGCATGTTTCTTTCTGTGTATTTTTTTGTTGGGTGTTGATAAACATCATCCGAATGTTTTCTTTCTAACTATCATTCAGATTTGTGACTATTAGATTAGAGATCCAATGGTCATAAATTCTTCTCCACCCGTCTAAAAAAATCGTTCCCTCATCCAAAATATAGAGGTCATAGGATCTTTAATCCAATAATCTTAAATTTGGATGATTGTTAAAAAAATAGTTAAATAATATCTAAATATATATTTATATATTTAATATAACTAAGAGATAACCACGGTCGAAAGCCCGTCTTGTAAAGCCACCGTTCCATTTGTTGGAATTAATCTTATCATGCTAAGTATATTTAACATGTGTGTGAGTCTGCATGATAATTGTACATGTAGATGTGAGTTGTGTTGCCTGGCTGTGCATGTAGCTAGAAAAGTGATATGCATGTTTGAGTTGCACGTTGAGAAAGATTCGGCCATGATTTGTTAAAGTGGCGATAGACCAGGAGTGAATTGCTGCATTAGGTAGTTGCATGCAGTTAGAAGGAATAGGTCTGTTAGTGGGCTGCATGGAGGAAATGCAAGTAGTGGTGCATGCCGCATGCAGGCGGTTGGGCAAGCTGTTGCTCAGTGCGTGTGTGCAGTATTTATAGCCTTGTACTGCTTGGATGAAATAAGCGAGGGGGAAATGTAGCTCGTTTGTGTGTATGAGTTTCTAATTGTTCCGTACATGTGTTTCTCCATTTCCTGTGTACAAGAGAGAGAAGAAGAGAGATGGGAGTTGAGAGATTCAATTCCAACAATTGGTATCAGAGCAAGGTGCGAGGAGAAGCTGCTTGATGATGACTCGCCGGTCGGCGTGATGGCGTGCGTAGCGGCGTGCGTCGGGCGGCGGTGCACGGGTGTCGGCGATGAGCCGATTGCGGCACTATGCGCTCATGAGCACGACGACGAAGGTCCGCGCGGCCATGGCAAGGCCAACGCGGTGTGCCAGAATCGCACGTGATGTGCGTACCGATGGCGGCAAGGTGAGGCGGTGCGAAGCTGTCGGGAAGCGAGTCAGCATGAGGTCGATAAACGACGACGGGCGCACCAACGGCAGACTCCATGAGTAGAGGCCAAAGGTGGCGCAACGGCACACTCCATGCGAGGTGGAGGCCGCAGGTGGTGGCAGACTCCAGGCGAGATGGAGGCCAGCGGCGGTGGCCGAGACCATCGTTGAGAGTCGGTGTGATGCCGACGGTGATGGCGTGCGGTCGGCACGCGGAGGCGCGCTTTGGCGGCACGGTGCGGAGCGCGATGACGGTGCGAAACTGTCGCGAGGATTCGGCGTGAAGCCGAAGGCGGTGGTGTGAAGCCATCGTCGCTAGAGGAGTCGGTGTGAAGCCGACAAGCATGCCTCGATGTGATGCCGAGCGGTAGCGGTGTGATGTCGCTGCGAGTAGAAGCTGGTGGCGTGAGGCCACAATGGTGTCTCGCTCACGCTTGAAGTTGTGTACGGCGGCGACGTGTGGTCGTTAGCAGACGTGCATGAAAGGAGGTGTGAGGCCACCAGGAGAAGTCAGTGTGAAACTGACAATGATAGCGGTGCGATGCTGCTAGAAGAAGGTCGCTGCGTGTGGCAAGAGGTTACAGGCGATCTGCATCGATAAGTCTGCATGACAATATTAAGGGAGAGAATGTTGGAATTAATCTTGTCACCACGCGCGCACGTAACTCATCTCCCTGCCTGCCTCTTCTTCCCCGAGAGCTCAGCTCGGTTCTTGAGAACAACCATGGCGGCGGCCGCGACGCAGCTACCACCGGACTTCTTCACCTTTCTGAAGCACGGCGTCCTCCTCCCGGCGCGCAACCGCGGCCTCTTCCTGCCGCTCCTCGCGCTCATCGCGGCCCTCGCCGCGGCGCTCCTCCTCGCCAACTCCCTCGCCGTGCAGCCGCACGCCGCCGCCGGGCCCCTCTACGCCGACGCCATCAGCCGCTTCGACCCGACCAGCGCTGCCTACCCGGCCCTCCTCAGGTCGGTGATCAAGATCCCCACCGTATTCGCCGCCGTTGCGGCGTTCTCCGGCACCACCGAGCGCCCCACCGTCGCCACGGTCGTAGGTAGCGCCAAGGGCAACATCTGGGGCCCCGTCCTGACCGTCGCCTTCGGGTTCGTGCTCGAGCTGGCCTGCGCCGGCGGCATCGTCGCCCTGAACCTGCTCAAGGTCTTCCTCCTCGAGTACTCCCTGCTGCTGCTCTTCATCGACGCGCTGCTCGTGCTCCTCACGTTGGTCTCCCTCGTCGACCTCACCGTCGTCTGCGCGGTGGCCATCGTCGTGTCGGTGGCAGAGCCCGGGCGGCGCGGCGCGGGCGCGGTGTCCCGCGCGTTGCGGCTCATGCGGAGCAAGAACGCGCAGGGCGTGCTCTACGTGGTCGCGACGTGGGCGCTCGGCGCCGCGGTCTCGCCGGTGTACACACTCGCGCTGAGGTGGTGGCCGTGGAACGCGTCCAGCGGGGCGGCCGCCGGCGTCGCGTACGTGCTGCTGCTCGGCGCAGTGGAGGCGTTCTCCGTCGCCGCTGTCACGGCGTACTACTTCGAGTGCAGGGAGAGCAACGAGCGGGAGGGAAGAGGAGAGGGCAGGCCACAGATACGCCAAGCTGCCGAATGGTGTTGAAGCACAAATTTGATCAAATCATCTGTATTTTGCTTTTGTCAATTATTTGGATGAGACCAGTATGGTTTGCAGGAAAGAAATACTAACAAAAAGTTAGATCTCTAATCTAATGGTCACAAATCTAGATCAACACCTAATATATAAAACTCTATTGAAGAAGAGATAAGATAAAGACAGATAATATATTGTTTTTTTTTTGCAAGAATCGATTTAAGTTCATAAATCAACGTATATAATAAAATAATATGAGAAAAAATTATGATAAAAATAATATACAATAGTTAGAGTAATAATTTATAATTAGAAAGCAACCAAACTTTTGGCCGGCAGATGGAGCTAGAATGGCAAGCTCTCAAAGAGAAGACCAAGCAATGGGCTACATTGTAGCTTGAGTGAGCAGCTTTGAGTTTGCAGACGACTAAACGACGATAGACAAGGTAGTTTCTTGCTTAATTTTTTAAGTAGTTTGATTAGCTGCATGTAAAAATAATAAATCGATACAAATTAGGGACTCCGAATTTTTGGCAGTGCCTAACCTTGAATCCTGGTCTATGAGCACGGAGAAACCGAGGTTGATGTTGTTGTCTGACACTCAGAGGATGTCTCATCTTGTTGAATTTTCTTCGCGCAGCATAGAGATTTGAGAACTTCAGTTACTCGACTACGGCTCGTTTCCTTTGGTCATGCGCAATTTATGCCTCATATGAAAGCACAACGTGAGCCGTCGTACTTGTACTGTACTGTGGTGCGTGTTATTTCCTTCCACTTAATTTGCCAGGAAAATGCACGGTATCCTTAGCGCGCACTGCACACCAAGAAAACTAAAGATGGATGTACGTATTCCGAGGCATGAGAATATTTGGGCAGATGATCGGCGTCAACACGTTGCGACCAAGACAAATGTTTCAGGGTTGGTCAAATTACGAGGTGAAAGTACGATTTTGAGGTACTCAATTTGGCTAATGGCTTATTGGGTTATGTTGAGTTGATTTTTAAATCGTTGTTTGTGACACATTCACGATATGGTACATGCATTCGATCCCCACGTATTCATACCTAAATACGGTTTCACTATAAACATCGCATACGGCGCAAGTACACCTACATCATACATACATGGGTATTTTTCTCTCGCAGGTATTTCACAGTGAATAATAAAGTTGTGCAACGCCATCATACTCACAATTATTGCCTTCTACTTGGATGCCTCGTAGCTAGGAACGTTGTCGAGTATGCGCCATTGTATCTTGCACATGCCAAATGAATGCTCGACAGTATTCCTCAAGGACGAGTGATGGAAGTTGAAAACCTCCTACATACCGAAAGGCTATGTGCGGTTCTTGAACTCCGAAAGGTGATACCTCTGCTTGCAATACGGAGCAAGGCATCCTAGCCTATTGGGATACCCAAAGTCCATGAGATAATACTTGCCTACATCGTTAACATGTCTTACAGATGAGCATCATTTAGGCATGTGCAATGCATGATCAAATTGAATGTAATGTGTGAACGTATTACCTTTCGATGGATGCAGGAACTAATCATCGTACTTCGCCATTATCTCGTGTAGGGCACGCGTGTCATGTACTGATCCATCCCGTGCACACAAAAGTGAATCTACAATTGAAATCATATACCATAAGCGTATTTTGACTTGTGTACCCGTGTCTATTGAAATGCCTTGCGCGCTCCTCATTACGAACTGTGACTTTCACACGGATACCATCAATCACCCCTATGTAATTCACAAAGTGGGGGATGGAATCTTTGCTGAAGTAGCTTCGGATGCACAATCTAGTAAGTAGGATCAGATGGTGCAATAACGTCGCCTGCAAACTTGTACACGCACTTCAGCATATGATTGAACTTTCTACTTATTGTACCAGCTGAATGCTCAAATCGGTTTATTGCCTGTCTATGGGATTGAGGCGCTCTACAAGTCTAAAAAATAAGGCGAGTGCCTCTTTTGAGGTGACTTCTATGGAGGACTTTAGGCCATAGTTCGCTACAAGAGGATCATGTAGCCTATCAAACACAGGCTGGTACATCCTGAACATATTGTAGCATTGTTGATCATTTGCAAGTTGCAACTCGGCCCACCACAAGCCGATCATTATTAGAACTCTCGGGGGTGCCCTAGTAGTCTGATACTACTTCCACTCCAGTCCATATAGATCTCGTTTACTTTGTTCGGTAAAAAAAAGTTGTTTTTAATTTTTTATAGTTGACGAGCTGCTACTTTGACTACTAAATGCTATCATTATATTTTCAAGAAAAGTTATAAAAGTGTAATATTATGAAAGTATTTTTCGTGACAAATTTACTCGTACCATTTTCATATATCCAAACTACATATTTTAGATAATATTTTTAGTCAAAATTTATACGATTTGACTACACATACTTTAGGACGATATTCTTTTGTGACTGGAGGGAGCAGCTTGTCTGTTTTGGTATACAAATAGATGCTTTGTTTCGTATTCGAGGTGTTTTCTAAAAAATATCCCTAACAAATTATTATTGTATTGGTGTTGGAAGACAGTATACAATCCACAGGGACAAACTATGTAAAAGATAAGTATTAACATGTTCCTTATTCATGTTCACAAAAGAAACATGTTCCTTATTTAGTTGTTGTTCCACGTAGAGCTAAAAGGACAAGTAATTCAAACCGGACCGGAGGTAGTAGTAAGTCATTAACTATCAATCTTTTGTCCAAATATATATATTTTTTTCCAAAATAAAGTCAATAAGTCCATTTTACTAACTCCTAACTCTTGGCTATGTCCGAAAATCCCCTCACAACTCCAAAACCAAGCTACATGACCCTCTCAAGCCAATCTACAACGATTTTCATCCGATGTAAAACCGATGTTACGGTGGTTTTAACATGTAAGATGATTTTAGGATGATAAGGCAACCAATGAACAAACTTTCCTCCATTTGCTATGGGAATCCACCGTAAAAATTGGTTTATTGCTTGCCTCATTAGAGCAAGGTGTTAGGTGATGTGTTGGGCGATGTGACAGACATGTAGCATCTACATCAATGAAACTTAGGCATATAGGTGACATTAGAGCTGGGACTTGGGCCGTGCGTGCCGGCACGGCCCAAGCCCATCGTGCTTCGTGCCGCTTCGTGCCGTGCCGGCTCGGCCCGATCATCTCATCGTGCCTGCGTGCCGGCCCGCGGCGTCTCGGCCAGCCCAAGCACGCCCAAAGCCCACCGTGCCAGCGTTCGTGCCGTGCCAGCCCAAGCCCAGCCCGAAATTACTATACGCAAAGGCGGTGACGACGGTCGGCATCTTCCTTTCTCTCGTACCCGTCTCGTTTAAAACTAGTTGAAATAATTGAATTAATTGCATAAAAATATGGGCACGCAAGGGGGTTAGGTAAATCGGTGACGAGGGAGGACGAGACTGGTGATGAGTAGGATGGAGACTAGGGTGGAGAGAAGGAGAGGGTCGCAGCGAGGGAAAGAAGTAGATAGGCATGGTGGAGAGGAAGGAGGAGGCCAATGACATGGTGGAGAAGGGCGGGAGGAGAAAGAAATGTTGCTTAGTTGTGTGGTAATGTGTCGGTGTTGAAGGAGATAGAGAAAGAAGTGATTGGGTGAGGGTGATGAGGCACACTAAGAAGAAAAGTAGTAAAAATATGCTGTTGTGAAATATGTTAGAGGTAACTTATTAAAAATATTGTTACTAAGACTGTCTCTTGTGATATGGAGATGATATAACAGTCTATCTATGTTTACATAATGGTTAATTGTAACATACGTGGGTGGTTATCTCATCATATATGTTAGAATATGTTGATTTGATTGATCTTCTTCTCCAGCAGTCCAGCCCTACGATTATTTTTGTATGATGATATTTCTTAAGAAAGAACAATAAAAACACATTATATCACAAGTGCAAAAATGAAGAACAACAAAAGACACATTATATCACAGCATATCTTAGTCACTTTTTTTATTCATTATATTAAGATCCAACAATCCTCATCTTTCCCCTCATTTCATATATATATATCATACATTCACATCTCCAAAACCTAACTCAATCTTTAAATTTGGTATTCTAAGGACCGCTCTGTACAGATGTATATGTCACATCGGATGTATAGGATCTTTAAATTTGGTATTCTAACTCAATAGAAGAAATCAAAATAAATAAAACTTATTCGTAGATTTTAAAAATCAAGGACTAAATCGCAAAATATGAAAACCCTAACCCTAAAATCCTCCTCCGCCACGAACTCATTCCTCCCGAATCCCTACTCCAGCCTCCTCGGTCCCTTCTCCCCTCCTCGCCTGGCGCCCCTCCTCCCAAATCTCCCCCCCCCCTCCCGCCTCCCCTCCTTCCTCCTCCTCCGCCCCTCCTCCCAGATCTCCCCACCGCCTCCTCGCCCGGCCGCCCCCCCGCCCCCTCCTCCCAGATCTCCCCACCGCCTCCGCCTGACCGCCCCTCCCGCCGCCCTCCCCCAGTCGCCCCCTCCTCCCCGCCCCTCCTTCCCTCCTCCTCCGCCCCTCCTCCCGGATCTCCCCACCGCCTCCTCGCCCGCCCCCTCCCGCCTCCTCCTCCCCCGTCGCCCCCCTCCCCCCGCCCTCCTTCCCTCCTCCCCGTCCTCCTTCCCCGGATCTCCCCGCCACCTTTCCTCCCTCCCATGGCCGCCTCTCCTCGCCCGACGCCTCTCCCCCCCGCCTCCTCCTCCTCCGGTGCCCCTCCTCGCCAGTAGTCCCTCCTCTCCCGACCGCCCCACCTCCCAGTGACCCCTCCTCCCCGTCTCCCCTCCTCCCCGCCTCGGTTGCTCCTCGACTACTCCGACGACGACGGCGATGGCGACTCGACTACTCCGACGGCGACGGCGACTCGACTACTCCGACGGCAACGGCGTCCTCAACTACCTCGACCTCAACTACTCTTTGAGCCGCCGTCGCCGGGTGTCTTCGCCGGAGTCATGCGGTGACCAGACACCTCCTTCCCCTACTCCTCTCTCGCTCTGTGATGGTTGTGCTTGTGGGGATGGGGAATTTGGGATGGCGGTAGAGGTCGAGGGCCCGGCACCGGCGCCGCGCGCCGCCGCGTGCGCTGGCGTGCTCCCGTGCGTCGCGTGTCGCAGCCGAGCACGCACGCACGATTCGCCGTCGTCCGCGTCGCCCAATGGGCTGGTTTGCCGGCCCCGCACGGCCCGCTCGTCGTTGCAGCCTTGACGGACCGCCACGTGTCGGGCCGGCCGTGCTTGGGCCGTCTTGGGCCGGCCGTGCTTTGGGTGGCCCAAAAGCACTACCAACTCCCACCTCTAGGTGACATGCCGACCAAAAGGGTGTTTTATATTGGTTCTAAGTTTTAAGTGTGAAAAGCTAACAGCTTTAAAATTAAAGGGTGACTTTTAGACTCAAGTGTTGAGACGAGTGAAATGAATTTATTTTAAAAAAATTTCAAAATCCTAAAAAATTGACTTTCCCATGTCTTCTCTTGAGCCACCATGGTGCCAATTCAGCAGCGATCGTCGTCGGCCACCCCATCACCACCAAATGTCCAACAGCAAGTAATCGTTTGCCCCAACACGAATGAGGCTTCCCTATTCCGGTGTTAGAATTCTCATCCCTACTCCCTCCGCGTGGCAAGCATCCAGCCTCATTCAAGCAGGGGAAGCAGCTATCCATGTCCCCTGTTTCTTGACTTTTTTTTTTGAGAGAGAGCAGTGTGTGCGTAGAGATGGTAATGTGTACCCGAAACCCGATAACCGGTGAATTTTTACTCTATTAGGGTATGGATCTAAGTCAATTTTCTAACCCATGGGTCTCTTAATGGGCAAAAAGCCCAACCCATTGGGTCTGCCGGGTTCGGGTATATTCCTATAGTACCCAAACTCGTAAACCCATGGGTAATATAAACCCAGGCTCCTAGGTAAACCAGCCCAGCCCATAGCCCATTAGTCAAGTACAAGGAGCAGTTGATGTATCTCCTTTTGGTTTTAACTGAGTTGTGAACTGTGAATTTGTAATGATATGCTATGCCAGTGAACTATGAACTGGGAATTGATGGAGTGAACTAGTGATGCGCATTGTGGATTTATCGTTGCTTGTTTCATGCATAGTATCATATAAATTGAATTTATTGTTGACTTGCTAAGCATCGCATCGCTCGCAATCTGCATTTGTTGTCTGCACGGTGACCCGTGGGTATCTGTTACCCGAGTGTGCATGGGTCTGGGCAAAAATCTGCACCCGTCACGGGCATGAGTTTTTTAATGGCCACGTCCAACTTTCATAGGCACAGATTTGAAATAGCAAAATTCAATGGGTTTATGCCCGTTGCCATCTCTATGTGTGCGTCCGCGTGAGAGGAAGCCTCATTCCAACACCATGGCTTCGGTTGTCAGTGGTAGCTGCCTAGGCTAACGATTTTTGCGCCTAGGAGGACAGCTCCAGTTGACATCACACACGTGAGCTTCAACATGGTGACGTACGATAGTCCATATATGCGTGGCAGGCGAGCTCCAGTTCGACCTTCCCCGCATGGCCAGTGATTAGGTTGGTGATTTGAGACAGTAACATAGATGATTATAAAATTTCAAAGTTTAGAGATACTCATTTGAGTTTAAAGATTTCATTTTTATCTTTTTATATTGTTTGATGTTTTTTGTACTATAACTACTATTAATTTTTTCAGTGTAATTAAATTAAAAAAAGATTATATCATCATAAACAATGCAAAGAAATAAGAAAAAAAAAGATGAAGATAAAAAACCTAAAAAGCCAAAAAAAAGATGAAATTAAGAAGCTTGAAGCTAAAAGTTAAAGCTCATATGAGCACAACATAATCTTTTAAACAATATATTATTTTTACCTTGAATAAATAAATTTTGTATTGATTATCAAGTATATGATTTATTCATGACTCTTTATTCATATTTTGATGTTATTCTAAATTATCCTTGATGCAATATCATTATGTGAGACAATTATGATTTATACATCAGCACATATATTGATTAGTAATTACTATTATAAAAAGGCTAATACTAAATGACTCATCATAGATGGTTAACCAAAACTGTCAGTATTAAATACAATCACAAACAGTTTTGGTTTAGAGACCATTTGTGTTGCTATCAACGCTAAAAACCGTCTGTGAAGAGATAATATCACAGACGATTCATGGTGAATACTGTCTATGAAGTATCACAGACGGTTATTAACAATAACCGTCTGTGCTATTACCAAATATCACAGATGAATTTTTATTTAAACCGTCTGTGATACTTCATAGACATTTTGTATTAAAAACCGTCTGTGATAAGTAAGTCATCACAGACGGTTTGTATTAAAAACTATCTGTGATAATTTGTAACATCCCAAAATTTGGTTATTCCAAAAATATAGAATTTTAAAATCTTTTCCTGCATTTTGATGGCATTTGAATTTATTTTGAATATTTATTTGAAATCTTTTGAGTTGTTGGGTGGCATGCAAATTAATATATTGAGAATTAATATCCAGGTTTAAGAAAAATGATGGTGTTAATAAGAGAAATAGAAAATCCAAGGATCTACACACAAATTAACATTTAAATATTAAATAATAGAAATAAAAATCTGAAATCAAATTAGTTAGGTAAAAGAGAAGAAAAGGGCTAAGGAGTTTTGAAACCCACATCTAAATAGCTGAAAATTTAAATTCTAAATTTCAAAGGTCATGCAAAAATTGAAAGCAATAATCTTAAATATGAAATAGAAATTTAAATTAAAAATCCCACTTGAGCCTTTCTTTTTTTTCTCTTTCTCCTTCCTTTTCTTTCTCCCCTCACTTCCAAGTGGGCCCATCCCCTTTCTCTCTCCCCCTCTCTTTCTCTCCTTCTGCCACATGGCCAAGCGCCTCCTTCCTTCTTTCTTTTCCTTTCCTCCACGAGCGCCGCGCCTTCTTTCTTTCTCCTCTCCGTCCTCCCTGCCTTCCCTGCTCTGCGTCGCCTCCTGCTGTTGCATGCAAGGCGCAAAAGCTGCAAAGATCGCCACCGCCCCGCGCTGCCGCGTCGCTCCATCGCCAAGACACGTCGCGTCGCCGCGCCGCTCAACCGTCACCTCCGCCGAGCCCGTCTTGGTCTTTTGCTGGTCCTCCGCCGCCTTGGTCCTCCCCACCCTCTGCGGCTATAAGCGGCTTTGACCCCTCTCTCACTCCCCTGCACAACCCCATTGCCCCCCAGCTCCTTCCCTTCCTCCCCTACTTCTTCCCTGTCTCCCGGCCTTCCGGCGACGCCCCACCACCCCAAATGCTTCACAGCGTGTCCCTCCTCCCCGTGTACATCCCCGCCAAATTAATTGGATTCTGGTGCGCCGGAGCTCCCGCATTGCCCCTCTTCCTCACCGTCGGCCGAGCGCACCTCCATCGCTGCCGTTCCCTCCATGACTGAGCTCCCTCCGATTCCTCGCGGTGGGAGCGACTCCTCGGCACCCTGGACCTCCTCCAACTGTTGGCTGAGCTCCCCATCGCCCGAGCTTCTCTACACGCAAACCACGCAGAGCCGACCATGGTCACCGTCGCCAGCCAGCCTCAGACCTTCTCCGGTTCGATAAGCAGCATGGTAAGCACCCACCTACCCGTCTCCAGCTCATGCCCACCCGAACTCCCTTCTCTCCCCTCTCCAGCGCCGTTGCCCCGAGCTCACCTCACCGCCGACCGCCGAGTACCGCCACCACCGCCGCCGCTCGCCAGTCCGCCACCCCTAGCTTCCCCACTCCCTATGCAACCCATTTTGCGGGCCACCACCCCCTCCTCGGCCATCGTCCGCTGCCGGTGACACCAACACCGAGCGCCGGCCATCTCCTCTGTTCTTACCCTGCCCAATCCCTAGTCGTTACTTTTTCCTGCGCTTCTCTATCGCCCTGTGCCCCCGCCCACTTGGCTAACAGCGCGCGCGTTAGAGCGCAGGTCTCCCGAGAGATCCCGTGTTCGATTCCCTCCCGTCACATTTCTTTCCTTCCTTTTTATTTTGTTTTTATTAACCATTTCAATTAAGGAAAAACTAAGGACAAATTTGGAAATAGTCCATGGAAGCTAAGAAAATTTGATTGGGACACAAAATGAGATTATTTAAGCTTTAATGTTAGCTTAAATGTCATATATGGGTAAAAAATGTAGGTTGGAACATTTGATTAAAATCTAAATCTTAATTAAAGGTATTACTAAAAGATGGAATTGGTTACATGTCAAAGTTTAATAAAGATTCCAATTAAAAATACACTCAAGATTAAGATTAAAGAAATGAATTGAATAGTATGTTTACCTACAAAAGCGACGCTTTAAATTAAAGATTACCCTTAATCATAAATAAATATATGCCAAAACATTTGGCATGCAACCATGAAATAAATCTTAATGGTAGATTCAATTAAACGATAAATCAAGCAGCTTCATAAAATTAACCAAACGATATGTCGTAACCATTTAAAACAAAATGCATAAGACAAGATTTAAAGCATAAACCCCGCTATTAGCCGTCATCAGTAAATAAGTCTCAACGACAACTTTAGTAGACGTCGTCGTAAATAAGAGCATACTATGAACCATCAATGAGATAATTAAATACTCACATGCTTCAATAAATTATTAAATTAATCATCAAGAGAACACTTCGAATAATTTGTAAATAAAACCCCATAAAATGACATAGCCTAAGTTGCGAGGAATACACACCCTAAAGATAAATTTAATACACTAAACCCCTACATCAGTCTATAGATCTAACCCGACGCATGGAACTTCCTTGATAAATACAAAAATAATAAAAGAGGCTAGTAATAACGAGATTGAGTCATCACCGACCTTGCCTCAAATCACTCGACTCACCCATTAACTCATAATAAAACTAAATTGAGATTATTCGGACTTATTCGGATCTTTTGAGTTATCTGTTTTTATTTGGATTCAGTCGTTTATCGCGTAATTAGAAATTGGAGTCCTGAAGATTCTAAGGGAGAAGCGAGATCAAGATCAAAGTAAAGACGAAGACCAGGGACTAAAGGACCATCGCATGAGACAGCTTCGAGTGAGCTCAAGACCGCGGTAAACCGCGCAAGGTGAGTCAATACTTTGATCATGTTGAACCTATATTTTCTGCAAATTACTTTTGTTTAAATTATCAAATTGCATGCTGTTATTTTATATACAAATACATGTTTAATTTAGAGATTCTAGTTATGTGCCCATTGTTTACCTTGATTAATATTACACCTCCTTTGAAATAGTTGATTATGTGAACCTTGGCGCCCTAGCAAAATTATGATAGTAATCTTTCGAAAATAAGTCCGTAATTATACGCCATGCTTAGTATTGCTTAGACACTCGGGAGCGTTGAAATGCCCGAAGCATCATTATCATTTTTAATCATGAGAAACTGGTTTGGGAAGTCATAGTGGTAATGACTGGTGTATTTGGATAAGATTATTTTATGCTCCCAAAAACCCCAACTTGCTTAAATATTTGGACGGATGGTATGGGGGCTGGTGTGTGGTGCAGTGGAAGCACAAAATGGTTAGTGGTAGAACCGCCCAGATACCACTAAGGACCGAATCTTGTCATGACCTCCTATGTAAAACCGTACAACCACAAGTCTGTAAAATACAACTTGGATAAGTAAATTTATCGAAACCCCTGGACTCATCTCACCGGTAGTGGATAGGAGTGAATATGCGAGGGCAAGGGGAGGCCTAAAGGGACACCAAGGGGAGGGTGAAGTAACTAGCCGTACTAGCCGTTGCGGGGAGAGGAGCTCGGCTGCGCTAGTAGGGATTAGTGGGAGAAGCCCATAGGGTGAGATGACAACAGGGACTAGATACTTTGAAAAGTCACTGTGACGGTTTGCTCAACAGCATGTCTAAGGGATCATGTGGGGCAACGAGTTGATTGTCTCTTATGGTGAAAGTGTACAAACTCTGCAGAGTCAAAACTATTCGAATAACTGTGCCCACAGTCATGGGCGGACATGGGAATTTAACCAGATATATTTCTGTTTCAAAAACTTTGTGGGTGGGAAATGGAAAAGTGGAGGGCAGTGAAAGGCCCTGAATTGTGTTGCCCTGGGTGTCGCCCTAGTGATAATATAAACGACTATAACGCTGAAGGATTAAGCATATGGTGCAGAGGCCATGTAACGGTGGATGGAATCTGAATCGATATTGTTATTGCATTCCTTTACGCATTATATTTTTGGTTCAAAACTGATAGGTCTCAGGAAATTTCTATATACTATATCTTTGAATAATGATAATACTTCTCACAAAATAAAATGTTAGGAAGAATAAATAAAGTCGTAAGAAAAGAAGATAGCTGTTTGTGGTAAACACATAAATATGTTGGTGGATTCATGTCGATCATAAAAAGGTAACGATAGTGAGGATTCTAGGAGAAATAAATTAGTGGAGCCTAAATGAATAGATAGGCTAGATAGATGATTTAAATGATTTTTGGAGAATTAGAGAGTGCAAAGATAATTGCTGGATTACGACACTGATAACTAATATAAATTCTTGGGAGATGTCGGCAATAATGGGATTAATAGGATTTGATCAAATACTAGATGGATGAATTGAATTTTTGGAAAGTTGGAGATATGATAATTGGAGTATAAACTTGATCAATCATATTCTTGGTGGAGGTATACTAGTGAATTAGCTTGAGATACCATGTGAGAGGTGCTCTCTTGTTTGTGATGAGTAATTGACACGTGTTCTGAAAGATTGAGTTTGATTTCAGTGTTTCGTGCTTAAGTATCGACTAATGCAAATGTTGATTACATTGTCTCGAGCGGTGCTATGTGATGTGTTTTCTTGTCTGTGATGGCTGTAGGACTTTGAGGCGGAGTCGTAGTGTGGCACGGGATGACCGGACTAGGCACAGGCGGTGCTGAGGTCGGAGTGGTCGGGATGTGCGCGGACTCGAAATGGTTGCGAGGCGTGCACAACAAGAAAGGATGAAGCTTCCGGGAAGGAGCGTGAGGGGCAATTCGGAAAAATTGACTCAGGCTCGCGGAAGCGGATTCGGATGGCGTTAATGGATAAAGCGCAGAGTTGTTGAGAGCAAATGGATAAAGCAAAGAGGAAACTCATTAGTGGAGGGCTATAAATAGAGAGGTTGTTCTCTAGAGCCACTTGAGGGTTTTGTGGGTGCGCTCTCAATGTGTGTGTGAGTCAGTCTACTTCCTCTCCATTCTGATGGGAAGTGTATTCTGGAGTTTGTAGTGTCTTGTGGTTTTCTTGTTTTGTTTTTTAGGTTGTGTTCTTGTATGTGTTGTTCTCAGGATGTAAGAGATGGCTGTGAACAATCCTTTGTAAGCATTCATGTCTCTGTATTAATATCAATATGAGAGACCTTGTGCTTTGAGTTGTTCGTCTTGTGCTGCCTTGTGTTTTGCTCGGTTTCCTTTTTGGCTGAAATGTGATCTTCTCATTTTAAGTTGAGTTCTTGAGAGAGGATCCTCTGATTTTTGCTCCTTGCTGGGAATCTGTCTCAAGGCCATTTGGCCAGTCCTCCCTCAAGAGCAAAAACCAGAATTATGTGTATTTGCTTCTCTCTTTCCCGCGCCACAATTCTTCTGTTTCACCAAAGCTAGGGTTTGGAGGTAGGGGAATCTCACATGCTTGATTTTTGGGGAGCTGATGGTTGTTTGCTTGTGCTTTCTGGTTATGAGATCTTTTCATGGTCTCCTGATCAAAACGACTCAAGAATCACAAGCTGTTAAAATCTTGGTATTATTTCTCTGGCCAGCAATTCTTTTTCGGTTTCATTCTCTGTCTGCGCTCTTTTTCAGCAGAATTGAATTCGGTGTGCAGGTTCTTGATTTCTGAGGTCAAGCTGCTGTTCAGGATAAAGTCCAAATTTTTTGATATGAGAAGAGCTGAGATTAATCATCCTTTGTTCGGTTTTCCTGTGGTCTTCAGTATTTACTGTGTGAGCTGTTTTGTCGGACAGTTTTCAGTCAGCTTTCGGTTCTGAAATTGCAGGCAACTTCATGCCTCCTGCCCCTTCTTTTTTCTGCTGATTTGTTCCTTCATTTTACTTCCTCAGTTGAGTCAGATGGCTATTTAATTTGAGGTTCTATTTCTCTGTTTTGATTCAGCTTTGGCATGTCAGTTAGGCAGCTATAATCTGTTTTCAGCCGAGAATATTGCTCCCAGATCTTTCGGTTCAAATTTCAGAAGGTTACTGCTACAGCTGCTGTCTTCGGTTAAGGCTGAACTTTGTAGTTTTGCTTTTTGGTTTCTTCTCTGCTCTGCAGCTGGCAGTGAAGTCTATTTTCAGTCAAGTTTCTGTGCTCTGTTTGCTGTCAGTTGATCTTTGTTCTGTTTCGGTCAGTTTTGTCTGTTTCGTCTTGAGCTTTTTGTTTTCACTTCCTCTGCATTTCCTTCTTCTGTTCGGATTGACAGCTCTGGTTTGCCTTCAATCGAGAAGTCTGCTTTTCTGTTTTATGATTTTTTCTTTGTTTTCTGTTTTCGTTTTGCTGCTTCAGTCTTTCGGTTCAGATTCAGAGTCTTGTGATCTTTTCAGTTTTCGGTAAAGTAGTTTGCAGCAGCTGGTCTCTTCGTTGATTTTCAGTCTTCTTGTGTTTACTCCTTTGCAGAATTTTCTTCAGTTTGCCTTCGTCAGTTGATCCTCTTCGGCGGCAAAGATTGGCATCTTCTCTGTCTTTTAGTTCTTCTTTTGTATTTGCTGTTTTCAGCTGCAGTTTCAGTTTTCATTTTTGGACCAGTCTCTGTTTTGTTCGTGCTTCTCCGATTTGCTTGCAGTTTCTGTTTCTCTAGTATTTGGTTTCTAGTGAGCATGAATCTTCCTCTTCATAGCTACTATAGCTATCGAAGAAAATGTATGTGGATACTTCGGGGCGATTTTTGAAGGCACCATTCACCCCTTTGTTGCCATTTCGGTCCTACATAGCTAGAGATAGATAATGGAAAATAAGGTTGATTATTGGATGAGTAAATTATGGTTTTTAGATCAATAACAGAAATGATTGAATTGTTAGAAGGTCCTTATACGAATGATTTCGGTGGATTAAAAAGTAATTATGTTATAGAATCATTAGAATTCAGCAGTAAAGAGTTGATGAATAACATTTACAAGATTGGATTATTAAGAATTCAGAACATAAAAGATATTAGTGGATTCAAAATAAATGATGACATTCGCTATTTGGAGTTTAGACAGCAATCAATATAGAAAGTGTATGTTCGGTGGATTAAATAAATGATGACACTAACTGTTTGAAGTTTTAGACAGCAATCAATATAGAAAGTGTATGTTCAGTGGACTAAATAAATGATGACACTAGCTGTTTGGAGTTTTAGACAGCATTCAATACAGAAAGTGTATGTTCGGTGGATTAAATAAATGATGACACTAGCTGATTGGAGTTTTAGACAATAATCAATATAGAGAGTGTATGATCGGTGGATTAGATAAATGATGATACTCGCTGTTTGGAGTTTTAGACAACAATCAATATAGAGAGTGTATGATCGGTGGATTAGATAAATGATGACACTCGCTGTTTGGAGTCTTAGGCAGCAATGAGTGTATGATCGATGGATTACATAAATGATGTCACTTGCTGTTCGGAGTTTTAGACAGCAATAATAACATCGTGATTAATTAATAATAATACTAAAAGCAATTCATGGCAAATAAATAACCTGAGCCTCTCCTTTGATAAGCCATGCATACTATTTATTTGCATCCTGTGTATTGGCTCGCGGAGCACGGTAGTTAGTATGCTCACACTCGCTTTCACAACAAATCCAGAATCAGGAAGCAGATCACTACGCTTCAGCAGTATTCTTGGTCATGATGACAAAGAAGATGAAAACGTCAAGAACTAGGTCGCGAACCTCCAGTTCGCTACCTGTGGGCACGTCCTGAGGGTTCCCATGTGTGCGTCGTTCTTCCGCTGCTGCAACTTAATGATTTCGGCCTGATCGGCCCATGAGTAAGTCTATTATTATATTTATGCTTCCGCATGATATGTATTTGATGTTCATTTATGTAATCTGTGAGCACTATCTACTGATCCAGGGAATAGTGTAATAAATCACAGAGGATTCCGGATGTTAAAATCTGGGGTCCCGACATAATTTCACTATATTAATTGCAAACCCGTCGACCCTCACAGATCTATTTTAAATTTTAGATATGTTCTCACAGGTTGCTACTTTGAGAAGGTGGGGCTTTAAGGCCATTTGGTGAAAGAAGACCGCAGATTTAGTAAAAGTGATTATAGATCCATTAAGTTCTTGACTATTTATGGTTAGTAATTTATGTCTAATTGTATTATATTTTAGATCTAGCTTTTGGTTAAAGAAGAATTGTTGATGGTTTAGATCTAGCTTGATGTAGAGAGAATATTATTTACATCCAGTATGGTCTAGGGTTTAGCCAATTCATGATAGTCCATTTCTACTTCATTCAATTTAATTAATTATTCTCGCTACATATAACTACTTTAGATCATATATATCTAGTATACTAATTAATTAATTGAATATTTAATACTAAATTGTTATATGAGTAACGTATGATCGAAGCTAGATGTGTGTTGGAAACCGTGTGTGTGAAGAGTACATTAATGGCGTGTCTGCTTTTAAAAGAACTGCCAAGAAGGATATGTTGAATAAGCGGGTGGAATATGTGTACTGTCCATACATTAACTACGAGATTTTGAAAATGTTTAAGAAACAAGCGCAGATTAAAGCGCACTTGATTCGAAGGGGTTTCAAAAGGGGTATGCATGTTGAACTAGTCATGGTGAAGAGCAGATTGTACATGAAGGTAGTAATAATGGCATCGTCGATGAAGTCAACGATATGCCACCGGATGATGTCGATTATAGTTTTGATTCGGATAGGCTGAGTAATGACAATCTGGATCAGATTCTTCGCAATGTAGAAAGGAACTACGATGAGAGAGAGTATGTTAAATTCCGGGGGTTGGTGGAGGACTCAGAGAAACCTTTGTACACACGCTACAAGTCAAAGTACACGAGGTTGTCAGCCGTGCTTGAACTATTGAAGGCAAGCAATAGTTGGTCTAACAAAAGTTTCATGGCACTATTTTGTCTTTAAGTGAACATGCTTTTGAAGAGAAACAGTTGCCCAAAACCACCTTCAAAGCCAAGAAGATTCTTTATCCATTGGGAATAAAAGTAGAAAGAATACATGCATATTCGAACGACTATATCCTCTATCGTAAAGAGTATGCAATCGTAAAGAATATGCAAACATGTATGTATGTCCGGTATGAAACGCATCTCGATACAAGCATGTTACAGTCTGTCCAAGGCCGAGAGAACTGAACTGTGTCAATATCTGCATGGTGTGAATGTTTCGTTTGGTTACTCCGTCAACATAAAGAAACTTGTTTTGATTGAAGATTTGAAGTTAATTGGTATGAAGTCTCATGATTGTTATATGCTAATGACATAGATATTGCCTATTGCAATTATAAGTATGTTTATGATAAAGAAAGTGCATGACCACGCTATGAGTGGTCGAAGACTCGACCACATGAAGTTATCTATCACTAGATGAAAAAGATTGAACATTCCATGAATGACATGTTTCTCACCTAGAGTTCGATCAGGTATTGTGAGGCAAGAGGAGAATAAAAAGGTCGTTTAATCTGACCAGATATGAACTAGTTATGTGGGTATACTTGTTGGTCGTGAGCTAGTCGAATATATCACAAACTGATATGCGAATTGGTCATAACCAGATACGAACTGATCATGAATGACTAAGACTTGGTTGAGACCATATCTCATAAGATTCATCCAGTTTGATCACGGCGACAAACTACACCAGTTAGGTGATCCGCATGCAAGAATGATGGTAGATCAAGGGGTCTGGGAAGTGATCGAGCTGGCGGCTGGGGAAGTCGTCGACACGAAGAAGGACAAGAAGGCGAGGTCGCATCTTCTCCCAGCGTTCCCGAAAGATCTCTTGATGCAGGTGGCCAGGAAGAAAACGACGAAGGAAGTCTGGGACTACCTCGAAACTCGGTTCGTAGGCGCAGATCGCGTCTAGAACGCACGACTGCAGACGTTGAAGAGCGACTTCAACGCCATGCGCATGCAGGAGGGAGAGGGCTTGGACCAGTACGCCGAAAGACTCAACGCCATGACCGTCAAGTATGTAAACCTCGGAGAAACATTCGACGATGCCGCAATGGTCAAGAAGTTGTTCGACACCGTGCCAGATCGCTTCCTGAGCGTAATAGCTGGGATCGAACAATTCTGCGACATCAAGACGATGTTGTTCGAGGAAGCAGTGGGACGGTTGAAGGCGTATGAAGAATGGACGTGCACACGCACGTCTGGCGGAAGAAGCAACGGCGACGACAACCGCTCACTCAGCCGAGTGGTGGCGGCGCGAAGAAGGAAGCCGGCGATTCTTCATCAAGCAAGACCAAATACCACGGTTCTACTGAAAACAGCAGCCATGGTAGAGGTGGACGAGGACGCGGCAGAGGCGATCGTGGCAAAGCGTCGAGCAAAGACGGTGCGATTGCCTCAAGCGACGGTGGCTGTGATAAAAGCCATATTCATTGCTTCAGCTGCAACAAGTCGAGGCACTACAAATCTGAGTACCGAGCGCCAAAGAAGGGGGAAGAGACCAATCTTACGCGCACAGAGAACACCAAGCCTGTGCTGCTACTCACGGTCTCTAAACCGACGCCGAAGCAGCAGGAACGACAGGAGGTCGTGCTGTTAAACGGGGAGGAAGTAATGTTGGAGGAGAAGACTGCCCCAGGTCAAGTCTGGTACCTAGAAAATGGGGCAAGCAACCATATGACCGGCGACAAAGCGAAGTTCTGCGAGCTGGATGAGAGCGTCACCGGCAAAGTAAAGTTTGGCAACAACTCAACGGCGCAAATCATGGGCAAAGGCTCGATTCTGTTCGGATGCAGAAATGAAGACCAATGGCTGCTCCAGGAGGTGTACTACATCTCGAGGCTCCAAAACAACATTGTGAGCCTTGGGTAGTTGACTGAAATAGACCATAAGGTGATTCTCGATGAAGATGTTTTACAGGTGTTCGACAAGCGGCAAGCAAGATTGCTCATGGAAGTGAGACGCACTGCAAATCGTCTTTACAAAATCGAGGTACACTAGCAGAGGCAGTTTGTCTCTTGGCGAACCACGAAGACCCAGTGTGGCTATGGCACGCCAGACTCGGCCATGTCAACTTCCAGGCCATGAGACAGATAGTTGACAAGAAGATGGCGGTGGGTGTTCCATCTCTTGCGCATCCAAACTAGTTGTGCCAATGGTGTCTCGTAGCAAAGCAGCCAAGACAGCCGTTCCCAGTGGTAGCAGCATTTAGGGTGGAGAAGCCTCTCGAATTGCTGCATGCGAACCTCTACGGACCAATCACTCCTTCAAGCATCACCGGAAACAGCATGAGTATTCACCGGTCTACACCACCGGTCACGGTGAAGCGCTCCTCGACCAACGGAAGATGACCGGTCGATCGAACTCACCATGCCGGCCGATCGCCAAGAGGGAGTCTGGTCAGACCAGACTCGGCCGTGTCCATACCGAGCGGAAGCAGCAGCGCCGAAGAAGGACCAATTCGGTACCGATACATCAGCGACATCATGCGAGACACTCGGAGATTGCAGTTTGATGAAGAGGACACGGAAGAGGAAGTTCTGCTTGCAGAGATGGAGGAGCAATCCTGCTACCTTGAAGCTGCCAGACAGAAGGTCTGGGAAGATGCCATGGTGAGCGAAATCGAGTCCATTGAGAGAAATCAGACTTGGTCACTCACGGAGCTGCCTGTTGGGCACAAATCAATTGGGCTCAAGTGGGTCTACAAATTGAAGAAAAACACAAACGGAGAGGTGATCAAGCACAAGGCAAGATTGGTCGCGAAAGGGTACGTGCAACGACACGGAACTGACTTCGAAGAGGTGATCAAGCACAAGGCAAGATTGGTCGCGAAAGGGTACATGCAACGACAAGGAATTGACTTTGAAGAGGTGTTTGCTCTGGTTGCAAGATTAGACACCGTGCGAGTCATCCTTGCCATTTCTGCAAATCGCGGTTGGCAAGTGCATCACCTCGACGTCAAGTCTACTTTCTTGAACGGGGAACTCGAGGAAGAAGTATATGTCACTCAGCCAGAAGGTTTCACGGTGAAGAACAAAAAGTATCTAGTGCTTAAACTGAGCAAAGCACTTTACGAACTCCGGTAGGCGCCACGGGCGTGGAACACGCGACTTGACAAGAGTTTGAAACAATTCGGCCTTGCAAGATGTGCACAAGAACAAGTTGTATACACAAGGGGAAAAGATCGGGTAGAAGTCATTGTGGGAGTGTACGTTGACGACCTCATTGTGACAGGAGAAGATCCGGACGAGATTGAAAGATTCAAGCAATAGATGATGTCTGAATTTGAGATGAGTAACCTCGGTTTACTCAGTTACTATCTCGGGATCGAAGTCAAACAGGGGGAAGAAAGCATCATAATCAAGCAAGAAGCTTCTGCCAAGAAGCTGCTTACGAAGTTTGGGATGATTGATTGCAATCCCACGAAAATCCCCATGGAGCCGAGGTCACAACTGAACAAGGATCTGGATGGAGAACCGGTGGATGCCATGCAATACCGAAGTGCCATCAGATGCCTTAGATACCTTCTTCACACCGGTCAGACTTGTCTTTTGCAGTCGGCGTGCTGAGTAGGTTCATGGAGAAGCCCACGGTGATGCATCAAAAGGCAATCAAACAAGTCTTTCGATATCTGAAAGGGACAATGATCTATGGTCTTGTGTATACCAGAGGAGGGGATGTAGAGGCAATCACCGGGTACACAGACAGTGATTTGGCTGGAGACAACGACGACAGAAAGAGTACCGGAGGCATGGCATTCTATGTCAATGGTTGCCTAGTGTCCTGGAACTCTCAGAAGCAAAGAACAGTTGCTCTGTCATCGTGTGAAGACGAATTCATGGCAGCAACGGCGGCGGCAAGCCAGGCCTTATGGCTCAAAAGTCTGCTAGATGAATTGACCAGAAAGAAGCATGATGCGGTGAAATTGTTTGTTGATAACAAGTCCACAATTACGCTAACGAAGAATCCCGTATTTCATGGGTGCAGCAAACATATCGACATGACATTCCACTTCATTCGGGAATGTGTCGAGAAGCGACAGATTGCTGTGGAGTTCATTCACACGGATGAACAACAAGTAGATTTGCTCACTAAGGCATTGACAGCAGCAAAGCTAGCGACGATGCGGCACCAGCTGAGTGTTTGTGATCTTGGGACGCATCAGGATTAGGGGGGAGTATGTTGGATCTAATCCTAAGCATCACTCCGGAAGACAAGCGGCAAAAGAGTCCCTGGCGGAAACAGCAGGAGAGAGTCCTTCAAGAAGTTTGTTTCCGAATAGGATTTTGATTCCTAGTCCGTTTAGGATTCCTATTTGTATAGAGTTAGTACTACCTATATTTCATGTACTGCTACTACTATAAATTGAGGAGAAAACATGGAACGAAATCGCCCCAAACAAAAATATTGTCTTGCTCATTCTGAAACTGTGCCAATCGCGCTACAGTGCTTTCCGGTCCAACCGTTGTTCATCATCCGGTGTGACTGCTGTCGCCCGGTCTGACCGCCGTGTTCCACCCGGTCTGACCGCCGCTGTGATCCCGATATGACCGCAGGAGTTCTTCCGGTCCGACCGCCGGTCAAGCTTCGCTCGGTTGCAGTTTGCAGAAAACTGAGCGATGTGGCATTGGCCTAGACTTTTAATCCTTCACGAGCGAGATACGATCTCTTTTCGTATTGGACATTGGGTTATAAGAAAAGATAGAGAGATCACACCACCTACCGAAACCCTAGTTGTCTCCTTCCAAAGATCCTGTTATGCGCACTGATGTAGCACACCGGCGCACAACGTTCTATCTCTGGACATGTGGACTTGGTAGAGGCGTTATTGTGATTACGACGTTGATCGAAACAGTCAGAAGAGAAAACGATCGACTCGTGGCGATCAACTACTGCTAGAGGATGATCGGCTTCCATAAATTGCTTTCCAAAGACGTTAGATGATTGACTATCCCTACTACACCGACACACGCTATATTGAACCAGGCTATTTTAACTCTTTTTCGCTGCACTACACGTTTAGTACTAACGATCTATTATTTTTTACTTACATAACTTTCTAATTTATATATTAAAAATTTTAATTTATGCTAGTGTAGTCCTACCGTAATCCTTGTTATTAAACCTCGTAGTCCCTTGCACTGGCTGCTAACCTCATTGTCATCACTCGTCACTAGGGGTGCAAACGGGTCGGATTCGGACGGATATTGTTGTTACCATATCCTAACCCATATTTTTTCTCCGGATTCGGTATCAATCGGATTCGGTACCAATCGGATTCGGTGTCGGATCTGTCGGGATTAACCCGAGCCGTTTGCACCCCTACTTGTTTGTAAGGAATGCATGCAGTATAACAAATGGAGTAGGAGGACGTACTGTCAAGAATTTGATGTTACTACTTAATAGCTGATGTGGAAGATTTTATTTTACCATTGCAAAAGAAAATGAAACGTCAAATAGTAGCACTAACTTGAAATCAAACTTGAAGACGTATCGAATTCGGACGGATATTGCTGTTACCATATCCTAACCCATATTTTTTCTCCGAATTCGATACTAATCAGATTCGATACCAATCGAAGTCGATGCCGAATCGATCAAGTTTAACCCGACCCCCTACTCGTCACCGAGAGAGATGGAATCTACGCTCATTTTAGTAAAGCAAATTCGGTTCATTATCAACTCCGCGGTATGCCTGACATGTGCAATGCTTGTCCGATGTGATCCAAGGTCAATGCTGCTGACGCTTTCACGAAGTTTCATGAAGGAAAATTGCCTATGTTTGCAATTTGTTGGTCCCAAAGTAACACAAGAAACCCAAAAAATAACTTGACTCTGCCGCCATTGTTGGTCCCCAGGTCCTATGGTCTGAATTCAGAAACAGAAATCGATATATCCACCGCAATCGCAGTGCCATCAGAGTGTTGCAATAAGCCAAAGAACCCGGCCGATGGAGTCGTCGACTAGCACAGGCGCCGCGCCAGCGCCACGCACCGAGCGGCCGACGCCGCACGTCGTCCTGCTCGCCAGCCCCGGCGCCGGTCACCTCATCCCGCTGGGCGAGCTGGCGCGGCGGCTTGTCGCGCACCACGGCTTCGCGGCCACGCTCGTCACCTTCGCCGACCGCTCCGCCCAGGACGCCCTCTCCGGCCTCCCTGCCTCCGTCGCCACCGCGGTGCTCCCCGCCGTCACGCTCGACGATCTCCCCGGCGACGCCCGCATCGAGACCGTGCTCTTCGAGATCATCCGCCGCTCCGTTCCGCACCTCCGCACGCTCCTCCGCTCCATCAGCTCCACTGCCCCGCTCGCCGCGCTGGTGCCGGACTTCTTCTGCTCCGCAGCGCTGCCCCTCGCCACCGAGCTCGGCGTCCCTGGCTACATCTTCGTCCCCAGCAACCTCAACGCGATCACCCTCATGCGCCGCGCCGTGGAGCTCAACGACGGCGTTGCCCCCGGCGAGTACCGCAACCTCCCGGTGCCTCTCGAGCTTCCAGGGGGCATATCGCTGCAACGCGCGGACATCGCGGACGGGTTCCAGGACAGTAACGATCCGGTTTACGCGCAACTCATCGACCAGGGCCGGCGGTACCGCTGCGCCGACGGCTTCCTGGTGAATACCATCTATGAGATGGAGCCCGCCACCGTGGAAGAGTTCAAGCAGGCGGCGGAGCAAGGTACGTTCCCGCCGTCTTACCTGATGGGGCCATTCGTACGGTCATGCTCCGACGAGAGCGGCGCGCCGGCCTGCTTAGATTGGCTGGATCGCCAACCAACGGGATCGGTGGTGTACGTCTCCTTCGGGAGTGGTGGCGCGCTGTCCGTGAAGCAGACGGCCGAGCTAGCCGCCGGGTTGGAGGCGAGCGGCCACAGGTTCCTTTGGATCGTGCGCATGCCATGCCTGGACGGCGACCTTTGCGCCTTGGGGACCGGCCACGACAATGACGAGGACCGCGGCAGTGACAAAAACCCACTGGCGTGGCTTCCTGAGGGCTTCTTGGAGAGGACAAGGGGCAGGGGCCTTGCCGTCGCGGCGTGGGCGCCACAGGTGCGCGTGCTTTCTCACCCAGCGACGGCGGCCTTCGTGTCGCACTGCGGGTGGAACTCGACGCTGGAGAGCGTGGCGTCCGGCGTGCCGATGATCGCGTGGCCGCTGCACGCGGAGCAGAAGATGAACGCGGTCATCTTGGAAGGGAACGTCGGGGTGGCGCTGCGGCCCCGCGCTCGGGAGGACGGCGGCATGGTGATGCGCGAGGAGATCGCGGCGGCGGTGACGGAGCTCATGGAAGGGGCGAAGGGGCGTGCCATGCGGCGCCAGGCGAGCGACCTGCAGCAGGCGGCGGCGCTGGCGTGGTCGCCGGGGGGGTCGTCGCGCCGGGCGCTGGAGGAAGTGGCCGCCAAGTGGAAGGCGGCGCTTCGCAAGCAGAAGTAACGGACGTGCAAGTGGCAAGCCGTGATGGATGTGCGTCCACCGTGCATGCATCTTCGTACTTTGTTGTTATCTGGTGTGTGTTTGTTTCGAATAAAGGTTCGTTTGGCAACGCGGTCATGTTAATTCATGCATAGAGTCGATCATGGAAGTAGCTGACCATTTAGATCCATAAATTTCTAAGAATTTCAGCCGAAATTTCTCATTTTAGATTTACTTTTATAAATATGATATATATATAGCTAATTTTATATAAATATAATATGTAACAGTACTAAATCTGATTATAACTCACAGGACGATTCTGGATCTGTTGTTAGATACAACTACGAGCAGTTGTCAGGATCAATGCATGTGCTCACGACGTGCGGCTGGCAGCAAGCCAGCCTCAGCACGTCGCTTCATGCTTGCACGTGTTTGACACCAAAGCTAGCTAGCTCGCGCTTAGCTCAAGGCTGTGATAGTATGGTTCGTGAGTGAAACCTTTTATATATTTTTTGGGTTTGGCCGATTGCTCTATTTAAAACCACGTAGGAAGAGAAAATAGTATTTGTTAGTTGTTAGATAACAGAATATATGTGGGCAGTTTAGCTAAGAACATAAACAGGTATTCAACGTAAACTGGCATTCGGTGTATGTTACAACTTTGTTTTAGAAGAAAAATACATATCGCAAATAAATAAAAAGAATACAAAAAAAATTTTGAATTTTTTTATTTGCTCCTCTTTTCCTTTTTTTCTCTTCTCTTATAAAACTGGCTATAAACTTACTCAATATATATGCTAATAATCTCCTACTAGCATACGTATTCGGACTTTAAGTTGGACACAACTTCAACTGAGACAGACTTTACTACGTCTTGAACTCTAAGTCAAAATTATTTCTAACAATCTTTCCTTTAATCTTAATTTGACATAATCTAGTTTTAGTCCCAATACATTATGAACAACTAGCCACGCCTCCACATGAAGCGTTCTATATGCAATCTATATGTAGGAACTCAACTTAACTGATATAGGTTCATTCGGATGCAAAGATTTTAAAACATTGAGGCAGTCAGTCTCAACTACGACTTATTAAATTCATACTTGACACAGAACGGTGACACATCTTCTCAACATTCTGATTTCTTTTCATCTTACTTAAGTTTGGATGGCGGCACATCTTCTCGATGTCCCTGACTCAACTCATCATCATAGCACTGTTGATTCATCATCACTGAGTGCTTTAGCAAGAAACGCTTTTATCATCTTGATTGCTCAGGCTGCATAATTGCTCGTTGTCAGTATCAGATAATGCAGCGAGACAGCGGAACTCTTCTTCACCATCATACTGGATGATGGCTCGTCACCGGTGACACCACTTTCCGGAGAACGCGATATGATCTTGAGCATAGATCAAGATCTCGGGCTACTTTTAAGTGGCTCTTAGACCGAGGGAACGGAGAAAAAAATTACGCTATTTTTTCCCTTGAGTATGTGGAAGAAAACCAAATTTTGCTAGTATGAATCTGTGTGTATCAAGCAAAATTCACGTAATCTGAAAATCCTGGTACACTTGTTGGGTGCACATAGTCTTGCCAAAGAAATTTTGTGTAGCCAACAGCCTTGCCTGGGGTTTCGTGCACTTTATTCTCTCTCCTAACCTTGTGCACTTAGTTGCTTTCTTTGATCTTCGGCGACTTTTCTTCTGAGATTTTTCCTTCGTTTATTGTCGCTTGCGATCTTGCCGTGTGCTGCTACTTTGGACGGCTTTTTGTGAGCGCATACCGAGGCTAGGACACGCGAGACCAGAGGAGATGCCGCGCGGGAGGGAAAAACACCTGTTGCCGAAGAGAAACGCTGACACCGAGTTGATTGGCACACTGATCGAGGACGAAGATGTTGTCGGGCGGAGCGTCCTGCGCCAGGAGCTTTGCGCGAGACGAGCCTGGAACAAATCGTCGAGAAAATTTTTACAGTGATTCAGTTCTCTTCTAGACTCTTATATTACTTGTTATAATTTTTTATAATTTTATTTTAGGAGAAAACGTACACATCGTCTTGTTATAATCGAGAGAACACAGGAGAATTTTTAAATTTCTCTATTATCTTATTTACTCCTCTTTTTCTTTTTTCTCTCTTCTATAAAATTAGCTACAAATCTGCTTAATGTATTTTTACTATTATAAAAGTGTGAGTTAGTGGTTGGTTCATTCTCCCTCCTCTTTTCTCAGCTATTCGATTTGATCTGGATCATTCGTCTCTCTCCTCCTCCTCTCTCTCACGATACAGCCGCCCACCCCTCCACTTTCCCCATCTCCTTGCGCATTCTGACCACTCTTCTCTCTCTGTCACTTTCTCTCCAATATTTGATGTGTGAAGTTAGTCAGGCAGTAAGTTTCGTCTCATTATTTTTACGACTCCGTTGCAACGCACGGGTCTCTAACTAGTATGCTAATAATCTCCTACTAGTATACGTATTCGGACTTCAAGTTGGACACAACTTCAACTTGAGTTACACATAGAGACAGACTCTACTACGTCTTTGAACTCTAAGTCAAGATTATTTCTAACAGTGTATATAGGCGAGTTCGTTTGGGTTGTGACTTATGTTTTTTAAATTCTAGCTGTTTGTGAGAGAGATTACGAAGAATGAGACAGTTGCATGTGACAGTCGCATGTGATTTTGATCGGTACAGCTGAAGTCGGTATAATATCTACTTTAATCGACTTGTAGACCCACCTTAAAAAGACACACCGTTTAAAAGTTAACTACTATAGCAAAGTATAAAAGTCATAAGCCACGAGCCGTTTCGAACCCACCTTATATCACACATCAACAACAAGCACATGCACATGCAACGCAAAATGCGTAAGAACTATGTGTTAGAAATACGAACAATATTTTAATTATAAATTTTACTAGAAGATAAATACAGTAAAATAGTAATGATATAATAAACAAAACTAATAACAACCAACTCATTTTATTTCAGAACCGCGCGAGCGACTTACAATAAGGTTGATAAAGAAAAAGGAAGTAGAACAGAAACGAGCATTCGTAGAAGTAGTCGACGTCGAGGGACACGCCAAGTGGCACGCTGCCCAGAAACCTTGTTATCTCCTGTGCAAGTTCTCTTTGCGGTAATGGTTCAGAGATTTTGCTCTCCTCCCTTCCCGGTGCACACTCAGAAGAAAGGTCAGTGGGGTTGAGCAGCTCGATACAACTGCATGGCTATCCAGAGAGCAGGTGAAAGAATAGAGGAGGAATTCTGTATCTTCTCCTGCAATAACTCACTAGTTATTGTCACGATTAAACGGAATTAAAGCACTAACACCTGCCTTATCAAACCACATGATGATATTTATACAGTATTTATCAGTTGTTGAACAGTTCAAAAAGAAGAGAGAAATGCACGGCTCACAAAAGGAAAGGTGGACTTAATTCACGATGCGATTGCACCATGACACGGTTATGAGTCACAGGTTACGCGATTTTCACACGAAAATGCACGAATACATGTGTGCATATGTTTAACCAAAGTGCTCCTCATACCATCACATACTATATATCACATATTTCAAGAAGTGGCAATAACTCTGTCTTACATATTGTCTTCTCTCCACTTAGCTAGGTAATGTAGTACTAAATTATATATACTTTAAAATTTCTAAAGGAAATAGACCTCACTCATAGGCCAATTTCCAATACAATGAAGCAAATAACCATTCTTTCTCCGGATCACCAGGAGGAATAGCAAAATTGATTATGGCTATGTTCGCTTTGGTTTTTAAAAGTTATTTTTCTATAGTAAATGATTTTTTATAATACCTAACTTTTAAACATAGTGTTTTTTAAGGCGTGATCTACTAGTCGATTGTAGTACATATTGTAGTGATTTTATTTATATCGATCAAAATTACACATAAGTGTCTCTCTCTATAAGTTTCTCTACAAGCTATTACTATTTATAAGCTAAACTCAGAAAACATTAGCAAAAACTAATATAAATGCCCCCTATGTATGTACGTTATGTAATGATCGAGCTGGCTGTGGCTAGTCCAGAAATCCAAACTAGAGAGATAGAGATGCAACTGAAAATTGCGTGGAGCTCATATATATAACTGCAACTCGTGTCCAACTTGTTCCTCTTATTCTTCGTCATCAGTTCACTGCTGAAATAAAAAGGAATTTGCTAAAAAGTACTCATGTATTTTTCTCACTGAATTTTGATCCACCCGATTTTCCTCACGGTTCGTGCTCCAGCTTTGTCACCTGTGGTGGCTCTCCGCACCGCGCACCAGCGAAGCCGACTGGCCACCGCCGCTGATTACATCCCACGTTGAAAGCTCTCTCGCTGAACTCCCCCTCCCTATTTTTTCATTATACTAAGGAGAATCACCGGAGAGAACGACAAGAGTGGCAAAGAGGGCCACCGGAGAGGAGGCAGAGCAAGAGGGGCACTGTCGCACTGGTAGCGGCGTAGGGTGGCTGGGGTGGTGGCGTGCTAAACGGGGATGATGTGACGGTAGGGGGATGGCGCGGTGGCAAGGGTGGGGTTTGGTGTCGGGTGGTGACTAGGGTTTGGATGGGAGGTTGAAAAGGATGGAATTATATAGAAGAGGAAAAGATCTGTTCGATAAAGATTTGAGAGTCACAAATCTGAATCGATAAAGATTTGAGTCACAAATATGAGTAGTCATAAACAAAATGAACACTCAACTCCTCTCTAGACGCCTCCAACGCAGCATTTTCGAGATAATGTAAATTTTTTGATTTATCTTCAAGCGACGGAAAGGCACACCATTTCGACATCCTAAGGAATTAGGAATTGATGGATGAGGCATAAGTTATCAGAGAGATGAATCAATTGCCAGTAACCAATAATATGAGGCAATCCCAAAACATGAGCACCATTTTTTTTCTTTTTTTCAGAAAATACTCCGTTTGAAAGTTAGATACTGTAGCAAAAACCAAAAGCCGTCAGTTTCGGAAGAAAAGAACATGCCTGCCCAAAGTAGGCCATGTCTGATCCGTATCCCGTTGTATACCTTTTTAATCCCCATTTTGGATTTTTTTTATTAGGAATACTGCTCCCTCGAAAAGTTTTAGTATGGATTTTCTCCAAACCAAAGAAAAGAAGAACAAAAGAATTCTTCTTATTCTATAAAAAAAACCCTTAGAATTCTGTTTGCATAAGCTACACCATACAATGGAAAACTAAAAAAAGGGTATGAAGTAAATTCAAGGAAGACATTACCTTTTTTTAAGGGCCCCCTCGAGGGTCATAAAATGCTTTTCTTCTATTATTTCATATGGAATAGAATCAGTTAAATGCATCTTTCTAAATTGGATAAAAGTGCAATCGGATTGCCGTAGAAGTAGGAATAATGGCACCTCTTTTTTAATTAAAAGTAAATAGTAATTATGAAATCACAAAAGTAAGAAAACTAAACAAAAAAATTATGAATCTTGGAAGAACGCTGATTACCTTTCTTAGTTTTGTGATTTCATAATTATTATTTACTATTAATAAAAAATTCTGTTGTTCCGGTCGTTTCTGTTTCCTCAAGACTGTATTTTTGCATGTTCACATTGTTCCCCGAGGCAATGCATTAGACCACCAGTGTCTTTTTTGCAGCTGATAGAACGTACGCATGCATGTGGCTTACTGATTTCGTTTTTCCAATTCTTGTAGGTGTGTGGAAATGACGTTTTTTGTACGCAGAGAACTAACTGGTCTGTCTGGTCTTATTTGCTGGGATGTCTGGTCCAATCGTACAAATCAAAGAGTATCAAATAAAAAACACACTAACCAAGCTTGAGCTTGATCCGATAACGTTTGATGCTCCAATCAACATCTTGATGAAGACTGCACATGATCATCCGAGCTAGAACAGATCTTCTCTTCTTCTTTTCTCTCTCCCCTCTTTCTTTGTTGTGTGTGTGTTGTTCTCTGCTCACCAACCCCCTCTCATCAGCAGCTGGAGGAAGATGCTAGGGTTTTCTTCTCCTCACCAAGGAGAAGGCATCTCAACTATTGATTAAGAGAGTAATCAATGGTTCACAAGCTTCCAACTTTATAGGCTGATTTTGGGCCTTTTCTCCATGTGGAGGGAGTCCAACCCAACAAACTCCTTCTCCTGCCATCATGGAGATTCTTACCATCTTGCTTCAACCATGCCAGCAAACTGGTGGCATGCTTTGAGCTTTCCCTCGTCACTACCTTAGTCAACTTATCAGCACCATTGTCATCAGTGTGGACTTTCTCAAGCTGCATTTGCTTATAATTCAATACATCTTGAATCCAATGATAACGAACATCAATATGCTTCGACCTTAAGTGTAAACTTGAATTTTTACTCAAATGGATGGCACTTTGGTTATCACAAAACAACCATACTTTCTTGATCTAAACCAAGCTCACCAACCAACCTTTTCAGCCATAATAGCTCCTTGCTCGCCTCTGTCGCTGCAATGAATTCAGCTTCAGTTGTAGACAATGCCATGTATTTTTGCAACTTACTTCTCCATGACACAGCTCCCCCAGAATATGTAATCAGGCACCCTGAAGTAGATTTACTGCTATCAACATCTCCAGCCATATCTACATCCGTGTATGCAACTAACACGGGCTCTCTTTTTTCAAAGCAAAGCTTTATCTTTGTGGTACCCTGAAGATATCTCATGATCCACTTCACGGCTTCCCAATGCAGCTTTCTAGGATTTGATATAAATATACTCATTGTACTAACTGCATAAGCAATGTCTAGCCTTGTACACACCATAGCATATATCAAGCTTCTAACTACTGAGGTATATGGAACATTCTGCATTTCCTTCTTTATCTCATCAGTAGAAGGGCACTACTTTGTGCTCAACTTGAAATGAGTTGCAAGTGGACAGCTCATGGCTTTTGCATTGTCCAAATGAAACTTCTTAAGTATCTTCTCAATGCACTTATCTTGTGACAGGTACAACTTGTTGGAGTTTCTATCCCTTTCAATTCTTATACCAAGAATTTGCTTTGCTGGCCCCAGGTCCTTCATAGCCAAGAACATGCTCAACTCTTTCTTTAGCTTTGCAATCCTCGAGATATCATTAACATAGAGCAACAAGATGATACAATCATCACATGAGAATCTCTGAAAGAACACACAATGATCTATTCTAGCCTTGCACCCCCATAACAGATTCAAACTTCATGTACCATTGTCTTGGTGCTTGTTTCAGGCCATAAAGACTTTTCTTCAGTTTGAACACATAGTCTTCTTTACCCCTCTTAACAAACCCTTTAGGCTGCTCCATGTATATATCTTCCTCTAAGTCTCCATGAAGAAAGACTGTCTTCACATCCATTTGTTCAACCTCTAAGTTGTGACAAGTTGTAATGCCAAGAACCACCCAAATGGATGTCATCTTCACCACCGGAGAAAAGATCTCATCAAAATCAATTCCTTTCCTCTGGCCAAACCCTTCCACAACTAGCCTCGCCATGTATCTTGGATGAAATGTGTGCTCTTCTTGCTTGATTCTATTGACCCACTTGTTCTTCAATGCCTTCTTGCCCTTTGGCAACTTGACCAGCTCATATGTATGATTCTTATGCAAGGAATCAATCTCCTCTTGCATAGCCTTCATCTACTCCTTCTTGTGCTCATCTTCAATTGTTTCTGCAAAGCACTTGAGTTCTAAACCATCAGACAATAACACCACATAATCATCTGAGGAATACCTACTAGAAGGCCTGCAGACTCTGGTGGATCGTCTAAGTGAAACTTCTGGTACTGGTGGTTGTTGATCATGATCATCATATTTAGCATCAACCTCGTACTGCTGGGGAGCATTCTCACCACCTGTACCATGCACATCGTCTTATGCATCATCTGTAGCATCGTCTTTAGCCTGTTGTGGAGATGGAGCTGCATGAACTGAGTCTAAATCAACCATGTCTTGTTGTTCAGGAACTTGCACCTTTGCCTTCACAATATCCTCAATTGTTTGGTCTTCAACAAACACAACATCACAACTTCTGACAATTTTCTTTGCTATAGGATCAAACAACATGTAGCCAAAATTATCCAAACCAAAGCCAAGGGATATGCACTACCGTGTCTTTGCATCAAGTTTAGACCTTTTGTTTTGAGGAATATGAACAAATGCCTTACACTCAAACACTTATAGGTGATCATAGGAGACATTCTTATTCTACCACACCTGTTAGGAACATCTCCCTGCAAATGATCTGAGAGACCATGTGGTGGTCATCCCGTGTGTATGATGAGTAATTGACATCGGCTTAGGGAAGTCGAGTTTGAGTTGGTTGGTTCGGACCTTGACGTTACGTGGTGTAACGGGCTCGGTCGGACTTGGTCAAACCTGGTCAAATGGGATTATGATGCATATTCTGATGATTCGACAGGTTTGCTGATGTTATTATGCTTTCGTGTATCGAGCGGTGCTATTTGACGTGTTTCTTGTCTGTATGACTGCAGGACGTCGAGGCGGAGTC
This sequence comes from Bonia amplexicaulis, assembly GCA_036346245.1. Taxonomy (NCBI): domain Eukaryota; kingdom Viridiplantae; phylum Streptophyta; class Magnoliopsida; order Poales; family Poaceae; genus Bonia; species Bonia amplexicaulis. The sequence goes on along the minus strand of CM070738.1, from coordinate 6,474,954 downwards.
GTGGCGAGACACGAGGTGACCGGACTAGGCGCAGGTGGCGCTGAGGTCAAAACGGTCGAGGTGGTTGCGAGGCGTGCGAGACAAGGAGCGCGGAAGCTTCCCGGAAGGTGCAGGAGGGGCGAATCGGTAATTTCGCAAGGCTGCACAAGCGGGAGACAGCTCCGTTAGGTTTAGCCGCGAACGGGTTGGAGACCCGTTAGCCAAGGGCTATAAATAGAGGTGAGGGCTGCATACCCTTAGGCCACTTGAGAGAGAGTTAGGGTTAGCTAGAGTCAAAAGACACTTTGGGAGGTGGTTTTGCTTTGGGGCCTTAGTGGTTGAGAAGGTCCAGAGTTGTCTCCCGAGTTGTTACGTAGCTTCTCCTCCTCTCGTTTGTGTGTTCCTCCCAAGAAATGTGAAGTTCTTGGTGTTCTTGAGGATTGAGAGGGAGAGGATGGATTAAGTATCTTGTAATCATTTCCCTTGTAATCTTCTTGTTTCAAGAAATGAAATCTCAGAAGTTTATCTCTCTGTTCTTATTTTTCTCTTCGATACTCTTTGAGCTAGATTTTTGAGATTTCGTGTTTTGGCTTGATTCTTGCTGGGGAGTGGCAAAATGTGTTGCTTTATGATGGAATTGCATTTCTAGACCCTTTGGCCACCTAGTTCCAAGAACAAATCGAGTTTAATTTCAGTTTTGGATTATTGACCCTCTCATTCAGATTTGTCATTTTCTAGGGTTTGCGATTTCTTTTGATTTCCTTTTGTGAGATTGCATGAAACTTGATATCTAGAGTCTTGAGGCTATCTATTAGCTATCCTCAAAGTTTCATTGCCAAAGAATGAAGGATTTGGGAGTGTTTCATTTTTGGTGAAGTCTCTGTAACTTTTCATTTCTTTTGCCCAAATCTGAATCTCTTGATTTCCTATTGATCTCTTTGATTTTCTGAGATTCATCTACTATCTGGATGGGAGTATTGATCTTTTGATCCAAGAAGTACATCATTTAATCATTAATATCACTTCCTTTTTGACTCTGCTGAAAATACTGAAGTCCCTGTGTTCGGCTGGCTGTAGTTTTCCATCTCTATTTTCGGTTTTCAATTGCAGTCTCCTGATTTGCATTTTCTTTGCCGAATGACTTTCTTGATCTGAATTTCTCCCTCTGAGTTCACGCTGCTATTTGAATCAAAGCTCAAAACAAGTTACCTGAGAGGAGCATCAATCTTTTGGCAGTATCTCTGTTCTCATTTCAGCTCACAAATAATTACTTTTGTTAGTTGGTAATCCTCTGTGTTCTGCAGGACTTCTCACTGTTTTTCTCTTGGATAAGTTAGTACTGCAGTTCAGTTTTCAGGTCTACCTTTCTGACAGTCAAGTGCTTTCTGCTTCTTAATTTGGCATATGAGGGATTATCTTTTGAGTCCATAGTCAGGTGACATACGTTTTCCAGTAAGCTCTCTTGATCAAGTCAAGTATTCAAAGTTTTTTGAGTCAATAGCTTGCAGCATGGTGTCTTCCCTGTTTTGAGAAAAAGTCTGGTCCTTTGTTTTCTTCTCTACATGTCTGAGTTTCTAGTGTGCATATGAGTTCTTCTTCACAGCTTCTATAGCTATCGGAGAAGAGATTTTGAGTGGATACTTTGGGGGCAATGTTTTTTTAAAAAGGCACCATTCACCCCCCTCTGTTGCCAATTCCGATCCTACATGATCACATGGTGAGAGATTAACAAGATAAACTGCAGTCATCAAAGCCTCACCCCAATAAGACTTTGGCAGCCTCTCATGTGACAACAAACATCAAACTCTCTCTACCAATGTCCTGTTCATCCTCTCAGTAATGCTATTCAATTGTGGTGTTTTTGGAGGTGTGAATTGATGCGTAATCCCTTGTTCTTCGCAATATGCATCAAATGGCCCAATGTATTCTCCTCTTGTCAGTCCGAATACACTTTATCTTCTTCTCAGTTTCTCTCTCAACTGAGGCTTGAAATTGCTTGAATGTGTTCAACACTTGATTTTTGGACTTCAAGGGATAAGCCCAAACTTTCCTAGAAAACTCATCAATGAAAGTAATAAAGTACTTAGCACCACCAAATAACATTACCGACATCTTGCACACATCAGAGTGCACGAAATCCAATAACTCTGGCTTCTTATGAGGATGCTGACTTTTGAAAGCAACTCGGTGCTGCTTCCTCGCTAGACAATCTATACAACTCTTCAATACACACTTGAAATCCCTGACAGGATATTCTTCTTCACTAGCATAACCATACCCTTCTCACCCATGTGTCCTAGCCTCTTGTATCATAGAACACAATGATCATTCTGTTCTAATTTATTGACAGAAACACTAGAGAGTTTAGCATGAACATGATACAAAAGAGAAAACATTTTACCTCTTGCAAATACCATGTTACTCTTGGTGAGCTTGTATTGTCCATTTTCAAATCTGTTGGAGTACTTCTCATTATCAAGCTATCCCACTGAAATTATGTTGAGCCGCAATGCTTCAACATGTCTCACGGACTTGAGAATTAGTAGTGTGCCATTAGCTGTCTCCAAATGCACATATCCCTTTCCAATAATTTGAGGACGATCATTGTTTCCCATCTTCACAATGCCAAAATCTCCAGCAACATAATTTGTGAAGAGCCTTCTATGAGATGTAACATGTATGGTAGCACCACTATCAGGTATCCAAGTCATGTCATCATCATCATCATCCACAAGATCAATGGTTGAATCATTAGAAACAACGATAATCCTTTCTTCAACAGTGGAACCAATCTTGCCATCATCATTTTCAGCAATGACTACCATCATGTCCTCAATCGATGAAGTAATGCGACCAACATCACTGTCACTGTCACTATCTTGTTTTTGTGTCTTCTTGTTCTCCCGCTTGAGCCTCCGGTAGAACCTTTTAATGTGTCCCTTCTCATGGTAATGGTGGCACTCAATATCTAACAATTTTCCTCTTGACTTCTACTTTCAGCTGAATTCTTTGGTCCTCAACTCTTGCTTCTCCCCCGTGACTCGGTGAACAACACCTCGGGTTGTGAGGAGGAACTCTCCCTTTTAGCAAGTCTTCTTGACTTCATTTATCACTTTGGTCTTCACAAGGTTCCAAGAGACAGTACCATTTGGAGCTGAATTGCACAAAGTGACTTTGAGAGTCTCCCAAGTATCCGACAAAGAACCAAGTAGTAGCAAAGTCCCGACCTCATCATAAAATGAGATGCCCAAAGAAGATAGCCGATTTATAATGCCTTGAAATGCATTTACATGATCAGCCATAGGAGTGTCATCTTAGTACAAATGCATTAATTACTTGATCAAGAACACCTTATTGGTACCTTCCTTCCTTGCATACAATTCTTCCAATTTCTGCCATAAGGTGTGTGCATGTGTCTCATCACTAATATGGTTCAACACATTGTCATCGACCCACTGTCGAATGAACCCACAAGCTTGACGGTGAAGTACCTTCAACTCATTATCAGTTTTGTCTTCCAACTTCTCGATGGCAAATACTGGCTTGTAGTACTCCTTCATATAGAGAAAATTCTCCATCTTACCCTTCCAAGCTTGGTAATTTGTACCATTCAGAGATATCATTCTGCTAGTATTCACCTCCATCTTTCACTGCAAGACAATCACCAAAGCAAACATAAGCTCTGATACCACTTATTGGGTCTAACACATTGCAACTAACAAAAGTTCAGCACCTCTACTTGTAGTAAACCAATGAGGATAGCTTCAATTAGCAGTTAAGCAACGGAATTAACAACAAGAACATGCACAAAGTGACATAGCGATTTATGTGGAAAACCTCCTTAATGTGAGGAGTAAAAACCATGGGGTTTGCACAACCCACTCCCAAATCTTCCACTATAATTGACAATGGGTACAAGGAGTCTTCTCTAGAACATCTAGAGGTACATCACAGAAAAAACAACATCATCAAGATATAATCTTGGTATCATCATCAACTACCACACACAATTAATAAGAGGTACACTAACAGCCAAGAAGAGAAGATACATTTTCTATCCCCTTCAGTTATCAGTTTATATCTTGAAAATTGCAGATCTAAATCGTGTTAAGTTTTTCAAGAATGTGGATCCATGAGTGCCTAACATTCTATCAAAATTTCAGGCAAATCAGACATCATTTGAACCCCCAAACAGATCATCTACCAAAACTGCATAGTGCTGAATCTGCTGCAACCCGAACTGAAAATACTGCTATAAAATTTGATGTTCCTCTATTCCAATCTTCAATCCAACAATACAAATCTAATACTATCAAGTTAAGAACACATTGACCAAGTTTGAGCTCGATGTGATGACATTTGATGCTCCGATCGACGTCTTGATCACCCGAGCTGGAACAGATCTTCTCTTATTCTTCTCTCTCTCCTCTCTTTCTTTGTTGTATGTGTGTGTTGTTCTCTGCTCACCAGCCCCTTGTCATCAGCAACTGAAGGAAGAGGCTAGGGTTTTCTTCTCCTCACTAAGGAGGAGGCATCTCAACCGTTGATTAGGAGAGCAATCAACGGTTCACAAGCTTCCAACTTCATGGGCTAATTTTGGGCTTCTTCTCCATGTGGAGGGAGTCCAACCCAACATCTTTTTCTTAAAAAAAAGCTTAACTTGCACTCTCTGGCATGAGATAATGGTTCGTAATTAGTAGCATAAATACTAGAGGTTGTTACAATCATCAGCTAGCGTTCAGCTGGTGGGCCTTCGAGCAAACCCAATGACATAGTGCGACCTTACTCTTTGCAATTATTAAGTGATAGGATAGGTAATTTTTATCCTGCCTTATTAATGTATATAAACCCCTAAGGAAGGTATGAGGTGAGAGGACTGACTTATTTTTTGCTCACTAGCTCTTTCTCTCTCACGAATGGCTCTCTCCAGCTCTCTTGATTCCATATCCTCAAGGGGAAAGGGTAGAAAATTTTCTGTAGTATGTAAGGAAATTTCCCTAAAGCATATACTGCACACGGGGCGTGATGGTATTCCCATTATTGGCTTGACAACATTCTTTTTCTAGAATCAATCTTTTTTTGAAAAATTCTCTTGTGATATTAATAATAACACAAAATTGAAGTACATAGGCATCTCGCTTTTACATTAAAGATTTTAGATGAACAATTTGTTACCACCTAGCCCTTGAGTCAATGTTGAATTTGTTTATCTTGTTCGCCGTAGACTTCAGATCTTATAATGGTAATATGATTGCCGATGATCACCAAAGCGGGAAGTGAATTTTAGTGACCTTCATTAGTTCCAAGAGACTAGAAATTCTCACAATAGCTCCACAATGGAGGTGGCACAACTAGATCTTTCCATTACAGAGGCTATCCATACCAAGCTCACTTAGCTGGGATGCCGCGTCTTGAGCTTGCCATAGTGAAGGTGGTGGAGGCAGCATGACCTTCGGCGGAGACGGTGCCAGAGGTGGCGAGGTGACAAAGCTTGCCCAATTCAGTGGCGTAGCCTGAGCCCTCCCTCGGTGATGGCATGACAAGCTCGCCTACTTCCCCTACTACAACGACAATGGCGTGAGTGTGTGACATCCAGTCTTAGTACGAAGAATCTCAATGACCAGAGAAGCACGAATTTGGCCTGAATCGCATGGATTAAGAAGGAATTTAAAGAATGAGGAGAATTGGGGATGAGGTTGAGATGAACTGAGATGGCACTACTACAGAAAGCCTAATACTAGACGTCAAATCACAGACGGTTTTGTGAAACCGTCTGTGATGTATACTATTATAGACGGTTTTAATTTGGAGGCCGTCTGTGGTATTTGTGGCGGGAAAAAGGAATATCATAGACGGTTCTTACCGCTGAACGGTCTGTGATACTGGAATATCATAGACGGTTTTATAATATAAACCGTCTGTGGTATTTCAGATTATCACAGACGGTTTTTATTATAAAACCGTCTGTGATATTGGAATATCACAGACAGTTTTTATAATAAAAACCGTCTGTGATGCGTTTCCCGCCTTGCAATCTCTCAAAATTTCATATTTTTCCGCTTAAGTCCGAGTATGATTCAGTTTTGAGACACCTTCAGTAAAACGGGCATAACTTTTGCATACGGTGTCCGTTTTCGACGTTCTTGTACTTGTTGGAAAGCTAACAACGAGCCCGATCCAAAAATAACAACACGCTTGCGCTTGTTTCCCTCCAAGACCCCGAAAATCGGCCATCTTTGGACCTAAACCTGCATCATAAGTTTTAAGTTTCTGTTTTTGCCCTTTTTCTTGGTCTTCTTTTCGGAATTTGGATTTTGCTTCAACTGAAAAGTTGTAGATCTCGTCGAAACCTTTCAAATGAGTATATATAAGCCATATAAAACTTTGCTATTTTATCTTTTCAGACTAGTTGTTTATATTGCATCGGTATATAAAATTTTGTGCTCTAATTCACAGACAGTTCTATATATCGAATCGTCTGTGATATTCATTCATCACGAGCGGTTCTATATAGAACCGTCTGTGATAATCTGTGGGCCCGTTGATCCTACTCGACCCAATCATAGCCAATAGAAATCGACCAATCCTCACTCCACGGATCGTAGCTCCGCCTCTCCCTCCCCCTCCCCTATAAATATAACCAAAACCCAACCTCCTTGCTGGTCTCCTCTTCCTTGTTGTCCTCCTCCTTACTGTTCTCCCCCTCCTTGCTGTCCTCCTCCTTGTTGTTCTCTTCCTCCTTGCTATTCTCCTCCTCCTTGTTGTCATCCTCCTTGCAGATGACGCATAAGTCTACGGGAGGCAAGACATCGCAGAAGCAACGAGCTCGTGCCAACCGTGCAGACACTCAATCAACGCCGACGATGGTGGGTGTCAAAGACATCCAGCTCATGCGTTGCATCAGGGGCGAGAAGGCATAGAGGATCTTTGCTTTTTCTCTTTTCTTGTTGTGTAACCTGCTCGTTGTTTGAGATATTGTAATGGTATGCTCTAATCTTAATAAAAATAGATGTTTTATGTTTGTGAAATGAATTGAGATGTGAATTGGATGTATACATGTACATGTTGATCTGCTTTTTTCAGAAGGCATGGCTAGCATTTCCTGAGGCTAGCCAATAAACAGAAATAGGTTTAGGAGTAGAAGAGAATATCACAGACGGTTCTTAACTAAAAACCGTCTGTGATAGTTATAATCACAGACGGTTTTTAATTAAGAACCGTATGTGATTTATAAATATCACAGACGGTTTTTAGTTAAGAACCGTCTGTGATATTTACATATCTAGTGGCACACTGCCAATTAGATAAGAAGAAATGGCAAAACCTCAAAACATCTAGAGGTATAAACCAATTTTTTCTAACGTAACATGGTTCTTTTGGCTGGTTTTTAGATCCCAGCAGATGTGGCTGGTGGCGAAAGCCTACGTAGTGGCATTTAGGCTTGACAAAATTCGGCATAGCACGACCCGCTTGGTTGGTGTTTACAGGTGTGACCGTGATTGAGGAGAAGGCGTCATCGGCTGGGTCTACCCAATCGATATTTTTTAATCAAAATTAGTAGAATTTAATGTGCAATTGTGCTGTCAGATATTTTAACATAATGTATTTATATAACTCTGTTGCCTTTCAAAATTATTGTGTTTGCTATACAATTGTAACACATGTAATATTTATACATGATTAACCTACACTATTACAATATGGTTTTATTAAAATAAGTGGTTTAGATCTTCTTTTCTCTTGATTAATGAGAGGATTTCTTATTTATATATGATTAGCCTGCACCGTTATAATCTAGTATCAACGAAATAAGTGATATACATCTTCTCTTTTTCTCTCGATTAATGAGAGAATTTTTAAGAGTTTTGCCTTTTTATTTAAGGATTATTGTGAAATTTTCTAGACCTCTAAAGCGAAGGAGATACCTTCACTCATTGTTTATATATATATATATATATATATATATATATATATATATATATATATATATATATATATATATATAGACCTCTAAACAACTTCAATACGAGTGCTAAACCTGACTAGATTAGCTTCAATACGAGTGCTAAACGCTGAAATGGGACACCAGGGTGCCTAGGCACAAAACCTCCCTGCCTCGAGATTGCTTTTAGATACGTGCAAGTGAAATAGTATATAATATTAGGATGGAAAGTCTTAATCATAGAGCCTAGGCACCATGGTGCCCCTGTTTTATATATATATATATATTATAGACCTCTAAACAGCTTCAATACAAGTGCTAAACCTGACTAGATTAGCGAACATCGCCCATTCCTACTAAACACATAGGTTGATCAAGGCTAGATCCCACCTTGAACCAGCAAGTAGATTTTTGTTTCTAGCCATTGTGGGGACACATGGTTTTAAGGGGGTGCCTTGTATTCCTTTGATTGTCTAGGATTTTAGTCGCAAACAGGTTGGTAAATAGTACCTACTTATGATCACATTACCATAATAGAGTTCTTCCATAAAATATGACATAGTTATCGGTATAGAGTTCACGTGCCTCTAGGCCAAATGTACCTATATATTACGAACAAAAGACCCAAAAGATGGCAACACCACTAGCTACACTTGAGTGTAGGCTCAACCTAGAATGTGTATTCCTCACCGTCGTAGTACTCATCTCCTTCTTGTACTTCTTCTTCATAGTATTCATCGTCTAACCAAAATATGCAATAATTAGTATATTCGTGCTCAACAAGCCACAATTGTAAACATTTATACAAGCAAGGGATGTCAATGGATGTCTTACAAGGAGGATTCGTTGGGACCTATCATTTTTAATACCCATATAGTTTTATCTTACAAACATTTTGATTGAAACAAATATAGTAAAGCAACTCAATTTTCAAGGGTATAAGTAATTATTACAGTTACCACCGTTTGACCATCAAAAGACTATCCATGCTATGAGTTTAGGAATCACCCCACAAACACAGCCCCATTAACTAGGAGCACCGTATATTCGAATGATTTTAGTTATGTCTATAAAGAGTGCTCGACTTTACCCGCAAGATACCCATGGCTTGTACGGGGTCGGGATAACAAGATTGTAATACTACATAAGACAAGTCTCACTTTTGTCCAATGGGTTTCAGCGACTAGTTAATCAGAGTGGCAACCTCCAAAACTACAATAGAAGGTTTATCCACATGTTAACATCATCCCCTACTGTTGCGAAATTGGGGATTGGGGCTGTCATGCAGAGTTACCCTAATCCACCCTTATAAGGCATTGGGGCTGTCATGCAGAGTACCCGCTATCCAAACCAATTTGCAAGTTACGAAAGTCACGTAGAGTTCCCCGACCCATCCTATCTCCGAAGTTGGGGAAATTAGGAAGATTTCCACCAACCCATGTCCAATTATGGAAGTTTGTCTTATTAGGGCAATACACCAACCAAGTTCGACGGATCACTCCTGTTGTTGAGCGGAACTATGTTCTTTACTTGGCATAAGATTCTAGTCTTTATATACTTCAGGCGATACATCCAACTATAACCACGTGCATAGCACATGAGCATGCCCTCAGCCACTATCTCTCAACAACATAGCTCTGGCAAGCAATCCAAATCTCATATACTAGACCACAATAAGCATTAATTCGAATGCATCAACTTGTGATGACAGACAACAATGTGATAAGACAATACAATGTCGTTGTTTGGCTAACATATTAATCTAAAGGATAATGTAATAGTCCTATGGTTATCAAAGGGGAAATTGGATGAATTTATCGTGATGGGTGTATAATCATGTAATTAAAGGGAATTAACTAACAATAAGATTGTTCAAAATTAATGATTTAATAAAATATTGTTGGAAAATAAGTAATGCAATAAATAACCATCCACCCAACTAATAGGTTTGCAACATGATCAAGGATCGTGACTTGCCTCTTTGCTCAGTGGCATATAAGGGATAAGGTAAACTTTTGGTGGTATATAAGGAAATTTCCTTAAAGCATATGCTGCACATGGGGCGTGATGGAAAAATCCTCTTGTGATATTAATAATAACACAAAATTAAAGTACATAGGCATCTCCATTTTACATTAAAGATTTTAGATGAACAATCTGTTACCACCTACCCCTTTAGTCGATGAACGTGTTGAACTTGTTTATCTTGCTCGCCGTAGACTTCGGATCTTATAACGATAATATAATTGCCGACGATCACCAAAGTGGAAAGTAGATTTCAGTGACCTTAGTTAGCTCCAAGAGGCTAGAAATTCTCACATTAGCTCCAACAGGCTAGAAATTCTCATATTAATCGAAAGAAAAATAGAAGTTTTTTTGCCATTATGTGGTGCCTCTGTAGCATAACAATGCAAATTAAACATATATATTTATAGAAAGTACAGCTGTTGTGGTTGTATAATAAAACAATATTTCAATCTAGGTTCTAGAATTGTATAACATATATTGTGCTCTTCTCTTTTATTCAAATATGAATATATGTATTGCACTATATCTGGACACGCAATTGTGTGGGCAATCCTGCTTGTTACACTAACTTGAAAAATTCTAGACTATTAGCCTATGTCGTTCTTATTCTAATTCGTTCCATATCCTGCATAACTGCCTAAGCATCTAGTTAGACATGACATAAGGGTGGACTTAAGAACCTTAAATAATCCACATTGAGTATTCTAGTCACATAGTATTTTCACTATATATAGTGACATGTTGTTGTGAGCGAATATTAAGATAAACAGATAGATATGCATATCTCGTGATTGGTATTTCCTGTGTTACATGCAATGCACCGATGTAATAGTTTTGAGAAGCAAACCAAAGTAAAAGAGGCAAGGCACACACCTGGTATGCCTCTGATCACTACTACAAAAAGGCTTATATTAGACGCCTCATCATAGACTGTTGACCAAAACCGTCAGTGTTGAAGGCAATCACAGACGGTTTAGGTTTACAGACCATTTGTGTTGCCGCCAGTGCTAAAAACCATCTGTGAAGAGATAATATCACAGACGGTTTTTTGTTAGAACCGTCTATGATATTGCCAAATATCAAAGACGATTTTTTATTTAAACCGTTTGTGATACTTTACAAATGGTTTTTATTACAAACTATCTACGATAATGAAGTTTTCATAGATGATTTGTAATAAAAACCATATTACAAACTATCTACGATAATGAAGTTTTCATAGATGATTTATAATAAAAACCATTTGTGATATGTTTCCCGCCTCACAATCCCCGAAAATTTCTTAATCTCCCACCTGAGTCCGAGTAGGTTTCCATTCCGAGACACCTTTAGTAAAATGGGCATAACTTTTGCATACGGTTTGCAACGTTCTTGTACTCGTTGGAAAGCTAACGATGAACCTGATCCAAACGACAATTGGCTTACACCAATCACCCTCTAAGACCCCCAAAATCGGCCGTCTTTAGCCCCAAATTTGTGTTGCAAGTTTTCAGTTTCTGTTTTTGCCAAAATTTTCGATCTTCCCTGCGGAATTTGGGGTTTGCCTCAACTACAAAATTGGAGATCTTCTCAAAACATTTAAATGAGCATATTTAATCCGTACAAAAACTGTAACATCCCAAAATTTTGAGTTTTGAAAAATTCAAATTCAAATTAATTATCTTAAAGCAAATGGCTTTTATTTGGATTTTTTCGTGCTTTTCTGGATTTTATTTCGTAATCTAAAACAAGAAAATGTATTTTAAATATTTCATTAAAGCCAAAGAGAGTTCATTTTATTTTTCCTAACCTTCCCAGAATTTTTAATTAATTTTTGACAATTGTCTGGAATTAAAAATTAATTTTAAAAGATAAAAGGAATTATATAAAATTATTAAAAGCAGATCGGAATTAAATATATTTTTATTAAGTCTAAAATATCTCCAGGAATATTCTACGAATTTTCTGGAATTTTTAGATATTATTTATTATTTTTCTAAGCAATTATAATGTTTCTAGTATTTTCTGGATATTTGATCCGAAAATTAAATCCGAATTAATCTCGGGCCACCACGTGTCGCACCCAGATTGAATCCATCTCTCTCCTCGGTTTAATCTCGGCCCTCCATCACAACTTACCCCTTCATTTAAATCCTACGGCCGCGATATAATCACTTGCCACGTGTCGCGCATCAAATCACTGCACCCCTTCACCCTCCCTCTCTCTCTTTCTCTCACCGACGGGTAGGCCCCACCTGTCATATGTTTCTTCCACCTCCTCTTCTTCCTCCTCCCACTCTCTCTCTCTATCTCTCCTCCATTAGAGCCGAAATTGGAGCTCTAAATCTGGCCGTTTTTCTCGCGTTAAACTCCCGATTGATGGTGGGATTGAAAGCCCCTAATCAACGCCACTAATTGCCGACCGTTTCCCCCTCTATTACTCCCCTTAATTGCGACCACATTTCCCTCCATTTTTCTCTCCGGCCGCTGGCCTCTCCCCTCCTCCCCTCGCCGATAAAAGCCCCCCGACCCTCCTTCGGCATCCCCTCTCCATCCTCCACCTTTCCCCCACCTCGGCCGAGTCTCCCGCACCCTCTCTCGCCGCCGCCCCGTGCGCCACCGCCGCTGTTGCCCTCTCTCCGCCGTCGGTCCTCCTCCGGCCATCTCCTGAGCCACCGCCGGTAAAAATCAAACCCCCGCAGTCCCCTCTTTCCCCTCCGACCGTCGCCATCCACCGCCGACCACCAGTGCGCCACCGCCACCACTGCCCCCATGCTGCCCTCGAGCGCCGCCCGCGTGGCGTACACGTCGACCGGCCCCGAGCCGCGTGGTCACCGTGTGGCGTCATGTCGGCCGGGCATGCCACCTCGGCACGACCCACGGTCCGTGGACCCGGTCCACAGTAGATCGGGCCCACATGTATGAATTTTCGAAATTCATAATATTGCTGACGTCATAAATGATCTTTTTCAGTGCAAAAATAAATCGGAAAAATCGGGATTTACTGGTTATTCACAGTGAGGGACAGGGATTTACTGTACTCATGTGGCGCAACAGGGGGCTTCTGAATGTGGTGGATTTAACCCTTCAGCGGTGAAACCTCAGCGGGTGGTGACTAGCTAGACTAGAGTAAGGTAAAGGCTTTGTGATAAATTATCTGGGTCTCATGCCTAAGGAAGCATGTTGGCTATTAAGATAACTTGTCTCTTGTAGGTAAAGTTGTACAACCTCTGCAGAGTGTAAAACTATTCGAATAGCAGTGCCCACGGTCAAGGGCGAGCAAGGAATGCATTCACATGGTAGATCTTTGGTTTTGGTTTTAAAGTAAAAGATTTGAAAACTAGAGAGTGGATGGAACTCTCGGATTTGTGTCCTGGTGGATAGGGCCAGTGTGGGTGGATGTAACCCGTGGTTTTGAACCTTGGCGGTTGGAGCCAGTTAACTAGTGTTAGTGGTTGGAACCTTTACTAGAAAATTATTGATAGTTTATGTTAAAACAAATTCTTTATTAAATTAATACATTCGAAAATATTTAATGGTATTTGAAATAAAATATTGCTTTGTGCAAAAGAACCATATAACCTTCCTTTGTTAAGCCTTGCATCTACTGCATTTTCCCAAGACTTGCGGAGTACTTTATGTACTCACATGCTACACTTAAAACAAAATCTCAGAGGAATATGAAGCTCAGGAAGGAGACTACGACTACTTCGCGTGTGAATTCGACGAAGGCTTTTCGGAGTACTAGGTTACGCTTCCCCTGTCAATTGCCTGTGGTGTATTGATGGGTTTCCGCTAGATTTATCTTTTGCTTCCGCTGTGTTCTGTGTGTGTGAGGTCTTGAAACCTCAGTTGTAATAAAGAGGCCTTTCGGTCTGTACTCTCTATAATTGTAATAAAGCGTTGTTGGTTATGTAATCATCACTATTTGACTGTGTGCACTAGCTTTGATCTGGGACTAGTGCTGTAATACATAGAGGGTCCGGATTCGGAAATCCGGGGTCCCGACAAAATCTTTGATATTTTATCTTTAAAGACTAGTTGTTTACATTGCATCGATATATATATATATATATATATATATATATATATATATATATATATATATAGACACACACATTGTCCAATTCATAGACGGTTGGTATATAGAACTGTCTGTGATACTCGTACATCATAGATGCTTCTAGCTACCAACTGTCTATCATGGGAGAGTATCACAGATGGTTTGCATATAGAACCGCCTGTGATAATCTGATCGCTGGGCCCGTCGATCCTCCCCAATCCAATCCTAACCAATAGAAACCCACCAACACCCACCCCACGGATCATAGCTCCACCTCTCCATCCCCACGCCAAAAATTTTCGCACTCTCGCCTCTCCTTCTCCTATAAATACTCCCCCAAACTTAGCCTCCTCGCCTTCCTCTTCCTCGAGCCGTACCCTAATAGCCCGCATGAAGCAGACAACGCGCAAGCCTACGGGAGGCAAGACGCCACAGAAGCAAATGGCTACCAAGGTGATGCTCAAGTCGGCGCCAGTGATGGTGGGCATCAAAGACATCCAGCCCATGCACTGCATCAGGGGTGAGAGGGCCTAGGCATAGAGGCTTCGTCGGCACGGTTGAACTTCTACTGTCTGCTAGGATCTTTGCTTTTTCTCTGTGTCTTGCCATGTTTAAGAGTTAGACTTGTAGGATTAGGAGATGTGTTTTTTACATGTTCTTGTTGTGTTAGCTAGATGGGTAACTTTCGTTATCTTGGGATGTTGTAATGGTGGACTCTAATTCTAATAGAAATAGAATGTACCTGCGCTTGTTGTTGTATTTGCTTGTTTTCGATGACATAGTTAACATTTTCTGAGGCTAACCAAGAAAACAAAAAATTAGGTATAGAATGAACTATCATAGACAGTTTTGTAATATAAATCATCGTGAAAGATTATCACGCATACCGAATCAAAATCATCGTGATACTAGCATATCACAGACGGTTCTATGTACCTACCATCATTAGAGGGATACATGCCCTGTTGTAACATGCAAGTCAGACTGGCAGGCCGTCATTAGAGGTATACGCTGTTTCTTAAAAAAAAAAAAAGCTTAACCTGTACCCTATGGCATGAGATAATGGTTCGTAATTGGTAGCACAAATACTAGAGGCTGTTACAATCATCAGCTAGGTACCGTTCAGCAATCAGCACCACTGATCCAGCCAATGGTCAAATACTCGTATATCATCATCAGTTATGCTCATATTTTGCATGGTAACAATTAATAAGTATATATAGCTAACAACAGAACAGGCTCACGGAAAAGATGTAGTACAATGTACTTATTACAGAGGTGCAATAACTTCTTAAATCCTCACCAGTAAAAACAGAAACTTGTGCACGCATGCTTCCCGACCAAACTAAGCATTTTACTTCAGTTCTCAGTAACAACTGAAAGCCTAAAAGAATTAGCTGCGGTTAACGGCCCTACAGTTGCACCTGATCTGGCCGGCGGTTCCGGTGAGCGGGCTGATGTTCCCCATGTTTATCATCGCCGTGACAAAGTCGGCGAAGAAGAGCGTGCTGTTCGAGCTGTACTGCCGCACCAGCGCGTCCTGCGAGCCGCCGTTGAAGAGCTCCTGGTCGGAGTGCAGCAGGCCGCGCTGGACGAGCAGGTTGCAGTAGTAGGCGTTGTCGAAGGTGAGCTGCGTCTTCTCGTCGAGCGGCGCCAGGTTGCTGTCGCCGGAACCCTGCGCGGCCGGGCAGTTTCCCGGCGCAGCGCCGCGAACGCCTCGTCGTGGTTGGTGTCGTTGTAGATGTGGTCCCGGAAGTTCTGGCACTGCGAGAAGCCGATGGTGTGCGCGCCGGAGAGCGCCGTGAGGTCCCGCGGGCTCAGGTTCTTGTTGCGGAAGGCCGTGATGAGCGCGTCGAGGTTTAACGTCGGCCCGGGGAGGTCGTTGTTCGCCGCGTCAAGGCTCGCTGTCGTCGAGTCGCGCCGGCCGAGCAGCACAGCCCAGGTTGGCCCGCCGAGCTGCGACAAAATACATGCATGCAGAACGTGGTCAGCTGCATTTATATAACTGTACGCGTGGTACTATTACCGCCATGTTTGGCGAGGTACACGCATATATGCAGAACGTGTGCGCCATGCACGTACGTACCAGGAAGACGCCGTCCCGTGCGGCCAGGGCGACTATGTCGGCGCAGGATACAACGCCTGGGCACGAGAGCTCCACGTTCCTCTTGATCTCGTCGATGACCTCAAAGCCGCGAACCGAGTTCACGTTGGGGCCGGCGGTCTTCTCCCCCGTGAAGTTCCTTGCAGGCACGTCGTCCAGAAGAATCGATCCGTCGCAGCCCTAACAAAATTTCATCGCACGTACGTTAGAGTCGTTTGAACTACTTTGATCGATCATCAATGCATATTTCAGCCGGAAGACGATCCGGAGGAGGGGAGGGATCAGTACGTACTTGAACGAAGCAGTCATGGAAGAAGAGCCTGAGGAGGGAGGCGCCCATCCGGCGCTCGGTGTTGAGGGCCTTGATCATGGTCAGGCGCACGATGATGCCCAGCTTCGGGCAGCTCGAGTCGTAGAACGACGGCGTGAGCTGCCCGTAGGCGGCGGAGGAGAGAAGGGAAAGGGCAACGAGGCAGTGCCAGGCAGTGGACGAAGCCATTGCGAGCTAGCTCACAGTTAAGACTTTAGTACCAAGGGATCGGAGTGTTATCTTCCTTTGGGATCAGACTGGCACGAGCTGAGGTGTTTGTATGGTGCCCTATTTATAGTGTTGTCTTGCGTTGCATGCATGCAAATTGAAAGCTAGCTAGGCTAGCTTATTTCTGTCCCCTTGGCTACCTGGCCATGTGGATTATTATCCGGAGAAGGTTATACGATAAGTTTATCTATCTTAATTGTGTTTCTGTCCGAGATTCCTGGATCCGTCGTTTGGTGCAACTACGAGCAGTTGCCGGCGCCACAGACATTGTTAACGCAGGGACAGGCCCTAATTTTTCAAGGCGCGACGACGTGCGTTCGACCGCTCCATCAGTTGCATGCGCTCGCTCCCGACACGCGTAGCCACGGCGCGCAGTTCACATCATGCTCCAGACGTGTTTGCAATCATATCGCATCCTAGATAGCTAGCTAGCTCGCGCGACCCGCGTTCAACTAACATGGAAATTTCGGTCCATGCATGAGAATGCATGGTGAGCTCAATTATCAGTATACACATCACACCTCACTACCTCAGTAGTCAACAACATGCACATGCAGCGAAGATTACGCAAAACTAGGACAAACCAACAAACGTTCGTCCTTCAGTGATCTTCAGACCAGGAGGAACCAACAAACTTCGTCCTCCAACATTTCCCGTTTTACTCGTATCATGCTTGAACTCACTGTCTCACTCGACATCCTCGATGATTTTAGCCTCAACTCCTCCATAAGCCTAGCTCGATCATCACCGTTGAACACAGTTGATTCCAAACGACCCTGCACATCTAAAGATAAATAAATTGTTTCCAGGCACAAGTTCTTTACGACGTGACATACATTAGCCAAGACATGCATCTTGCAATCTTAATGCAGTGACCCAGGTTATCCCAACTCAACCTATGACTCAAATCTCTAAAACCCTATTTTTCTGGTAAGATCGGTAGTACTGCACTTACAACGCCGGTACTACCGCACTATGGTACTATTGCTCCGCAAAGCGGTACTTTCGCACCTGTAAAACCTTAGCAGGACCTCTCTGGAAAAACAAACTGCTGCTTCGTCGGTACTTCCGACTTGCAGTACTACCACAATAACACTTGCAGTACTTTCGATTTTTCTGGGACTTCCAGAAAACAGTCCAAACCAAATGCAATCTTTGTAAAACATTTGACCACTCCTCAAAACATGCAATTGTTCATCACAATAGTATCATACACCTTCTCAAATGGTCCTTCAATCTTCCCCTTGATGAATCTATTGACAATTCCTCAAAAATGAAAATTAGAGGACGTTTTAGAAAAGAAAGGAGGAATTTTGCAAAGAGAGCTCCACATGGTCAAAGGAAGATTGCAAAGAGCTAATCATGACCATTTGAGATGGAGATAGACAGAAGTTACTAAAAATCATAATTTTTCACAAAAACTTCATTTCAACCAAAAGTGATGGAAAATCTCACTTTAGGTCCATATTAAAGAAAAAGTGTTCGATGTGACCCTTAGTCATGGTGAGAAGTGATCTAAAGATCAAGAAAATCACAGTAACACAAAAGGCTCCAAAAATCAAGTTTTTGCACGAAAACTTCAAATCATGCTCTAGATGTGCATTTTTACCAATCTTTCTCCCCCTTTAATAATAGAGTCATCAAGGTGCATAGAAAAAGATAGAGTATTAATGAAATGAAATTGCTGCAATTTATTCATTTTAAGCATTTAGGAGGTATGAAGGTTATCCAACTTGACTTTCTAAGTATTACACCAAGCTATAAAAAGTAAATGTACTATTTAGATCATGGCAACATATGCATAGCCAAGCTAAAACCATATAAGGAATGATCTGAAATTAAATAGATTGTTAACATATCTAGGTGCTTAAGTTCATAATTTTGCCAAGAATATGCAAAAATGAGCCAGCCCATGTCAATATGCTAAATAGAACCAAAAAACTATAATTGAGTTATTTTAGAGTGCTACAAGTTTAAAATTAAAATATTTTGTTCAAGTACTTGATATGACTTGTAATTGAGTAAATTTAGCACATTTGGCAAATTTTGAATTCATTTTTGGTTTTAGCTGAGTTTCAACCATTTTTCACAAAATTTAGTTTGTTTAGTCATATGCTAGATCTCAAGCCTTGTGCGATCATTCCAAGCAAGAAGCTTAACGAAGTGATCTTGGTCATCCAAAACTCCCCTAAGTAAATACCTAGTGCTATGGCAAGCCGTCTTATGAGAAAGGCTTGGTAAGAATAGTTTTTTCGAATAAAAGAGATATTTTTGCATTTTCTTGACTTAGTTCAAGATCAAAGAGTTAATACTACCCATGCTTCACTAATGAACTAGCATCGCTCAATCTAAAGCTCAATGCAGATTCAAGAGTCAACTTAGCTTAATTGACACGGCATGAATCATGAGAGAATTCAATAGAGCAAGATATGATTTAATTCAAGTTTTTCGCATTTAAAGAAACTAGCATGGTCAGAGTTAAGGTACACATAGAAGGTCATGATAAATCTAGCACAGGACATGGCAAGTTGTAAAACAGTTTTATCATGTCACACAAGGATAATAATCAAGGCTCCATGTATTTATATTGCAATGCATATTGCTAAATTTAAATATGATGACATAAAGATTCCAGCTCCCTCTAAGCAAGTGAGTCAGTGTTAGAAGCAATTTGGTTCAAGTTGAGTTATGTTAGCATTAAGCTCAAGAAAATCTCAAATGAACTCTTTTTGAAACAAAGCAAAAACATGAGAGAAGAAGCTTAGAAAAATGAAGAAATAGCAGACCTTAAAGCATAGACAAGGTAGAAGGATACTATGGCTCAGACTCGGTTTCATCTACCCCATATGACTCTAGGATTACTAGGTGGTTATGTAAAACACAAGGGGGTAAACATGTTCCTTGTCTACCCAAGGGGGCCCAACCCCGGCTAGACCTAAAAGAAGTGAGTGAACTCATCCTAGTGAGAACAGAAGCAACTAATAAGCAGCATTCTAGGATCACAAGATGAGAGGAAGAAATGTAACCAGTTGAGAATGAGAACCATTCTAGCCTATGCTAGAAAGACGAACCCAAATGGACCCAATAAACAAAGCGCAACAGAATAAAAATGTACATATAATACAGAAAGTACATGATGCTCCCCTTAGATTAAACCATAAGGACAGACCACCCCATGCTTTTCCAGCAAGGACATGAACCTTGAACTATCTAAAAGCTTGGTGAAAATGTCATCTAACTAGTGGTCACTCTCTACAAACTAAAGCACTATGCCACCTTCTCCAGATGGTCTCTAAGGAAGTGATATCAGATATCTTTGTGCTTGGTCCTAGAGTGCTACACTAGATTCTTTGCAATATTAATGGCAGAAGTGTTATCACATAAAAGTGGAACACTATCTATGGCTAACCCAAAGTCCCGCAAGGTCGAAACCATCCAAAGCACTGACTACAGCAACTACCAGCTGCAATATACTCGGCCTCTGTGGTGGATTATGTAACACTGGACTGCTTCCTAGAAGACCAAGAGATAAAAGAAATGCAAAAGAATTGGCAACTGCCAGATGTGCTCTTTCTATTTATCCTATAGCAAGCAAAGTGTACATCGGAGTAGGCTCTAAGAGACAGACATGAGGTAGAAGAGTACCAGATACCATAGTCTAGAGTAGCTCGAAGGTACCTAAAGATACGCTTCACCGTCTGATGGTGAGAAGCACGAGGAGAGGCATGAAATTGAGCGCACATACATACGGTGAAATGTATGTCTGGCTTCGAAGTAGTGAGGTACAAGAGGGAGCCAATCATACTTCAGTATTCCTTCTGATCTACAGGTTCACCATCTTCGACATAATCAAGTGATGTCGATGTCGCCATCAGAGTTGACACCAGCTTGCCATCACTCATGTCGAAGAGTCTTAGGAGGTCTTGAGTGTATTTGCCTTAATGCAAGAAGGTACCCACCCAAGTCTGCTTGATCTGGAAGCCGAGGAAGAAGCTCAACTCGGTCATCATGCTCATCTCAAACTACGTACTCATGACATCAGGAAACTGAGAAACAAGAGCATTAGGGGAGCCACCAAAGATAATGCCATCCATGTAAATCTGGATGAGTAGGAGGTTATTGCCGTGCCTACGAATGAACAAGGTATTATCTACCTTACCATCTCAAACATAATACTCAACAGATAGGACTTAAGCCTCTTATACGAAGTTCTAGGGGTTTGCTTAAGTCCACACAAGGCTTTGGAAAGCTTGAAGATATGGTTTGGGTATTTGGGGTTCTCGAAACCTGGAGTTTGTCCAGCATAGACCCATTTCTCAATATATCCATTAAGGAATGCACTCTTGACATCCATCTAGTACAACTTGAAGTCCTTCAACGCTGCAAATGCTAGTAAAATCCTAATGGCCTCTAGCCTAGCTACAGGGGTGAAGGTCTTCTCAAAATCTAAACCTTCAACCAGGAAGATACACTGAGCTACCAGTCTAGCATTGTTTCAAATGACTACCCCATCCTCGCTCTACTTGTTCTTGAAGACCCCCTTGGTTGCTGTGACATTATAACTACTAGGGGCCTCAACAAGCGACCAGACTTTATTTCTCTCAAAATTCTCTAACTCCTCATGTATGGTATTGACCCAAAACTCATCAGATAACGCATGAAAAATATCCTTGGGCTCAAAAGTGGTGACAAAGGCAAAATAAAGACAAAAATAAGACAAGCCAGATTTAGAATGCGTGACAAGCTCAAAGAGATCACCTATGATCTGCTCAGTAGGATGTCAACGCAGAATGTGTCCGGGATGTCTTAGATGAGATGAAGAAGTAGCCTCTACTCATGAGCTGTGGAGGTAGGTGCTGAGCCATAAACTCCAGAAGAGCTAGAAGGTAAATGCTGATATCCCTAAGACGCTGTGGTAGAAGCAGGCGCCTCGGGGATAGATAGGACTAGATCAGATAAGGAACATCCATCATCCTCATCATCTATAAAGATGATCTCGGACTGCATAACTGGACCTGAGATGTTGGGCCTAGTGCTAGGATTGGCCTCAATGAAAGTAACCTCACAGGTCTCTATGATCCGACTAGTCTCATAGTTCTAGACCCTATAGCCTCGTGAAGAAGTCAAGTAACCCAGAAAGATATCATCAGATGAGTGTGGCTCAAACTTATCTAGGTTTTTAGACTTCAGAATAAAACACTTGTAATCAAAGTGTAGGACCGAAATGGCGACAGAGGGGGGTGAATGCCGTTCTCTTTTGAAATCGCCCCCGAGAATTCGGAAAATTAATTCTGCTGAAAACTGGAACGCATGCAGTACCAAAAAATTCACCATAAATCAGAGAGTAATCAGTAAAAATTTCAGCTGAAAATATTGCCGTTTGATCTGCATGCAAAATCATCAAAGATCTGCTAAAGAAATAAAAAGACAAGCACTAAACTCAGCTGAACACAGGAATCTGAATTTGACCGAGAGAAACTGCAGTTTATTTACTGCAGTCAAGAACTGAGACTATGAGTTGAAATGAGATTGAAAACAGAAATGCAGAATACAGCAGAGAACTGCAAACCATCGGCTGAAAATAGCAGAGAAAAAGATCAGCAGCAGAGAGACTGAAAATCTGAAGTCTGGTGACAAAGAAGATCACAAGTGGCTGTCCGAAGACTGCATGCTGCAAGGAATTCTGAACAGAACTGAAAAACAGAGAACTACTACCAAAGAAGGAAAGCAAAAGCAGATCAGGACAGAACCGAAAGCCAAGACTGATATCTGCCGAAAACAACAAAGACAAAAAGAAATAAAGCTCTGTGGCAGAAACGTTCTTGATGCATTGGAACTGAATTTTTGAAGTGCTGCCGAGAGGAATAAAGAAGGAAAAGAGAGACTGCTGAACAGAGAGTTGTAAATACTACTTGCTGCTGAAAATCTGAGGCAAGTTAAATACTGCAGCACAAACACAACCAGTCGCAACCTGAAAACAGAACATATACTGAAAACTACAGAAACCACAAAACAAGGAAGATGATCAATCAAACACTGCCCTTCTCATGACAAATAATTTGGACTTTAAACTAAATAGCAATGGGATCTAAAACATCAAGAGAAATCATCCCTAGAACAAGAAATTCAGGTTTGAGCCAAAATCTGAAAGCTACAGGGAGGCATCCTAAAACTCAAATTGCCATCTCAACTTTGATCCTTTGGCGATGAAACTTTGAGGATAGTCAGATAATAGTCTCTAGACTCTACATACCAAGTTTCATGCAATCTTATGAAGGGAAACGCGAAAAGCACAAAAACCCTAGAAATGGACTGAAGAACAGAGAAGTCCAAAAAACCAAAATCTGAGATTTAAATGCGATTTGCTCTTGGGAAAAATTGATCAAATGATCTTGAGGCATCATACCAACATAGAGCAACCCATTTTGGACCTCACGAGCAAGAAACAACAAGAAATCGAAAAACTCAGAAATCACCCACAGAGAGCATCGAAAGAAAACCATGTAAGAACAGAAGAGATTAACTTCAGATCTTTCCTTCCCAAAACAAACAAGGTTTACAAGGAGTCCCAATACTCTATTGAATACAATAGAATGATTACATGCTCATCCACCCATCCTTTCTCTTTCCCAACTCAAGAAAACCAAACACCACTGCTTCCTGGAAGAACACACAGAGGAAAGAGATACGATGGAGACAACCAGGGAGACACTCAGAGAGAGAGAGGAACACCCTGCATCCCTCACCAACTATCTAACAACTAAAGCTTAAAGCCAAAACAAACTCACAAAGCCTCTTTTGACTCTAGCAACCCTAATTCATTTTCTCAAGCCATGAGGGGGTATGCAGCCCCTCTCCTCTATTTATAGCCTTGGCTAACGGGTCTCCGCCCCGTTACGCCCCGCTAAATCCAACGGCGCCCACTCCCGCTTGTGCAGCCTTGCGAAATTCCCGTTTCGCCCCTCCTGCACCTTCCGGGAAGCTTCCGCGCTCCTTGCCTCGCACGCCTCGCAACCACCTCGAGTCCACGTCGTCTTCGACACATCCCGACCGTTCTGACCTCAGCGCCACCTGCGCCTAGTCCGGTCACCTCGTGTCTCGCCACGACTCCGCCTCGATGTCCTGCAGCCACACAGACAAGAAACGCATCAAATAGCACCGTTCGATACATGAAAGCGTCAAACTAAGTCCAAACCTGTCGAAACACAGGATATGCATCCTAAACCCATACGACTAAGTTTGACCAAGTCCGACCGAGCCCGTTGCACCACGCAACGTCTTGGTCCGAACCAACCAACTCAAACTCGACTTTCCTAAACCGATGTCAATTACTCATCATTCACACGGGATGACCTCCACATGGTCTCTCACAAAGACACGAAAATGTGAGACACTGGGCTTTCACCCATACCTCAACTCATAGGAAGTACGATGTAAGTGTGCCCTCAGAAAAACTCTATTTGAAACATGACATGCAGTGGCTATAGCCTCAGCCCAACTTCCTAGGTGTAGCATACTCATCGAGCATCGTCCTAGCCATCTCGTCCAAGGTACAGTTCTTCCTCTCTACTGTGCCATTTTGCTGAAGGACGTATGAAGACGAGAACTAATGTTCTACACCTATCTCATCACAGAATTTCTTAAAGTAGGAGTTCTTGAACTGCAAGCTAATGTCACTACGAATTTCTCATAAGGTATTAGGGAGCTCAACAGACAACCTACTATACAGGCCCCAAAAATGACAGAAGGTCTCTTCCTTTGAGGCTAAGAAAAACACCCAAGTGAACCTTAAGAAGTCATTAATCACAACAAGAACATAGCACTTTCTATCAGCCGACTGCACTTTAGCTGGACCAATAGTGTCCATATGAAGATGCTATCCTGATGCATCGGTCATAGTCACGGTGACTATGGGATAGGAAGCAACAACCATCTTGCCATGCCGGAAAGGAGCACAAACTATGTCTTTGACTATCTTGAGCTTAGTCAGACCACGAATGAGATCGTGGCTGTTAACTCGGGTCAAATGATCAAAGCCAATGTGACCAAGTCTCCTATGCAAAAAGGAGAGATCATGGGACTCTAAAGGAACTAAGCACCTGAGAGAATCATGGGACTCTAAAGCAACTAAGCACCTGAGAGAATCACCAGAAGACTCGACAAAAATCAGCATTGAAGATCCTCTCAAACCTAGAAATCCTGTAAGGTCGACATTGTTGATCTCATGAGTCTTGAGACGAGAGTACAACGTGTCAAGAGTCAAGGTTGACAGATCAGTCATGTCCTTGATGGTGGTCACTTTCATCTCCCAAACCCTGAGGTCCAAGGTAGAAAGCATCTGACGAGTATTATCCGAGTCTGAGAATGTGAGACTAACAGCTCGGAGGTTGCTCAGAATCTTGTGAAATCTGTCAAAGCACTCATCTAAGGACTCACCAGCAATCATCTCAAATTTATTATATTCATGCTTGTACTGGTCCTGTCGGAAGGTCTTGATCTGGGTAGTGCCCTCATGATATGCATCGAGAGTTACCTAGATGTCGAACGCTGACTTGAGATGAGAGATACGATCAAACTCACTTCAGCTACCACCCTGAATGATGATGTTCCCTGCCTTAGCGTTTGCCTCAACACCGGGCATATTCATAGTCGTGATGTCATCATTGGTAGGAGCAACAAACCGAGTCTTAACCTTCTTCCAAGTCGCATAGCCTTAAGCCTAAATGTAAGATTTCATCCTACTCTTCCAAAATGGATAGTCGACTCCATCGAAGATAGGAGGTTTGTTGGAATACTTGTTTGCTGCCATGACTCTTAAGACCAGTTAAAATCTATAGAAGAGCTAACCGGGCTCTGATACAAATTGAAAGACCGAAGATGGCAGCGGAGGGGGGGGTGAATAGTGCCTCAAAATTTTCCCAAACATTCACCAATCCTTCACTGCAATAGCTACAGAGCTACGAAGATTAGGATGAAAAGCCACCACAAAAACTAGCAATTCGAGATGTTGAAAGCCAACAAAAAAATTAGCAAAAATAGAAGTATCATCGTTGTAATTGCAGTACTATCGGTTGCTACAGTAATCGCGGCACTTCCGCTGCTGTAGTAAAATCTGGGTGAATAGATTCAGCACAATTTCAAAAATCAAAGTCGAGAGAACTTTTGATCTGTAAATTCAAATGACATGAAATTTTGTAGAGATCTTCTCTAGGTTATTGTGAACCTATTCCAGTAAATGATGATGAAAATTATGGCCAAAGTTGAAAATGTTTCAGTTTGTTGGATGGTTGCACTAAAACCGAGCCAAAACTAAAATCGGTGAATACAACTTGCTCATAGGATGAAGATGACCAAGAAGGGTCTAGATGTATTCCTATATATCATAGAAATTTAGTTTACCATAGAAACCAAGCCAAAACCCCTCGGATCAAGATATAGACCGGGTTTTCTCGTGAATCTTGCTATCAATGTGCCTAGATGGATGGAGATGTATTCCCAAGGATTGTCTCCATCTCTTACACGTCTTTGGCATAGTAAGATAACAACAAGGAAATATGAGTGATCAAAACCAAAAAAAATTCAAACACATCAATAAAAAATAAGAGGGACTCAAGAATTGTTTAAAGATTGATGTATTGCTTACTAGAGATGGTAGATTTTACAGCCACTCCACCATGGAGAACAAAGAGCACCCATGGTACTCACTCTCAAACCATAACCCTAAAGAAGAGAGTACAAGAAATGGGTTGGATGGTTAACCTTACGTGTCTCCATCCCAACCCCCTTTTATATATGGGCAACTAGCCACCTACATCCCTTAATAGATCCTATCCACTATTACAATGGGGGAACCCGTTAACCGCCCCACACATGGGTTTTACTACAACATAACGTTTATCCATATGTTAACATCGTGCCCCACTGTTGTGAAATTGGGGAAGTCCCACAGAGTTACCCCAATCCACCCTTACAAGGCATTGGGGCTGTCATGCAGAGTACCCGCTATCCAAACCAATTTGCAAGTTAGGGAAGTCACGTAGAGTTCCCCCGACCCATCCCATCTCCGAAGTTGGGGCATTCAGGAAGAGTACCACCAACCCATGTCAAATTATGGAAATTTGTCTTATCAGGGCAATACACCAATCAAGTACGATGAATCGATCCTTTGGTTGAGCGGAACTATGTTCTTTACTTGGCATAAGATCTTAGTCCTTATCTGCTTCAGGCGAGACATCTAACTATATCCACATGCATAGCACATCAGCACGCCCTCAGCCACTATCTGCCAACAACATAGATCTAGCAAGCAATCCAAATCTCCTATACTAGACCACAATAAGCATTAATTCGGGCGCATCAACTTGTGATGACGGGCAACAACGTGATAAGACAGTACAATGCCATTGTTTGGCTAACATATTAATCTAAAGTACAATGTAATAGTCCTAGGGTTATCAAAGGGGAAACTGGATGAATTTATCAAGATGGGCGTATAATCATGTAATTAAAGGGAATTAACTAACTTGCAGGATTGTTCAAAATTAATGATTTAATAAAATATTGTTGGAAAAGAAGTAATGCAAGAAATAACCCTAAAGCATATACTGCACATGGGGAGCGATGGAAAAATCCTCTTATGATATTAATAATAACACAAAGTTAAAGTACACAGGCATATCACTTTTACATTAAATATTTTAGATGAACAATATGTTACGACCTAGCCCTTGATTCGGTGAATGTGTTGAACTTTTTTATCTTGCTCGCCGTAGATTTTGAATCTTATAACGGTAATATGATTGCCGACGATCACCAAAGCGGGAAATAGATTTCAGTGTCATTCATTAGCACCAAGAGGCTAGAAATTCTCATATTAATCAGAAGAAAAGTAGAAAGTTTTTTGCCATTATGTGGTGCCTCTGTATCATAACAATGCAAATTAAACATATATATTTATAGAAAGTAAAACTGTTGTGGTTGTATAATAAAACTATATTTCAATCTAGGTTCTAGAATTGTGTAACATATATAGATCTCTTCTCTTTTATTCAAATATGAATATATGTATTGCACTATATCTACACACATAATTGTGTGGACAATCCCGCTAGTTACACTAATTAACTAAAAAAATTGTAGACTATCTGCCTATGTTGTTCTTATTCTAATTTGTTTCACGTCCTGCCTAACTGCCTAAGCATCTAGTCAGACATGACACAAGGGTGAACTTAAGAACCACGTATTTCCACTATATATAGTGACATGTATTTGTGAGTGAATATTAATATAAACAGATAGATATGCATATCTCGTGATTGGTATCTCCTGTGTTACGTGCAATGCACCGATGTAACATTTTCGAGAAGCAAACCAAAGTAAAAGAGGCAAGGCACGCACCTGGTACGCCTCTGATCCCTCCGTAATGATGGTGCCGTGGAAGACCATGTATTGCAGGTCGGTGAGGGTGTAGACCGTGTCAAATAGCAGCTTCGGCTGGTTGCGGCACTGCACGTTCACCAGCATGTACCTCCCTCTTGGCGTAGTCCTCCAACGCCATGATCGGCCGGTTCTGGCTGCCGTCCGCCGCCTCGGCGTCGGCGCTGGAACCGGCACCCTCGCTGTCCTCGCCACGGTGGATGCTACGGTCTGTGTGCATCGTCTGGTGTAGCCGGCACTACTCATGCGTCACGCTCGTTGAGATGGCGGCCCGGGCAGTCTTCTTGTTTCGGCTGCCCCGTAGGACGTGCTTTTTCCTATTTTTTGTTTAATTATTATTGTAAATTTACTATTTATGGATGTTACTTTGGAAGTCGTATTAAAATCAAATTGGTAATTTTTACTTATTCTTAATTTCGATTTTCTCTTAGTTTGGATTGTACTTGACATGGACTTTTTTGAGCCGTTATATTACTTTTTTGTGAGAATTTCTAGTATATTTATCTTTTTTAGCAACTCTAAAAGATCTGTCATCGACTTTTAGTAATAAATAGATAATGGAAGTCCTCTGAGCGATTGCATGTTACACAACACCCTAATGATTCTTCCAATGGTCTACTCTATATTAGATTGCAATGAGGAGCAACAAACTTCAATTAGGTAGAAAAAGATATCAAAATATTACACTTGGTGAAGCACTCTGCAGGAACGAGAGGAACGATCAATAGACTTAAGGAAAATGATGGGCTTAAGACCAGAACCTTGACGTTCTGAGCGTCCATGGCTGGACGAGGTATTAGACAACGTCCTCGTCCGAACGCGGAAGACAACAACGTTCTACTTGATTCAGAATTATTGGTTTACCTTTCTTACTTTTGTGATTTCACAATTATTATTTACTATTAATAAAAAATTCGGTTGTTCCGGTCGTTTCTGTTTCCTCGAGACTGTATTTTTGCATGTGTCACATTGTTCCCCTGAGGCAGTGCATTATACCACCAGTGTATTTTTGCAGCTGATAGAATGTACGCGTACTGATTTCGTTTTCAAATTCTTGTAGGTGTATGGAAATGACGTTTTTTGTACGCAGAGAGCTAACTGGTCTGTCTGGTCTTATTTGCTGGGATGATTGGCTAGCATGCGTGAGCAGTGGCAGAACATGACGAGTATATCCCCTGAGGCTGTTACAATCATCAGCGAGGTACCGTTCAGCAATCAGCACCACTGATCCAGCCAATGGTCATATACTCGTATATCATCATCAGTTATGATCATATTTTGCATGGTAACAATTAATAAGTATATATAGCTAACAACAGAACAGGCTCACGGAAAAGATGTAGTACAATGTACTTATTACAGAGGTGCAATAACTTGTAGTACAATGTACTTATTAAGAGTTAGACTTGTAGGATTAGGAGATGTGTTTTTTACATGTTCTTGTTGTGTTAGCTAGATGGGTAACTTTCTCGTTATCTTGGGATGTTGTAATGGTGGACTCTAATTCTAATAGAAATAGAATGTACTACTGCGCTTGTTGTTGTATTTGCTTGTTTTCAGATGACATAGTTAACATTTTCTGAGGCTAACCAAGAAAACAAAAAATTAGGTATAGAATGAACTATCATAGACAGTTTTGTAATATAAATCATCTGTGAAAGATTATCACAGACAGCTCGAATCAAAAATCATCTGTGATACTAGCATATCACAGACGGTTCTATGTACCTACCATCATTAGAGGTATACATGCCCTGTTGTAACATGCAAGTCAGACTGGCAGGCCGTCATTAGAGGTATACGCTGTTTCTTAAAAAAAAAAAAGCTTAACCTGTACCCTATGGCATGAGATAATGGTTCGTAATTGGTAGCACAAATACTAGAGGCTGTTACAATCATCAGCTAGGTACCGTTCAGCAATCAGCACCACTGATCCAGCCAATGGTCAAATACTCGTATATCATCATCAGTTATGCTCATATTTTGCATGGTAACAATTAATAAGTATATATAGCTAACAACAGAACAGGCTCACGGAAAAGATGTAGTACAATGTACTTATTACAGAGGTGCAATAACTTCTTAAATCCTCACCAGTAAAAACAGAAACTTGTGCACGCATGCTTCCCGACCAAACTAAG
Organism: Bonia amplexicaulis; assembly: GCA_036346245.1. Classification (NCBI taxonomy): domain Eukaryota; kingdom Viridiplantae; phylum Streptophyta; class Magnoliopsida; order Poales; family Poaceae; genus Bonia; species Bonia amplexicaulis. Next base: position 6,444,744 of record CM070738.1, on the reverse strand, counting down.
CATTTTACTTCAGTTCTCAGTAACAACTGAAAGCCTAAAAGAATTAGCTGCGGTTAACGGCCCTACAGTTGCACCTGATCTGGCCGGCGGTTCCGGTGAGCGGGCTGATGTTCCCCATGTTTATCATCGCCGTGACAAAGTCGGCGAAGAAGAGCGTGCTGTTCGAGCTGTACTGCCGCACCAGCGCGTCCTGCGAGCCGCCGTTGAAGAGCTCCTGGTCGGAGTGCAGCAGGCCGCGCTGGACGAGCAGGTTGCAGTAGTAGGCGTTGTCGAAGGTGAGCTGCGTCTTCTCGTCGAGCGGCGCCAGGTTGCTGTCGCCGGAACCCTGCGCGGCCGGGCAGTTTCCCCGGCGCAGCGCCGCGAACGCCTCGTCGTGGTTGGTGTCGTTGTAGATGTGGTCCCGGAAGTTCTGGCACTGCGAGAAGCCGATGGTGTGCGCGCCGGAGAGCGCCGTGAGGTCCCGCGGGCTCAGGTTCTTGTTGCGGAAGGCCGTGATGAGCGCGTCGAGGTTTAACGTCGGCCCGGGGAGGTCGTTGTTCGCCGCGTCAAGGCTCGCTGTCGTCGAGTCGCGCCGGCCGAGCAGCACAGCCCAGGTTGGCCCGCCGAGCTGCGACAAAATACATGCATGCAGAACGTGGTCAGCTGCATTTATATAACTGTACGCGTGGTACTATTACCGCCATGTTTGGCGAGGTACACGCATATATGCAGAACGTGTACGCCATGCACGTACGTACCAGGAAGACGCCGTCCCGTGCGGCCAGGGCGACTATGTCGGCGCAGGATACAACGCCTGGGCACGAGAGCTCCACGTTCCTCTTGATCTCGTCGATGACCTCAAAGCCGCGAACCGAGTTCACGTTGGGGCCGGCGGTCTTCTCCCGTGAAGTTCCTTGCAGGCACGTCGTCCAGAAGAATCGATCCGTCGCAGCCCTAACAAAATTTCATCGCACGTACGTTAGAGTCGTTTGAACTACTTTGATCGATCATCAATGCATATTTCAGCCGGAAGACGATCCGGAGGAGGGGAGGGATCAGTACGTACTTGAACGAAGCAGTCATGGAAGAAGAGCCTGAGGAGGGAGGCGCCCATCCGGCGCTCGGTGTTGAGGGCCTTGATCATGGTCAGGCGCACGATGATGCCCAGCTTCGGGCAGCTCGAGTCGTAGAACGACGGCGTGAGCTGCCCGTAGGCGGCGGAGGAGAGAAGGGAAAGGGCAACGAGGCAGTGCCAGGCAGTGGACGAAGCCATTGCGAGCTAGCTCACAGTTAAGACTTTAGTACCAAGGGATCGGAGTGTTATCTTCCTTTGGGATCAGACTGGCACGAGCTGAGGTGTTTGTATGGTGCCCTATTTATAGTGTTGTCTTGCGTTGCATGCATGCAAATTGAAAGCTAGCTAGGCTAGCTTATTTCTGTCCCCTTGGCTACCTGGCCATGTGGATTATTATCCGGAGAAGGTTATACGATAAGTTTATCTATCTTAATTGTGTTTCTGTCCGAGATTCCTGGATCCGTCGTTTGGTGCAACTACGAGCAGTTGCCGGCGCCACAGACATTGTTAACGCAGGGACAGGCCCTAATTTTTCAAGGCGCGACGACGTGCGTTCGACCGCTCCATCAGTTGCATGCGCTCGCTCCCGACACGCGTAGCCACGGCGCGCAGTTCACATCATGCTCCAGACGTGTTTGCAATCATATCGCATCCTAGATAGCTAGCTAGCTCGCGCGACCCGCGTTCAACTAACATGGAAATTTCGGTCCATGCATGAGAATGCATGGTGAGCTCAATTATCAGTATACACATCACACCTCACTACCTCAGTAGTCAACAACATGCACATGCAGCGAAGATTACGCAAAACTAGGACAAACCAACAAACGTTCGTCCTTCAGTGATCTTCAGACCAGGAGGAACCGCTGCTACAGACAGTCCTATCACAGACGGTTTGGAACAGTCATCATAAATAATTCCTGAACCGTCAGTGTTTATCTGTCAGTGATAATAGGTGGTTATCACAGACGGCTCCCAAGCCGTCTATGATAACTCACATTACAGACGGTTTGTATAACAAAACCGTCTGTGATATCCGTATATCACAGACGGTTTTTTATACAAACCGTCTGTGATATACAAATATCACAGACGGTTTTTTATTCAAACCGTCTGTGATATACAGAATATCACAGACGATGTTTGTATATAACCGTCTGTGATATGAATTCTATCACAGACGGTTTTTTTACACAAACCGTCTGTGATATACACAATATCACAGACGGTGTTTGTATATAACCGTCGTGATATGAATATATCACGACGGTTTGGAATAAAAACCGTCTGTGATTTGAATAATATCACAGACGGTTCTAAATAAAAACCGTCTGTGATATTGTGTATATCACAGATGGTTAATAACAATTGAAACCGTCTGTGATATATATCACAGGCGGTTTGTAACAACGAACCGTCTGTGATAGCTGTTGCAACAACCATTTTATTTGCTCTTTTTTGGCTAGCCTCAGGATATGGTAGCCATGCCCTCTGAAAGCAAGCAAGCAAATTACAGATAAATGACAGATAAGCACAAATCGTTACATATATAGAATGAAAATCGTTACACAGATCTTACAAATGAATGTGACAGGCGGTCAGAACATCACATACATATATAGAATATGAAAATCGTTACACATATCTTACAAATGAATTTTGTTTGATTAAACACAAATGAATACAATGTTTCAATATCTAATTATCACCATTGCCGGGGTGAAACTCTCCAGCCTTATTTATGACCTCTGCTACTAAGAATTCACAGAGGGTTCCACGAATTTCGACGAGTTTGTCAAGATCATATGCACTTTTGTCGAAATCCACCCGTTGTCGCTAGGAGCAATGTTAAGTCATTAATTAGCATGTGTTACATATATATAATTAGAAAATAATTATTATTGTACGGACCTGGTACCTCTGGATCATTGATCTTAGTATCCATGATTTCCTTCATGTGGCGGCAAACGAGAATCCATATCGTTGCCTTGTAGTAGCTGGTGGCACCTTTGCAAAATAGAATTACATACCGCATGGTTATTTCTAGAGGCATTATAACAAAGTGTGATATATGATTTTTGTGTTGTAGCGGAATCGAAAATCGCGTGTTGTGTCGCAGCGTGTCACTGGATTTCTTGTGTTTTCCTCCTTGGGCAACATAAGCGGTAAACGACCTACGTGATTCAAAAAAGTTAGTCCCGGCCGTTGCAAATGAAGGAAATATTACAATAGAGTTATGTATGAAGGAAATGAGTTTACCTGTTAATTACTTATTGCACACGACTGAAATCGTGGTTGCTCTTAAGTAGGGAATCAAGGTATATTACCTTACTCCACTTTGGTACATTCACAATCAAAATCCAGTGATGCCTAGTCATGTGTGTCGTCATAGTGATTAATCCTATGTTCATGCTACATGTAAAGTACAAATGAAACATGTGTGGCAACTAGTGAAGCACTTACCCTTGGTTGAAGGGTACCATGACATACTCCTTGTCGATGTGAGCAATCAATCCCCTCGTTATGTAACCTTCCACGAAGGAGGCATTTTCATTGATAGATTGCTCCGAGATCAAGTGAGGGTCAAGGAAACCCACTGGTTGTCGCGATCGCCTTACTTGTTGGATCATGTATCTATACATAAAGAAAGAGTAATGACATTTATCGGTATAACGTGAATGTAGAACTTCATTATATAGTAAACTTACAATGTCCAGCATCGTAGAAGTGAGGCGTCGAGTTCGTCGAGATTGAATAGTAAGAATAAGTCTTCGAATGTCATGACGATGTAGCCCGAGTCGTGGAGGAAATGATCCTCCATATATCTCAGAGTGAATGCACTCTGCCGGTTTGGCTTCATGTTGGACTTCATCACGTACCAGCTATGCAATGTATTGCAAATCAAACCAAGGCGGGGTAATTATGACTCGGAGACCAACGACACTCCTAGAATGAACTTCCATGGCCCGAGACGTGCCTTAATTTTCTTGGCTTGAGTCTTACAACCTCGCTTATGATACGTTTTCGGTGGCGTCTCGGCGGGAGCCGATGCAACAGGCCTCGGAACCGGAGCTGGAGGTGGAGCCACTGGAGCCGATGTGATAGATCCATGGCGATGTCCCTCTTGGGCCACTGGATGTGGAGATCGTGGCACGGACAAGTCGAGGGCGATGTCCCTCTTGGGCCTTGAGCGAATGTGTGAACGGCATCCCCTAATGTCTTAATCTCTTCGTTTGGGGGCTTCTGAAGAGGGACGGTCTTAAAAATATCATTAATCATGTCCACCTGAACCTATATAAAACCGTTCTCTATTTGTACACCGTGCACCAACATCCCTGATAGCAATGGATATGCCATCCCTCGCCCAACGTCAACGGGAATAGAGCCTACAAGCGACTCGAGGGTGCAAGGCATGAGCTCCTACATAATGACACAAGATGAGTTAAGGCGTCCACTAGAGATCTATGTAGCATTATAAAGAGGTACAATACGAATATCATCGATAGGTAAGTGGGGTCGCTATGTTCAAGATTTGGTGTGGGCCTTACGCCATCGCGACGTTGAGGGGACTGGGTATCGCAGTAGTAGGGGTGGGTTGCGATTGGTTGCGAACTTGTCTCAGTTCTTCCCTCAATGAATCTATCTCTCCTCGAAATGAGGCAGTCTGCTCTTGAAGTGAGGCAGATAGTTGTTCCTCAAGTTGATCACGAAGCTCATGTTTCATTTGTTCATTGCGGTACGACTTGGATCTCTTCCTACTCCTATATGTCTCGGAGTAATCTGGAAATCCGTGCCTCCAAGATACGTAAACCCCCAAGCCTCGTGTGTGTAACATCCCAAAATTTGGATATTCAAAAATATGAAATTTTCAAAACTTTTCTTACATTTTTGCTGGCGTTCAAATTTCTTCCGAATGTTTATTTGAAATCTTTCTGAGTTTTGAAGCGTGCAAATTGATAATCAAGGATAATCGCAAATAGAAACAAGATCATGGGAATAATAAAAAGGGAAAATAGTATTGCAGATCATGAATTCAAATACTAAAATCTCGAATTCAAATTCAAGATTAATAAAATGAAAACAACAAGAATATTAAAACAAATCTCTAAAAGGTTGAGCCAAATATTTATCCTTTTAAATTAATTAAAGTGCAAAACCTAAGTTTGGGACATTCGAAAGTTTATATATACAATTTATGGCAAAAATTAAATAGAGTCGAAAATAGGGGACTATTAGATTTTGTATCTGTAAAATCTAACCAAAGCTTGAAATAAAATTTCAAGTATTAAAATCAACCATTTTAATTAGGAAATAGAAATCCAAAACTCAAAAATCAGAATTTCTAAAGAATGCTAAAGTTTCACATTTTTCCTCATTCTTTTACTTCTCTCTCACTCCCATGTGGGCCCAGCCTTCTCTCCCCCCTCTCTCTTCCCTTCTTTTTCCCCTCCTCTGCCCGGTGGGCATCTTCCGTGCGCCCTTCCCTCTTTCTCTCTGCCTCTCTATTCTCCCTGCCGCTGGGCCCTTTTTCCTGCCTTCGCTTCCTCCTCCTTTTCCTTCCGTCTTCTCCCTCCTCTCATTTCTTTGCTCTGTGCGGCGCCGCCTGCTCCCACTCTCTGAACCACTGTTCACCCATCATCATCGCGCCTTGTCCCGTCTCCTCACCAAGTCGCGTCGCCGCGCTACCGCCTACCCCTGCGTTCGCCGCCCAGTCCCTACGCGCCCCCCTTTTTTTCTTTTCTTACCCTTTCCGTTCTTTTCCCCTGCCGCTTCACTCTGTTGCTCCTTGCCCCGCCTCCCTCGGCTCCTGTAAATGCTGTTGAAGACCACCAACGCCTTTCTCTGTGCACCCTCATCCCCCCCACCGCGACAAATCACCCCCAAAAGTCCCGAGATCACCGGAGTGCCCTTCTTCCCCGAAATCGGCCGCCGCCACCAATCCTTCCGCCGCAGCCTCCTCGGTCACCAGGGCCGATTCCCCTGACTTGGGAGCTTCTCCTCAGTGTGCTGGAGCTTCTCCGACTGTCGGCTGATGCTCTCCTCCGCCATGTGTGACCCTCCACGGTGGCCTTCCTGCCGCCTTGACCTTCCTCGGCCTCTCTCCGGCTCCACAACCCCCCTTGGTGAGTTCCCCGTGGCCCAATCATGCTTGTGCTCACTCTATCTTGCTCTCCCCTCTCTCCGGCCACCGGCGCCTCGATCGGCTTCACGTACCCGACCGCTCCCCGCCACCGCCGGCCCGCCACCGTATCTCCCGGCCGGAGCTGCTGCCTCCCCGAGCTCCCTCATCGCCAAGGCAACCCATTTTGCGGGCATTAAAATGAAGGATTACCCTTAATAGTGATTAAAATGTATGCCCTAATATTTAAGATGCCGCCAAGTAAATAAATCTCAACGGTATATATATAGCCAACAATGGTAGAGAAATAAAGTTATGTGTAGCGGGCTCGATCCCATGTAAATAGCATTGAACTAATATTAAATTATGCCAGATGCCAGATAAAAGAACAAAATATAAGAGACAGTTGATTCTCATAGTACTGTTAATTAAAAAGATTGTAATTAGGTATTAAAATATAATGCCCTTAGAATATCGGACATTAGAATAACCTCGTCAATAAATAATCTGATGGATAACGTAATATTATGATTAATAGTTGCAAATGAGTAGTAAATAAGAATAAACAAAAATTTACTATTAATACATCAGTTAGATAATTAAGCACCCTCAGGTTTCCATGAATTATTGAAATAATCATTTGATGAATAATTTGAATAATTGGTAAACAGAATCCCATAAAATACCCCCGCTTAAATTGCTAGGAATACAGACTCTAAAAATTAATTTAATAGACTAAACAATACGTCCGTCCGTAAGTCTCATGGAACTTTCTTAATAAATATAAAATAATAAAAGAAGTTATCAATAAAAAGATCGTATCCTCGTATTCTACCCCCACCTTGCCTCGAATCACCCGAATCACCCATTAACTCATAATAAAACTAAGTTGAATTATTCGAATTTATTTGGATCTTTTGAGTTATTTGCTTTTATTCGTGTTCAGTCGTTTAGCACGTAATTAGCAATTGGAGTCCTGAAGAACCAAGAGATCAAGCATGATCAAGAGCGAAGTGAAGATAAAGACCAGAAGCTCCAGAGGAAGCACCGTGTGAGCTCAAGACCGCGGTAAACCGCGCCAGGCGAGTCAATACTTTGATCATGTTGAACCTATCTTTTCTGCAAACTACTTTTATTTTAGACTATCAAATTGCATGCTGTTATTTTTATGTACAAATACATGTTTAATTTAAGATGTTAGTTACATTCCTATTGGTTGTCTTGATTAATATTACACCCTCTTTTGAATAGTTGATCATGTGAACTTTGTCGCCCTAGCAAAATTTTGATATTATCCTTTCGAAAATAAGTCTGTACCTATATGCCATGCTTAATGCTGCATAGTTACTCGGGGCACCAAAAAGCCCCGAACATCACTTTTAATCATGAGAAAATTTGGTTGGGCAGTCATGGTGGGAATGACTGGAGAAATGTTGGAACCATTATTTTATGCTCCCAAAAACCTCAAATTGCTTGAATATCTGGACGGATGGTTTGGGGGCTGGTGTGGTGCGGTGGGAGCACAATATGGAATGTGGTAGAACCGCCCAGGTAATACTAAAGACTGAATCTTGTCATGTTAGCCCGTGTAAAACAGTACAACCACATGTCTGTAAATTACAACTTGGCTAAGTAGCGGTATCGAAACTCCTCGACTCATCTCACCGGTAGTGGATAGACGCGGTTATGCAAGGGCAAAGGAGGCCTAAAGGGACACCGAGTGGAGGGTGACGTTCACCAGTCGTACTAGCATTGGGGGAGTGGAGCCCGCATAATGCTAGTAGCCGTGGTGAACATCCCGTGCAACATATGGGACCCACCGCAAGTGGGAATAGCCCATAGGGTGAGATGACTAGTAGAACTAGATATTCTGAACAGTCATGTGATGATCTATTTGACCACCTGACCGAGGAATCAGGTGGGGCAATAGGTGGATTATCGCTTGTGGTGAAAGTGTACACACTCTGCAGAGTCAAAACTATTCGAATAGCCGTGCCCACGGTCATGGGCGGACATGGGAACTTAACCAGATATAGTTCTATTTCAAAAACTTTGTGGGAGGAATGGAAAAGTGGAGGCGGTGCAAGGCCACGATTTGAGTTGTCCCGGTGTCGCCCGGTGATAAGTTAAGCGGCTATAATTGAAAGATTAAGCATATGGTGCAGATGCCATGTAACGGTGGATGGAATCTGAATCGCTACTGTTATTGCATTCTCATACACATTATGTTTTGTGCAAACTGCTAAGTCTCAGGGAATTTCTATGTATCGTATTTCAAAAGCAAAACAATGATAATACTTCTCATAAAATAAAATGTCAGGAAGAATAAATAGAGTCGTAAGAACAGAAGATGGTTGTTTGTGGTAAACGCATAAAGATGGTGGGTTCATGTCGATCATAAAAAGGGAACGATAGAAAGGGTTTTAGGAGAAATAGATTGGTAGAGCTTAAATGGATTGATATGACAAATAGATGATTTAACTGGTTTTTGGAGAATTAGGAAGTGTAAGAGAAATTGCGGGATTACGATTCGGACAAATAGTATGAATTCTTGGAAGAGGCTGGGAATAATGTAATTGATAGGATTTGATCAAAACACTAGAAGGATGAATTGAAATTTGGGTATATCGGAGGAATAATAATAATTACCGGAGTATAATCTGGATCAATGATTTTGGGGAATTAGAAGAGTGTAAAGGTAATTGTCGGATTTAATGGGATTAGTAGGATTTGATCTAGATGGAGGATTTGAATTTGAGGAAATTTGGAGATATGATAATTGGAGTATAAACTCGATTAATGATATTCTCAGTGGAGAAATATTGATGAATTAGTTAGAGACAATTAGTGACAAATAAGGTTGAGTATGGAAGAAGCATATTATGGTTTTGGATGATTAGCAGAAAGGATTGAATGATTAGAAAGTACTGGTACGAATGATTTCGGTGGATTAAAAGTAGCCAGGTTAGAGAATCATTAGAACTCAGAGGTGAGGAGCTGGTGGATAGCAATTAATAGATTGGATTATTAAGAAATTTGGAACACAAAAGGTATTGGTGGATTCAAAATAAATATTTAGGAAATACATGACCGGGGGGTTAACTAAATGATGTCACTCACTGTTTGGAGTCTTAGACAACAATTAGTAAAGGAATTGCGTCTTTGGTGGATTAAGTCAATTATGGCATTTGGTGGAGTGAGTCAATTACGGCAATTGCCGTGTGAAGTTCTAGGTAGCAGCAATAACACTATGGTTTAATAATAACAATGCTACCAAAAGCGATTTCTGGCAAATAAAATAACCCGAGCCTTTCCTTTGATAAGCCATGCATACTATATATTTGCATTCTGTGTATTGGCTCATGAACACGGTGGTTAGTGTGCTCACACTCGCTCTCATAACAAAATCCAGAATCAAGAATCAGGTCACTGTGCTTCAGCAACACCATTGGTCATGATGACAAAAAGGATGAAGATGTCAAGGGCTAGGTCGTGAACCTCCAGTTGGCTGCCTGTGGGCACGTCCTGAAGGTCTCACCTGTGTGTTTCGTTCTTCCGCTGCTGCAGTTTAATGATTTCGGCCTAATCGGCCCATGTGTAAGTTTACTATTATATTTATGCTTTCGCATGGTATGTATTTGATATTCATTTTCTGTATCTGTGAGCACTATCTCTCGATCCGAGGAATAGTGCAATAAATCACGAGAGGATTCGGATAGAAAAATGGGTCCGACGATTGTGCGACACAGGTGCTCCTTGTTTCCCAAGGTCTGTGATAGTAAATCTCTCTCCCTGTATTCTTGAAAGGAGCCACGAGAAGATTCGGTAGTCAATGATTGCTGCAAGACACAATTAATCATGTTATTTTTGAACCCATGAAGCTCAAGATGTGTTAACAACTATTTAGTTTAACATAATATTACCAGGCGTTGGGACACTTCCTCATCTGCGGGGTTTTTGAAAGAGACACCCGAAGATGTGGGTGATGACCTCGCACTTAACCAGTTTCGAGCGCGCTCGTTTGCGATCCCGGCAAATGGTGGGGAGGCCTCCATTCGGATTGCGATCTCGTCATGCATCCTCGACTGCGGGATTTTACTGCGTACCGTGCCGAGTGCGTGAGGGTGAGTATTTTGTGTTGAATTGCCTTGTGCGCCACACTTTGTTGTTCAAATTCGTCGTTATCTTCATCTGCACAAAGGCCTCTCATGTTTCTGGCGACACGAAAGGATACCTCGTGAAGGGCGTGAGATCCTTGGCCACGTACTGCATCACAAGAGTGCTCTTAAAATTCTTCCATGCTTTTCCCATTGCGAGTAGTAGCGTGCCTTTGCACGAGTTCTGTGCCTCTTTGGGATCTCGAGCAATTTGTAATTTCCTCCCATAGCTGATTTTTGTGATCCTTTGCCAAATCTTTCCAGCTTGCTATGGTGATAGGGACTCGTTGCCTTCCAATTATCCCGTAGGTAGTCCGAAATGATGCTGCTGCTTTCTTCGGTTGCAGAGGGACCCCAACCGGAGAGACCTCCGTGATTGTCATTCGGCCCTCTAGCCTTTTCGATACTCCTCGGCCACGCTTACTTATTCCAATCTTGGGAGCGTGAGACCCATATGACGACGACGACGACTGTGTGGACACCATCTCTCTTCTAAGAAAAAGCTAACTAAAGTGAGCTATGAGCCTAAACAAAGTTCTATGAAGCAAACGCCACACTACAAAAAGTATTAAAGGTCATCTTCGGCTACATGTCTACAATCTGCATTTCAAGAACATAACATGCTGCCATCAAGAGTAGCCAAATACAAGCCCACAAGCATCTCTTCCTACAGCAATAATCTGAAAGAACATAGATGAAAACTCATAATCCAGTGATATTCGAAATCACTTGAAGCAACTGAAGGTAGCAAGGCACGATGAAATCGTTGTCACAGAAAACCTATCAACCCACTGTCGGGAGGGAGCGGCGTCGGGAGAGGGAGCGGCGTCGGAGAGGGAGCGGCGTCGGAGAGTGAGCGGAGTCGGAGAGGGAGCGGCGTCGGGAGGAAGCGGCGTCGGGAGAGGGAGCGGCGTCAGGAGGGAGCGGCGTCGGAGAGGGAGCGGCGTCGCAAGGGAGCAAAACCTGGCTAGCAGGGGGCGTTGGAAAGTGCGTGAGCGCGAAATAGAACTAGCTAGTTGCTCGGTATTTAAAGGGGAACTATCACAGGCGGTTATATAAATGGAACCGTCTGTGATATCAATTTCACAAACGGTTATATAAATGGAACCGTCTGTGATAATCAAATATCACAGACGGTTACATTTATAGAACCGTCTGTGATTGTCACAGACAGTTCTATAAATGTAACCGTCTGTGATATTTGATTATCACAGACGGTTCTATAAATGTAACCGTCTGTGATATTTGATTATCACAGACGGTTCCATTTATATAACCGTCTGTGAAATTGATATCACAGACGGTTCCATTTATATAACCGCCTGTGATAGTTTACTAACACTTAGTTCCTATAGTATGTGCCTGATACATTTTACAGTTACATTTAGGAAAAAACGCAAGCATAATCATAAATATAACTATTTCTAGTTCTTGAGTCATTTTACAACTACAATGGAATATATATAGTTACATTTATTACACTTGGCTATTTCATTTTAAATAAAGCCCTTCACGATGATCGACACGCATATAGCTTGCTTCATCTCCTTGTTTTTCCTCAAGCCTGATGTTGTCTCCGAATGGAGGCAAATCATCAAATTGATTGTACTCCTCCTCATCCACAACATTCTCAACTCTGACAATCCTTCTTTTTCCCTGAAGAACTACATGGTGCTTCTTATTTGCCGGGTCGGTTACATAAAATACTTGAACAACTTGCCTTGCGAGTACAAATGGTCCGTCTTTGTATCCTACACATTCGAGATCCACGGTAGTGACGCCGTACTTGTCGACCTTTACACCCCGTGGGAGTTGGACCCAACGACATCGAAATAGAGGAATCTTGAATATTACGTAGTCAAGCTCCCAAATCTCCTCTACAAGTCCGTAGTACGAGCTTGGGCGGTGATCGACATGCGCATCATAGGCATCTATACGGACACCGAGTTACGCCTGTGCTCTTTCTATCACGATCAATTGTATAAAATGTATAGCCATTAATGTCGTATCCTTGCCATTTCACAATTGTAAATTTTGGCCCTTTTGCCAACCATTGTAGTGTTTCACTTGACGACCTCCTAGTCAATTGCGCCTTCAACCATTCGTTGAACTGGCGGTTGTGTTGTCTCGTGATCCAAACTTTTGACTGGCCTGCATTCTCTTGACGTAACATGTCCTTGTGCTCTTCAATATATGGGGTCACTTCAGTCATGTGTTGTAAAACTGTGAAATGGGCTTGAGCATACGTATTTTGATCCGGAGTTATTGCTTTCCTTCCGATAGTCCCGATACCCTGTAGCCTCCCCTCGTGACGAGATAGAGGTACACCTATCGGCTCGACCTGAGCCATGTAGTCAATGCAGAATTCAATGACCTCTTCTGTTGTATAACCCTCGATGATACTACCCTCCGGTCGAGATCGATTGCATACATAGAACTTGAGAATTCCCATGTACCTCTCGAAAGGGTACATATGACGTAGAAACACGGGGCCGCATATTTTTATCTCTTTCACAAGGTGGACAATGAGATGGACCATGATATCAACAAATGATGGAGGGAAATACATCTCTAGATGACAAAGAGTTATCACCACCTCGGTTTGCAGAGCATCTAGTCCATCGGGATCAATGACCTTCTGAGCAATTACGTTAAAGAAATAACATAGCCTTATGATTGTCACTCGAACCTTGTTCGACAAAATACTTCTAATTGCAACAGGTAGCATTTGTGTCATTAGCACATGACAGTCGTGAGACTTCATGCCAATTAATTTCAAATGTTCCATGGAAACAAGTTTCTTCATGCTGGTGGAGTGACCGGATGGAACTTTCACACCACATAAGGACTGGCACAGTTCAGTTCTCTCGAACTTAAATAGAGTGTAGCAAGCTGGGGGAAGGTACGTCCGGCCTTTAGCGGTCTCCATCGGTGCTAACTCGGTCCTGTTGTTTATAGCGACCAAGTCACGCCTTGCGTTAACACCATCCTTTGTTTTATCAGGAATATTCAGTAAAAGACCAATCAAACTGTCACATACATTCTTCTCTACGTGCATAACATCGATGCAATTGCGAACTTCTAAGTGCTCCCAATAAGGCAAGTCCCAAAATATCGACCTCTTTTTCCATATGTTCTTCCTCAATTTACGTCCCTTTCCAAGCACAACGTTTATATCCTTGACCATATCATACACCTCTTTCCCGCTAAAAGGTCTTGGTACTAAGTCATCCTCTTTTTTTCCATCAAATTGTTTCTTCATCTTGCAGTATGGGTGATACTTTGGAAGGAACCTACGGTGACGCATGTACGCATTTCGAGAGTTGTTCAACCACATACTCTCGGTATAATCTAAGCAGTGCGGACACGCTTTGACTCCTTTTGTACTCAACCCTGACAGGTTACCAAGGGCAGGAAAATCATTAATGGTGCAGAACAACATGGCGCGTAAAGTGAAGTTCTCTCGTTTGTCCGCATCCCATACATGTACCCCTTCGTTCCAAAGTATTGTAAGATCTTCCACCAATGGTGCTAGGAACACATCAATATTGTTGCCAGGTTGCTTCGGCCCTTGGATAAGTAGTGACATCAAAATATACTTCCGCTTCATACACAGCCAAGGAGGAAGGTTGTACATGCACAGAGTCACAGGCCAGGTGCTATGTCGGCTGCTCATGTTACCAAAAGGATTCATTCCATCTGTACTCAACGCAAACCTTATATTTCTCGGTTCCACACCGAAATCTACAAACATCATATCGACGTTCCTCCACTGGGCAGAATCAGCAACATGTCTTATCATTCCATCTTTCTTACGCTGCTCCCAGTGCCAACGCATCAATCTTGCATCCTTGCGGTTTGCAAATAAACGCTTCAAACGGGGGATTACTGGAAGATACCACAACACCTTAGCAGGAGGTCCTTGCTTCACCTCAATGCCCTTCCCATCATCAGAGTCATTTTTACGCTTGTATCGGGATGCTTTGCACACCGGACAAACAAGTAAGCTAGCATACTCTTTACGGTACAGGATACAATCATTCGGACATGCATGTATTCTTTCTACTTCTATTCCTAATGGACAAAGAATCTTCTTGGCTTGATAGGTGGTTCTTGGCAACACATTTCCAATTGGAAGCATGTCCGCTAGGAGACCTAACAATGCCGTGAAACTCTTGTCGGACCAACCATTGCTTGCCTTCAATTTCAGCAGTTCTAGAACTGATGACAACCTCGTGTATTGCGGCTTGCAGCCTGAGAATAAAGGTTTCTCCGAGTCCTCCATCAAGCCTCGAATTTACCAAACTCTCTCTCACTATAGATCCCTTCTGCATCATGTAACATCTGATCCAGATTGTCATCCTATGACCTATCCTCATGATCGAAAGAACAGTCCACAAATGGCATATCGTTGTCTCCCTCAACTATGTCATTACTACTTTCTTGTGTATTCTTCTCTTCACCGTGACTAGTCCAACATTTGTACCCTTTTCTAAAACCCCTTCGAATCAAGTGAGCTTCAATCTGCGCTGAGTTGCTAAACATCTTGAGATTCTCACAATCAATGCATAGACAGTACATATGTGCTATCCCCTTCTTCAACATATCCAGCTCAGCCGCTCTTCTAAATGCAGACACGCCATTGATGTACTCTTCACTCACACGGTTCTTAATGTACATCCAGTTTCGGTCCATCTATGCTACACAAGTAACAAATTAAATGGGTGTCAAAATAATTATTACCGCTACTAGTACTACATAGCAAATCAGACTAGTTATATATACTTAATTACACTCACATGACAAGCATCTATATATATTACGTAGGTCTATATATAGCTAGCTAGCCATGTACGTTTTCATGACATAATAATGTTAAGCAAGAATGTTAGCCAGTACTTACCCATTCTGAAATCGAGCAAACTAACAACATCTTTCTAAACCTAGCTAGCTAGATTTAAGCTAAACAAAACCTCGATATATATATCATCTTCAATTACAAAAACATGCATGCTTATAAGTTATTAAATTAATTGAGTACTAACCTCTGATCAGATCACTAAGACGGCGATATGTTTTCACCCCGAACTCCCTAAAGCGGGCTGCCTTGCTCCACCGATGCAGCGCAATGACGACAGAACTCTGTCGACGCCCAGTAATTAATATGGTGTAGAATATCAAAGACGGTTCCAACCACAAACGGTCTGTGAAATCAATATATCACAGACGGTTCGTATTAATAACCGTCTGTGAATTATCACAGACGGTTCTATATACGAACCGTCTGTGATTTGAGCGTATCACAGACGGTTCATATATAGAACCGTCTGTGATAGTCGTACAATTTCACAGACGGTTCTTAATACGAACAGTCTGTGTTGTCTAGATTTTCATAGACGGTTCTTAATACGAACCGTCTGTGATGATACGTACCACAGACGGTTCATATTTCCAACCATCTGTGATAGTTCACTCTATATTTAGAAATTTTTTTGTTTTTTGCCTAGCCTTAAGAAATTTTTTTGTTACATGCCCTTTGAAAAGAAGCAAATACAGACAGAAAACAAGCAAATGCACACGGAAACACAACAACACATTCAGATCTATTACAGGATAACAAGCTAACGAACCCTTCATGACACGGCGGTGCGGCGAAAAAGACACACTTACGACACTTACGGCAAGAGTGTGTTGTCCGGTGACCCTCCGTCTTGCGACGAGGCGCTAGCTCACAGCGGAGGGGAGAAGCAAATTTTTTTGTTACAGGATAACAAGCTAATGAACCCTTCATGACACGACGGTGCCGCTGAAAAAGACACACTTACGACACTTACGGCAAGAGCGTGTTGTCCAGCGGCCCGCCGTGCCGCGACGGAGGCGCTAGCTCACAGCGGAGGGGAGAAGCAAATTTTTTGTTACAGGATAACAAGCTAACGAACCCTTCATGGCACGACGGTAAGGCTGAACAAGACACACTTACGACACTTACGGCAAGAGTGTGTTGTCCGACCTCCGCCGTGTCACGACGGAGGCGCTAGCTCACGGCGGAGGAGATGCATGCGGAAAGCTAGCTAGTGGATGAACTCACCCGTGACTAGTACCAGTGGAAATGTAGATGGGGAGTTATTAATAAGGGCCGAGCAGTGGGAGGAACTGGTGCCTGTCATTCGATGTGGAGAGAATGGACGTGTGAGATCGAAATCTAAGGTATACACCAATTATCGGTTATCGATCGATTACCACAGACGGTTATTAAAATTAACCGTCTGTGTTGTCTCGCTTATCACAGACGGTTAGTTTTAAGAACCGTCTGTGAAATTTCACAGATGGTTCTTAAAACGAACTGTCTCTATTGTCTCGCTTATCACAGACGGTTCGTTTTACGAACCATCTATATATTCACGAGCGGTTCTTAAACGAACTGTCAGAAAGAATCTAGATTTTCACAGACGGTTTCTATTATGAACCATCTGTGAAAATATCATAGACGGTTTCTATTATAAACCGTCTGTGATAGTTTAAGCACAGACGATTCCGTATGAACCGTCTGTGATGTAGCCGTCCAGTTTAGCCTCTTTTGTAGTAGTGAATGACTAATTAAACTAGATTATATATGTGTGTTGTGGGGTGTCTAGTTCTTAGGATAAGCTGATGGGCTTTAGAGCAAACCCAATAACATAATGTAATCTTACTCTTTGCAATTATTAAGGGGTAGAATAGGTAATTCTAACCTTACCCTATTATTGTATATAAACCCCTAAGGAGGGTATGAGGTGAGGGGACCAACTTATTATTACTCACCAGCTCTCTCTCTTATGATTGGCTCTTTTTAGCTCTCTTGATTCTATATTCCTAAGAGGAAAAGGGTAGAATCTACTCACTGTTATAACCAATACCACAATAGTTAACATGTTCATAAAAGATGTGTAAGAAGCTGCGTAAGGAAGGACGCTGGAGACGGTCACCACGGGAAGATTTGCTTGGTGTTAGAGTAGCCATCGACCGCGAGCGCAAGTAAGCAGGCAACTTCTTGTTGGTAACAGCTACTCTGGTACTTGAGCCATGCAGCTAGGGGTGCAATTGGAGTGGATACGGACGGATATTGCTTATCATGTATCCTATTCCATATTTTTTTCTCGGAGTCGGAGTCGGACACGGATAATGTCGGATATCTATTTCTCTATTCCGTATCCGTTCCATATTCTTTCGGACGGTCGGTCGGACGAAAATTATCTGCTTCTTTGCACTGGACATTGGACAGTATGGTACAATCAGAGCGAACATGGAGAAACTAATTACTGAGATATTGAAGGAAGAACACGCAGTACTCTCGCTTATTTAGATATGACAATTTGCCTATATGTTATTTTGTTCCTAGGTGAAGTCGCAACAGATTTTCTCATATCATTTGACATACGGATATATATGGACGGATATCACTTATCCCATATCCTACTCTATTTTTTCCTCGAAGTCGTTGTCGGACACGGATAGTGTCGGATACCCATCTACCCCTTCCATATCCGTTTCATATGCCTTCGGTCGATCGGACGGACGAAAAGTATCCGCTCCGTTTGCACCCCTACATACAGCTACTCTAGTACTTGAGCCATGCATGCAACTATACTGTACTTGAGCCAAGCAGCAACTCTACTACTTGAGCAATGTTGCTACTCTAGCACTTGATTGGTTGATGGAGTTGAATGTTTGAGCTCGCATTTTTTGTTTTTTGGGCGTCGGCTCCATCGTGTTCAACTAACATAGAATTTTCGGTCCATGCATGAGAATGCATGGCGAGCTGAATTATCAGTACACTACTGCAGAAAACCGTATTACAAACGGTTCAGAAATGTCATCACAAACGGTTTTGTGAGCCGTCTGAATTTATGGGTCAGTAATGATACGAGGTCATCACATACGGCTTTCGAACCGTCTGTGGTGTAAATATCACAGACGGTTTTTAATTACAAACTGTCTGTGATAGTTGATAATCACAGATGATTGTGATTATTAACTAGCACAGACGATTTTTAGTTAAAACTATCTGTGATTATCAACTAGCACAGACGATTTTTAGTTAAAAACCATCTGTGCTATTCTCTTCTACCCCTAAATCTATTTCTGTTTATTGGCTAGCCTCAGGAAATGCTAGTCATGCCCTCTGAAACAAGTAGATCAACATGTACATGTATACATCCAATTCACATCTCAATTCATTTCACAAACATAAAACATCCATTTCATAAATCAATTAATTCAAATGAAATAAAATAAAATATCCATTAACAAATACACAATTACAATTAATGTCAATCTTATCCCAAATAAAAAAATATTGTACGTTGTGGAACTCTACATCTGATTATATGACTCCAGCCACTAAAAAGTACGTGCACTCTCCTCGAATTCGTGCAAGGTCGGGCTGTTGCAATGCAGTTGTAGGGATGGGCACAGCCTGTCGGTAGGAATATCAATGTGCGTACATATATAACCTGATAAGTATGAAATAATTGTGGGAAGATTGACAAACCTTAGGATTGATGATCTTCGAGGAATCGAGTAGTAGTTTCATATAGTGGTAAACGTAGAATCCACACGTGTTGTCTGGCTGCTGCTGGTGGAAGACAATAACCTAAGGCAATAATGTAGAATCCAAACGTAGAATCCATATCATGGCTTGATGCATATCAAGACAATAACCTAAGGCAAAGGTATGACTAGTTAGGGCTAAGAATGTGTTCCTAGTCTTTTACCGGTCTTGGTGTTTGGTTGGAAGACCGGATTGATAGTATAGGTTGCCGTACTATTAAGAGGGGTCATGTCTAGTTGCTTGAGTCTCATCATGTGTTGATACCTCAACCTCACATCTTCTAGCTCTCCTTGGAATGAGGCTTGTATTTGCAAATGTATTTTGTAAATAGTTAAAGCTCATATGTTAAATCCTTATAAGATGGAATTATACATTGCAAATGTGTTTTACAAGTGTTTGAAGTTCATGTTTCCTATTCCTTATAGTATGAGGCTTATATTTGCAAATGTGTTTTGCAAATGGTCGAAACTCATATTTAATTCTTGTGTCATGATTCCAAAGTGTGCAAATGTGTTTTTGCAACTTGTTGGGAATTATGTTTGATCCTTGTGTGCATGATATTAAAGTTTGCAAATATGTTTTACAAAATCGGTTGAAGGATCTGCAATTTTCTGGACAATCGGAACTACCGTAATGTATTCTGTGGTACTACCGTTGGATGGTACTACTGACATTGTTATCACAGAACCAACATGGTCGAGACCAGAGTGGTCGAACCAAGGTGGTCGAAGACCTATGTGATCGAAAACCAGAGTGATCGAACCAACATAGTCGAAGATCAATGTGGTCGAGAGCCAACGTGGTCAAACTACCATAGTCGGAATTGACGTGATGAAGATCTGTGTAATCGAAACCAGTGTGTTCCAACTGGTGTAGTTGAAACCAACGTGATAAGATATCTGTGTGATCAAGACCAGCATGATCGAACCGATATGGTCGGAACCAACGTGGTCGAGATCTGGGTGATCGAGACTAGCGTGGTCAAACCGATGTGGTTTGAACTGACGTGGTGGAGGCTTGTGTGGTCGAAACCAATGTGGTCGAAGATCAGCGTGGTCAGAGACCTGTGTGGTCGATCCAGACAACGTGGTTGGAGACCAAAGCGGTCGGAGACCTGCGTGGTCGATCTGGACAATGAGGTCGAAAACCAGGGTGATTAGAGACCTGTGTGGTTGAACCAAACAACGTGGTCAGAGACCTGAGTGGTCGAATCATCCGATGTGGTCGAGGACCAGGGTAGTCGACGATCGAAAGTTCTAGCTCTGTGTGAGCGTATGACTGGCGAGCGGTACTACCGGCTCTATGTGAGCAGTACTTTCGATTTGTAGAACGACCAGCTTATGTAGCAGCACATTTTTTCCAGAGAGACATCTTCGTGGAGTCTTCTCGTCCCGAAGAAATCGGTAGTTCCGCTTGTGTGGCGCGGTACCTCTGATGATCGGTAGTACTGGACTTTAGCCATCGAAACTATCGAAACTATCTGTAATGGCTAGTTTTCTGACCATTGCTGAGGGGAGTGGAAGTACTAGTTGTAAGCCTATGGTACTTTCAAAAATCCTATTTTCTCAGGTGTTTTGCTTCCAATAGCTAGTTTTTGTGGTGTGGGTATATATACCCCCTTGTGACCGGTTGGAGTAAGACTTTTGGTACTCTATTTCACTCCTTTGAGCTAGTGTGAGGTTCTCCTCTTAATTGTGCATGTGTTGCACCTTGTGAGCAAGGAGGAAAGGCTCTAGATTATATGTGTTGCATCTAGAGGTTGATTTAATATTTACTCGAGCTTGTGCATTTATTGCACGTGTGAGAGTCAAGTGAGGGGCTTGACTTATTACTCTTAGAGGTTGACGACTCCTAGACGACATTGGAGGCGTCGTATACGATGATCTTCTCAAAGAGGGTTGTGAGAAGACCCTGCAAAGCGTGAAGGTTCGAGCTCACCTATTCGAAGTGGGAAAGAGGTACAACTAGTGAATTTAACGTGATTGGCTTAATTTAGTAAGCTAGTCTAATTCGTTTGGGCTTATCTCAACATGGACTAGGGAAGACCGGTAAGTCTCCGATCACCATGGTAAAAAGCAACCGTATCTATTGTGGTTTGTTTCCTTGTGTCAATTTACCTTCAAGCAATTTATATCCATAGAATTAAATTGATTTCTTGTCATACTAGGATTTGCAAATCTTGATATAGCCTTAATTTGTTGTGTACTTAGATCAACATAATTGATTTAGGTTTTATTTGGGCTAAACCAATTTGAGTTAAGCTTCTGCATTATATACTTGGTTTTAGCCAAATAGAATTTGACAATAATTGCAAGGAATTTCTTAAACCACCTATTAACCCCATCTAGTCGGCCTTCTCGATCTTACAACATCCTACCAGGGAGTCCCCTGCTCTAGCGAGCACACAGCTCACCCTTCGTTGGTGTTGTTTCTAAAGGTAGGGGAATGGCGGTTTGGCCTTCCTGCCTCCGCATGCATTAGCGTCCTCGTCGAGCCACACGATTGCCCTCTGTGGGGGCTATTTTTGAAGGCATAGGAATAGCAGTTCGACCTCCCTGCCTCCGCGTGCATTAATATCCTCCACGAGCCACTCCGGTCGTCCTCCATGGGCGTTGTTTTGAAGGTAGAGAAATAGTGGTTCGGCCTCCCTGCCTATGCTTGTGTTAGTGCCCTCCTCGGGCCATGCTGCTCACCATCCGTGGGCACTATCTTTGAAGGTAGGGGAATGACAGTTCGGCCTCCCTACCTCCATATGCATTAGTGCCCTCCTCTGGCCACGTCGCTGACCCTCCACGGGCACTGTCTTTGTAGATAGGGAAACGGTGGTTAGGCCTCCCTACCTCCGTATACGTTAGTGCCCTCCTCAGGCCATATCGCTTACCCTTCGTGGGCTCTATCTTTGAAGGTAGGGAAATGGTGATTTAGCCTCTCTACCTCAGCCTACGTTAGCATCCTCCTCAGACCGCACCGCTCGCCCTCCGTGGGTGTTGTGTTTGATGGTAAGAGAACAACAATTCGGCCTCCTTACCTCCGCATGTGTTAGTGGCCCCCGCAGGCTATGTCGCTCGTCCTTCGTGGGCATTGTCTCTTAAGGTAGGCAACGGCGGTTCAACCTCTCTACCATCACGTGTGTTAGCACCCCTCCCTGGGCCATGCTGCTCGCCCTCAGTGGGCACTGTCTTTGAAGGTAGGGGAACGACGGCTCAGCCTCTCTTCCTCTACGTGTGTTAGTGCCCTCCTCCGGCCACGTTGCTTTCCCTACGTGGGCACTGTCTTTGAATGTAGGGGAATGACGGTTCGGCCTTCCTGCCTCCACATGCATTAGCGCCCTCCTCGGGGCACGCCACTAGCCCTCTATGGGCACTGTCTTTGAAGGTAGGGGGACAACGGTTTAGCCTCCCTTCCTCCACATGCGTTAGGACCCTCCTCGGGCCACACCGCTCACTCTGCGTGGGCACTGTCTTTAAAGGTAGGAGAATGATGGTTCAGCCTCCCTACCTTCATATGCATTAGTGCCCTCCTTGGGCCATGTTGCTCACCCTGTTTGGGTTATGTCTTTGAAGGTAGGGGAATTACGGTTTGGCCTAATTACCTCAATGTGCATTAGCGTCCTCCTAGGGCCATGTCGCTCATCCTCCATGGGTGCTGTCTTTGAAGGTAGGCGAACAGCGGTTCGGCCTCCCTATCTATGTGTGCTTTAGCACCCTCCTCGGGGCATGCTTCTTGCCCTCTGTTGGTGTTGTATTTGAAGGTAGGGGAACGACAGTTCGGCCATCTTACCTTCGTGTGCATTAGCACCCTCCTTGGGCCATGCCACTCGTCCTCAGTGGGCTTTGTCTTCGAAGGTTGGGGAATGGAATTTGGCCTCCCTTTCTCCATGTGCGTTAGCTCCCTCCTCGGGTCACGCCGCTTGACCTCCGTGGGTGCTGTCTTTGAAGGTAGGGGAATGGTAGTTTGGCCTCCCTACCTCCGTATGCTTCGGAAGGCCCTTCGGGCTACCATTGTGTTTAGCCGCCTCGTTTCCCGTAGGGGACCGATCACCTCTTCACTCTAGCATGCGGTGCCTTTGGCCTAGCCAATCACACCAACGCTGCCGAAGGGGGGAATGTTACCAGACCATTAGAAAAGGTAGCAACAAGGTGAATCTTACACAACATTGGGTTAGTGTTGAGGGCGTAGATACACATCCCTAAGAACTCATGCGTAGGTATATAGCAGGGTAGCAGTGGCCCTACCTCGGCAGTTCTACCCCTACGCGTTGCCCATCTTGGAGGCACAACCTCGACGGGATGACCACGACTCTGGTGCTTACCTGAAAGGCATTGCCTCAGTAGGGCGGCCAACCTCAATGGCTTTGCCCCTATGTGTCGCCCATCTCAGAGGCCCAGCCTCGACGGGATGACCATGACTTCGCTGACTACCACGAAGGCATTGCCTCGACAGGGCGGCCCTACCTCGATGGCTTTACCCCTAATGAGACAACCACGGCTTCACCGTCAGCCTCAAAGGCATTGCCTTGACAGGGCGACCCTACATAGGCAGTGCTACCCCTATGTATCACCTATCTCGTAGGCACGGTCTCGATGGGACGACCACGACATCGCCACCAGCCTCGAAGGCACTGCCTGTGTAGGGCGATCCTACCTCAATGGCTTTTCCCCTATGCGTCGCCTATCTCGGAGGCATGGTCTCAACGGGGTAACCATGACTTCGTTGCCAGCATCGAAGGCATTGCTCGACAGGATGACCCTACCTTGATGGCTCTACCGCTACACGTTGCCTATCTCAGTGGCACGACCTCAATCGGACGACCATGATTTTGCTACCAGCCTCAAAGGCATTGCATCGGTGGGGTGGCCCTACCTCGATGGCTCTGCCCCTACACATTGCCTGTCTCGAAGGCACGACCTCGACAGGATGACCATGACTTCGCCGCCAGCCTCAAAGGCATTGCCTTGGTAGGATGACCCTACCTTGGTGGCTCTGCCTTGCGCGTCGCCTGTCTCGAAGGCATGGCCTCGATAAGACGACCATGACTACGCCGCCTACCTTGAAGGCATTGCCTCAGCAAGGTGGCCCTACCCCGGTGGCTCCGTCTCTACACATCGCCTGTCTCGGAGGCATGATCTCGACAGGATGACCACGACTCCATTGCTTGCCTTGAAGGCATTGTCTCAGCAAGGCGGCCCTACCTCGGTGACTCTACCCCTATGTGTCACCCGTCTCGGGGTACTGCCTCGATTGGACAACCATGACTTCATCGCCTACCTCGAAGGCATTGCCTCGACACGGCAACCATACCATGATGGCTCCACCTCTACGCATCGTTTTCTCAGGACATAGGGCAACTACAACTTCACCGATGGAATTAGACTCGTTCCTAGAGGTTTGGGGTATCTAGGTCCCCGAGGGGATATGGCAATTAGCTGCGTCAGCTCACCCTCTAAACCTCGGAACTGGTAGGCCTTGGAGCAACCTCAATAGTATAGTGTAGTCTATCTAAAGGAATGTACCGATATATCCTTACACTTTGCAATTATTGAGCGACAGGATAGGAAATCTTCATCCTGCCCTATCATGTATATAAACCCCTAAGGGAGGGTGAGGTAAGGGGGCTGACTCATTTTTACTCACTAGTTCTCTTTCTCATGGCCGTCTCTCTCTATCTCTTTTGATTCCATATCCCAAGAGGCAAAGGGTAGGATCTACCCATGGCCAATGCCGCAACAGTGTACCTCATGATCAATCGAGCTGGCGGCTGGTACATATAGGGTATGTTTGGCAATGGCTGCGGCTTATGGCTTTTGGCTGAAATTTTTGAATTTTGGTACATTTACTGATCGATTACGAGAGAGAGATACTCATTTGCGATTTTGGATGGTACAGATGTTGGGCTTTTAACGTGTCTTGAGAAAATACTCCATTTGAAAGTTAGGTACTGTAGCAAAAGCCAAAAACCACCAGTTTCGGAGGAAAAGAATAGACCCATAGAAGAAAACAAAAGGTGTCCCTTCTCCTTCGCCACTCTACTTTTTCAATAAGAAAAAGCAGTGGTGGTCACGCTATTTGAGACATTGTAATTTTGTAGAGATGCGATGAGACATGTTAAGAACTAGACTCATAGGCGCAGCGCCACGCCGCGCCAGTCACCGTATGTACCAAAATAAAAAAGGCGATAATTCGTGAGGAGTTTTTTTAAAAAAACCGAAGGCAGATGCGTATTTTCGAAAAAGGCAAAGGGCTTTTTCGAAAAAAATAAGGACATGTACGTAAACAAACGGGGACCCGTGTGCAATTGCAAAAACCATGGGGGGCTATCCTGCAAAGTGGAGGGGCTAAAAAAACTGGCAGGGACCTTTTCGTGAGAACCAAGGACCTGCACGTAATTTCGGGAAAACACAGGAACTTTTTCGCAAAATGGCTCTCCCGACCGTACGCGAAACCGGCGGCCACGCGGCGGGCGGAGCGCTGGCGCGAGCGACGTGGGTGCTCTCTCCGCGCGCGGACTCCGCGGGGCGTAATAGGGGTATGATGAGGACTTGTACGTAAACAAGCGGGGACCCGTGTGCAATTTCAAAAACCGCGGGGGGCTATCCTGCAAAGTAGAGGGCTAAAAACTAGCAGGGACGTTTCGTGAGAACCAAGGACCGCACGTAATTCGGAAACGCATGGACTTTTTCGCAAAATGGCTCTCCGACCGACTGTGAACCGGCGGCCACGCTGGCGGCGGGAGCTGGCGCGAGCGACGTGGCGCCTCTCGCAGCGGACTCCGCGGGGCGTAATAGGGGTATGATTCTATATAGAAATTAATCTATAAGCAAGTCGTGACGTAGAATTTAGTTGGTTGGTGTGGTTTGTATACTTAGCCTCATTTGGAACACAGTTATTATGTTGTGTCCTACTAAATTCCTACATTTCCAACGAGGCCTATGTGTTTTTCTACAAGGTTATATTTTAAAACTAATTTGCATTACTACTATTGGCTTATTTATAGATCAAAGCCAAAGCCCCAAAAGTTTGACCCGTACGTGAGTCATGTAGCGCTGAGCGTCGTATTCTCCACAGAATGGTTTTGATTCATACATACTAAACCATTTTAAGTGAGTTAGGTTGATGTAAATGTGTACATTTCAGAAACTCTCATTCAAATTCTGGTCAACTCTAAATTCCAAACATCCGGATTGATAGGATTACTAGATCCTCTGCCTTGCCTGCGTCAGTGGCCCATTGGGTTCCTCGCCCGGACAAAAATTTTAGCCGTCGGCCTGATGGGCTGGTTTGGAAGTGCCCCAAAAACGCAAGCCGAGCCACGCGACGGCGTGAGAAAATTCCGCCCAACATGACAGGGAAATTTTGGTTTATGCTATTGGTTGTTTCACAGTTTTGGGTTTTGCAATTGCATTCGTAAACTTCTTTTGATTTTACCACTGTGAGATTACTTTTTTATCAAATTTCCCAAATTGCCTGTCCATTTTCTTCTCTCCTTTCTTCCTAAAATTTTCTATCTCCATCTTCCGATCCAGCAAAGGCATCAGCCCCTAATCCAAACAGATTCGAACAGAAAGCTGAGAGCAGGAGCTCTACCAAACAGGACCTAAGAGTATATTGCTAATGGCATCAGATTGAAAATTCTACATATTTGCAAGGGCAAAATAGTCCTTTCCACTAAGTCAATGGACATTGACCTCATCGGAGTGGCATTTTCCAATAAAGTTTTTGAATATAGTGGCATAGTGCCAATTTGATAAAAAGCAATGGCAAAACCACAAAATAACCAGTACCATAAACCGATTTTTTCCAACATAACATGGCTCTTTCGGTCGGTTTTTAGATCCTAGCAGATGTGGTCGATGGTGGAAGCCTGCATAGTGGCATTTAGGCCAGAGAAAATTCGGCATAGCTCGGCCCGCTTGGTTGGTGTTTACAGGTGTGACCGTGATTGAGGAGAAGGTGTCATCATGGCTCTTTCAGTCGGTTTTTAGATCCCAGCAGACACGGCTGATGGCAGAAGCCTGAATAGTGGCATTTAGACTTGAGAAAATTCAGCATAGCTCGGCCTGCTTGGTTGGTGTTTACAGGCGTGACCGTGATTGAGGAGAAGGCGTCATCAGCTGGGGACTGCGCCTACGCAATCGATGTTTTTTAATCGAAACTAGCATAGTTTCCCGCATAATTGTGCTATCAGATATTTTAACGTAATGTATTTATTGTATAACTCTATTGCCTTTCGAAAATATTGTTGTGTTTGCTATACAGTTGTAATACATGTAATATTTGTACATGATTAATCCATACCATTACAATTTGGTTTTACCAAGATAAGTGGTTTAAATCTTCTCTTTTTCTCTCGATTAATGACTGGATTTCATATTTATATATAATTAGTCTACACCATTATAATTCAACCCCACCAAAATAAGTGGTGTAGATCTTCTCTTTTTCTCTCGATTAATGATAGATTTTTAGGGATTTTTTCATTTTATTTAAGGATTATTGTGGAATTTTTTGGACCTCTAAAGTAAAGGAGATACCTTCACTCATTGTTTGTAGATGTCTTACAAGGAGGATTCGTTGGGACCTATCAATTTTAATACCCATATAGTTTTATTTGACAAACATTTTGATTGAAACAAAGATAGTAAAATAACTCAATTTTCAAGGGTATAAGTAATTCTCACAGTTACCACTATTTAACATCAAAAGACTATCTATGCCATGAGTTTAGGAATCACCGCACAAACATAGCCCCATTAACTGAAAGCACCGTACACTTGAATGATTTAAGTTATATCTGTAGAGAGTGCTCAACTTTACCTGCAAGATACCATGGCCTGTATGGGCCGGGATAACAATATTGTAATACCACGCAAGGCAACTCTCACTTTTGTCCAACAGGTTTCAGTGACTAGTTAACCAAAGTGGCAACCACCAAAACTACAACAGAAATTTATCCACATGTTAACATCATCCCCCACTATTTGTGAAATTGGAGAAGTCCCGCAGAGTTTCCCCAATCCACCCTTACAAGGCATTGGGACTGTCAAGTAGAGTACCCATGATCCAAGCCAATTTGCAAGTCAAGGAAGTCACGTAGAGTTCCCTCGACCCATCCCATCTCTGAAGTTGGGGAAGTCAGAAAGAGTTCCACCAACCCAAGTCCAATTATAGAAGTTTGTCTTATCAGGCAATACACCAACCCAGTTTGACGAATCGATCATGTGGTTGAGCGGCAACTATATTATTTACTTGGTACAAGATTCTAGTCCTTATATACTTCAGGCGAAACATCCAACTATAACCACGTGCAAAGCACTTGAGCACGCCCTCAGCCACTATCTCTCAACAACATAGCTCTGGTGAGCAATCCACATCTCATATACCAGACCACAATAAGCATTAATTCGGACACATCAACTTGTGATGACATACAACAATGTGATAAGAAAGTACAATTTCATTGTTTTGCTAACTTATTAGTCTAAAGTATAATGTAATAGTCCTAGGGTTATCAAAGGGAAACTAGATGAATTTATCAAGATGGGCATATAATCACGTAATTAATGGGAATTAACTAACAAGCAGGATTGTTCAAAATTAATGATTTAATGACATATTGTTGGAAAAGAAGTAATGTAAGAAATAACCATCCACCCAACTAATAGGTGTGCAACATGATCAAGGAACGTGACTTGCTACAGTGAACAGGTAGTCATAGACTTTGCGGTCATAATCGAAGACGTTGTGATCAGTTGCCGTATACTTCACGTTCTATACTCGTAGACTTCATGGTCGGTATTGTTGGTTTTAATCTTGACATGTACATCGTGTAAGAGTCTGTGTGTTAGTAAACTACAGTAGTATAAACTGCAGTAGTTAGATTAGGGGGAAGTATGTGAGTCAATAATCCAACCGTGGTTAGTGCTCGGAAGAAGTCGTGGTCGAAGAAGCTATGGTCGAGACGTCATGGTCGTAGCTGGATGTCCAAGTGTATCGGTCGTAGCTACAGTAGTCGTAGAATAGTGGTCGTAGCATAGTGGTTATAGCTACAGTGGTCGTAGTCAGAGTTGAGTAGTCATAGAACGAGCGATCATAGTCAGAGTCGAGTGGTTGTAGAACGAGCGATCATAGTCAGTGTCTGGTGGTCATAGAACAAGTGGTTGTTGTCGGAGTCGAGCAGTTGTAGCCTGAGTCAAAGGCAGTTAGAGGACCGAGTCATATGGATTATGGAGAGGTTTTAGGAGATCAGTGCATGATCATTAGTAATGGATAAGTGGCCTTCATGTGCGGTTAGATTGTATTTATTTAAGCAAATCAATTAAATGGAATAAATGAGCCATTTGCAGGAAGTCATTTGCCTCCCACAAGATTGTATTTGTCTCTTGAGAGGGATAGAAAATACATGTAAGAGTGAGTTTGTTCGTCCTAATGTAAAATGCAAGACATGTGTTGTCTCATGATCCAAATCTCCGATTGTGTTGTCTCATGATCCAAATCTCCAACCGACCTGGATTCTCTTGGTGTAGCATGTTCTTGTGTTCATCAATACACGGGGACACTTCAGTCATATGTTGCAAGATCGTGGGAAAGGCTTGAGCGTACGTATCCAAATCAGTAGTTATTGCTTTCCTTCCGATGGTCTCGATACCCTCTAACCTCCCCTCGTGGTGAGATAGAGGCACACCTATCGATTCGACCTGAGCAATGTAATCTACACAGAATTCAATGACCTCTTCGGTTGCATAACCTTTGATGATGTTGCCCTCCGGTCGAGATCGATTTCGTACATAGGACTTGAGAATTCCCATGTACCTCTTGAATACGTACATATGAAGAAGAAATATGGAGCCACATATCTTTATCTCTTTCACAACATGTCACAATGAGATGAACCATGATATCAAAAAATGATGGAGAGAAATACATCTTGATGAGTTAATGTTGTCCCGATCTTTCGATGAGAAGGATAATTTTGATTGGACGATGATCAACTCTCATGATCCAGCCTACAAATGCAACATGTATGAACCAAGCAATTGTTGAACTAATCACCAAGTCGTTATCAACCGTGCCAAAGATCCAATTGACATGATCACGAGGGCCAATTCCTACAAGCAATCGAAGAACAAGCAAGAATAAAGTAACAAGCAATCTGAATTGCAAATATATGAATTGAGTTTAAAAAGGTGGGATTCTATAGAGCTTCTTTATGGTTGGTCTAGTCAACAAAAGTGAAGAATAAGAGTTTTCACAATAGAGAAATTAAGCAAACGAAATCCAAGAAAACTAGAAGGGTACGACATCCTTAAATAGGGGAGGGAAAGCTGCACAAAACTAAGAAATAAGGGATGATACTATTCATGGTGCTATTTACATGAATAGTATGATCGTGAATAGTATGGGCCAAAAGAGGGGACGCCTTCCCCTTGGGCTCAAGCATTACAAAGCCCAATTTGGCCCAAACAGGTGATGCAACAATTTTTTTAGTGATTACAGTATATACAGAAGGAATTTAGAGGTGAAACTAGATCCATTGTAAAGAGAACGAGAAAATCTTTCCAACAAATACTCGTGGACCTCAAACGAACTCCGTATGTGAAAGTTATGCACATTTGAAGTTGGACCTGTTAGACTGAATCTGAATTGATCTGGAGGCCAAATTGGATTCCAAAACGTGTCCAACTTGAACTCTTACTTGAATTGTTCGAAAAGTGATGTGCTGCTACAAAAATATATTGTTTTTATCATTAGGTAGAATCATATAGTTCATATAATATAAATGCACTCCTAAAAATGAGCTCACGTGATAATTTAAGTGAAGTGTACGCTCTTGTAATTGGAATAGCAAGCATAGCAAATATGGTTGTATCTATAGGGATCATGTCCTTATCACATCTCAAGATAACATAGAGTCGTCATCACCTCAGCTTGTAGAGCATCTAGTCCATCGGGATTGATGACCTTCTGAGCAATTGCGTTAAAAAATAACACATCCTTATGATTGTCACTCGAACCTTGTTCGGTAAAATACTTCTAATTGCAACAGGAAGCAATTGTGTCAAAAGCAGAGTGTGCATAAGAATCTGGAGAGAAAAACCTGGGGCGAGTAACTCTCTCATGGAGATCCACAATCATCTACTTTGGAGGGTGTCATTGCCAAATATGAAGAGGAGGTCATAGTGCAGATGTGACCTCTACCTCGTGGGCTGTGGAGATAGGAGAAGAGCCACTTGAAGCGCCAATGAAGGTGCAAGGAGGCAGCTCTACTGAAGCTGGAGAAGTAGAAGCAGGCTCTCCAACCAATTCAAGAGTGACTAGAGAATGGATTGGGTCCTCATCCTCTATGTCAGAGTCATCATCGACGAAGATGCTCTCCTGATCATCGTGTACCTGTGTACCTACACCGTCAGGTCTAGTGCTAGGACTAGACTCATCAAAAGTGACTTCACACATCTTAATAATTTTGTTAGTATCTAAATTAAATACACGATATCCACAAGAATGAGCAGGATATCCAAAGAAAATGTCATCAAAACATATAGATTCAAATTTATCTAAATTGTCATGTTTAAAAATAAAGCACTTGCAACTAAATGTCTTGAAATGAGAGACTCTGGGTCTATGACTAAATCTAAGCTCAAAGGAAGTCTTGCCTATAACCAATCTCAAAAAAACTCTATTAGACACATAGCAAACCATAGAGATCTCCTCAACCCAAAATCTCCTACGGGTGATGTGATCATCTGGTATGATCCTAGCCATCTCTACAAGGATTCTATTCTTCCTCTCTATAACCACATTCTACTAGGGGACTCTAGGTGAGAAAACTAGTGCTCCAACCCTCACTTAGTGTAGAAAGTGGTAAAGGATGAGTTCTTGAATTATGTGCCATTGTCGCTCCTAATAGCTCTTAAGGCTCCTGGGAAGTCAACTGCTAGTCTAAAGGCCAACTCTCTAAAGTAGTCAAACTAGAAAATAGACATAAGCATATCTAGAGTAGTCATCTACAATGAAAAGTATATACCGCTGCTCTCATACATACTAGACTCTAGAAGGGTCAATTGTGTCTAAGTGCAAGAGATGTCCAAGAACGCCTGTCATCACTAAAGTAAGAGGTGAATGAGAAGCAGAAATCATCTTGCCATGTCTATAGGGTGTGCACATTAGGTCTCTAGTACTCTTAAGTTTAGAATATCCTCTAATAAAGTTCTTGCTACTAACTCTAGTCAAGTGGTCGAAGCCTATGTGTCCAAACCTGCAATGCCACAACACTAAATCATAAGAGTGAGAAGTCATAGGACACCTAGGGCTAGAGGTAGAAGAGATACCGAAATTATCACTAAATATCCTCTCAAACCTAGAGATCTTAAAGACATACTCACCCAAGGAGTCTAGAACTCTACACTTACTACTCTTGAATCTTACTTCTAGACCCTCATCAAGAAGCTGGAAGATAGATAGCATATTATACCTCAGCTTACTTACCAAAGTGACATACCTAAGCAAGAAGTCATTGTTGATGCGCATTGTGCCTTTGGCTGTCATAGTCCTGGTAGAAGCATCCCCAATGTGATCAACTCATTACTATATGCACGTGTGAGGAAGGAGAACCATCTAGAATCTCTGGTCATGTGTCGAGAACATCCAGAATCAACAAGCCACACATCCTCCTTCCTCGCACATCAGACCTACATGGCATAAGCAGGAAACATATGCGCCTCAGTACTGAGGTTAGTGATAAAGGACTTGGGAATCTAGTACTGAACCACTCGATGTCTAGAAACAGCAGGAGAACCAGCAATAAAATGGTTAGTAAGATAATCATGAGAATGCACACGAGAACCACCTAGACCTCTCCAAATTGCCTACCAAAAGGCCGGTACTCCCCATGTCTAGATGCTACCAATGTTTACCCTCATGATATCCTAACTCAAAATGCTGCCTAGAACCATCAAAGGAGTCAAAGAAGTTATGTACAAACCTAGGCCTATGTCTAGAATGAAAGATTGGCTACCTAGCTCCAGAGACACTCGTGGGTGAAGGAACTCCTCTAATAAACCTCAAAGTACGCACTCTATCCTTCCTCTCAACCTTGGCCCTATGGAAGCAGAACTCAAATATGTGGCCATCCTTCTTATATAAGGTGTAATGGTACTTGACCTTTTGAGGGGTCTGACCTGCTAAAGTAGAATCACATATCTTGTTAGAAGAGGTTTAGGCAAAATATGCAAATCTGAAGACTATCTTAGATGACTCAGGGGGTTTTACCTCAAACTTGCCACTCTCAACAACTCTCACAACCTTAGATGGGTGGTTCTTGGAATGCTCTTGGAAATTAAATTCTAAGCATCTCTTCTTCACACTCACCTTAGATTGGTTAAGCATCATATTGAGATTTTTCTTCCCACTAGAAAATCTCTCGATGATCTTTTTAAGGTAGTCATTTTCTTGAGCTAGATTCTCACATGTGGCACGCTCATTTATTTTGGTTACCCTAGTATATCACTCTTTATGGATAGCTATCTCAAGCTTTAAAGCCTCATAAGACACACAAGCTGAGTTTCTAACCCTAGCCAAGTGATCCTTATATTTGACTCTAAAAGCCTCATGCATCTCATCTAAATCAGTCCTAATTTCAGCACAAATTGCATAAGAAATAGAATTGATTAATTTCTCAGATGTAGTCATGGATATGGATCTTTCAATTTATATTTCTCTTCTAGTGTCTTGTTAAGAGCATCAATCCCAGTTGTGAGTTTAGGACAATTTTCACATGATTCAATCCTAAAATGAAGAAGTATCTCAGTCATTTCTTTCATTTTAATTTTGCCATCCACACAATGAGAGCAAGTATAATAAGGATTAAATTTATGGAAGGACAAGAAAGATTCATAATTATCATTAAGATTAATGGATTTGAGCCTAACAACCTCTAGATTTAAGTTGTCAATCATAATATTATAATTCCTAATTATTTTAGCTTGTTTTTCAGTTTTTGTTCAGCAGCAATAAGAGCACATTTCATTGCTTTGAAAGAGGGGTGTATCTCGTCGAAATCACTATAGGGCTCGTTGTCATTGCCGGAGTCAACCTCGTTGCTACCCTTGACCATGAAGCACATGCCAGTAAAATCCTGGACCTTCTTCTTGCCATGGGAGTTGTTCTCATCATCCTCCATCCCTGAGTTCACATCGCTCATGTCAACATTCTCAAGAGTGGCAAGGACCCGATTGATGAACTATCGGTAGTTGGGCTTCTTGGGCTTCGTATCTCGAGCTTGAGGACACCTCCAGAGGTCCTTCTCCTTCTTGTCCTTCAACTTAGGGTACGTAGCCCAAATATAATTTGGCTCACCACACTCAAACCAAGTAACAGGGCAACCCCTCCTCTTATTCCTCACTTTGTTGTAGGCTCTCGTGAATTTTATGGATATGAGGGCTAAATTATCCTCAAATAGCTTCTCTAGCTGCTCATCGCTCAAGGTGTGCAAAGCGGATAAGGAAAATACAGATGAGTCAAAATTCAAGGAATCAGAAGAGCTACTCTAAGAATGGTCAACACTAGTGCCATCGACTCTACCTTGGAGAGATACGAGATGAAATCAATCTCATTCGTCTTCAACCTCGAGTAGAACTTATCTATGATGAGCTCACTCATGATAATGTTGTCATTGATGAAAGTGATCTTCACCCCCTGACTCTCATACCAAGTTCACTCAAGAGCTGGCGTGTATTCTCAAACTTAGAAAACACAGGGCTAATAGCACGCAAGTTATGAATGATCTTAGAAAATCTTCCCCATAACTCATCCAAAGATTTACTGGGCCTTCGCTTGATCTTTAAGTACTCTTTCTTAAGTTGGTTCCGTCACTCTTCATTGATCACGTTAGAGCCCTCATGGTAGTTAGCGAGGGTCTTTCAGATGTCATGAGTAGACCTCAAGTAAGCAACACGATCAAACTCAGATCACATAAACCCTTGAATCAAGAAATTCTGAGCCTTGATGTTTGCCGCCACATCAGGTGTGATCACATCGTCATTAGGCAGCACTGCGTAAGGATTCTTGACCTTAAGCCAAATTGAGTACCTATGAGCCTCGATATAGGCATGCATGCAAGCCTTTCAATAAGAGAAATCAATTCCATTGAAAACAGATGGCTTAGTAGAATACTTGTCTGATGCCATGACTCCTAAGATCGGTTGAGATCTATGAGAAGAGCTAACTGGGCTCTGATATCACTTACAAGACTAGTATGGCAATAGAGGGGGTGAATGGTGCCTCAAAATTTTTCTCAAAGTATTCGTCAATCCTTCACTCCAATGGCTACAAAACTATAAAGATTAAAGATAAAGTGACAACACAAAACCTAACAAATCAAGAAGTTAAAAATTGAGAAATGAACAGTAATTATGGTAGTACCGATAGTATTGTTCTACAGTAGCAATGGTTCCGCTAGAGTGAATTCAGCCTGATGAACAGTAAACTCGTATTTCAAAACTAAGAATACATGTAACTTTTGATCCATATATCCAAATAACGTGAAACTTGGCATGCACCTTCTCTAGGATGATAGGAACCTATTCCAATCAACGATCAAGAGAATTATTGCCAAAGTTCAGACCTTATTTCATTTGAAGGAAGATCACACCAAAATCGAGAAAAAACAAAAAACGGTGAATACAACTTAGTTGTGGATGGATGATGGCTAAGATAGTTCTAGATGTATTCCCACATATAATAGCAAACTAAAACACCCAACAAATCGAGCTGAAAACAGCTGGATCAAGAAATCTCTCGGATAGGTCGGATCAAGCACAAACCGCGCAACTTCAAGAATTGTCATAGCTGATGCCTGGATGGATGAGGATTCATTTTCATGGAATATCACCATCACTTGCACATCCTTGACATCCAACAAGATCAAGAAAGGGATAGGGGAGATTAAAACAACCAAATCAAAAGCAAATCAACCAAAACATGAAACATCTATGGAGATGAATAAATATTGATATATTGCTACTTGAGAATGAATGTTTTATAGTCACTCTACCTGAAAGATAAGAGAGGACACAATAGCACTCAACTTCTCTCAAACTCTAACCCTAACATATGTGAACACTAGTCTCAAGAGAGGATGATGGGATGGTTAACTACCAGTCTCCATCCCAACCAGCTAAATAGATGGGCTAGCTAGCTACATCTAACCCTTAGTAGATACTATCCACTTAGCATTTTCACACACTACACTTATGCATGCTTTTCAAAGCGTATAAGTGGTATGTGCTTCTTTGATTATTGAATCTGGTGTGCTTCTTTGCCTCTGTATGTGTGATGATTTTTTAGTCTGGGGTGTTCTCTTGTCAACTCAGTGAGATGATCATTGTTTTCTCCAGTAGGATCAGTATGATAAGTCAGAAGGGTGAATACTTCTTCAAAATCTTTTTTCTAGCATTAACAATCTAACGTAGTGGAAACATAAACTCATAAGTTCATCAAAACCAAAAGCCAAAGATCACAAACTCATGGAGTTCTCTACCCCAACCGGTTTGCCTGCC
This sequence comes from Bonia amplexicaulis, assembly GCA_036346245.1. NCBI lineage: Eukaryota > Viridiplantae > Streptophyta > Magnoliopsida > Poales > Poaceae > Bonia > Bonia amplexicaulis. The sequence goes on along the minus strand of CM070738.1, from coordinate 6,408,272 downwards.
GGCCTAGGTGCGGCCTGACCGCTAGGGGCACCGGTCTAACCGGAATCAACCAGTCTAACCGCTTGGGTCATTTGGTTTGACTGCTTGGCAAGACAGAGTGCAGAACAACACTGCACATGATCCAAGAAAATTTCAACTTCTAAACCACTGATCCAAACACAGTTAAAGTTGGAAAGAAAACCAGGCAAACACCTAGAACGTAGCTAGATGGATGGGATATAATCTTCAAGAGATATATCCACCTCTTACATATCCTTGACACCAAGAGAGATTAGAAAGAGATGAAATCCAACCAAAAAACCAAGCAAATAAAAAAACACAAGGAATAGTCTATGGCACAACTCACTTGGGCGAAGTCGAGATGTTAATTTCACTTGGAGATGAATGTTTTATAGCCACTCCCTTAGAAGTACAGAGCTCTAACCCTAGATCATACACACAAGCCTGAAAACACTAATCTATCTCAAAACCATAAAATCCTTATTCCTCTCAACTAACACAAGAGCTTATATAGTGGACACTTTCTTCTCACACCAAACTCTAACCAGCCACTGATGCCCAGTGGCTTGTCGCCAACATTGTACACCTGCTCCGAGGACCATCGCCAAAACATCCAAATCTTATGAAACACCACACCACACCATAGTCTGTGATGTCCAATTACTTGCTACCAAGATCGTACGCCTACTTCGAGGACCATGACAACTTGAAGCGCACAAATTCAATTAGCACACCACATACAGACACTTGCCACATCATGACCCTTGTCTTTCTCTCGTGCTTCTCTATTTGAAATGAAGCTCCACCCAAACTTGCTCGATACGTCATGGCCTCGAGATATATTCCCTAGCCTCAGTCTTGTTGTTGACCGTAATAATCACCAAGCGCCATACATATTAAAGACCAAGCAACTGATCTGAGCATAAATGATATGCACTTGACTCTCATCAGTAAAACAATACATGCATGAATTCATGCCATAACTCACACTCCTACATGCATGGACTCCACCCAAGACTCACACTGTCGAAATCAGCAGCTCACTGAAAATCACCAGAGGCCGGTCTAACAGCCAACCAACAGCCGGTCAGACCACCCCAAACCGAATTACTCTCTCTCGGCAACAGGGGCCGATCTAATCATGGCAGTCAAACCAATCAGACCACCCTACTCTGTAGGTCAGACAGTCATGCAAGGCAAGTTGGACCGCCTCTCCAAATCAGTCTGCTTGCCTATACAAGCCGATCTGACCGCTGTCTCTCAGACAACAAAACCAGTGAGCAAACAATGCAAAATTAAACTCAAACTATGACACTGAATTGCAAGCACAGTCAAATACTCATAATAAATATAGGATGACCTCCACATTGTCTTACATATCTTTCTTCCGGATGCTGTTCACTCAAAACTTTTTTTCCTTCTGCTTGTTTACATTGTATCGCTGCAAATAGCTGCGATGCGATCAGCGGAAACCCTGATAGTTTCCCCTCTGGCATGGTTGCAAGTGTGCTTTGAGGAGTTGTTGTGCTCAGATATGAAACCATGGAGTTTGTCAGGCTTCCTTCGTCCTCTCCTGTGTTGTACGCTTGGAGTTCGGAATACTCTCCAACCAACACCCAATTTTGAAAGTGGAACTGTTGCGTTCGTTGTCTGAAAGATGTTTAAACATGTTGCATTATACTCATGTTTTGTATTTGACAGACATCATGATCTTAGCAGGAGCAGTACTTCAGATTAATCTTGCAGAGAACGAGCTAGATGTACTCGGGTGATCTCAGTTAGTTACCCAGGATTGTCGAGGGCTAATTAAATTAGACTGTTCGGTTTTTCAAGCTCTCGACTTGGTCATCTTGCCGAACCAATGACAAAACATCTGAAAATTGCTTTATAAAAAGAACTGGAGAATGCATAGCCCCAAACTGAAGCAGTGGTGTCCCTACCCCCTACCTAGTACATAGAAACTCAATACGCATGTCAATAAGCAAAGTCGCCACTGTACGATGTCCAATGGAAGGAAAATGCCACCTACGTCTTGATCAACCATTCAGTTCTAAGTCAAATAATACTCCACGACGTCATAATCTATTCGTACTCATCTCAACGCAGACTCGTACTAATTGCTTATAAAATTCCATTAGTGGTGATGCGCGTTATGCAGTACACGTAAGCATTTGACACTTATCAGCTTTCTACTTCAGCGTTCCTGGCTCCCTGCTGGCTAAAAATACTCCCAGTCCTACCCGAATTTACGGTATTTCGCGCGTACCATGACCATTCGTTCTTGATTTAACACCAGGGTGGGAAAAGAAGCAACGGAAATACGGTAGTATTGTTCCGCAATTTATATCACATCGAATCGAGGTCAATGTAAGATTGCGGTTAGTTCTTGTGGAAAGAAAAAATGCAGAGCCTTCGCTTCTTTCGCAGTTTGCTTTTCGTATTCTGCGGTTGATTTTGTCGGACTGTTAGTGGTCCTACAAGTAGCATTTCAGCGCCGAACTCTAGTGAGCTAGATGGCAAATAATCTATTTCTTCCCCGTAGCTTTTCGTTGATTCGTGATATCTTTTAGTTGCGGCACAAAATCTACACGACTAGAACCCTAGATTCGCCAGCTCTTACATGTCCAGAGAGACCGTCGGTATACAGGCATGCAGGGAGAGCATTCGCTGCTAATGATCGTTTGCTCGGTGCTCCACCGTTGTGCGAGGATGCGAGTTTCGCTGTAAATTCCTTCGCTCCAAGCGGAGCCTAATGGGATGACCCACGTCGGAAACTCGCGCGTTAGTGCTGTAAACATGCAGGATATATTGCCGCCGGATACATACCACCGCAGGTAGGTATGCGGCGGCGGTGCCGATTAGTAAAGTGTTTGGTGCGTGCATGCGCATGGAACGGGAAGCTCGCGACGTGCTGCGTCCCCCAAGTTGGTGATGCGCTCGACCAATCCTCTCGCGCGCGCGCGGCGCATGCCGACATCGAGCAATTTGGACCATTTTTTCCCCTCTCTCTCTCTGCGGAGCGGCGATGTGGCTTTCTAGGCGTGCCCGTGGTGCGCCGTGCGCGTATGGAAGTCACTGTCCTATACAGTATAGTGGCATAAATTGGAGCCTTTTCTACCTTATTAGATCCAAATTACGTTGTTCATGGCTGTTCGAGCTTGTGAACGGTTTGGCTACCGTCGAGTATCGACACGACGAGTTCCTCGCAGAAGGGGGGAAATGATGCGATGAAGATGGGGGACAAGCTTTGAGCCCATGCATCCATCTCTCACCACCTTCCACCCAAGTTAATTTTCGTTCTTTGATCGAATGACCTATATGTGCTGCTCGTGTTGCAAATCTTATGTTTTAGCCGGCTTTATTTGAGGTATCGATCCGCATCATTATAAGCTGCTTTTCGCTAGCTTAAGATTATCTGGAGCTCCAAACGTACAGAACTATGCATAATAAACCTAATAAGCAGTTCAACATGTTTGTTCTAGCTTTTGCTTTGTCTTATAAGCTTTAGCTTTGAGGTGCACACATGGATTCGGTGCAGTTGCTACTCTAAAAGTAGTTGGAGGGTATCTTTTTAAGATAGGGTCTACTAATTAATTGTAATACATATTGTACCGACTTCATTTATATTGGCAAAAACTACACGTGAGTTTCTGTTACTCTGTAATCTCTCACATGAACAGCTCAAAAGACACAAGCCGCAGCCAAAAAGAATAAACATATATAAGGTTTAGATTCCCCAACACCACAGCTGGAAAATTGTAGCAAAATTGCAGAAAGTAACGTTCGTGGAGCACTGTAGCAAACAATCCAAGCCATGGAAATAGATTGCGCCAGAGATCGCTATTGTGCCGTTATAATAGCAATTGCAGCTGATCTGGTCTTCGACCCCGTATGCCTGTAAGTTGAAACATGGCCAAACAGTACAAGTGCCAGGTAAAGCAAGTTTCTTTGTGATGTTTTCGGCAGGTACATTCCTGTCCAAGTTTTTACATGGTATAACTCCCTTGTCCTTTCCCCATCTTGCAAGCAATACAATTCATTTTATAAAAAGAAGGGACTAGCTAGATTTTTTCCAGGAACGCTCTCATAATTAGCTCCCCTTTCCAATTGCAATTTGACCATTGCTTCGACAATTGGGCTCGCGGTAGCTTCCCATCATAGCCCAGTGCGAGCTAGTGCCCATCATCAGGACAAAAAGGAAAGAACCTGACAGGCAAGGCACAACGAGTGAGCCCATGATGCAGGACCTGGATTGGCCAGTGCCTGCAAATCTTCATAGAAAAATGCAATAAAAATGGAAGAAAAAGGCGAGTAGCTTCTGCAGGTAATCACCATTCCAAAAGCACAGACGTGCTCACCTGCCATTATACTACAAGACAAGCAATCGAAAGGATAGGTTGTTGGTTTTGGTACTTTCACCCAGAGGCGAATGAAGCACAGCACCACGCTAGATTTTCTTCGTCCAGTCCCCCACAACTATGCACGGTCGAAAAGGCAACCCATAATGCGCCGAGTGGCACGGCCATTGATGCCATCTGGCACAGCAAGGCGACACAACGTCGACACGAGGTGAGGGCGTGATCATTCTGGCGTTCGCTCGAGGAGCAGCCCACACATAACTAATCTCATGTCACTAGCTACTAGATTTTGGATCTTGCATTTAGGCACTAAGTGGTAATAGCTAGTATTTTCTAGAATCCGTGCTGTTAATTTTTCATAAAAGCTGATTACCAACAGGTTTAAAATTATCTAGATTGGTTATACGAAAATTATACTATTAGAGACGCACCATTTAAAAGTGAATTACTGTAGTAAAGGATAAAAACCAAAAAAAACTTAAACCGAATCGAACCCAGCCCTAGGTGAAAACAAGTACAGACGATACAAAGGTTCGATGGTTTTACCTAAAATGGTCGATCGAATACCAAAATAAATGAGATTGTCGCCTTCTTCAGTTTTCATGGCGGTCAATCCAGAGTAGATACTTACTCCTCCGATGGGTTGCACATGTGTGAAGCCATAATAGGGTTTTAACGGATCGAAATCTTGCCTGTCTCAAACTCAGGCATTTTTGTTTTGGTCAAATATTACTATGTGCTTGATAAAAAATGAAAAGATGATCATAATTGGATTTGTTTTACTATGAAGCACTCAGTGTTTGTTTTGGTTGGGGTGACTCACCATCATGATGCCAAGGGAAAAGGCTTTGACCTGATTGGGGGTTAATGGTGGCTATTATTAAAGAGATAACAAGGTCAGGTCAGAAGGTCTTAGTGGCAGTGGAGCCAGTGGAGAGGGGTTTAGTCATAAGTGCTGTGCCCCAAGCTTGGTTCTTCCAATGTGGGCAAGAAACGGCTATGTGATTTCACTTTTCTTTTCTTTCTTTCTTTTTTCTTGACACGAGATTACGGAGTATATAGGGAGCTAGTGTCTTCATTTCACTGAGCAATTTGGCATGTGTCTGTCGGAATGCTATATAGTCTTAGGCTCAAATCTAACCGGTTTCAACTTCTGATTTCTTAATTTTGTATATTTTTGTTTTCTGAGCTTTTTTTTGTCTTTTTCTCTTATTCCTTTGTATTATTCTTGGTGATATAACTTTTTTTTAATTTAATTACTAAAAAAGCTAACAGCCGCTATAATGTAAGAAAAACGAAAGTCAAGGCTTACAAGCCACATTGAGCATAGCATTATTTATAACAAGATGCACTTGAGGATATATAGTTGCGCATCCAATAACATGGGGTTTTGACTAGTGATTGAAAAATCAACGGTAACTAACCTGTCACGTGATACTACCAAACTAGCAGCGTAAGCGCGGCGACACACCGCGCTAGCTACCGTGTGGACTGAAGTAAAAGAGACGATAATTCACGAGGAGTTTCTTAAAAAAATATAGAGGACACATGCGTAATATCGGAAAAATCAAAGGCCTTTTTCGCAAAAAGTGGAGGATGTGTAAGGACCTGTACGTAACTAAATGAGGACCCGTATGTAATTTTGAAAAACCGCGGGGTGCAATCCAACAAAGAATACGCGATTTCGGTGAAGTGGAGGGGGTTTTCGGAAAAAAAACCTGACAGGGACCTTTTTTGCAGGAACCGAGGACCTTTACGCTATTTCAGAAAATACAGAGACTTTTTTGCCAAAACACTAACGTGGCATACCTCAGAGGTCGGGAACTCCCCCGGCTTTAATATACTGATGATACTGGAAATGCTCGAGGCATTTCTATACCGTTCACTATTCTTCGTTTTGAAATAGGTTGCTCCAATTTTATCGAAAGTCTCTAAAGAGACTTTCTTAGAAATAAATTGATGGTCGACAATTTTACATGCCACTATATGGAGATAAAGATGAGCATGAATTTAGGTAGCTAGTAGATACAGTCCTCCTCACCGGTCACCACCATGTGCACTTCCTGTTACATAAGTGTGCGAACCCGTGCGTCTTGATTCATTGCCCTCATTGTTAAATTTAAAGAGAACATTTCGAGTGCCCTTTTCTTAGGGAGTCGATACAGGATGGTATACCGTTGAAAACATTCCTAATGTTATAGAGCTTCACTAAGTTTCAGCAAATTTCACCTCCCCTCGCTCTCCCTCCCCTTCCGCCGTTCCCCCTTCCTACCTTCTTCTCCAGCGCCAGCTGCAACTCCGTGTCCCTCCACCGCCTCCCCCATGCCCTCATGCCCCATTGGTGCCCACGGTGGCCTCACCACCTCGCTGTGCCACCATGCCTCTCTCCGCTGCCACCATCGCCCTGCCCAACCTAATATTTAGAGTGTCACTGCCTCGTCATACCCTCCTCCGCCGCCACCCACACTAGTGTAGGGACAATGAGGACGATTAGAGGAAGGGGTGAATAGGTGTTTTTAAATTTTCTTTAGCTAAAACTGAATTTATAATGTATAAGCATAAATCAAATCGATTTTGCACAATTAAGGCCTAAATCAACTAGATTAGCCTAAGTGTACTAACACCCTAATTCTATGTCAAGCTTGCAATCCTAGAGTAACAATCAATCAATTCAATTTCTATGAATATAAATTGCAAGTAAATTAAGCTCAACAAGAAAACCATAATTAACATATGATGTTTTATCGTGGTGTTCGGAAATTTACCGATTTCCCTAATCCATGTTGAAGTAAGCCAAAACAAATCGGACCGGCTCCACGAGTTAAGCCAAGCACCTCAAATCCACTAGCGATAGCTCTTTCCCCTCCGGGTAGATGAACTTCAACCTTCACAACACTCTAGCCCTTCTCATAAGCTTCTTTGAGAAGATCACCAGGCACAATGCCTCTACGGCCATCTGGGAGTCGACAACCTCCAAGAATAATAAGTTAAGCCCCTTGCTTGATAATCACAACATGCAACAAATTCACAAGCTCAATGTGAATACAAAATCCACCTCTAGATGCAACACACGCAATTAGAGACCTCTCTCCCTACTCGCATGGTGCAACACATGCATAATTGAGTGAAGAGCCACACACTTACTCTAGAGAATGAAAATAAGTGTAGAAACATAGCTAATATGAGCAACAACCTTCTCCCAACCAACCAAGGAGGTATTTATAACCTACACCTAAAAAACTAGCCGTTGGACTGAAATCAGGAAAATTTGGTAGTACCGCCATGCAAGAACTGGTACTACCACGACCTTGTAACTAGTAGAAAACAAGATGTTACAGGTGCTACGGTCGTACCACCCTCACAGTTCGTGGTCATACCACTGGGTCTGGTCGAACCGCCATGAAGGGCGGTTGTTCTGCATGATTTCAATCCAGAAGTTGGCGCGCTCTTGAAAATACCTATCGGCAACAAATACACAGTAGTACCACAAAGCCGGTGTATTGCACCACATAAGCCGGTACAGTTGGAGGCCGGTCTGATCGCTCACATAGAGTCGGTTTGACTACTATGGTCATACCACCATGCACAGACCGGTATTACCAGACACCATTCTGGTCACTCACACAAAGCTGATCTGACCACCCTGGTCATCCCGTCATGCACAGACCAGTCATATTGACTTGTATTTTCTAGCAAAGATAAGAGTGCATATAGTTCAACAAATTTGTAAGACACATTCGTAAACTATAATACCATGCACACAAGGATTGCCCTATGTTCTCAACAAGTTGTAAAATATATTTACATACTTTTATAATCATGACATAAGATTTAAGTGCATGAACTTAAACCATTTTCAAAACATATTCGCAAATCTAAGTCACAAGCCATAAGGATTGTGCATGAACTTCAACTATTTACAAAACACGTTCCCAAATCTAAGCCTCATGTCACAAGATGTAGAAAACATAGACTTCAACCATTTGTAAAATACATTTGCGAACTCTAGGCACATATCACAAAGATTATGCACGAGCTATAACCATTTACAAAACACATTCACAAATACTAGCATCATGCCATGGAGAGTTAGAGCAAGTGAGACTGGGCTATCAACATATGATGAGACTCAAACTACTAGAGATGACCCCCCTTAATAGTACGACAATCCTATATTAGCAATCCAGTATTCCAATCAAATACCAAGAACGATAAAATACTAGGAGCACACTCTTAGCCTAGCTAGTTATATATTCGTCTTACGCATCCTCTTGAAGCTTAATGATGAACATCCTCACTTCAAGTCTGGATCCTTGTCTTATACATGATGATTTTTATCTTAACTTGATGATCAATACATGATCATCTCCTCTTAGGTATTTTGATGTGTATCAACACATGATGTATCCTTTTCTTGATGGCCTTCAACTCATGAAGCCATCTTCCATTCCGAATTTTGACTTGACGATAATCAACATATGATGCTATCCACAAGTCATCCATCATCATGGAACCTGACCTTTTTTACAAACTCAAGGAAAATGTTAGTTTTGCAAATGGTTGCTTGCTCAAAATTGTCACGAGAGACCTTACCTTTATAATATTTCTTCATGTCAAGGTTCAACTTAGTGACTTGATCCTTGTGCTCTTTATTTTTATCTACAAGGTTAGTCTCATAATGCATAGAGGAAACATAAGCACTTTCATTTGAGCAATAAAGCATATCAATCAAATTATTACAAGATGTGGATATACTAACCTTAGATGAAATACAAGAGTTAGAAGCTACACATGGTAAAACATCTAGTAAATTACATGTGATGCCTATATCCACGTTTGACTTGGTAAGATTCTTGAGAAAGAGAGTCTCATGCTCACCCTTTAGCATATTATAGTCACTTTGAAGAGCGATATGCTCTTTCTTTAAAATTTTATACTTAGCCTTCCCCTTTCCAAGATACTCATTCAAGTCTTCAAGCACACCCATCAACTCATCATAAGAAGACTCATCATCATCTACCTCATCATTACTTTTTGCCATGAAACATGTGGATATGTCATATAATGATGGAGCCTCATTGTTTGTTAGAGTTGTGATGGATCCTCCTTGATGGTAAACCCGATAAAGTGCCTTCTTTTGCCGTCTTTCTTCCTTCTTGATGATGACTTGGGCTCATCATCCTCTTTCTTGTATGGACACTTTGAGACAATGTGTCCTTTTCTTAACATTCAAAGAATTTGATAGTCTTGTTGTGCTTTGTCTAGGAGGATGTGATTCTTCTTGAGTCATCACCTTGTGAGCCACGTCTCTTCATGATTTTCTTCATTTTTCTCGTAAGTGGTCATTTGTTTATCGGTGTCTTCATCTCCACACTCGGTTTCATCATCATTTGATTCATGCTTAGTCTTGAATGCATGAATTTTCTTGCTTAATGACGAGGCTACCTCCTTGATCTCCAATATGTCATTTTTGTATATCTCATTGGTAATGAGATTACCCAAGAGACTGGTAGGAGTCATTCTTGGTAGATCGGAGGAGTTGAGAAATAGAGTCACCAATATCTCATATTTTTTCGGTAGAGCTCTAAACATCTTACGCACAATATCAATACTGGTTAGTTCATAAGATATAGCTTTGAGCTCATTTACTATGTTGTTGAACCTAGTATATATCTTATTGATGTTCTCATGAGATAATATAGTGAAGTTCTCATATTTATCCTCAATCTATACAATTTAACTTCCTTAACTGGGGATGTTTCCTCATGAATATCTATAAGTGTCATCCAAACATCATGGGCATTTTTAAGATTGCTCACTCTATTGAACGCATCCTCGTTTAAGGTACTAAAGAGAGCATTTAAGGCTTGAGCATCGCCTTGTGAGTTTTGCGCTTCCCTTTGAGTTAGATGTAGTGGATCAATAGGAGTAGCAAAACATTCATCAACAATTCTTCATATTTGAGCATACATGGCATTTAAGAGTAGACAATCTAACCTTTCAATATGCATAATTTGTACCATCAAAATGTAGAACCGTACCGGGGTACACAACCTTTATAGTCGTCATCCTTTATTCTCTAGACGGTAAAGCCTAATAAATGAGAGACCAACTCTGATACTAATTGTAGGGATGAGGAGGCCGACTAGACACAGGATGAATAGGCGTTTTTAATTTTTTTTCTTTGCTAAAACTGAGTTCATAATGTGAAAGCATAAATCAAATCGGTTTTACATAATTAAGATATAAATCAATTAAGTTCACTTAAGTGCACCAACATCCTAATTCTAGTCAAGCTTTGTAATCCTAGGGTGACAAGCAATCAATTTAATTTCTATGAATATACATTGCAAGTAAGTAAATTGAGCTCAAAAAAGCAAACCACAATTGACAGACGAGTAAACTGAGCTCAAGAAAGCAAACCACAATTGAGACGCGATGTTTTACTGTGGTGTTCAGAAATTTACGAATTTCCTCTAATCCACATTGAGATAAGCGTAAACAAATTGGACTAGCTCCACAAATTAAGCCAACGCCTCAAATCCACTAGTAGTAGCTTTTTTCCCCTCCGGGGAGGTAACCTCCAACTTTTACAACATTCTGAGCCTTTCACAGGCTTCTTTGAGAAGATTACTAGGCACAACGTCTCGACGGTCATCTAAAAGTCATCAACCTCTAAGAGTAATAAGTTCCACTGCTTCTCTCATAACATGCAACGAATACACAAACTTGATGTGGATATGAAATCCACCTCCAGATCCAACACATGCAACTAGAGATCTCTCTCCTTACTCATAATGTATAACACATGTACAATTAAGTGGAGAGCTGCACACTTTCTCAGGAGAATGGAAATGAGTGTAGAAACATAGCCAATATGAGCAGCAACCCTCTTCCAACCGGCCAAGGGGGTATTTATAACCCACAATTCAAAAACTAGCCATTGGGCCGAAATCAGCAAACATCCAGTAGTACCGCCATGCAACAATTGGTACAACCGCAACCTTGCAATGACAGCCATTACAGGCGCTGATGGTAGTACCACCTTCACAGGGCGCGGTCATACTGTTGGGTCCGATCAAACCGCCACGAAGGCCGATCATACTATATGATTTCAAACCAGAAGTTTGTGCTCTCTTAAAAATACCTACTAGCAGAAAATGCCGGATAGTACCGCAAAAGCCATTTGTACTGCACCAAACAAGACGATACAATCAGAGGCCGGTATGACTGCTCACACAGAGCTAGTCTGACTGCGACAACCATACCGATGTGCATAGGCTAGTATTATTGGACGCCAGTCTGATCGCTCACACAGAGCCGATCTGACCACACCGGTCATACCACCATGCACAGACTGGTATTACTATATGCCATTTTTCAACAAAGACAAGAGTGCATATACTTTAATAAATTTACAAGACATATTCGTAAACTATAGTACCATGCACACAAGGATCACCCTATAATTTTCAACAAGTTGCAAAACACATTCGCATACTTTTAGAATCATGACACAAGGTTTAGGTATATGGACTTAAGCTATTTACAAAACACATTCGCAAACATAAATCACATGCCACAAAGATTATGCATGAGTTTCAACTATTTGCAAAACACATTCGTAAATATAAGTCTTATGCCACAAGTAGGAAACATGGACTTCAACTATTTGCAAAACACATTTGCAAACTCTAGTCACATGTCACGAAAATTATGTATGAGCTACAACCATTTGCAAAACGCAATCGCAAAAACTAGGAGCACATCCTTTGCCTAGCTAGTTATAATTTTGCCTTACGCATCCTCTTAAACCTTGATGATGAGCATCTTTACTTTAAGTCTAGATTCTTATCTTGATATGCATCAACCCATAATGCATCCTTCACCTGCTATCCATCCATATATAATGGGTCTTCTGTTAACTTGATGATCAACACATGACCATTTCTTCTTTGAGATTTTGATCAATCATGATCTTCTCCTCTTCGGGATCTTGATGTACATCAACACATGGTGCATTCTCTTCTTCATGGTTTTTTACTCATGGAGCCAACTTCCATCCTAAATTTTGACTTTACGATGATCAACACATGATGCCATCCACAAATCATCTATCATCATAAAACCTAACCTTTTTCACAAACTCAAGAAAAATGTTAGTTCCACAAATAGTTGTCATCAATTATCAAAACTCACCATTAACAAATATGGTAGGGCTAGATTCTTCAGCGGACCACTGTCTCGCTAGCCTTTCTCTACATTTGGGGGCGTGAACCCATTGGTGGCCGGAGCTCCACCGCTCCTCTTGTCGGAGATTAAGAAGATAGGGGAGAGAGAGCTGAAACGGTGGAGCGAGGGTCATACCATCAGGGCTAGAGCTCGGGTAGCCAGTCAACCTTGCTCCCACCGGAGGACGATCGGATCCAACAACGCCGTGGTTGAGGATGGCGATATACGGCGACACCGGGGCTGGAGACGATGGACCGGCAGCGGCAACCCTCCATCGGTGTGAGCAAGAGAGAGATTGAGAGCCAAAATGAGAGAGATCAAACAATAAGAAACTATACCGTCGTTGTTTTAGTCTTTAGTTTTTTTTCTTAGACCTCCATTCCTCGCTGTTCTTTTGTACGCAGGTTCGCACGCAGCACTTGGCCTGGTGCTCATGCCCGCGTGCCGACCCCCACTCCCAACCTGGATTGCAATGCATTGCAGCTTGTGATCCTCTGCGACCTGCACTGCATGTGCCTCCCGCTTAAAAGTCAGCATATCTATGTACAGTCAGCATATATGTGTACAATATCTGTGCTCTACACGATGCAGATCGAGGCGCAGTAGCATGATGATTCTTGGCGATACACAGACAGCATCGTGCTGTGCTAAAAGGAAGGAATTAGGATCGGGGCCGGGGTTTGTCAATTACCCAATGCACAAGCAGAAACAGGTCAGTAAAGGAGCTACGCGGCCTACTGCAGAGGATCTACTGCCGTCGCCATCATGCCGCATTGCTGCAATGCCATGCTGCATTAGCATTATGCGGTTTTCTGCTTCGCCCTCTGTGCGCGCGCTCCATTCGATCTTTCCGCGGATTTGTTTTCTCGGCGCCTGTCCGCTTCCTCCACAGCTACATGCACCCACACTGGCGTACGTGCCCTATATATTGGCGTCTGGACATCGTCGGCAATTTGCTTCTACACCCACACTGCAGAGCTAGTTTGAGTAGCCATAGCTACATTTATCGCCCCTTGCTCTTGATCTTGTTGCATTGCCGTCTGCTCGTAGATCAGGTGTCTCGTACGTCGTCTTCGATCGAACCGTTTGCGACAGGATGGTCGGGGCTGTGCAGGAAGGTATAGCTCGCGAGATGAACGGGTTTGATACGAATGGGTATGACAGGGCCGCCATGACGAAGCAGCAGCAGCAGCAGCAGCAGCAGAGGGCAGAGGAGAGCAAGTGGTACGAGGAGGAGATCGACGACGACCTCAAGCTCTGCTACGCGTTGAACAGGTAAAATGCACACGCACGCATGGCGTGCGTGCGCATATATATCGCATAGCCAATAACAGAGCAGATATCGCTCGCTTGTAATTTAGTTGCTCCTCTTTTTTAAAAAAAAATAGCTTGGGACCCTTTTTTTTTCTTTGACTGAACTGTTTTTTATATAGTCTGTGGCGAAAGGATACATAGAAACCCCAATTTCTACTAGAATTCTAAATTCGGCGAACTGGATATACATGTCCATCTTCTTGCTGCCACAAACGTGGAACTGATAAAAGAAAGAAAACCGAACCGTTGAAATTACTCCTGATCCATATCTTGTAAAATATGTCTTGAACAGTTTAGTAACAGTACCTCTTTTTAGCAAATTTTAAGCTATGCAACTGAACTGAGCTACACATGACAGCTGAACTTGTGACATCTCGCACGACAATTATCGATCGTAACTGTTGAGCTATTGGCCTATCGAATGAATCTTTTTTTCCTACTAAGACTGATCCATTTTTGTGCTTGCAAGTGTGCTGCACCGGGGGGCAAGCAAGTACCAGGAGATAGCTCTTATTGATACAAAGCATTTTGGGAAGGTATGTTGTATACATGCGTCCATTTCTGTTCTTGTTTATCTTTGTGTAACTAGTACCACAGCCTACAGTAGCATGTATGCAATGTTTGATTTGGACATGACGTCGTTTCTGTTTCATTAGGCTTTGATAATAGACGGGAAGATGCAGAGCACGGAGGTGGATGAGTTCATCTACCACGAGTCCTTGATACACCCTCCCCTTCTCTTCCACCCAAAGTGAGGGATATCTCCTTTGAGCAGCTCTTGCATGTTTGATTCCCATTTACTTCAGATTTCTGCTGCTGATCTTGCAATGACACAAAACTATGCTCTGCTAATTTTATTTCCATTTGCTGTGGTCCACTCAACGGAGTGCTAGATTGGGATTTCGACTTTGTCTAACTTTGCTGTCCATCTTGACTGATCACTGGTGCGTGCATGCGTCTTCCCGGTGAAATAATTGCACAGCCCAAAGACAGTGTTCATTATGGGAGGTGGTGAGGGCTCCGCTGCAAGGGAAGTACTGAGGCACAAAACCGTCCAACGGGTGGTCATGTGCGACATAGACGAGGTTCGTACTGCGTACGCAAATCACGCCGTACGTAGGTTCTTAAGCTTGTCCGTGTTCTATGTCTGAACTTTTGCCGGACGATGATCGAGCAGGAGGTGGTGGACTTTTGCCGGACGTACCTGACCGTCAACTGGGACGCGTTCGCCAGCGACAAGCTCTGCCTCATCATCAACGACGCCAGGTGCAAACACAGTTACCTCACATGTCACTCCCTCTCCCTGTTCAAGCATGCTAGCTCAATTAAGATGGAATTAGTTTGGACTTTGGAATATACTTCGTCGGTTATTCTACTGTTTTGAAGGGTAATCTATTGATCACTATATAGCTACTAATGATGTAATTAATATGTGGCAATGCTGCAGGGCTGAGCTGGAGAAGAGCCGGGAGAAGTTCGATGTGATAGTGGGAGACCTCGCAGACCCTGTGGAGGGAGGCCCCTGCTACCAGCTCTACACCAAGTCATTCTACGAGCACATACTCAAGCCCAAGCTCAACGACCGCGGCATCTTCGTCACGCAGGTAGAAAAAAAAAACATTCTTCTGCTCTCTTCTACGTAATCAGATTTTTTGTTATTTTTCGCAGATCAATATGATGCAACATCTTTTTCTTCTTCTTTTTCTTTACCTGTTAATGATTCTGTGTGATAGGCTGGGCCAGCCGGTGTTCTCACCCACAAGGAGGTCTTCTCGTCCATCTACAACACCCTTAGGCATGTCTTCAAGTGTGAGTACATACTCCAGTTCTTACGAATACGGCAAATTCTTGTGTTGTTTTTTACGGGAGAACAGTCTGCCCCTAACTGCGTATATGCATGCCTGATCTTGATCACAGATGTCAAAGCATATACTGCTCATGTGCCATCCTTCGCTGACACCTGGGGCTGGGTCATGGTAGGCATCTTGCTTAATCTGGGACTGAAAAGTACAGATTTTCTTTCTAGCTAGTTTTATTACATCGACGTGATGTGTTCTTCTTCCCAACATGTAGGCATCGGATCATCCATTTAGCCTCACTGCCCAACAAATCGACGAGAGGATCAAGGACCGGATCGATGGGGAGCTTGTGTACCTTAGCGGGGAGTCCCTCATTTCTTCCACCACTCTCAACAAAAGCGTCTGCCAGTCGTAAGTTCCCGGTGCCCCCGTTCTTTCCGGCGGCTTTAAGCTGAAGCGCATCGTGCCCACAGCGCGAACAGCTCAAAATACATCGTAACTGAATATATCGCGAAGTAAATCTCTCTTTTCTTTCGAAAAAATCGCAGGCTGTTGAATGAGACGCATGTGTACACGGAGGATGACGCGAGGTTCATCTACGGACATGGGAGGGCACGCTGTGCTTAATTGAAGCCATCGATTATTGGCTTACGCCGTACGCAAGAACAGGAAAGAAACGAAGTGGTCGATCGATGTAGAACTTGTGAAGCTTTTCGTGTTTTTTTCCTACAAGAACGATGACAAGAGAAGAATTTCAAGGGAATAAAAATTATATATTGGTCTGCCTTTCATGGACTTGCTCGCCCTGTGCAAATGAATATCAGGTGATAAATTGCGGTTTGCTGGAGCTTGTGCCTACGAACCTAGCTTTGAGGGATAAGCAATGTTCTCTCGCTCGTATGAGCACTGTTCTGCACGCAGTATGCTCATTAATTCTTGAAATTTGTTAGATAGTACTTGAAACAGACCGGCCGCGGATCCGTTGGTCGTTTTACACACATATACCATAAAGAGCTAAACGATAAAATAGCTCAGAGATACATCTCTCCTTACAGACACTCCGTTCACCCAACACGCACAGTTACCCCACCCTAAGGCCCACTTATACAGTAAGCAAAAAAACATACGCAAGAAAATTTGAGATAGCTCGAAAGCAAAGTCAACATCATCTTGAGAGCAAATAAATATAAATTTCAAAGAAAATTCAAAATAATGTTTAGAACAAATCGATATAAGTTTGAGAGCAAATTAGAATAATTTATAGAGCAAAATTCAAGATAAGTTTTAGAGCAAAAGGCAGCATAGTTCCGAGAGCAAAATTCAAGATATTTTTGAAAGCAAAACTCAGGATAATTTTAAGAGCAAATCAATATAAAATTCAAAAGCAATTTTAGAATAAGTTTGAAAAGCAAACTCAACATAAGTTTAAGAGCAACTCAGCATAATTTTGAGAGCAAATTCAAGATAATTTCAAAAGCAAATTTCGCATTGGAGTATGTTACAAAGGAGGCATATTTTTTTTACACCAAACAAGTTTTAAACAAGAGAACTATTATTACAGATATGCATATGCACTAATAATTTATCCATGATTAGGTTGCCACTCGATCTACAAGGGTCATTAGGCATGCAACTTATATATACTATAGGTAATTAATTATCTTGGCGGATACAACAAGTGTCCCATTATTGACAGGCAACACGCACGTACATTCATGACTATTTGATAGCACGAGGCCATGGGAGTTCCACCGAAGCAGCATCCATACCATCGATGTGACTATGTAAACAAAGGAGTGGGGCCTAGCATCCCACTACTGGTATTAGCCAGGCTTGCATGCATACAACCTTCAACCTTCAATGCGGCATGCTCTCCGAGGTGGGCGTTCCAGATGACCTACTCCCCCGTTCTGATGGCTCGCTGAGGTGTGCGCTTCGACGAACCAAAGAGCGCATGCACTGAAACAGGGATTTCCCATTTTTATACATTGGATATTACTTTGTGATACATATTGTGTTTTATAATTTTGTGTTTTTTTCTTTGGTAGAACAATGTGATAAGGGAGTAATCAATTTATTTAGTGTCATTAGAAGCCACATCATAAACGAGCAAGAAGAGTTTTTGTTGTGTTCCTTAAGTTTACTTTATTCATCTGTTTTACAAACTATCACATCATTTTTTTAATAATTTGATTTGTGTAAAACAAGTATATAATTGATGCAAAAAGGCCATGCATAAAAGTATAATCTGTATTAAAGCGTTCCTTGAAGTATAACATCACATACTAATGACTAATGAGCAAACTAGTGAAGGAGCCGGATATGCATCCAACGTCTAAATAATTGAGTTTAAATAATTAAGTACTCCTTAACAAAATAGTACTCGAATGAGATAAAAAGAGGCAAATTGATTTTATCAATTGGATGTAGATCCGGAGGATCAAAATTTGAGTATTATTTAGCAACAAAGCATTCAAGTACTCCTTAGACACCATCTTGATTTTTATCTTTTTTTTTTCAGCGGTAGCAATTGCTCGAAAGTAAAGGGATGACATGAGAGGGAAAATACTAGCAAAATGGCCTTGTCATCTATTGGGCTCTGGCCCATCAGTATACCCGCCTTCCATTTCTTTTTTCTCTTGTCGTTAGATTTCACGCGCTTTTATCCTATGGCCACGGCCCATGAGCAACGCGGCGGGTGCGACGTGCCGCCTCTTCCGTCGCACCGAGTCGCCGACATGAGCTGTCGGTGAACTGTTGCACACTGCTGTCACCATGCTCCAGTACGCGGCGATGCTTCATCACGCGGCGCTGCCGTATCGATCTCCAACCCCTCAAAACATTCAGAAACATTAAACAACATTCTTCAGGAGTAGTACAGCCACAAAAACGTGTTCCTTCGTACTATATAAAATCTGGTGATACGCCTGTTTCAAACGGCGAGCGTAGGAGCCGTTTAGAATGTTAGGTTTTTAACATAGTTTTTTTTCTTTTTTCTCTTTGTATTATCGTAAAAATATAACGATGTTTTTATTTTTTATTTTCTCTTTATTTTTCATTAATCAAATATTTTAGAAAAACTACCGGTCAATATAGTGTCATTTCAGTTAAAAGACAAAAAACGTAACACTTATAACAATGTTTTCTATTTTTTATTTTTCTTCCATCGAATATTTTAGAAAAAAAAGTATCAATGAATACAACGTCATTTCAATTAAAAGACAAAAGGAACAGTAATTTGGTAGATGACCTTAGATTGCAAAAGCTGGAACGGTACAATAGAGATGTTTGTATGCACAGTAAAAAATTTGAGGGAAAATGTTTCTTGAATACAGAGAAGGGGAGAGAATAAAATGGAACGAGGTGTTTGGAATCCTCTGAGAAGCGTACGAAAGAAAAGTTTCCTATGAGAATTTGTTAAAGCATTCCTAGTTACCTAGGACCCAGATGACATCAAAGGAATAAAAAATACTACATAATTCAACTCCTACATGACAACAACGAATAATCCTTCGTTCCAAACACGAGTGTTCCTGTACAAGTATGAACTACGTGTACGTTCTTTTTCCTTTCGAGGAACAAGCAACAACTACCTGTCTTTACGTGATCACTGATTACACATTTTTGTACTGGATGTCTGCATGCATCAACAAATAAGTTACAAACGAACAGTATAGAATGGTCAAATCCTATGTGATCTTGTGTCCTTTTGCATGTACTGTACATGTTTACGTGCTAATGATTCAACCTATATAGCTAACTAGTTGGGCTTCCGGCAGTTGAGCCTGATCTCCACCGGCGTCCCGGCCGCCGGCGCGAGGTTGGCCATCTTCACCATCGCCTTGGCGAAGTCGCTGGCGAACGTGGCCGCGTTGCCGGCGTACTTGCGCACCAGCGCGTCCTGCGACCCGCCGCCGAACAGCTCCTGGTCCGAGTGCAGCAGCCCGCGCTGCTGCGCGAGCCCCCGGAAGTAGCCGTTGTCGAACGCGTCCGGCGTCTCCGCGTCCAGCGGCGAGAGGCTGCTGTCCCCGACGCCGGTGCCGGCAGGGCACGCCTGCCGGAGCTGCGCGGCGAAGGTGGCGTTCACGTTGGCGTCCCCACCGTTGACGCGGCCGCGGAACGTCTGGCACCGTGCGCGCCCCACCGTGTGCGCGCCGGACAGCGCCGTCATGTCCCGCGCCGAGAGCCCCTTGGCCGCGAACGACGCGAGCAGCGACGCGAGGCTGGACCCGGGGCCCGGGAGGTTGGCGTTGGCGGCGGCCTGGCTCGCCGTGCGCGCGTCCTTCCTGCCCAGCTTCACGTTCCACGTCGGCCCGCCGAGGAGGCTCACGGCGTCGCGGGAGGCCAGCGCGAGAATGTCAGCGCAGGACACGGTGGCTTTGCACACCGCCTCGACCTGCCCCTTGATCACGTCGACGACCTCGAAGCCGCGCACGGAGTTGAGGTTCGGGCCGGCACCCTTCTCGCCCGTGAGCCCCGGCGCGTCGTCGAGGAGGACGGAGCCGTCGCAGCCGTTGACGAAGCAGTCATGGAAGAAGAGGCGGAGGACGGAGGCGCCCATGCGGGGCTCCGCGGCCACGGCCTGCGCCATGGCCAACCGCACGACGGACTGCACGCCGGGGCACGTCTTGTCGTAGTACTTGGCCGACAGCGCCGCGCCGGCACGGAAAGGCAGCAGGGCAACGAGCTGGAGAGCGATGGCTAGCAAGAAGATCCTTGCCGAAACGGAGGCGGCCATGGCTGATTAAGCTTCGGAGATGGAGATGGCAGTGGGTGTGAGACGCATGAAGTGGCGGCAAGGTGGTATTTGTAGTGCTGGGCTTTTAAGAAGACGCGGAATGGGCTGCGTTGTGCGCTGAGTACAATTAATATAGTGCACCTCATCTCTCTGCCTGGCATCCGTCTGGTCTGACACGAGCCAGCTGATGATGTCGACCGTCGACGCAGAGCAAAGGAAAGGTCGGGTGTAGGCCCGTTCGTATTACGTTCGTAAACATGTTTTTGTACGGTAAAATATTTGTCCTACTATATTTAGATTTTAAACAAAATATCTTTTAAGATAAAATCTACTAATTAATTATAGTATACACTATAATAATTTTATTTATATTAATGAAAATCATATATAAATATCTCTCTATACAAATTATTATTATTTATAAACTAAAATCAAAACCTAAACCATCGTCAGACATTAGTACAATCGATACTGTCGCTTTGCTTGCGCTGCATCTAATGCCCTCTGCTTTTTTTGTAGCTCAAGGGGCCAAATGACCAACTGAACTATCGAGAGATCGCACGCCCGGTGCCACACGTAAGCACTCGACAGCTCAAGAGGATTTGCCCGCAAATTCTGCTCAGGTGACGATGAGCATTCTCCTCTTGAAACACACTCATCGTAGGTTAGTCTTTTGGGTTTTTGCTATGATATCTAATTTTTAAATAAAATATTTTTTTAAGATGGAGTCTATAAATTAATTATAGTATATGTTAAAAGTTCAACATCTGTATCAATCAAAATCACAAGCGATTATCTTTTTATAATGTCTGTCGTAAATAGCTAAAATTTAAAAATTTCAGTTAAAAACTATAAGCTGTAGCTGTGCCAAATAGGTCCGTAGTACACTAGCTTCTGCCGCCGTTGGCCGGAAGTTTCCTCGCGCACGGCCCAACGGGACGGCGTGGAACCGCACGGGGCGTTCGCACGCGCAGACCCGACAGCTGACGATGGGTGGTTGGACGCGTCCGCAGCTGGTCAGCGCTGGCGAACACTGTGCCGCGCGCTGCCGTGCAGGGAGTGCCACCGCAAATCGCATCTGTTTTCTCGAGACAACTGAACTGCAGACAAATCTGCAGGAGTGGAGCCTCTCCAGGCCACAGAGGGCCATGGTTCCCCTCGTAGAAAAATTGCTAAAAAAACACTTTGTTTTACCATCCAAATAGTAATATAACACTAAACTATATCTCTTCTTAAGTTATCTAAGTATATGATGTTACATGTCCCTCTGTATTTTTCTCCAAGCAACTAGCAAATGCAACAACTGTCACGATTTTGAACCTTGGACAAGGCTTTTTTCCGCACATTCCTGAAGATTATTTGCGATCAAGAATGCCAGCCGAACCGCATGTTACAGGGAAGGTTAATGCTGCTATCGTCTGTAAAAGAACAGACAGATAGATCTTATCACTAAAATAGATTCAGGAAGTCAAATATGTACCACACCAGCCAAGACGTATCTAATACAGCAACATAAATATGCTTTTACTTACCCTATCAAATTGGGAAAAAAAATTGTAGTCGCTTTCATGATTAAAAACGTTAGCATGTCTAATCTCTGTACCTGGAATCACGTATTGTATTTAGTGGGCAAACAGAAGTTGAGGTGAACAGAATTCTCGATCCTTCAGGTACATAAAGTGTTGTTAGGTGTGTCTTCTATCCTCGCGTTTTAGGATTTAGAAAAATGTACTATAAAAATTTCTAGATAAATCTTACTAAAATTAAAAATCGTACTTCTATTTAAATTAGAATTCCCACTCTAAATTGTAGAAGGTCTAAGATAGACTATATAAACCATAGAATGACTATGAAAAAGCAACCAAACAACATAACAATCAAGCATACTTATCCAAAGCAAAGGACACATAAGAGGATTAGAGGTTAGGATAATCTTTAATACTAGATTCTTGTATAGAGTAAGGATTCGAAGGTTCTAAAAGATTCGAGAGGGTTATTAGTGAACGACAATTACTTGTACTCTTTTGAGATTGTGCTTAAGAAATTTGCAGTCGTCTTCACCAAATCTTTTATCTCTCGTTGTGGTTACTTAAATATTATTATTTTAGTTCTCTCTACAAAATTTATCTTTTTTATTTTTGATACTGTGCATACTCGTGTCATATCAAATTGGAAAAAAAAATTGCAGTGGCTTTCATGATTAAAAACGTTAGCATGTCTAATCTCTGTACCTGGAATCACGTACTGCATTTAGCAGGCAAACAGAAGTTGAGGTGAACTGAATTCTCGATCCTTCAGATACATAAAGTGTTGTTAAGGGTGTGTCTTCTATCCTCGTGTTTAGAATTTAGAAAGATATACTATAAAATTTTTTAAATAAATCTTACTAAAATTAAAACTCGTATTTCTATTTAAATTAGAATTCCCACTCTAAATTATAGAAAAGCTAGGACGGACTATATAAACCATGAGATGACTATGAAAAAGCAACCAAGCAACATAACAACCAAGCATACTCATCCAAAGCAAAGGACACATAAGAGGATTAGAGTTTAGTATATTCTTTAGCACTAGATTCTTGTATAGGGTAAGAATCCGAAAGTTCTAAAAGATTCGAGAGAGTTGTGAGTGAGCGATAAGAAATTTGCGGTCGGTTTCACCAAATCTTTTATCTCACGTCGTGGTTACTTCAATGTCGTTATTTTGGTTATCTCTACAAAATTCATCTTCTTTGTTTTTGATACTATGCACGCTCGTGTCATATCTCATAAACTCTGATCCGATCCAGGGGATGCTTTCCATAAGAAGGGGTATTAGAGTATAAGAAGTGACATTAGAGCCAAGACCGGATTAATCTTATTTGTGAAAAGGTCGATAAATCGTCAGGTGGTACAAAATTAAGACCAATATCGATGATGTGAAAACAAGTAGAGAAATTTAACGGTGGAGAAATCTTCAACGTGTGGCAATGCGTGTTGAAGGTTGTTCTGGTCTAGCAGGGGCTAATCCATGTTCTTGAAGGGGATAGAACAGAAAAGATGTCCGATGAAGATGGGAATATGATGGAGAAAAATGTTGTCAGTACAAACCGTCTATGTCTCTCCGATGAGGTAAAGTACTTGGTGATCAAAGAGAATTTGCTAAAGAAATTATGGAAGGATTTAGAAGAATTGTACATGGCAAAGTCACCGATAAACCGGTAGGTGTTGAAGCAACAACTATATATGTTGCACATAGAGAGTACACGGTTTATTGACCATCTCAATATCTTCAACAAGCTTATTATATAGCTAACTAGTGTAGATGAGAAAACTGAAGAGAACGATAAGGTCGTCATGTTGGAATCACCTCAACCATCATCATGGGAGCAATTGATGATGAATATTATTGTCAGAAAATTACTCTCAACTTCAATGAGGTAATTGCATATCTATTAGAGGCGGAGTCTTTGAAAAAGCCATCAAAATCTTCATCCTCAGTGATCAAACATTGACTACAGTAGGTATTACAAACAGAAGCAAAAGTCACAAAAAGAAGAATGGCAAGACCAAGGGCATATGTGTATGTGATCTATGTGGTGAGAAAAGTTACATGATAAAATATTGTTCGAGCTTGAAGCAAATGAAGGGTGTGTACTCAGCGACTATACCTAGGATGATTCGGACGTACTAGTCGTCATTCAATCAGGTACTTCTCATAGATAGATATTAGATTCAGATTGTTACTTTCATATGTGTTTGACGAGGGAGATGTTTGACGAATGATCTCTACGTCTGGTGGATGGAACTGTTCACTTAGCAGATTGCAAGGAGTATACAATTACTGAGGTGAGAATGGTTACATTGGAGATGTATGGTAGAGAATATCACACATTACCAGGAGTTTGGCATGTTCCTGGTTTAAAGAAGAATTTAATATCTGTGAGATCTCTTAAACTCGAATGTTGTGAGGTATCACTTCGAGGTGGAGTCATGTGAGTTACTTGCAAAGGACAAGTAATTATATAAAGTATTTAGAGTAATAGAGGATACCAATTAAAAGGTAATCTTAAAGGTAGAACAATCAATAGGAGGTATGCTAAAAATCTTGGTTAGGAGAAGAAAATTGTATTGTCAACAATAGATACTCAGATCTCATCCTATACTTATGTGTGGAATTGCAAAGATGGCTGCAAAATCTAGTAGACGCAAAGTCAAAAGTGCAAGTTGTTGAAAGGAGGAAAATGTGGTGGGACCAACCATGCAGTACCGGTGAGCCGATGAAGCTTAGAGGATGTACAAATCTATGGAACTGAAGGCTATAGGAATAGAGGGTGCAATTAATCAAACTATACAATGAATGAGCTCTCAAGTGGAGGGTCCGGGTAGGCTAGCCCAGACACTGACATGCATGCTGCGGTGATATGCATGAGCCCCTATGGTGGAGGCACTCGTAAAGGTGGGAGGGAAAAATGTGGAGTCAACTTGGAGCAAGTTCTTGGAGGAGCATAGTGACTTCAGTAGATAAAAGTCAAGGTGAAGATTGTTGAGTTAGGGTGTGACTCATATCATAATATTTTAGAATTTAGAAAGGTGTGCTAGGAAGAATGCTAAATGAATCCTATTAGGATTAATACTCCTACTCCTGTTTGGATTAGGATTTCTACTCTAAATTGGAGAAGAGCTAGAAGTGACTATATAAATCATAGGGGTGACTATGGAGAAACAACTAAGCAATATAGTAATCAAGCCTACTCATTCAAAGTGGAGGGCGCACGAGAGGATTAGAGACTAGGATATTTTTTAACACTAGATTCTTGTATAGGAAATGATTCGAGGGTCCTAAAAGATTCGAGAGACTTGTGAGTGAGCGATAATCGTCTGTACTCTTTTGAGGATGTGCTTAAGGAATTTATGATCAGTTTCACCAAATCTTTTCTCTCTTGTCATAGTTGCTTCAACGTCATTATTTTGGTTCTCTCTACAAAATTCATCTTCTTCGATCTTAATACCGTGCATGCTTGTGCGTACCTCATAAACTTTGATTCGATCCTAGGGCTGCTACACATAAGAAGGGGTATCAGAGTGTAACATAAAGTTATAACCATCAATTTCTATAGAGTAAATTTCACAAAACCACACTAACTTTGGTAAAACTATTACAAACCACCTTTTTATGATCAATTTCAGAGAACCACACTTTTCTTTGCATAACTTTCACAAAAACCACACTTCTAAGCATTGTCGTTGTATCCAACGAGCCTAACACAAATCACTAGTATCACAAGACTATCCCATTTCAGTTTGCTAATATAGAGGTAGTTGTCATGTTAGATAAGAGCTAACACATCAGCATCAATGATTACATGACTAAGTAGAAGGACCCATCCAAGTACAATGATATTTTGCCTCAAATCACCACCTATAAATAACTAACTTGCCTTCTGCTAAGCCTCACCATGGCATGCAGTCATGCTGATGTGCTTTATCCAGCATGGCAACTACCTCCATATTAGTAAATGGAAATGGGATAGTCTTGTGAGAATGGCAAGTGGGCCCAGCCTATCAAGCCCGTTGGATATGATGACAATGCTTAAAAGTGTAGTTTTGTGATAGTTTTGCCAATGATAGTGTGGTTTTATAAAATTTACTTATTTCTATATAATATATTTGATTAAAATAAAAATAATTATAAATTATGAAAGTATATTTCATGATGTATCTAGTAATACCAATTTTCATGTTGTCAATCTAGGTAATTTTTTACATATTGATGTTCAAACCTAAAAATTTTTAACCGGCACAAATTCTAGGTTGGCCTATATTTGCAATCAGAGCTAGTATATTTGAAAGCTATCAAAACCGTATCTTTTAATCTTAACTAAAAATGCACATATTCACTTGGTTAATAGGAAGAATACTTGGGTCATTTGTTGGCGAGGAAAGGAACAACAAGATCTTCAATGCAACTAGTAGGGATCCAGAAGTTTTATTCTCAAGCACAAAAGAAACGGCCTTGCTTGTAAATTGCCTGATTCTTTTTAGTATAAGTTTCCTAACCATTGGATTAGCTTTAACAGATATGAGTATTTGATTCAAATCAATAGTTAAAAATGGAGATAATTGATTCTATGCCACTGAATAGTGTCCGTTTCTATAAAATACTATTAAGAATACTCTCTCTATTATAT
The DNA here is from genome assembly GCA_036346245.1 of Bonia amplexicaulis. Lineage (NCBI taxonomy): Eukaryota > Viridiplantae > Streptophyta > Magnoliopsida > Poales > Poaceae > Bonia > Bonia amplexicaulis. The sequence continues at coordinate 6,381,662 of CM070738.1, read as the reverse complement.
GCCACTGAATTACAGTAAAATTCAATTATATGCCACTACTGTTAGTTGACCGTTAGGGAAGACCGTTATCTTCTAAAAAAGACCAAAATGCCCCTACTAAAAGACAGAAGACCTAATTTATTTAAAATAGAAAATAACCTTCAAAAATTATTAAAATTCACAGGGGTTTTGTTAAATATGTCAGTGATCTAGGAAAAAAATTTGAAGGCACTGTTAATTTTTTTTTAGATTTTTAGTTTAAATACTAATAAAGGCTACTATTTACAAACAAAGAATAAATGAGATCTAAAAATTCTCACATGCTCCTACGATGTTACATAGCTCTTTAAAATTATTATTTTACACTTTTCTGTAGTGAATTTGTCCTGTTTTATAAAATAGCTCAAATAGGCTGATTTTGGTGTTGAGTTTCAAAAATAGAAAAATGGAAATGTCAGTTCAAGAAAGTGTTTATTTGAGTTTTATACTGCCCCAATGATCCACCAAAAACATTTCAATATTTTTGGCTAAGCCAATTTGCCCTATATTTAATTTTTATCATAGGGATAGATTTGAACTGAGGGCAAAATCGTCTTTTTCCATGGGCAAACGTACACTAACTGATGGCAACGGCATATAATTGAATTTTGGTGTAATTCAATGGTATATAATAAAGAGAGTGTTTTTGGTGGTATTTTTTTTGTAGAAACAGACGCTATTCAGTGGCATAGAATCAATTATCTAGTAAAAAAAACTAGTAACCTTATAAATAGACTAGGACTTGGAATTAGGCTGACGCCCTGTTGATCGTCGCTAGACACTTTGTTGGTAAGGTTTTTCTTTGAGAGGATGCTAGTATGAAATTTAGGCGCGGTGCCAGTCTTGCACTGGGTTTAAACCGTGTCTGTGTTGAGGCCATAACTGGGCCATGTGTTCGGTTTGGCTATGGGTTTCTCTAATTAGGGCTCAGTCCGGTGGCCCAATGGCTGATTTCAGTTCCAGGCAACCATCATTGTAGAAAAACTCTAGTCCCCTTTCTTAATGCACTTTGGCCACCAGAGATTGCCTTAATTTAACTGCTTTTCAAATGAAATAACTGATTTTGTTGCCTCCACTGTTAAAATTAATTTGTAGATTCTGTACTCAGTTCATATTGTTTGTGTCAAAGCTATTTTGCACAAAAAAAGATAGAAAGAAAAACTCCATTTTTAACCTCCAACTACATCCTCGATTCGATTTTCAACTCAACGCCAAAACCAAATAAAACACAACCCTCAACACCATGTTAGTATGCCGTGTCGGCTGAAGATGGGGTCCCTCGCCTCGGCGCCACCGCGCCACTCACCGCCGAGGTCCAGGTATGCACCCTCCAGCTGCTCTGCCGTGTCCTCCACAACGGTGATGAACTCGTCAAGCAGCCAACCCACGCACTGGATGTTCCGTTCGCCACCGGAGTTGCTCCTCCCGTCGGAGCAAAAACTGGGATCACCTACAGTCGCACACACCCACACACAGGCCGAAAAATAGAACACAGAGAGATCCTATTTTGGTGCAGCAACTTCCTGCTTTTCTGTTGTTCATTCATCTCTTAAATAAGTAATCAACATGCAAAACTAACACGCCATAATTCACGCACCGTGCAGCATGCTCCTCCGCAAGTTGTGCCAACCCACAAACTCTCAGGTCATGCCGCGCTGCACGGGTAACAAATGACTAATTCAAAACGAAAACTGACGCGCCCAAGTTTAGACTTCTGGGCTCACATTTGACTCTAAGAGAAATGCAGAAAGAATATCAAATAAGACATGTGAACAATGCCTGGATTACTTGACAATCTCCTCCTAACTCCAGCGTTGTTCATTTTTGCTTGATGACTCCAATCCGTTCACGAAGTTCCTGAAACTTGGTCCTCCCAAGTGCCTTTGTAAACACATCTGCCAATTGCTCTTGTGTGCTCACGAAATCCAACTCGATCCCCCCGCTGTCAACACATTCCCTGATGTAGTGAAACTTAGTGTCAATGTGCTTACTCCTATCATGGAGTATGGGGTTTTTGCTGAGAGCAATAGCGGACATATTGTCCATCTTCAGTTGTGGCGGAGACGCATGGATTCCAAGGATATCACTGAGTAGTCGACGTAGCCAGACCCCTTGGCATGTCGCCGCTGCTCCTGCGATATACTCCGCTTCGCATGAAGATAATGCGACCACCCGTTGCTTCTGTGACTGCCAAGTCACTGGGTTTCCACCGAGGAAAAACACAATTCCCGTTGTACTCTTCCGATCGTCCACGTCTCCTGCCATATCACTGTCACTGTAGCCTACTAACTTGAGTTCGGTGTTGCCTCTTGTATATGTCAAACCATAGTCAATCGTGCCTGCAACATATCTAAGCAAATGCTTTACTGCTGCCATATGCTCCTGCTTCGGTTCCTCCATGAACCGGCTCAGGTATCCAACAGCAAATGCCAGGTCTGCTCGGGTGTGCAGAAGGTATCGAAGGCTCCCAATGAGGCTGCGGTATATTGTGGCATCCACTGCAGGTGAGGAGCTCTGTTTTGACAGTCTAAGCCGTGTCTCCATGGGTGTGGAACAACTATTACAGCTGCTCATCCCTGCTTTCTCGAGCAGTTTTGTAGCATAAGATTTCTGGCACATTTCAATGCTGTGTCTCTTCTGCCTTACCTCAATCCCAAGGTAATAAGACAGGATACCTAGGTCACTCATACTGAAAAGTGTCTTCATTTCCATCTTGAAAATGTTGATCTCATCTGTGGATTCCCCTGCGATGACGAGGTCATCCACATAGACTCCTACCACCAGCCTTGTATTCTTGACACCACGAGTGTACAGCCCATGCTCACACTTGCTTCTGTCGAAGCCAAGTCCTGTTAAGCTCGCATCGAGCTTGGCATTCCATGCCCGCGGAGCTTGACGTAGCCCATAAAGAGCCTTATGCAGCTTGAGGACCATTTTCTCATGTCCAGCAGCAATGAAACCTGGTGGCTGTGCAACATACACTTCTTCCATCAACTCTCCGTTGAGAAATGCAGTTTTGACGTCCATGTGATGCACAGACCAGTTGCGGTTCGCTGCCACAGCTAGTATTACTCGCACTGATTCTATCCTTGCAACCGGTGCAAATACCTCCTCGTAGTTGATCCCTTGACGTTGCACATATCCTTTGGCGACGAGTCTGGCCTTGTGCTTCACAACTTCACCATGCTCGTCACGCTTGAGCTTGAAGACCCACTTCAAGCCGATGGCACGATGTCCAGGTGGAAGATCCACCAAGGACCACGTTTTGTTCTCCTCAATGGAGGCCATCTCTTCTAGCATTGCCATGCGCCACTCCTTGACCAGCTTTGCCTCTTCAACAGTTGCTGGCTCTTCCCCAATTGCCACCAGCAGCTCCTCTGTCAACTCCCGCTCAGCCAGGCCTGGAGGTGACACAGAACCAAGTATGTTGTCGATAGAGCGAAAACGAAGTGGCGCGTCATCATGATCAGCATCCAGGTCGAGTTCACCAGAGGGTGGTGAGGTAAACTCGACCCCTGCTTCAGTCGACGCTGGTGGTGTGCGGGACTCAAACCCGCACGTGGGCATCGTCTCGCTGACGGGCGTTGCCGGTGGTGACATGGGTGGCGCTGGTACAGGTGCTTCTGGAGCCTTGGTGCTGCTGTGCCCCATGACGTACTCCACCATGAAAGGCTCGAAGTCGTCATCCGGCCCGGCTCCCTTGTCTGCGCCCCAGTTCCAGGGGCGATCTTCCTCGAACACTGCATCCCGGGAGACATGAACTCTCTTTGTGACTGGATTATAGAACCGGTAGGCCTTTGAACCTTGCTCATAACCCACAAACACCATGGGTGTGCTCCGGTCATCCAGTTTGGCAAGATGTCTACCGACTGCCTTCACATGAGCCACACAACCGAATGTACGAAGAAAATGTACGGGAGGTTTGTGACCATACCAGACTTCGAACGGTGTCTTGCCTTCAACACTTTGGGTGGGAGCCCGGTTCAGGATGAACACTGCTGTTGTCACTGCCTCCCCCCAAAACCAGCCTGGTAGTGACATTGCTTTCATCATGCTCCTGGCCATCCCCATCACGGTCTGATTCCTCCTCTCAACTACACCGTTTTGCTGAGGTGTATATGGCGCCGTCAGATGCCTCTGGACTCCATGCTCAGCACAGTAGTCACTGAATGCTCGAGCTGTGAATTCCCCCCCACGGTCGGTACGCAGGGTGCCAAGCTTCCTATCCGCCTGTGCCTCGGCTCCAGCTTGAAATCGCTTGATGGCTTCTCCTGCTTGATCCTTGGAGCTGAGCAGAACGATCCACATGAAGCGGCTCAGGTCATCAACAAGAAGAAGAAACAATTTGTTGCCACTTGGTGTTGATGGAGTCACGGGCCCGCAGATGTCACCATGAACTAGCTCAAGCTTGTGCTCTGCCCGGTATTTTGCCTCGCTTGGGAACGCCAGACGCCTCTGCTTCCCAGCGAGACAACTATCACAGACTTGATCAACTTGCTCAATAGTCGGTAGCCCTCGTACCATCTGCTCTTGAGCCAGCTTCCGTAAGCCTCTGAAGTTGAGATGTCCATATCTCGCGTGCCACCGCCATGCCACGTTTGTGCCCTGCGCCACCAAACACACTGGCTTCCCGATGTTCAGCGGCAGGACGTAGAGACGGTTGGCCGATCGTTGTACCTTGGCCAGCAGCTGTCCCTCTGGATCCCAAATCTTCAGCACTCCATTCTTGATTGAGATTTGATACCCATCTTCGTCGAGCTGGCCCAAACTCACTATATTCGCCGTGAGTTTTGGGATATGGTACACACCGTTGAGGGCTCGGTGCTCCCCATTTTTGCACGCAAGAAGCACCGTACCACAGCCCTCAATTCCAGCTACTGATCCGTCCCCGAAACGGACAGATCCACGAACGGCGGTGTCGAGGTTGGTGAAGGCCGAGCGCACGCCGGTCATGTGGTTGGTGGCGCCCGTATCGAGGATCCACTGAGTGCGGTCGCCTTCCTTCTTGTCGCCGAGCTGCACGAAGAGTCGATCCTCCTCCAGGTGAAGAGCGGAGGATCTAGTTGCTGGAGTCGGATCTGTGGATGGTGACGGGAGATCCGCCGGCGGGGAAGGACTTTTGGATGGTAGCTCCGAGCGAATCGCCGGTGGGGTGAAATCTTCGGACAGAGCTCTCGGTGTGGGGAAAGTAACGTTCACTGTTGCCTCGGCAACCAGTAAAGTTGTCTCCTTCTCCTCGTCCACCTGGGCCGTGTGGGCCTGTTCGTCCCTTTTCTTCTTACGGCACTCCCGTGCCCAGTGGCCGGTCTTCCCGCAATATCGGCACTGGTCGCCGGCGATGGAGATCCCGCCTGAGCTGCTCCCCCCGCCTGTCCTCGGCGGCCTGGAGCCGCTTCGTCCTCCTCCTTCTTTGCCCCGACCGCGCCCGCGGCTCTTCTTGTAGTTCGACGGAGATCCCTTTCCGCGCTCCTGGGATCCTTCCCCGGAGAACTGCAGCCGTGAGGACACCCGCGCGATCAATTCTTCCTCCGTGAGGTTCAACCTCGCCAGAGACGCCCCGCCGCCGCTGAGGTTGTGGCGCTCCTCCGCCGCCTTGAGCCTCCCGATGAGCTCTTCCACGGAGAGCTCACTGAGATCGAGCAATGTCTCGATTGACAGTGCGATTTGCTCGAATCTCGGTGGAAGCGCCTGGAGGAACTTCCGGATCACCTCCTCGTCCGAGCGATCCTCTCCAAGAACTGCGAGCTGGTGTGCAATCCCGTTGATGCGGATGCCGAATTCGTCCACGGTCTCCCCGTCACGGAACTGGAGGGCATCAAATTCCCGACGAAGGGTGTTCGCCCTCGCCTTGCGCACGCGCTCGACGCCGACGTGCATTGTCCGGATGGAGTCCCACGCAGCCTTGGCGGTGGCCTTGCTCGCGATCGTCCCGATCATCTCCACCGGAACGGCCTTCGCAATCGCCTCGAGTGCCATCCGGTCTTCAACGAAGTCGGTGGTGCCGACGCTCACGGCCATCCACAAGCCCCTTGCCTGTAGCATGACACGCATGAGCGCCGCCCAGTCATAGTAGTTTGTCTTCGTCAAGGTTGGGAAGGCGCCGCCGCTGCTGATCTCCTTCGTCACTCGGTGAATCACCAGGCCTCGCTCGGTGCTGCCGCCACCTCTGACACCGCTCCCCGATGGCGGTGTGGACTCCTCCCGAGTCCGTCGTGGTGGTGATGACGAGCGTCGGCGTGGCATGGTTGTCTACTCCCAGGTGCGGTAGCTCTGATACCAATTGTTCCGTTCGCCACCGGAGTTGCTCCTCCCGTCGGAGCAAAAACTGGGATCACCTACAGTCGCACACACCCACACACAGGCCGAAAAATAGAACACAGAGAGATCCTATTTTGGTGCAGCAACTTCCTGCTTTTCTGTTGTTCATTCATCTCTTAAATAAGTAATCAACATGCAAAACTAACACGCCATAATTCACGCACCGTGCAGCATGCTCCTCCGCAAGTTGTGCCAACCCACAAACTCTCAGGTCATGCCGCGCTGCACGGGTAACAAATGACTAATTCAAAACGAAAACTGACGCGCCCAAGTTTAGACTTCTGGGCTCACATTTGACTCTAAGAGAAATGCAGAAAGAATATCAAATAAGACATGTGAACAATGCCTGGATTACTTGACACTGGAGCAGGTGCAATGCCGCTGCCACCGCGACACCTCTACCCAAGGGCAGAGCCACCGGGCGAGCTTCGTCAGGCTCCGGCCCACCCTCCGGCCCGCCCCCTGGCAGCGCGACGGTTGGTTGTGCGGCGGCCCGAGCCAGAGGAATGGCAGAAGGTGGCAGTGGGCAGCCCGCAGCCGGCACGGTAGGGTGGCGGGCCAAGCCAGATCTGGCCAGCCGGGTGGGGTCATGCCGTCCGGTGATCGGCGGGGTCGCGGGGAGGCGGCTGACCGGCCGGGCCGGTAGGGGATTGGGTTGGAGGCACGGGGAGGCGAGCCAGTGGAGTGGTAGACTGAGTGAGCCGATAGCCGAGAGAGCCAGAGGTTAAGGTAAACTTATTTAGTTCTTTTCTGCTGCGGTGTGCAGCCTGTTGAATTCCACCACGGCACCTTATGGTTCGTAACTTCGTATGTCCTTCCTGCATGTCTGTTATGATGAATTAGATGTGGATTGGATTGGAAATGTCGGACGGAGGAGACATGGTTGTCACTGAAACTGAATGTTCGGAGTAGATCTCGGGTAATTTATTTCTCTTGTGCTTTTGGGGGAGGAAATGCCTGTCCTTTTCTGTCTACAGATTGGTACTATCGATTTTGTGCATCGTGCCCATTTAATGGTATGATACTTGTCTTTGAGGCTTTTAGGTGTGATCGAATTCGTGAATAGGATATATTGTAGGTTTGCGTAAATGTGAATGCTGAGTAGCATCCTTGACGGCTGTAGACTCGTATTGCTGGCATATCTGAGCGTCCCTGGATGCAGTTCCAGACTTCCGGTGAATGCTGGTTGCTTTGTTCAGGGAAACCTCAATCTGTTTTGTTGCTTTAGGAAATCCATTTAAGCTATTTTGTTTTTTTTTTACCAATCCCTGCTCAAATCTTCTACCTTGGTTTGCGATCATGCATGGATTGCTGTTTCTTCGGGGACAATGGTGGCTTGTGTGATTTATCTACCCTTTCAAGATGCTATCACTTAGTAGCGGGGAAGACAGGAAACTAATTAATTAGTTTTGTAGTGCCTGTAGAAGTGATGTCATTCTGCAACCAGAACAACACTGTTTTTATTTTGGTTCTCTATAATTCAATTGTTAAACTTGAGTTGATGCATTTCCTGTAAAAATTTCTGAATTTGTTAGCTATGGCCACTTGAGTTAATCTAGTCCATGTTGCTCATATAGAGGGGCAAAGTTGGACTTATAAAAAATTGCTTTCATAAATTTTAAGGCCTATATTCTTTGCACTAGCAAGCTCCATACAACTGCTATATGCTGTAAAACATGTATGCACCTTTGTACGAACCGTGTAATAAAATTTTCTAAAATGTTTCAGTGATACTGAGCCTGCAAAGTTTTGTCGAACTATACCTTGTGGAGGATTGTTGAGGACTGTTCTTTGTGCAAACCATGGTTCTTAGTAGTTTTTTTTTCACTTCTACATGTGATAGTCGTTGTCATATATGGACAACTCATTAAATATTTATGTTCAAGAATTTTCATGCTATTTTGACTGCATGGAGGTGCCACTTCAGTTTTATTCCTCTCTCTGTGACACAAAAAAAGATATTCTTATTGCTTCATTTTCACACTAGTTCTAACAAGAAATGCATGTAACAAGTTTTCTTGTAGGTTTTGAGTAATAAATCTAGCATCATCTTTGTACTTGTGTATTGACTTGGATGTTATTTTTAGATGGACAGCCATAATTTATCATCGTCTCAGATTGCTGAAGTGAATATGAACATCTCACCATCTACTTCTGGAGCAGTTGGGAACAAATTTTGCAGTGGTGCTCCTTACGATTTTTCTAACTACAGTAACACATGATCATGGTGATTCAGACGACGACCATTCCCATTATACGCAAATGACTGATTCTACTCACTGGAAGTATATTTATATATTCGCGATGTACTTTCTATTACTGAAATACTTTCATTATATTTCTCTCTTTCTTTGCTTTATTTATCTTCTATTCATATATTAGATTTGAATTACACAAAAATAAAATACTACGTTTGTATCAATGTAACTTAGTCCTTCAAGGTTCTAATCCTACCCTCTATTTTCATCCTGCTTCGCCACTGCTCAACCGACACGTCGACTTCCGTGAGCATCTTCTCTACATCCACCGCCCACGGCTTCTTGCTGCCACCAACTCCCATTTTGATGTATGTACGTGTGTACGTGTATAGGATATGATTGCTAGTTAGCTACTGATCTATGCATGCATAATTTTTGGCATATATAGCACATTTTAAACTTGTATTTACAAAAATAACTATATGCACGTGGTACTGACAAAAATAGTGTTTTTTCTGTCTGGTCACCAGGTAGCACGCTTCGGAGGTGACACGTGGCGCCTGCCGTCCGACCGGCGGGCGGTAGGTGGCCTGCCGCCTGGCCACCAGACGACAGGCCACCTGCTGTCCACTCACAAAACGATAGGTGATTAAGTCGGTTTAATTACCTGCCTAAATTCGTAATTTTATACCATATTTGTTTGGAGTTTTAAATATAGAAAATGAGCTCGAAAAATTACAAAATTTTATGACAGTCTTATGATACAACATAATTCATTGTGTAATTTTTTGACAATTTTATCCGCTCTAAATGTTGCTAAAAATTTCATACGATTTCGATATTTGTAGGGGTTGTTATATATAGCAAATGAGCTTCAAAAGTTACAAAATTTTATGTGAGGCCTACCAACACAGTCACCCTAATTGTGTAATGTTTTAGAAATTTTATGTGCTTCAAATTTATCATGTTAATTCGTGTTAATTTAATCATAATTAGCGATATACGAGAAGGGATGCCCCCCTTGGTTTTGCCCCTTTGCCCGCAGAAATGTCAATCTATCCATATTGTGCCCCCTCCTACAGTATAGATAGGCTGACATTTCTACCAGCAAGGGAGGCAACACCAGGGGATATCACTCCTTGCATATCGCTAATTATGATTAAATTATCATAAATTAACATAGCAAATTCAGAGCACATAAAATTCCTAAAAAATTACACAATTAGATCAACTATGTTGGTAGGATTCATATAAAATTTTGTAATTTTTGGAGCATGCTTGCTATATGTAACAACTCCTACAAATATTAAAATTGTACAAATTTTTAAGCAACAATCAGAGCCGATAAAATTGTCAAAAAATTACATAATGAATTACGTTGTGTCTGAAAGCTGCGTATAAAATTTGTAATATTTTTAGCTCATTTGCTATATTTAAAAATTTTAAAAATATGACGTAAATTACGAATTTAGACAGGTAATTAAGTCAGCTAATTAATCGACTTAATCACCTTCTGTTTTGTAGGTGGACGCCAAGTGGTCCGCCGTCTGGGGGTTGGGCGGCAGGCGTATGCCGCTCGTTGGCTGAACGGTAGGCGTCACGTGTCAGCTTTAGAACGCTGCCGTCTAGTGACCAAATGACAAAATATTATTTTTATTAATATAATGTATATACAGTTATTTTTATAAATATAAGTTTAAAAGACGTTGGAAATGAGAGAAATTTATGCGTGCATGCTGAGAAGTTAGCAACCACATGCTGTACTAGTTGTCGGGGCTTCACTCCAGTCACGACTGCGACTTCTTCTGACATGCCCCCGCGACCACTCTGCTCTGTGTGCATGTGACGCTGCTCCGGGCGTTGTGCCCGTCTCCAGTGAATTCCAGCCGAAACCCACCATCATGTTCCTGTCACACCGGTGATGTTTTCATAATTTTTTTCACAACATATCATGTTCCATGTATTTTAAACCTATCTACCAAGTTACTTCGGTTTTCATGCTCGTAACTGAGTAAATTGACCATTTTCCTGCTCCACCTCTCGTCATCTTTGTGAGGACCTCTCCATGGTGACCCGAGCAAACCTGCACTCGTACAACTGCCTAGGATTTAGTCGCACGTACACAGAGTTGGTACACAGTATAACTCACAGATACATTAGTAAACTAAAGTTTGATACAAGAATACGACTTAGCAGTGGAAGCAATTTTACAAGGATCCTCGGACCAAATCAACAAAGAGAACTTAAAGGCACAAAACCACTCGGAAGCCCTAAGTATAGGCTACCCAGGATCTCCGACCAGTACTCTGCAGACTACACTTTAGTGTAGGCACGACCTAAAATGTGAAGTCATCTCCGATGACGTAGCCTTTACCCGAGGCCACTTCCTCTTCACAGTACTCGTGGTCTAAACCAAAATATGCAAAAACGAGTACAAAAGTACTCAACAAACCACGACTAGTAATCTTCATAATGCAATGCAAGGATTCAAGGATAATTTACCAAATAGAAACCTATTCCGACTAATATAATACCAATAGTTTCATGCATCAGTTCGAGAATCACCCCTTGACACGACTCCATTTACCGAAAGTATGACACATTTGAATGGTTCCAAATCTTCCCCTTAGCAGAGAGTATCCAGCTTTTACCCACAGGATACCACGACTTAGTTAGAGTCAGGATAACTTAACTCATGACTGATTCACGACACCAGTGTCGCTCAATACAAATAAAGGTCATCTCTCAACAGTGGTCCTGACTAGGCCTAGCTTTGGGTAACTCATCCGCTCGTTCCTAGGGGTCAAACTGTGGCATAGATTGGTCTGTGAAAATCGACAACACTAAACCTACCTATGAGGCTCCCAATAAAACTACTACAACAGTCGAGTTAGGTCTGATAGAGTGATCATGTGGTTGGGTGATAAGTATGTCCTCCCTTAGCACAAAAACTTCACACCTGCCACTGGTTGAATGGTGACCACTAACTTTTATAGCATGAATCACCACAAACTATAGTCATTGGAGCAAAGATATCGCACCAAGGTCAATAACAACCAAGAACACCACTCTACGCAAGTGATGCAACTTAATTTACCATACTCCACCAATATGAGAGCCACTTGGAAACACGCTCCGACCCATCAACTTGTGAAGGTAGGCAACAACAACAATAATTATTATAGTTTTTATTTCATTCAATACTAAACCAGTTGAAGGACTGATATTCTAATCTTAATGGCTGCAAAAGATGTTAGGATAGAACAAGTATCAAGGATGGCAATATAAACACATATTAAATTGAGGAGCATAACTAAGCAGAATTAATTGAAAGTAATTGATAACGCATGACATTTGCATGTAAGGATATGAAAGTAATCTTATATAGAATATACCTAGCTACTGGGTTCAACATGATCAAGGGTTCGTGACTTATCTTGCAACTCGTAACCCTTGCTGCTCACTACAGAGTAGTCCTCGAGACATCCTCCTCTAGTTCCTAGAGATCTAGTGGTCTGGTCATAATCTAGTGCAACACACAAAACACCAAATAAGCCTATTGCAATAATTACAAGACTTGTGAATAAACTCATCAAGAAAACAGAGGAAAAAACAATCATAAGAGACTTGGGAGGCTAAAATCGATGTTAAAGACGGAAAACTGAAAGTGCGAGGATGCACAATGATAAAAGGGCACCTTCATGGCAGGACCAAAGGTTAGGCAATTGGTAGAGCTCTGGTATTATTCCTTGGTGGTAGGAGCACAAACGATTCATTAGCAAACAAAGAAACCAACAACGAAGAGCTCAGATTTCAGCAAAAATGAGAGAAGTGAAGGGATGCGAGGGCAGACGAGTTCTTGAACTCAGCTTCTCCCACGTTGCAGCGACACACAAGTCCCACACATCAACAATAATCTAACTTGGCAACATGGCACTCATCTAAGAGGACAACAAGGAGACAACGAAAAATGAGAATAGCACAGGATAGACAAGGCGACGCATGATGGAGTGGAGTGACCAGTGTGCAGTCGGGACTCTGAGAAAGGATTTGTGGCTGGTGCTCGGGTGAGGCGACTAAAGCTGGTCTAGGGCTCTGGTTGGAAGACCCAATCAAAGCTAAGTGCTCAGAAGACAAAGAAGAAGGTTTTAGAGGCTCTGACTGCTTGGGAATCTTTAGAGAAAGCTAGGGGAAGAAGGGAAAAGAAACAAGATCAAGAAAACATAAGGAAAACCAACGCAAGATACTTAAAAAATGAAAGAGACCCTCGTGAGTTTTGAAAATTTTTAGCGCTATCACAATTTTCCCCATTGCCCTTAATATCCATGGGTAAACAATGGCCAATTACTTCTAACACGTATATGCCCTCATTATATCCCACGAGATCGCCCCGACATAGAGCACGAGTAGCAGTGAGCGTGTGGAGGTAGCTGTTGGCTTGAAGCATGATGAGGAAGGAGGAATAGAGTTGAAGGGGCAGGGTAGGGACGGGATAGAAGGGGCAAGGTGTGGCCAGAGGCGGCAGTAGGTAGGAAGGAGCAGCATGGAGAAGGTCTATTGCCGGTGGCTATAGGAGGAGATGAGAGAAGAAGAAGAAGAAGAAGAATAGGGAGGGACTGACATGTGGACCCTTCCATCCTTTTTCATTAGCCGGTTTGTTAGATGATGTGTTGCATGATGTGGCAGACATGTGGCATCCACATCATTCAAAACCATTTTAGATGTTTCGTTTTAAACAATTTTGATACTTCAAGGTTATGTTTTAGACAATTATGTGATTAAGGTTTGAAAAACAAACCGGAGCTATAGTTCCAGATTGTAAAATGGAGTTTTCCGAGATAAAACTGCTCAGTTCATGACCACCAATGGATCTACGTATTGTTTGTGACTACTCTGTTTGTGCAATACACGGATCATGTGTCGCTCTCCTTAAGCTATATTTATAACGCGGGAATTTCCTAACAATTTTGTAGAAAAAGGAAATATTGACTATCGCTATATGTGATGGTGACAGATTAGACCAACTTACCTGCAAGATGGTGTCCACAGGAACACAAATACCGCCCGATGTACACTATCTTAATTTGTGGCCATCACACAGAATCTTTAACGCGATGGGCATGGACCAACAGGGACCGTATAAATCGACTCATCGATGTACCGGGAACCAATTGGGGGTACTACTATCTGCAAATCCGGACCCCAATTGCACAGTACACCAAGTACAGACAACTTGGGGGCATTTGTTGGGCGACAAGTCCCTTTCCAAACGTTTTCAGAGCCATTCGGAAACCACATCATGCTCGAGTCTCGACTTGGGCATTTCGCCGGATTTTCGTCGCGTGCTAATCTATCCATCCGATCCGTTCGGCGGGCGGCCAAAACGACACGCTATTCCATCACAAGAAGTGTAGAGGTTCACGGGCATCGCCCACTGCTCCGAACGCCGCAAAACACGACATTTTCAGCAATTTGTAGCTATGCTCTTTGTTGAGTACTATTGATGAACAATTATTGAGCATCTTCTTTTTAGCTTATAAGTTATAATTTATAACTTTTTTTTAACAAACAAATAGAACCGTTTCTCTGCCGGCATTTCAAAGCGGGCTATCGGGATAGCTTTATAGAAACGACTTATCGGCTTTCGGTTCTTTCGCACGAGCACTTATACTAAGACCAAAACACATAAACCGTAGCTATAAGGCTAAACCATAGGCACAACCCAAAAGAACAGATCCATTATCGAATCAGCTGAACTTGCATGTCCCTACTGTAAACCAAAGTAGGCAATACCATGTCAAAGTGTATAAAATGTTCCCAACTGAGTTATCTTTACTACTTATAAAAACCGAGTTGGCCAATGTGGAGTGATGCCGAGATAGTGGAGACTAGTCACACAATGATCAACAATGCAAGGCTAAGGGGACATTTGTATTGGCTTCTGTTAATGGCTTTTAGCTGTGGTTGAAAGCTTTTGGCTGAAAATAAATAGTAGCGGTTGAAAGAAATTATTTTTAGAAAGAGGAGGTGAGTGGTGTAAAACGTGAGTAAGAGATATATGTGCGAGACAGAAGCGAAAGGAATGGGGTACGTAATGCGCCCATAACTCTCTGATTTATCCTCAGAGCGAGACGGAAGCGAGATGAGTGAAAAAACCGCTTTGAGAAGCCAGGTGGAGAAAACCCAAAGCAGAAGACAATATGAATAGAGCCTAATTGGACTAGCTGATGATTCATGTTATAGGCCTGAGTTCCATGATACTAATCACTTTTGAAGTAAACAAATGAATATTCACTATATGTGTGTGTGCGAGAGAGAGAATGATTCTATACTCGTAGGAGTATATACCATTTAAATAATGTTGTTATATCTCTTTATCATTTTGAGTATACTTTAATAATGATTATAAGATATTCCAAAGTAAGTTCTATGAAAAATTTCATCAAAATCTATTTTTATAGCATAATTTATGTATCTACTCATACACATATGAAAATGTGTATATAGCAAAATTAAAGTGTTCTGATAATTTTATTCAACTATGTCACATTAGAGTATTTTAGAATTAGTATTTAAGTATACCGAAAGTGGTATATAGGTATAACATATTTATATATAGCCTTTTCTGTACTTTCGGAAGTACATACTCTTACTTTTAATATACCACTTAAATAATTATGTTATACTTATATACAACTTTCGGTATATTTAAATACTAATTTTAAGATGTTCCAATGTGACATGGTTAAAAAAATTTATCAAAACCCTTTAATTTTGCTACATACATATCTTCATATGTAAAAGGCGTATACATTAATTATACTATAAAAAGTGGATTTTGATGAATTTTTTATGGAACTCACTTTGATGCATCTTCTAATCATTATTAGAGAATATTAAAAAAGATAAAGAGGTATAACTTGTTCATTTAAGTGGTATATGACAAGTGGGGGTACATACTCCCAAGAGTATGGAATCATTTTTCGGACATCGAAATGGGACATCATAGTGTCAGGGCACCATGATTTTAAATGCACGAATTCAACCTAAATTTGGACATATTTTTTAAAAATATCAGTTTTAGAATATATATACCTATCTATAACAATTCAAATAAAATGCATACCTTTGAAAAATATACTCAAATTAGAATATTTTGAACGAACTTAAATCACATGTTTTGTTATATATATATATATATATATATATATATATATATATATATATATATATATATATATAATCAACACATACGTACAATTAAACTATCATAAAAATAAAACTACAATTCGAATTGCAGTTTGAACTTATTTAAACTAGTTAAACTTGACATTAAAAAAATTCTAAATTTTTTCGCACATGATACATAAGGAAAATATCTATTTTAGATCATGGTGCCCTGACACCATAATATATATATGTATGAGGGATCATGTGAGAGGGTCTAAGATGTTGTGATGATGAACCATTGCCTTGTTTGATGGGTTGAAACTTATTTCCTTCATAGATTACTCTATTGTAGGTCATGTAGGTCATGTAGGTCGTTCGCTATGTATGTTGCAAAGGTAGGGAAATCAAATGAAAGGATCGACGCCCTGCGACACGATCTAGATTTCTTAGTATTCGCTAGTATACATTAATTCTATATAACACTTCATAGTAATGCCTCTCGAACTAACAAATTCTATTTTTGCAGTGCCACCACCAGCCGCCGGGCAACACCTATGGATTCTATCTTTACCACAACAGGCAACTACTCATCGATTCCATGAAGAATAATATTGATCCTCAGATTTGTCAATCTTACGATAATTATTTCGTACTTATCAATTTATATATGTATGCACGATATTGATTTTTCTACCGACAGGTTGTGTCCATCACTACAACTCCGTTGGAACAGGCCGACCTCAAATATATTCGAGGACAATGTGCGTACTTCTTGTTGTTTAAAGTCATAAAAGAAAATAGCGAGTTCCACAATATAGAATGAATTTCACTAGGATAAGATTGAGCTTAATTGTTCATGTGTGTATTTGTTCATGGATAGATAATTTATTTCATTTCAGTTAATTGATTTGTGAAATGTATGTTCTTGTTTATGAAATAAATGAATGTGAAGTGGATGTATATATACTATATTGATCTGCTTGTTTTAGAGGGCATGACGATTGCTTGCCAGAGAAAATAAAGACCAGGTAAAAAAAGGTATTTTGATAAGAGGCCAAATACCGAAAACTATGTGAATTAAAACCGCAGCACTTGAGAGAGCAGTTTAGGTTAAGGAGATACTGAGAAGATCAAATGGATCAAAGGTTAATGACTTAGCGAATTCGGGCTCATGTGCTTTGAAAAACGTGAATATGTTAAGTGTATAAGTAAAATCCGTGTTGTGTAGGGTTAACAGGTTTTTTCCAAATATGCTAGTGGATAGTATCCATTATGGTTAGATGTGAGCTGGTTGACTCATCTATTTAACAGGTCAGGGATAGAAGCTTGCAAGCTAACCATCTATCTATCCCAATCACTTCAACCTTGTGTTCTAGGGTTAGTGTTAGAAGAATAAGTGTTGTGGTGTGCTCTCTTCTCCTCTAGGCGGAGTGGCTGTAAAATCTTTATCCTTAAGTAGTAATAGATCAACTTTGTTTATCACTCATGATGTCTTCTTGTTTTGATTGATTTACTCTTGTTCTTATTGGTTTTGATCTATTTTCTCCTATTCTTGATCTTTCTATATGCCAAGGGTGTGTAAGTAATAGAGATGACTCATAAAGATCATATCCCATCTATCTAGGTACCAAATCTTGCAACATTTCAAAGTTGTCCGATTTTGCTTGGATTTGACCTCATCTTGAGATTTCTTAATCCTAGAGTTTTTGCTTTGAATCTTTGTGAGAAATATCTTACTATGATATATAGGAATTCATGTAGAGCTATCTTGGCTATTCTCTTTCTACGAGCAAGTCATATCCTAAGATTTTGAAGTTTGTCTAGTTTTGATGTAATCTTTCTTATTCTTTGGTAAGATTGGAATTTTGACCAGATCCTTATGATCTTTAGATAGAATTGGTTCCTGATATCCTAAGCAAGATGCATGCAAAGTTTCATCACTTTTGGTTGCAGATTTTAATAGTCACACATCTCTTGGTGTTAGCTCAAGCTAAATATCTTTTCTGGAAACAGGGAAGCGTTTAGACTGCCTCTAGGCCTGGGCCAACCGGCCACCAGTCATGCCACACTCTTTGTGGCGGTTAGACCGGTGAGTTGCTGAAAAAACTTTCTTGGGTTTTTGATATTATTGTCTTGTTCTTAAATTTTTATTTTGATCTTCATAACGCTGTAGCTATTGAACTAGACAATGCATCATTATGCTTCTGTTGCCATACAGGTTTAGGTATTGCGTTGGATGAGTTTGAGCAAATTGAAGCTGTACACTATTGAATAATTCTTGTGCATCTGTTGTTGTTTAGCTGTTTTCTCGGTTAGTAGTTAGTTGTTTGTTTTGGCTGTGCACGGTGTGGCATGCATGTCGGAGATCATGGCCCAGTCTGTTAGTAATCGGTTTCCATATAAGCTAATAGAATCATCAGAAAAGCTGGCTCATTTTTGCGCGGCACAAACAAGACTGAGTCTCTATGTTTTTTTGCAATTTGATTTTTCTCGTTAGTTTACTTGTGTGTAGAATCCTGAGCTCACCGGCGACATGGACTACGTCGTCACTCCGGTGATCTCTGACAAGTGGTATCAGAGCCCGTTGCGGGCTGGGGCTCGATCGCAGCAAAGTGCCACCTTTGGAATCGTAACCGCACGATTGAATCTGCACTGATGATGGGGCCGATGTCACCACCACCGAAGGACGACGAGAAAGGCGACGGGTCGAGCGGCACCAAGGACGGCGCCGTAATCTAGCGGGTAGTCCGTGAGGTGGCCGGCGGGACTAGCTACCCCGCTCTCACCAAGACCAATTACTTCGACTGGGCGCGCCTCATGAAGGTGAAGCTCAAGGCTCGGGAGCTCTGGAGAGCCATCGACAAGGGCGATGTCGATCCCCAGGAGGACATGATAGCGCTCGACACCTTATGCAGCGCCATCCCCCGGAGATGGCGTCCGCGATCGCCGACAAGGAAACGTCAAAGGAAGCGTGGGACGCCATTACCACCATGCGCGTCGGCGATGACCGCGTGAAGAAGAACACCGCCTAGCAGCTGCGGCGGGAGTTCGACCTGGCGACGTTCAAGGACGGCGAAACCGTGGAGGACTATGAGCTCCATCTGAGTGGCATGGTGGCCACTCTAGCGACGCTCGGCGAGGTCGTGGAGGAGACCAAAGTGGTGGAGAAGATGCTCCGTAGTGTGCCGTCACCGTTCAAGCAGGTTGTGCTGGCGATCCGGACTCTCCTCGACACCTCCACGCTTACCGTCGCTGACTTGACGGGGCGACTGAAGGCCGCTGAGGAATCATTTGAGCCACCACCGACGATAGAACACGACGGCAAGCTGTTCCTGATATAAGAAGAGTGGGACGCGCGGCGGAAGAGGCGTGAGGCGGAGAACCAGAGTAGCGGCGGTGCGAGCGGGAATGCTGTGCGTTGTGGGAACAGGCGTGGGCGTGGCCGAGGGTGTGGGAGCGACGACAGGTTGTCTTGGACTTCTAGGCTGGGGAACAACCCGGGCAAACCCAACAAAGATGAGTGCCGATGGTGTGGAAAAACCGGCCATTGGGCCCGTGACTGCCCCTCCAAGCCCAAAAAGGGAGCAAGCCTATGTCATCCAGGATGAGGAGGAGACGTTGATGCTGCTTAGGTCAATGCCCCTCATTCCCCTCACCTCGCCTCTGCCGCCGCCGAGATACACCACGCCGCCACCATCGTCATCCCCATCACGAGCGTCATCTCCTGCGCGCTCGCGCTCACCACCACCACGCGCTGCGGTCCCGAGCACGCGTGCTGACGTGTCGTTGCGGGATCTGGCACGGGCGTCCGCCATCAGCAGACCAGAGGATGGGGCGAGATCTAACGCTCCACTACAACTGCGAGAAGAGAATGTCTTCGTCCACCTTGATGCGGAGGAGGCCTGTAGCGCCAAGCCATGGATCCTCGACACCGGGGCAACGAATCACATGTCGGGGTCCCGGACGGCGTTCGCGGATCTGGACACGGCGGTGTATGGGACGATGCGTTTTGGCGACGGCGGAGTGGCGTGGATCGAGGGTCGTGGGACGATGCTGTTCAAACTCAAGAACGGCGACCATCACTCCTTCACTGGCGTCTACTTCATCCCTCAACTCACGACAAACATAGTGAGTGTTGGGCAGCTCGACGAGGTCGGGTACGACATTAACATCAGCTCCAGGGTGATGTGGATCCGTGAACCAGGTGGACGGCTACTGGCCAAAGTCGCACGCGCGGTGAACCGATTGTACGTGCTCGACGTCAACCTCGCACGGCCGGTATGCCTGACTACACGTGGCGAGGAAAGTGCCTGGCGATGGCACGCCATGCTCGGCCACATCAACATGCCGGCACTCCGCAAGATGACGAGCGAGGAGATGGTCCGTGGCCTGCCTGCGATCGAGCAGGTGGACCAGCTGTGCGAGGCGTGCCTCACCGGCAAGCAGAAGAGGAGACCATTCCCAGATCAGTCACGCTGGCGTGTGGAGCACGTACTTGAGCTGATCCATGGGGACCTCTGTGGACCGGTGATGCCGGCGAGACCGAGCGGGAACATCTACTTCCTGCTACTAGTCGACGACCGGAGCCGCTACATGTGGGTGAACCTGCTGCCATCCAAGGACCGTGCAGCATCGGCCATCAAAGACTTCCAGGCGCACGCGGAGGCTGAGTCGGGATGCAATCAGAGGGCACTCTGCACGGATCGAGGCGGAGAGTTCACCGCTAAGGAGTTCATGGAGTCTTCTCGCGATCGAGGGTGTCCGTGACGACTAACTGATACCGTACTCCCCCGCGTAACGGTCGTCGCCGCCGAAATGGCATGGTGGTCGGAACCGCCCGCAGCCTGCTCAAGGTGAAGGGGTTGCCGGGCTGGTTCTGAGGAGAAGCTGTGAATACCGCCGTTTACCTGCTGAACAGGACACCAACGAAGAGCGTGGAGGATGTGACTCCGTTTGAGGCATGGTACGGAAAAAACTGGCTGTTCATCATCTACAGACGTTCGCCTGCCTCGTCTACGTCAAGAACACGGCCCCTCATCTGAAGAAACTGGACGACCATGGTCGGAAGATGATCTTCGTCGGCTACGAGCGGTGCTCCAAGGCGTACCGTGCATATGATCCGGTCGCGAAGCGTGTCCACGTAACGTGGGATGTGATTTTTGACGAGGCTGGCCAGTGGGACTGGTCAAATAGCGAGGAGCACGGCGGTGATACAAGAAACTCCGACAACATCTTCACCGTCGAGTACAGGGTTGTGCCAGAACACGGCAAGCCTCCGGTTATGCACTCGGCTTCCCCTGCTTCACCAGCAACCACTCCAGTGGCACTCCCTACGTCGCCCCCGACCTCACCCTCAACGGCGGATGTTACGACACCGGGGATCCAGTTCACCTCACCACCGATGGAACTGGGGGGCCAGCTAGACGCCGACCATGACGATGAGGCACCGCTGCGTTTTCGGACTTTGGACAACGTCATCGGCCCTACAACTCCGCCCGGGTACGCAGTGCGCGATCTGGGTGACGGCCAGCTCTTCGCGGTGAGTGCGGAGGAGCCTACGACGTTCGCTCAGGCGGAACGAGACCCACGCTAGCGCCAGGCGATGGAGGAGGAGCTGCAGGCTATTGAGGAGAACCGCACGTGGACACTCACTGAGCTCCCGCCTGGCCGGCGTGCCATTGGACTCAAATGGGTGTACAAGGTCAAGAAGGACGAGCACGGCGCGGTGGTGAGGCACAAGGCATGGCTCGTCGTCAAGGGGTATGCGCAGCGCCAAGGCGTCAACTACGATGAGGTGTTTGCCCTAGTAGCACGTATGGAGGCGGTGCGGCTACTACTGGTGCTGGCAGCGCATGAAGGGTGGGAAGTCCACCACATGGATGTCAAGACGGCATTCTTGAATGGCAACCTTCAGGAGGAGGTATTTGTGGAGCAGGCACCGGGTTTTGCTCAACCCGGCCATGAACACAAGGTATTCAAGATTCATAAAGCTCTGTATGGTTTGCATCAAGCTCCTCGTGCCTGGAATCAAAAATTAGATGAAAAACTGGGTGTTCTGGGATTCAAGAGAAGTCTGTCTGAACATGGGATCTATTGCCGAGGTACTGGAACTGAGAGGCTTGTGGTGGGTGTCTATGTAGATGATTTGGTAATCACAGGAACTACCAGCGGCAGCATCAAGAAGTTCAAGGTACAAATGGCAGAGATATTCAAGATGAGTGACCTGGGGTTACTTACCTATTATCTGGGCATTGAGGTGAAGCAAAATACAGAGGGAACTACTCTGTCTCAAAGGAGTTATGCAAGGAAAATCCTATAGAAAGCTGGCATGATGGATTGCAATTCCTGTCAGGTGCCTATGCAGGCCAAGTTGAAGTTGAGCAGGGAGAGCAGCAGTCCATGTGTGGATGCTACTGAGTACAGAAGCTTGCTTGGGAGTTTGAGATATCTGGTGAATACCCGACCTGATTTGGCCTTCTCAGTTGGGTATGTGAGCAGATTTATGGAAGAACCTCATGAGGAGCATCTTGCAGCTGTGAAACAGATTTTGAGGTACATAGCTGGGACAAGTAATTGGGGTCTCTTTTATCCAAGAAAGCACGGTGTGAAGGCAGAAATACTGGGTTTCAATGATAGTGATCTGGCTGGAGACTTGGATAGCAGGAAAAGCACTTCTGGAGTAGTATTTTTCCTTGGAGATAGTCCAATCAGTTGGCAGTCCTCAAAGCAGAAAGTTGTAGCATTATCAAGTTGTGAAGCTGAATATATTGCAGCTTCTACTGCTGCCTGTCAGGCTGTTTGGCTAGCTCGGCTGCTGGCTGAAATTTTGGATTCAGTTGTAAGCAAGCCGATGCTAAGGGTGGACAACAAGTCCACCATTTCATAGAATCCTGTTCATCATGACCAGAGTAAACATATAGACACAAGGTTTCATCTTATCCGGGAGTATGTACACAATGGGCAGATTGAGGTGAAGTTCATTAGAACAAATGAGCAGCTTGGTGATGTTTTCACAAAACCACTCTGCAAGGGCAAGTTCCAGGAGCTCTGCGCCAAGATCGGCCTTCAACTTTGTAAGCAGTAAAATGCACAAGACTTAGGAGGAGATTTGTTGAATAATTCTTGTGCATCTGTTAGTTGTTTAGTTGTTTTCTCGGTTAGTAGTTAGTTGTTTGTTTTGGCTGTGCACGGTGTGGCATGCATGTCGGAGATCATGACCCAGTCTGTTAGTAATCGGTTTCCATATAAGCTAATAGAATCAGCAGAAAAGCTGGCTCGTTTTTGCGCGGCACAAACAAGACTGAGTCTCTATGTTTTTTTTGCAATTTGATTTTTCTCGTGAGTTTACTTGTGTGCAGAATCCTGAGCTCACCGACGTGGACTACGTCGTCACTCCGGTGATCTCTGACATACACCTTCTCGAAAGGAAAACAATCAATCAATTCACTAATTGTTTGACACATTTCTATTCCATTGTCAAATCATGCTTCATTCATTACAACAAATTAACATGTTAATTTCGTGTATAAATCACGAATTCACTTTCCTGCAGTCAAGCCTGATCTCCCCGCTAGATCCAGTCAACGGGCTAATGTTCCCGAGCCTGATCATGGACGCGGCGAAGTCCGACGAGAACGCGGCAGCGTTCGTGCTGTACAGCCGCACTAGCGAGTCCACCGGACCGTTGTTGAACAGCTCCTGGTCGGAGTGCAACAGCCCGGCGCCGGCCACCAGGTTCTGGTAGTATCCATTGTCGAACTCGGCGGGGCTGAGCGAATCGAGGGGCGCGAGGCTGCCGTCGCCACCGGAGACGGGGCAGGCCTGCCGCTGGTGCGACGCGAACATGGGGCTCACGTTGGCGTCGCAGTAAACGTGGGTGCGGAAGCTGGTGCAGCGCGCCATGCCGACCGTGTGCGCGCCCGAGAGCGCGGTGAGGTCTCGCGACGTGAGGCCCTTGGCGGAGAAGGCGGCCACGAGCGGGCCGATGTCGGAGCCCGGGCCCGGGAGGTCCGTCCCCGCGCCGGTCGGGTTTGGGGACAGCCCGTCGCGCCGGCCGAGCGGCACGGCCCAGCTCGGCCCGCCGAGCTGCATTGCATGCGCGAAACTTTCAGAGCAATTAATGCACTAGTACCAGTGGTGGTTATATGTAGAGGCCAGAGTGCTGACCAGGTTCACGCTGTCGCGCGCGGCGAGGGCGAGGATGTCGGCGCAGGAGACGGTGCCGGGGCAGGAGGCCTCGACCTGCGTCTTGATGGTATCGATAAGGTCGAAGCCGAAGGTCGAGCCGCCGGCGTTGGGGCCGGCGCCCTTCTCGCCTGGCGTCGTCGGCGTGTCGTCGAGCAGCAGCGAGGCGTCGCAGCCCTGGAATCGAAGGGAGGCGCAAGCTAAGCTAGCGAACACGTACGTACCCGCCCTATATATGCAGCACGTTTACGGGCGCAATGCTTGATTGTTAGTAGCACGTACATTGACGAAGCAGTCGTGGAAGAAGAGGCGGAGGATGGCGGCGCCGATGCGCGTGTTGTTCATGACGGCCTGCGACATGACCTGGCGCACGACGCTGTGCACGGTGGGGCAGCTCGCCGAGTAGAACCCCGCCGAGAGCTGCGCTTCGGAGCCGCGCGCGGCCAGCACTACCGCCACGGCCAGGAGGAGGGGTCTCAGCCCCACTACGGGGAAGGCGGCCATGGCTCAGTTAGCAACGGAGCTCTCGGAGAAACGAGAAGACGATATGGAGCTGGAATGCAATGGTAACAAACAATGTCATCACTATACAAGCGCTCCCTAAAGCGGGGGCACGCACTGGCACACAGTCAACATGAGGCAAATGTGCAAATTACTATGGCCGTGTTGCGTGAACGGAATCTTGCCTCGGGCACTGGGTTGGGTCCAGGGTCGGCGTCTGGCTTAAGTGGCACCGCCCGAAAACTGCTCCAGGCCGGACGCACCTGTACAGCGCCTTAAAAGTGGTGCGCCGATTCGTGCAGCGCATGATTACACGCACGCTCAGTTGATGATTTGTTTTGGTTGCGTGCATTTCAAACATTGAATGCCGATAATTCGATAAATTAATTTAAAAAACTATTTTAGAAAGATAAAGAATCTAGTACTCTATTAAATTTATTAGCCGAAAAGATTAGAACTGAAATGCTGACGTGGAGAGAGAGAGAGAGAGAGAGAGAGAGAGAGAGAGAGAGAGAGAGAGAGAGAGGTGGTTTCGAGCTTTGCCGCCGTGCCAAGTGCTGATGGAGCTGTGCGACCGGCCGTGCGGGCGCGGGTGCTGGTTATCAACCTATCGGGAAGAAACGCCGGTGGTGGGTGCGGGCGCCGCGCCTGGTGGGGTTCGGTGGCGAACGGAATGGTTGCTTGCACGTTTCACACATTGTGCGCCACGCTGGCTGCGCTCGCGTAGGGAGGCGAACGGAATGGTCGATGGGTTTGGGACCTTTTGGCAGACCAAATTTTGATCGACATGGATTGGATATGCCTCGGTTTGATTCGGAGCCCACCGGGGACACACGCTTCATGACCTTCGCGTCCAAACCCAAACCAAACCAGTGGCGAAGATGGTGCGTTTTTGCAGCTGAGGGTTTGGGTTTCTTTATGGCTCCAGGGGGTAAAAATCTTACCGGGAGTTCTGGTTCTAACGTGATGGCTTTGATAGAGATTACCGATGCTCCTATTACTGCGATCAGCAGCTTGAACAAGACTTTACTACAATGCTCCCTAGGAATTGGGAATGGCATGTTAGAGAACATGGCCCAAACTTCTTCCTGACAAGATTTCCCAATGCTGCTAAGTTAACTGAATTTGGTTAGGTTTCCTTCTTTCACTTTGAGGGGTTTGGGCAAATCTGTTAAGGTAACACGTCGGACCTCAGAAAACACGCCTAAAGCTAAGTTATAACTTCTATTGGTGAGAGCTTCAGGTATCCCTGACTCCATGATGAGTTATTTCGGAATATGTGGAGTGAGGTCAATGATCGGAGTCGTAGAAGAAGTTGATATGGCTAGTCTATGGAGACATGATATTGCAAGGTTCAAAGTCAGGGTTAAGGATCCAAGCAAGAATATTGTGTGTGAAACCATGCGGTAATTACTCAATGAGTGTGATGAGTATTTGACTATACTTGCGCTTTAGTGTCGAAGTTTGAGTTTGATTTTGTGTTTTTACTCTCTGATGTTGCTATCCGGGTGGCACTGATCAGATCGGCCTACAGAGACGATTTGACCGCTGTGCAAGTGTGGATAGACCGTTCTGTAGTGGTGGTTTGACCAACGGTGGTATGACCAGCCAATAGGCGGTCCGACCGACTGGAGGTGTGCAGTTTGACCAGACGTGGGAGGCGGCCCAGCCAGAGGAGCGGTAGTACCGGCCTTTAGTTGGTGGTAGTTTTATCCCAAAGAGGTGCATGTTGAGTTTTTGTTGAGCTGTCTGACCGACCAAGGGTTGGTGGTATGACCGATAGGTGTTGGACGGTCTGACCAGCATGGGTACCATGGTTAGACATATCCCCTATTACCGACAGGGTGTTTAAGTCGGTTGTTGGCGGTATGACCAGCCGTTGGTTCACAGTCATACCGGCCTATGCTGATGTGGTTGAGTTGGGTTGATTTCAGTTGTGTTAGTCATGATGGAGTCAATTCAAGTGTGAGTCATGGTGTGAGTCTATGCATGTGTTGTTTTGCTAATGTGAGTCAAGTGCATGTCATTTGTGCTCGGAACGGTTGCTTGATCTTTGATGTGCAGGGTGCTTGGTGATTGTTACGGTTACTGGCAAGACTGAGGCTAGGGAAGGATTCTGAGATAGTGTCGTGTCACATAAGTTCGAGTAGAGCATCATCTTAAGCGGAGAAGCACAGAAGAAAGACAACAACAGCGAGGAGGCAAATGTCTACATTTGGTGTGACAATTGGGCTTAGATATTTCAAGTGGTGGTTGTCCTCGAAACAGGTGTATGATCTTGGTGGCAACTAATTGGGCATCACGGACTATGTTATGGTGTGGTGTGCCGTAGGATTTGGGTGTTTCAAGTGGTGTCAGTCCTTGGAGCAGGTGTATGGTCTTAGTGATAAGTCATGGGTATCACATCTTCGTTTGGAGTCCGATGGGTGGCAATTGAGGAAATTGTCCAATACCGGTTGGAGTGGCAGTTTACCGCAAAACCGTAGTGGTGGCCTAAGTGGTTTAGGTCTAAGTCGTAGAGGATGGAGCGTCATATCATGCTATCAAAGCCATGTGAAATCATGCTTTGAAAAGTGTACAAGTGTGTGTGAGAAAAAAATCGTTGGAGTATGGGTTACTGAGCTTTCCCCTTTATAAGTGGTTGTATCCACTAAGGGTTGTTGGTGTTAGGGTTTCGTGTGAGGAGAGAGCCTCCACTCTATAAACCCTTGTGTGAATTGAGATAGATCAAGTCTTTGTGAGAGAGACTACGGTTTTGAGAGAGATTAAGGTTTACTCATATTGAAGCCTTATGTGTGTACTCTAGGGTTAGAGTCATGTCCTCCATAAGAGAATGGCTGTAAAATATTTCTCTCCAAGTGAAATGAATATCTAAAGTTCGTCCAATGAGTTGTGCCTTAGATCCCTCTTTGTGCTTTTGATTTGCTTGGTTTTCTTGTTTGGATTTTATCTCCTTCTGATCTCTCTTAGTGCCAATGATGGCTAAGAGGTGGATATATCCTTTGGAGATTAGATCCCATACATCTAGGCACGTTCTAGGAAAAGTTATTGTGGTTGCCCGTTTTTCTCAAGAGAAAGGTGATTTTCTTAGGTTTGCTCTTATGGTTGATTTGACTCGAGTTCATTTTGTGAACTAGCTTACTATGACATGTGAGAACCCATCCAAGACCATCTAGATCATTGAGACTTCACGAGTAAGAGTAGATCAATGTTTCCCTCATTTGCCTGATTTTGGTGCAATCTCCTTGTTTTGGATAAAGGTCAGGACTTTGGCATTGATCTTTATGATCCATGATTAGAATATGTTCCTAACATTCTGGGGAGGACGTGTGCCAAGTTTCACTATATTTGGATCAATGGTTTAGAAGTCAGCTCTTTTTTTGGATCGTGCGTACAGTTGATCTGTCCTCTGCCTTAGCGAGCGACCATACCACAGTAACCTGAGCAGCTAGACAAGCCAATCCTGGTCAGATCGGTGACATAACAGTCAAACTGATCGCCAAGTTGTCAAACCGGCAAAGCAGTCCAACTACTTTCTAGCTGACAGTCTGATCGGTGGAGATAGAGTTGTCTTGGGTGTTTTGTGCACTTTGGCTCTTGGCATTGGTGAGTTTGTGTTTTCATTGTATTGAGTTGATAATACCAGAAGCGAGACTTTGAAATAGTCATTCACCTCCTCCTGACTCGCCATACCGATCCTACAATGTGTATTCTGATTTGGCAATCAAGCCTTTCCTGTATGAGATATTTTCATATTGAAGTTGCAGTTGAAGCTGGAGGACCTATGAATGTGATGATGGTGAAAATGGGCATGGACCCACCTCCACGCCATTAGAACAAATTGATTAAAGTTAATTGAAAATGTGAGACAAAGAAATCAGGTATTACAAGTCCATTACTTCTAGAATTAATACATTTACATAAAATTTTTGTTAATTACATCTCTTTGCGAGAAAAACCCTAATTAAGAATTCCAACATACCCATTATAACAAAATACAACATACTATGATTACAAATGTATGAAAAATGGTCTTCAATCTTGTTGTCGCTGATGGGTGTTTACTCGGTTTGATGGTTATGGCTATCGGATGTAGTGGTTGTAGCTACTGGATTTTTGGAGATGGTCGTAGATTCAGGATCTTGTAGATGGTTGTAGCTACAGATTTTTAGGGATAGTTCGAGCTACTAGGTTTTGGATATGGTTGTAGCTACATTATTTTTGTTGTAGCTACAACATTTCATAATGCTCACGAATGTCGAGCACTTGTATGTATGTAACTAAAATGAGGGTGTTTTAAGTAATTTCCCCACACATTTGTATTTCATCTTTATTTTTTTGACAGCATATACCTACTCCTAACTCGTACCCATTTGAAAGGCCCGAATTGAGAAAACAGAGCCTTCTTCTAACTTATCACCCCTAATTCGTGTCCATTTGTAGGGGACCAAACCCAAGAAATGAGGGATTAAGCACTCGTTCTTTGGGTTTGTATCCGCCAAGAGAGGAGGGGCTAGATAGGGAGAATACTCCTTGATTCGTACCGCAATGGCCGAACCCAAGAGTAGAGGGATAAAGGAAGAAGAAGAGCAAGAACTTCACCTTCTTACATGGATTGGCTGCTCTCCCTTTCTCCTAGAGTTTGCCCAGCGTTTTCTTCCCTTGCTGAGGCTTCACCGTCCGTCCTTAACCTCAGTCCCCCTTTGCCTGTCCTTCCTCCTTGCCCCTATTTATAGATCAAGGGTGAGAGGGCAACTGCTTTGAGGGAAGTTACGACAACCTCTGTTTGACTTCTTCCCTCTGATAATGGGTTGTTCCAACACTGCAACTGGCTTCGTGCGTGGTCGTGCAGGACGTGGGCTATTTGGACTCCATCCGTTGGTTACTTGACTGGGCGCGTAGTGCTCCAACCATGGTTAACGGTTGCTGAACGTGCATTATCTAGGACTTCCAAGCGTTCTTTTGATTTTCGTGTATTATGGCACCACTTCCTTATCAACATGTGAGAGGTTTTAGCGTGTCGTTCACTCCACGCTAAAAAAATAACGTGGTCGAACCACGTGGTCGAAACATCATGGTCGACTTATAATGATCGACCAACGTGGTCAAAATATGGTGGTCAACCAGCGTGGTCGAAATATCATTATCAGCCAGTGTGGTTGAAATATCATCGTTGGCCAACGTGGTAGATCTATCATAGTCGAACCACGTGGTCAAAAATATCACGTCAAACCATGTGATCGAAATATCATAGTCGATTGACCAATGTAGTCAAAATATCATGATCGACCATCGTAATCGAACTATCATGGTCGACCAACGTGGTCGAAAATATCATGATCAACCGACATGGTCGAAATATGGTGGTCGACCACCATGGTCGAAATATCATTGTCGGCCAATATGGTCGAAATATCATGGTCGACCGTGGTAGTCAAACATATCATGGTTGAACCATATGGTCAAAAATATTATGGTCGAACCATGTGGTTGAAATATCATAGTCGACTGACATGGTCGAAAAATCATGGTCGACCGATGTAGTCAAAATATCAAGATCGACCGATATGGTTGAGCTATCATGGTTAACCAACGTGGTCGAAATTTGTTACATCCCAAAATTTTGAGTTTTGAAAAATTTAAAATCAAATTAATTATTGTAATGCAATTGGCTTTTATTTGGATTTTTCTGTGCTTTTCTGGGTTTTATTTCAAAATCTAAAACACGAAAATGTATTTTAAATATTTTATTAAAGCCAAAAAGAGTTCATTTTATTTTTCCTAACCTTCCCAGAATTTGTAATTAATTTTTGAGAATTTTCTGGAATTAAAAATCAATTTAAAAGATAAAAGGAATTTTATAAAATTATTAAAAGCTAATACGAAATTAAAAATATTTTTATTAAGTCTAAAATATCTCCAGGAATATTCTATGAATTTTCTGGAATTTTTAAATATTATTTATTATTTTTCTAAGCAGTTATATTGTTTCTAGTATTTTCTGAAAATTTAATCTGAAAATTAAATCTGAATTAATCTCAGGCCGCCACGTGTCACGCTCGTATTAAATCCATCTCTCTCCCCGATTTAATCTCGGTCCTCCATCACAACTTACCCCTTAATTTAAATCCAACGGTCGCGA
Source organism: Bonia amplexicaulis (assembly GCA_036346245.1). Taxonomy (NCBI): domain Eukaryota; kingdom Viridiplantae; phylum Streptophyta; class Magnoliopsida; order Poales; family Poaceae; genus Bonia; species Bonia amplexicaulis. The sequence continues at coordinate 6,351,131 of CM070738.1, read as the reverse complement.
TCTATCCACTTCCCACGTGTTGCTCATCCGACAGCCCGTGCCCCTTCACCCTCCCTCTTTCTCTTTTTCTCTCACCGACGGGTGGGCCCCACCCGTCATTCCTTTCTCCTACCTCCTCTTTTTCTTCCTTCCTTCACCCTCTCTCCTCCACCATTAGAGCCGAATTAAAGCTTTTAATTGCGGCCGTTTCTTCCTCTTTTAATCCCCGAGTAATTGCGCAATGAAAGCCCCAATCACTCCCTCCCCCCTCGCCGGCCATTTCCGCCTACTACCCCTCTAAACCATGGCCACCCTCACCGCGCTTAATTCCTGAGCAAGCCGCCGCCCTTCCCCTATAACCCCCCCCGAGGCACTCTCGCATCCCCTCCCTCCTCCACCTATTTCCTCCTCGCCCGGCGCCCCGCCCACCAAGTCGCCGCCGCCAGGTGTGCCACCGCCGCCTCCTCTCTCCACCGCCGGCCTTCCTCAGCCACCTCCCGAGCCGTCATTGGTACAACCGTTCATCGCCGCCTCCTTCTCCGCCCGCCCGCCCCGCCGCCGCCACTCACCTGGGTAGATCCGCATCCGCGTGGCCGCGTGTGTCGCCCGCGTGGCACCGCGTCTGCAGCGTGCCGCAAGACGGCCGCCGGTCGTGGACTCGACCCACGGTGGACCGGGCTCGCATGGACGAAAATTCAAATTTCAAAATTTTGCTGACGTCAGCATTGCGTCATAAATCCCTTTTTCTTTAGAAAAATATTTCGGCCGAATTTAAAAATAGTGCTGACGTCATAATTATGATTTTTCAGTACAAAAATAAACCGGAAAAATCTTTCTTGTTCTTTTTCTTTCAATTAAAACTTCCCGATGCCATAACTTTCTCATTTTAACTCCGATTTGACCCGTTCAGATTTCTAAATTTTTCTAAAATCATGAACTACCCAAATATATATTATTTTCCAATTTTTGAATTTTATTTGAATTTATGTATATTTATTTGCTTTGTTGCTTTGTCTTTTTCGCGCGTAGAATCCGACGTCGCCGAAGAATTTGTTGACCCACAGCAAGAAAGTTAAGACACCGCACACGAAGGCAAGTCTCCTTTGAACATTTTTGAACCTATGTTTATGAAATATTTTTAATTATTTTAAATTTAATGCATTGCTATGTTACATAAAATAATAATTTATGATGTAAGAATAATAGTAAAACCGGTAATTGCTATGCCCTCATTTGTCATTGACAGCCATGTACCTTTGACACCCTAGGATTCTTTTGACTCAGTATTGAGTTTATTAATTCAGTGCTAAATATTAGAACGGTAGTAAAATGCTTAGTCGTGCTATATAATTTTAGTAACCTTAGAATGGGAAATTATATTTCATTGTTTTAGACTTTTTGTTCACAAATCAGTGGCGATTGGTGTTGCCACTGTTCCTTCAAAAATAAATAAAGTGTGAAAGTGGTTTTAGACTGGGGCAGATGGTTAGATTGGATTGGTGCGGATAGCACGAGTCTTGTAAAGTGTATGTTCCGCCCTAGTCAATTAAGGACCGACGCTTGCGTTTGTCCAGACTGAGCACTACCGTACAATCACAAGTCTATATGGGTACGACCTAGCTAACTAACTTACGATAGTTTAGTTTAGGTACCACCAGTGGAAAGTGGGTGCCAGGGTGTACTAGTTATTCATAGTGAGGGACAGGGTTTACTGTACTCACACGACGCAAGAGGGGGCTTCTGACTGGGTGGTTTAACCCTTCAGCGGTGAAACCTCAGCGGGTGGTGTCTAGCTAGACTAGAGTAAGGTAAAGGCTTGGTGATAAATTATCTGGGTCTCATGCCTAAGGACGCATGTTGACTATTAGGAAGACTTATCTCTTGTGGGTGAAGTTGTACAACCTCTGCAGAGTGTAAAACTATTCAAATAGCTGTGCCCACGGTCAAGGGCGGGCAAGGAATGCATTCACATGGTAGATCATTGGTTTTGGTATTTAAAGTAAAAGTTTTGGGAGCCGAGAGTGATTGGAACTCTCGGAGTTGTCCTGGCGGATGTAGCCAGTGTGGGTGGATGTAACCCGTTGATTTGAACCTTGGCGGTTAGAGCGAGTGATCTAGTGTTGGTGGTTTTAACCTTCACTATTTAATTTGATAGATTCTGTTAAAATAATTAATTTATTTAAATTGATGCCTTCCAAAAATATCTAATGGTATTTGAAATAAAACATTGCTTTCTGTAAAAGAACCATATAACCCTCCCTTGCTAAACCTTGCATCTATTGCATTTTCCCAAGACTTACGGAGTACTTTATGTACTCACATGCTACACTAAAAAATAATAACCAGAGGAATATGAAGCTTAAGAAGGAAACTTCGACTACGGCGCATATGTATTCGACGAAGGATTTCCGGAGTACTAGGTTGCTGTAACATCCTGAAAATTTAAATTTTGTAAAAAAATATTATAAGTTATTTTGTCATATATTATATTAGACTGGAATTTTTATTGCATCTTCTTTGGAGTTTGGTTATTCAACTAATAGAAAACAAAAATTTAAAATGTGAATCTGAAAAGATGATCCAGTGAAAGAGGATATGGTTTGATCCCAAAAATTCAGAAATCCTAATTTAGTATCTGCAATAATGAGTGGGCAGGAAAACGTAAAATAAATAAATAAATATATATATATATATATATATACATGTATACATGGATGGATATATAAAATATGTAAATATAAGGTAGAAGGATGATAACAAAATAAGGAATTACATGCAAACCAATGTTCATAAAAAGAAAATAGATTTGAAAATATGAATATATATGTATATATATATACACACATAAATAAGGAAAAAGAAAAAGAAAAAGAAAAAAAGAAAAGAGCAAAAGGGGGTGCCCGCCCTCTTTTTCTGCCCGCGCCGCTCAGTCCCATCGCCCGCGCCCCGCGCCAGCGCCAGGGTGCCTCGAGCCACACAGTAACTCGAGGACTCTCGGGAGAGCCCTGCCTACCCCTACCCCCTGCTCCGCCGCTCGCCGACACGACCACTCGGGGAGGCACTCGATGCCGGCCCTCCCCGCATGCCCATAAAGCTCCCCGAGCTCCCTCCATCATTCTTACACCTTCGCCCTCTCCGCTAGCAATTGCCCCGAAAATCCACAGACGCCGCCGGCCTCCCTTTCTTCCCCAACGCGCGACGTCCTCCCACGACTCATGCCATTAACACTCAATTCAACCTCCCACACCACCTCCGAAGCACCACAAACCTGTCCCGGCGCCCCGGAGTTCCTCACCGCCGCACCTCAAGACCCCTTGACCGCCATGGTGCCTCGCCGCCGACCCATCTCAAGGCCTCGCCTCCACCGCCACCGTCATCGACTTCCCCTCGGCCAGAACGCAGCGTTTTGACCTTCACCGACACCTCCCCGGCCGTCCACCGCCGACCGCGCCACCGCCCCTCACCGGCCTCGGCCTCCTCTGCCCAGCCGCCTCCCCGAGCTACCTCAAAAGGGTAAATCGCCCTTAGTGGGTAGGCAAAGCCTCCCCGCCCACTTGGTTAGCGCAGCTCTCCCTTCTCCCCTGGCTCCCGGCGCGCGTTCGAGCCCCCGGCTCCGCGTGCTGGGTTGAGCCATTTCTTTTAATATTGTGATCGAGCGGCCGCCCCACCGTCGGTGGTCGCCGGACCGAGAGCTCACGACAGACGGGTCCCACTGTCAAAGTGCCACCGACTTGTGGATCCGGTGCCGTGTGGGACCCACTGTCGCTGATCGCCAGAGGGCGAGGCATCGCCGGCCGCCCCACCCGTCGATGGGTGCAAGAACACCGAGTCATCGCCAAGTGGACCCCACCGGTCGAGACAAGAAAAGAAATTAGTAAAGAAAATAAAAATATGCAATATGACATGTGGGCCCCACCTGTCAGAAATTTAATAATTTAGGGATTTATCTGAACTGAGAATTTGAAAATGGCATAACTTCTTCATTTTAACTCTAAATTGAGTGAGACAAATTTCTAAATTCGTCTAAATTCAAGATCTATCCAATGGAATAGAAATCATAATTTTTAGAGTTCATTTGAATTTCTGGTGTTATTTGAAGTGATTTGTTGCTTTTCTTTTTATGCAAATCTTCGCGTACGATTAAAATAGCATACGAGGCTCAAGAGGAAGACACTGAGGCAGCCAATCTAGCAACCCCAGAGCATCAAGAGCCAGACCACTGTGACCAAGGTGAGTTATCACTTTGATCATGTTGAACCCATGTTTATGCAAATTAATTTCCTTTAAATTATCCATGTGCATACTATTATTTTATGTGATAAGATATGTTCAGTTTTTATAGAGTTTAGATATAGACCCATTATTATGCTTGTTAGTATTACCCGTTGAAACAACTTGGGATATGTGAACCATGTCGCCATAGCAAAATTAGTATAACGTAGTTTTTCCCAATTAAGGTTATGACATATCGCACTGCTTAGTATTGCTAGTTAGACGGGGGCATTTAGTTGTCCCAAAATCTCTCACATGCAATATGACAAATGATTTGGGCAGTCATGGTGGGAATGACTGGTGAATGTTTGGAACTGTTATTTTATGTCCTAAAAATCCTCAAACTTGCTTAGTATCTGGGTGGATGGTTTGGGGGCTGGAATGTGGTGCGGTGGGAGCACAAAGAAAGTTATGGAATATGGTAGAACCACCCAGATAGCTCTAAGGACTGAATCTTGTCATGTTAGCCCGTGTAAAACAGTACAACCACAAGTCTGTAAAATACAACCTAGCTAAGTAAATTTATCGAAACCCCGGACTCATCACACCGGTAGTGGATAGGAGTGGATCTGCAAGGGCGAGGGAAGGCCTAAAGGGACACCAAGGGGAGGGTGAAGTTTTCCAGCTGTGCTAGCGTGGCGGGAAGTGGAGCCCGGCTACGTTAGTGACTGTGGAAAACATCCCGTGCAACGTATGGGACCCACCGCAAGTGGGATAAGCCCATAGGGTGAGATGACGAAAGAGGCTAGACATTTTGAGCGATCCTTTGTGATGGTCTGCTCAACCACATGACTACGAAATCTTGTGGGGCAACGAGTTGATTGTCTGTTGTGGTGAAAGTGTGCAAACTCTGCAGAGTCAAAGCTATTCGAATAGCCGTGCCCGCGGTCATGGGCAGACATGGGGACTTAACTATATATAGTTCTGTTTCAAAAATGATTTGTGGGTGAAATGGGAAAATGTAGGGCAGTGAAAGGCCCTAGCTTGGAATTGTCCTGGGTGTCGTCCCAGTGGTAAGATAGGCAACTATAATGCTGGAAGATGATATAAGGTGCAGAGGCCATGTAATGGTGGATGGGCTCTGTACTACTATTAAGACGATTACATTCCACTAAACTTGTGTCTTTCAAAAACTGCTAGGTCATAGGGATTCACAGTCTTTGTATTGAAAAGGCAATTTCCGGCAAAATAAAATAAACCTAAGCCTTCCCTTTGACTAGCCCAACATGTTATTACTGCATTCTGTGTGATGGCTCGCTGAGCACGGTGGTTAGTGTGCTCACACTCGTATTACCAAAAACAGATATAGGGACGCAGGATCATTATGATTATGAAGACGCCCCGGCCACAGAAGGAAGGAAGGACGATGGGAATTAGGTCGCCGTTCGTATTTTCTGAACTTAGACAAGTTAGACCTAAGGCATTGTGTGCACATATATTATCTAAATCTAGGTAATATATCGCACACATTAATGATCGCTTACACGAGGTTATGGTCCTACTTTGCTTTCTCTTCCATTGCTTGTATGTAATGATGACATTCGGCCTAAGTGCCCTTTTGTAAACTATCGCCCGACGTGGTGTAATTTGAACAATGGCACGTAATATTCTTGTTTAAGCGATGTATGAAATGATCTGACAATGTACTGTGCACATTATCTCGATCCGAGGAATAATGCAATAATCACGGAGATTCTAGATTGAAAAATTCGGGTCCGCTGTGGTGGTATCGAGCATACGATCTGTTGTAGGGTAAAGGCCTTAGTATGGACGTTAGGAAGGATATAGGATCACAAATTCGAAAAATATATAAAAAGGAATTTCTAAAAATATAGCGTATTACTTCTTTTCTATCCTTCTTAGATCATTACATTCTATCTTTCATTAATATTTTGAAAAGTTACTAACACTAGGAGTTTAAAATTACAGATGGCCGGGGCTGGAGAGGAGGGTGACTGGGACTACTTGGCCCACGGAGTCTACGAGGGGGAGTTTGCCAGTATCCTGCGTAAGCTCCTTCACTACCTGGGCTACCCAGACCAGCCCATGTACCGTGGACTCAAGACCACGGCAGGAGGGGAGGAGTCCTAGTTGATCGAGGTGTTCATCTACCCGAAGACTGCGCACGACCCGCCTCACATTTTCCGGACAGAGCACCAGCGGACCATCAGGACCATGGCACTCCAGACGCCGCACGCGCCTGCCGCTTTGCGGTGCCAGCGACATTTACAAGGCCCCTTCGACGCACTCCTTTACGCTACTACCCATCGCGCCAGAGAAGGCGCGATATAATGAGACCTACATGCCTCGGCGAGAACAACCCGATGCTTACGCATCGGTTGACCGACGAGGCCATGGGATCGGCCCACACCGCCGCCTGGAGGAGATCACCGCCGCCGGGCGCACCTCGCCACGCACACCGAGGTGGCGACCCTCCGTGGCGGCTCGCCTAGTGCGAGCGAGCCTTGGCAAGCAGCCAAAGCGGAGGCGATCGCAAGACGGGCGCAGCCTCAAGAGTCCCAGCTCGCCGTGTCACCAAGACTGCCGCACCAACCCCACAGACCCGGTGGACTCGACTACCGACCGACGCAAGAGCGTGCGACCTCGAGACCACGATCGGCTCTTCGCCGAGGAGGGTCGCGCGCGGCCGCGGCCGCCGCCGCTCACACCGACTCGACACCGACCCTCACGAGTTCGGCGGTGGGTCCCGCTCTCGGTGCGGACTACTGACCCCTCCGGCCGGAGTTGGCTATATGGAGGAGTAGGTGGGTGGTGCCGTACTTGCACAGTGTAGCGAGTACTAGTTGATGTATCCATGTGTTGTGCCAGACCTTCTGTATCGTAGTTGCTATTCGATCAGACTTTAATTAATGTGTTGTAATAGTAAGTCCAGCCTAGAAGCTCGCTATGTGATGTTTTAGTTTATGCTTAAGGAAACGGCCTTGTGTTGAAATTATTTTGTCGTTTATCTTGTTGGCTTTTATTGCATGAGGTGGCAACCTTCTTTTATTCTTTTAATTGCCTAGTAATAGTATTAAGTCATAAAACTATGACTGCAGATGGCCAGTCAAAGGGTGACCAGGGCCCAGGCTAATGCCACCCTCAACCAAGGAGTGGTGGACTCCACACCCGGTGTCATGCCAGCGGGGCGTGAGTAAGCCCATGATCAGGAAGCCAACCTTCCGCCTCCAACCAACCCCACCATGGCGCAAGTCATGGCGCGCAGAACTCAATTGCTGCGCAGCTATTACACGGGCAACAAGGTGGCTCCAGCAGGTCTAGAGTCGACTGGCCGACTTCGAGGACCCGGCCCCTCACTTTTTCCTCGGTCGACGAGCCTCTCGAAGCCGAAGATTGGCTTCGGATACGGAAAGGAAGCTGCGCCGCCAAGTGCTTGAGAGGAAGACAGTGATATTTGCGGCTCATCGGCTCAGGAGCGGTTGCAAATTGGTGGGAGAACTACCTTGCTGCCAGAGGCCAGGAAGAGACCTCCACGGACAGCGACATGGAGGTCATACCATGGTCAGAGTTCAGAACGGCTTTTAAGGCCAACTTCGTCCCAGCGGGAGTCATGAGGATGAAGAAGAACGAATTTTGCACTCTCAAGCAAAGAGACATGACCATCAATGAATACCTCACAAAATTTACTCAGCTTAGTCGCTACGCTCCAACGGACGTGGCCGATGAAGAAGAAAAGATTGATAGATTTCTTGAAGGCATGAATGAGGAGTTAAGGGTGCAGCTTATATGCTAAGTATAGCAAGTGTGAATTCTGGCTAAGCGACATCAGCTTTTTGGGACATATAGTGTCTGCCGGGGGAGTATCCGTTGACCCTGCCAAGATTGCAGCAGTGACAGAATGGAAGCAACCCACCTCCGTCACTAAGGTGCGAAGTTTTCTTGGATTGGCAGGATATTATAGAAGATTCATAGAAGGATTCTCTAGGGTAGTCAGGCCATTGACCCAGCTACTCAAGAATGAACAGAAGTTTGAATGGACCAAAACCTGCGAAGGAAGTTTTCAAGAGCTTAAGAAAAGATTGACTACTACCCCGGTGCTAGTTCTACATGATATACGCAAGGATTTTGAAGTATACTGTGATGCTTCCCATCAAGGACTGGGATGCGTACTGATGCAAGGAGGCAAGGTTGTGGCATATGCATCTAGGCAACCGCCCACGAAGCTAACTATCCCACCCATGACACGGAATTAGCTTCATGGTACATGCCTTAAAAATTTGGAGGCACTATCTGATTGGCAACCACTGTGATATATACACGGATCACAAGAGCCTCAAGTACTTCTTCACCCAGTCACACCTCAACTTGAGGCAGAGAAGATGGTTAGAATTGATAAAAGATTACGACTTAAGTGTCCACTACCACCCAGGGAAAGCAAATGTGGTAGCAGATGCTCTCAGTCATAAGACCTATTGTAATAACCTTATGGTTCAAGAACACCAGCCTGAGCTATATAGAGAGTTGAAAACATGGAACTTGGAAATAGTAGAGGGAGGAACTTTAGCGGCCATGGAAGTGCAAACAAGCATAGAAGAAAGGATTATGGTCGCACAAAAGGAGGACCCAACTGCCTTGAGGTTGAGGAAATTAATGGAAGACGGGAAGGCTCCTAAGATGAATGTGGATCAACAAGGAGTTTTGAGGTATGGGACACGTATCTTTGTGCCCCACCAGAAGGACCTTAAGGACCTAATACTCAGAGAGACTCATAGCTCAGCGTACTCCCTCCACCCTGGAAGTACAAAGATGTACCAAGACATGAAGCAGTGGTACTGGTGGCCATGTATGAAGAGAGACATCGCCGAACACGTAGCCTGCTGTGATGTATGTCAAAGAGTGAAGGCAGAATATCAGAGACCAGTAGGGCTATTGCAGCCATTGCAAGTACCCCAGTGGAAATGGGCAGAAGTAGGAATGGACTTTATCACATGACTTCCCCGAACCAGGTCAGGATACGACTCCATCTGGGTCGTAGTAGATAGGCTGACCAATGTCGCACATTTTATCCCTGTCAAGACAACTTACAAAGGAGACAAGCTGGCAGAACTATATATGTCACGCATCGTGTGCTTGCACGGTGTGCCAAAACGGATAGTCTCAGATCGAGGTTCCCAGTTTACCTCACATTTCTGGGCTAGCCTACATGAGGCCCTCGGTACCCATCTGGATTTCAGCACCGCCTATCACCCCCAGACAGATGGCCAAACCGAGAGAGTGAACCAAATACTAGAGGACATGCTTCGAGCTTGTACCCTGGATTTCTCTAAAGACTGGGACCGATGTCTGCCATATGCAGAGTTCGCCTACAACAACACTACTAAGCCAGCCTACAGATGTCCCCATTTGAAGCACTGTACGGGAGAAAGTGTCGAACCCCTTTATACTGGTCAGAAGTAGGAGAAGGCAGATACTCTAAAGCAGGCAGAAGAAAAAGTTCGCTTAATCAGAGATCGACTATTAGCCGCCCAGTCCAGACAAAAGAGTTATGTGGATAAGAGACGGAGGCCATTAAGTTTTGAGGTTGGAGATCATGTCTATTTAAAGGTGTCACCCCCTACGGGGAGTCAGACGATTTAAAGTCAAAGGCAAGCTCGCCCCTCGCTATGTTGGGCCATTCCCAATTATAGCCAAGAAAGGAGAAGTACCTTATCAGCTAGATCTGCCCGCAAGCCTAGCAGATGTGCACAGTGTTTTCCATGTATCCCAACTCAAGAAGTGCCTTCGGGTACCGGAAGATCAAACCCCGATGGAGGCAATTGAGATCGAGAGCGACCTGACCTACAAGGAGCGTCCAATTAAAATCCTAGACACCGTGAAAAAGAAGACCAGAAATCAAACCATTCGCACCTGCAGAGTGCAGTGGAGTCATCACTCAAAGAAGGAGGCCACCTGGGAACGCGAAGACCAGCTAAGAAGAGATTACCCAGAGTTGTTCACCAGTTAGGCTGAATCTCGGGGTCGAGATTCTTTTTAAGGGGGGTAGATTTGTAACATCCTGAAAATTTAAATTTTGTAAAAAGAAATATTATAAGTTATTTTGTCATATATTATATTAGACTGGAATTTTTATTGCATCTTCTTTGGAGTTTGGTTATTCAACTAATAGAAAACAAAAATTTAAAATGTGAATCTGAAAAGATGATCCAGTGAAAGAGGATATGGTTTGATCCCAAAAATTCAGAAATCCTAATTTAGTATCTGCAATAATGAGTGGGCAGGAAAATGTAAAATAAATAAATACATATATATATATATATACATGTATACATGGATGGATATATAAAAATATGTAAATATAAGGTAGAAGGATGATAACAAAATAAGGAATTACATGCAAACCAATGTTCATAAAAAGAAAATAGATTTGAAAATATGAATATATATGTATATATATACACACATATAAATAAGGAAAAAAAAAAGAAAAAGAAAAAAAAGAAAAGAGCAAAAGGGGAATCAGCCGACCGCCCGACCAGTGACCCAACTCCCCGCGCCCCAACGCCCCCCAAGACGCCTTGTTTTCTTCTCCCACGCCTCCTCCTCGCTCGCCTCTCCCGGGCGCGCCCGTGCGTCGCCCGCTCGCCTCGCTCATGCCCGGCCCGCTACCTCCTTCGGACGGACGGTCCCTCTTCCCCGCCGGACCGGCCGGACGCGCCGCCCGCCCTCTTTTTGCCGCCGCTGGGTCCCATCGCCGCGCCCGCGCCAGCTGCCAGGTGCCTCGAGCCACACAAGTAACTCGAGGACTCTGGAGAGCCCCGCCGCCCTACCCCTGCTCCACCGCCGCCGACACAACCACTCTGGGAGGCACTCGATCCGGCCCCTCGCATGCCCATAAAGCTCCCCGAGCTCCTCCATCATTCTTACACCTTGACTCCCATCACCTTAGCAATTGCCCCGAAAATCCCGAACCGCCGGCCTCCTTTATTCCAACGCCGCGACGTCCTCCCTCCGACTCACGCCATTAGCACTCAATTCAACCTCCCACACCACCTCAGGAGCACCACAAACCCGCCCCGGCGCCCCCGGAGTTCCTCACCGGCCGTACTCTCGCCGGCATCAAGACCCTTGACCGCCGCTGTGGTGCCTCGCCTGCCGACCCATCTCCGGCGTCCCTCGGCCTCCACCGCCACCGTCATCGACTTCCCTCGGCGCCAGAAGGCAGCGTTTTGACCTTCACCGACACCTCCCCGGCCATCCACCGCCGACCGCGCCACCGCCCCTCACCGACCTCGGCCTCCTCTGCCCAGCCGCCTCCCTGAGCTACCTCAAAAGGGTAAATCGCCCTTAGTGGGTAGGCAAAGCCTCCCCGCCCACTTGGTTAGCGCAACTCTCCCTTCTCCCCAGCTCCCGTGGCGTTCGAGCCCCGGCTCGCGGCCGGGTTGAGCCATTCTTTTAATATTATGATCGACAGTGGGCCCCACTTTGTCGCTGGTCGCCGAACCGAGAGCTCGCTGACAGACGGGTCCCACTGTCAAAGTGCCACCTTGACATGTGGATCCGGTGCACGTGTGGGACCCACCGCCGATGATCGCCAGAGCGAGAGGCATCGCCGGCCGGCTCCACCCGTCAGTGGGTGCGAGAACACCCGAGTCACTGCCAAGTGGACCCCACCGGTCAGAGACAGTAAAAGAAATTAGTAAAAGAAAATAAAAATATGCAGTATGACATGTGGGCCCCACCTGTCAGAAATTTAATAATTTAGGGATTAATCTGAACTGAGAATTTTAAAATGGCATAACTTCTTCATTTTAACTCTAAATTGAGTGAGACAAATTTCTAAATTCGTCTAAATTCAAGATCTATCCAATGGAACTGAAATCATAATTTTTAGAGTTCATTTGAATTTCTGGTGTTATTTGGAGTGATTTGTTGCTTTTCTTTTTATGCAAATCTTCGCGTACGATTAAAATAGCATACGAGGCTCAGGAGGAAGACACTGAGGCAGCCAATCTAGCAACCCCAGAGCATCAAGAGCCAGACCACTGTGACCAAGGCGAGTTATCACTTTGATCATGTTGAACCCATGTTTATGCAAATTAATTTCCTTTAAATTATCCATGTGCATGCTATTATTTTATGTGATAAGATATGTTCAATTTTTATAGAGTTTAGATATAGACCCATTATTATGCTTGTTAGTATTACCCGTTGAAACAACTTGGGATATGTGAACCTTGTCACCATAGCAAAATTAGTATAACGTAGTTTTTCCCAATTAAGGTTATGACATATCGCACTGCTTAGTATTGCTAGTTAGACGGGAGCATTTAGTTGTCCCAAAATCTCTCACATGCAATATGACAAATGATTTGGGCAGTCATGGTGGGAATGACTGGTGAATGTTTGGAGCTGTTATTTTATGTCCCAAAAATCCTCAAACTTGCTTAGTATCTGGGTGGATGGTTTGGGGGCTGGAATGTGGATCGGTGGGAGCACAAAGAAAGTTATGGAATGTGGTAGAACCACCCAGATAGCTCTAAGGACTGAATCTTGTCATGTTAGCCCGTGTAAACAAGACAACCACAAGTCCAAAATACAAACTGCTAAGTAAATTTATCGAAACCGGACTCATCTCACCGGTAGTGGATAGGAGTGGATCGCAAGGCGAGGGAAGGCCTAAAGGGACACCAAGGGGAGGGTGAAGTTTTCCAGCTGTGCTAGCGTTGCGGGAAGTGGAGCCCGGCTACGTTAGTGACTGTGGGAAACATCCCGTGCAACGTATGGGACCCACCGCAAGTGGGATAAGCCCATAGGGTGAGATGACGAAAGAGGCTAGACATTTTGAACAGTCACTGTGATGGTCTGCTCAACCACATGACTACAAAATCTTGTGGGGCAACGAGTTGATTGTCTCTTGTGGTGAAAGTGTGCAAACTCTGAAGAGTCAAAACTATTCGAATAGCCGTGCCCGCAGTCATGGGCAGACATGGGGACTTAACTATATATAGTTCTGTTTCAAAAATGATTTATGGGTGAAATGGGAAAATGTAGGGCAGTGAAAGGCCCTAGCTTGGAATTGTCCTGGGTGTCGTCCCAGTGGTAAGATAGACAACTATAATGCTGGAAGATGATATAAGGTGCAGAGGCCATGTAATGGTGGATGGGCTCTGTACTGCTATTAAGACGATTACATTCCACTAAACTTGTGTCTTTCAAAAACTGCTAGGTCATAGGGATTCCTGAGTACTGTATTGAAAAGGCAATTTTTGGCAAAATAAAATAAACCTAAGCCTTCCCTTTGACTAGCCCAACATGTTATTACTGCATTCTGTGTGATGGCTCGCTGAGCACGGTGGTTAGTGTGCTCACACTCGTATTACCAAAAACAGAGATAGGGACACAGGATCATTATGATTATGAAGACGCCCCGGCCACAGAAGGAAGGAAGGACGATGGGAATTAGGTCGCCGTCAGTATTTTCGAACTTAGACAAGTTAGACCTAAGGCATTGTGTGCACATATATTATCTAAATCTAGGTAATATATATCACACATTACCCCGATCGCTTGTTCGAGGTTATGGTCCTACTTTTGCTTTCTCTTCCGCTTGTATGTAATGATGACATTCGGCCTAAGTGCCCCTTTTGTAAACTATCGCTCGACGTGGTGTAATTTGAACAATGGCCTGTAATATTACTGTTTAAGCGATGTATGAAATGATACAGAATGTACCGTGCGCATTATCTCGATCCGTGGAATAATGTAGTAATCACAGGAGATTCTGGATTGAAAAATCCGGGTCTGACAGTTGCGCTTCCCCAGTCAATTGCCTGTGGCGTATTGATGGGTCTTCGTCAGAGTTTATTTTGCTTCCGCTGTGTTTCGTGTGTTGCGAGGTCTTAAAACCTCATTTGTAATAAAGAGGCATTTTTGGTCTGCACTCTCTATTATTGTAATAAAACGTTGTTGGTTATGTATTCATTTACTGTTTGACTGTGTGCACTAGCTTTGATCTGGGACTAATCTTTGTATTACGTAGGGTCCGGATTCGAAACCGGGTCCCGACAAAAATATCATAGTCAACCGGCATGGTTGAACTATCATGGTCGACCAACGTGGTACAAAATATCATGGTCGATCCACATGGTTAAAATATCATGGTCGAAATATGGTGGTCGACCAGTGTGGTAGAAATATTATTTAGGTATATTTATTCATATTTTAAGTTTAGGACAAAATCAGTGTCAACAGATGCCCCCTCGAGGTCCGGGTGCAAAAATATTTATTTTCGGATCTAGAGCTCGATATGTATATATATGCATCATGTGTTTTTTTATATATTCTTTTGTTTTTTAGGTGCATTTTGGACATCTCTGGTATATATATTTGGATGAAAACGTGCTCAAGCAATTGAGCTATATATGAACATGTTTCCGAAACGTGCATATACGTGGGCCATACTGCCATGCCATGCATGCTTTAGCTTTGACAGTATACGAAATTTGAGGTATGGCCCTCATGTCATTAGTGTTTTAACCTGATGCCCCCTCTTGTCTTTTAACACCAAAGAAGCTAATCTGCAGGAGACGTGCATCATGCCGTTTGACTGATCTGTATACGATCTATGGGCTAACCGAACACTCATGTTATCAACCTTCGTTTTTCATGGTCACTTCTCTAGAACTGAGAGTCAAATTTTCTTCTTCTCTGATCGAGTCATTGACACTTCTTCTTCACTCGATATGATTGTCTTCTCCATAATTGACTTTCACCCTCTTCTATACGGAATCACCCTTTCCGCTTTTCACCATAGAAGGTTTGGATGCTGCGTGGCATTAGCGACTATCTTCTAATTGTGTTTAGTAAGTCAGCTTCTTTTTAGAAGGTAAATTTCCCAATCCTCTCTCTTTATATATTGTTTACAGATTATGTTGTACTTCCATAGATTGCCTGCATAATAATGGTACATCATCTCGGATCGCGTATTTGGCGATAATGTTCCCTCGACATGTGTATATACTAGCCACATTAGCGCGGCGCTACGCCGCGCTAGCCACCGTGTGGACCGAAATAAAAGAGACGAAAACCCGTGAGACGGAGTTTTTTAAAAAATTGAGGACGGATACGTAATTTCGGAGGGACCAAAGGGGTTTTTGGCAAAAAGATAGGGACCCATAAGGGCCTGTACGTAAATAAAAAAGGACCTAGGAAGGAAAAACTGGACCCGTGTGCGATTTGGAAAACCATGGGGCAATCCAAAACGGAGGGGCCGGAAAAAATTCTAGGGACCTATCCGCGAGAACCAGGGACCTGTACGTAATTTTATGAAAACGGGGAAAAACCGTGGCCGACCGCATCGAATCGGCCCGCCACGCGTGCTGCTGTCACATGAGGAGGGCCTTGGGGGGCGTGGCCTCGCTCATGAGCAATCCATGGGCTTAATATTGGGTATTTCAGAGCTTTTCTTTAATCTGCACTACATGTATATATATTTTTTAGATGGCGGGGAACAACAACCCTTTTGTCCTACTCAATGTCACTTTCAAAGGTGGTGAGAAGGCAACCTTTTGAGCCTGATCTTGGTGAGGCTGCCCACCCTATAATAAAAGAATAGGAGATGCCCCAAGGGATTATCAATTTCAGTCATCATGGGTAGAAATCGGGTTATTCATTTTTATGTCTTTGTTATTATCCTCCAACACCTTTGCCCTGACCTGACAAAGCGGTGACCCTAGGAACTAGGATGGTTGAAGAAGGCCTCGGCTGGGTAGAAATTTGAACAAATGCAAATGTAGCTAGGATGAAGGAGTACAAGCTTCTGAAAGTTTGAAACTTCAGAAAAAGAAAAAAGGAGATTTTCTGGACAACCTTGGAATAGATCGGAGCAATTCAATCGGCACTAGGAGACGTTCGGACCAGTTCGAAAGCTATATAGTGGTCGATAGGCTTTGGGTGGTCGAATAGCCATGATCGGATGGCTGAACTGGTCAGAAATTTAGACGTGGTCGGTGGTCGAAGTGGTTGTGAGTGGTCGGTGGTCGAAACATGGTCGGAAGGAGTGGTCGAAAAGTTTGATGTGGTCGAACGGCTGCCGTGGTCGAATAGGGGAGTGGTCGAACAAGGGTGCGGTCGAAAGCGAAGGTGGTCGAAGTATATAATGTGGTCGAAAGGTATATGTGGTCGAAAGGCTTTATGTGGTCGCAAGATTTTATGTGGTCAAAACCTACGAGAATTGTCGGACTACCCAGAGTGGTCATAGCCGACGAGGTTCTTGTAACCGACCAAGACGATCGTAACATTGATGGTGGTCGAAAGCGGTTGTGGTCGTAGGATCGGAGGGTTTAGAGAGGTCAAAGGAATTGAAGGGTTCGGAGAGGTCAGAGGGTATAACATGGTCGAAGGCTAGAGAGACGTTCAGACCATCCAATCGACCAGAGAGATGTTCGGATGGTCTAATCAGCCAAAGAGATGTTTGGACCGTCCAGTTGGCCAAAGAGATGAGGTGGTGCAGAGAAGGTTTTGGTGTATGGTTGCTTTATCGGAGATAGATCGATAGCGAGGTGGCTGAGGTTCGCACGGTCATGACGAAGATAAAGACGGCCTCGGCGACGGCAGAAGACGGTGGCGAAGGAGTGCTTCGGTGAGGGAAAGGCTCCGGCGACGGTCTTGGACGGTGAAACAGTCGGCAATGGCGGAAGTCGAAAACGGCCGATTCTGTGAAAATTCAATTCCCGACAATTTACGGAGATGAGGCTTTGCGAAGGCGGCCGGGCGACGTACACAGGTAGCACACGACATGACTTCAGCCAACCTCAGGGATTTCTCTGGAGGAAGAAAGGTTTTAGCTAGACGAAAAGGAACGCGATAAGATCACGGTGTTTCAATTTGTAGCTTGGGCAAAGAACAAAAATGATGGAATTCATGGCACTGTGAAAATGTTTCTCTGTATTAAGGATGATAAAAGGAAAGGAAAGAATGATGAATTGATTTCTAGCTTACATTGGGGCAGTTTCCAAGTAAAGACAATGGGGAGAAATGGCCCTAGGCCGGTTGGAGATTTGAGCCGATTGGTCTGGGCGCAAGGTAGAAGAAAAAGAATAGTAACTATAGCCTCAAGGATAAAAGGAAGGAAGGAAGCAAAGAAGAAAGAAGTGTGGTGGCTAGTGCTGTTCGGCTGTGGATTAAGCGAGCCACACAAGGGTCAGCAGAGGGATGGATTCCCCCAAATGAATTTTCTTTTTATTCATATTAAGCTTTAACTAATTCAAGAAAAATCCAAATAAAATTCCAAAATTTTTAAATAACTAATTTGAAATTAATTTTTTTAAAAGAAACCAAATTTTTGGGATGTTACACTATCAGAAAGAAGGAAACAATGACTAAGGATCACTGGAGACAAATCCGCCATACTTACCTTTCTGATGACCAGGCTGTTGAGTCTCCACACAACCTGCCTCAGAAAGATGATATCCATATATGTTGTATTTGCATTTGTAATAATATCTCATGGCATGTATCAATTTTATCTCACCTCTCTCTTTTTGTTTGCAAGGCAAAAGGGCAACTCACCCAAAGACAAAGCAAATGGCTCTCTATTTAATTTTTTGCCAACAAAGAGTTTGCCAGTGCCTGTTGTGCTAGAGAATTTCAAATTAAGTAACATTGATGTGCTTCCCGAGAAAAAAGGAAAGCGTAGACCACCTCCAATCATTTCCATTGAAGATGAGAAAAGACTAAAAGCTAAGCACAAGCTCGCCTTCGAAAATGAGACGAAATTTGATCATGTACCTTCATTGGACATCCTAGTATTGATGATTTAGTAAGTAATGAGGAGCTCGATCGCATGCTTACAGGTGAAGGCATTCACGATCTCAATGAATTATTCAATATATCAGTTGAAGATTTTGATGTAACCGAACTGAGTATGAACCAATCAACTTCTATTCCAGCAATAGCTCACAATCTGCCCTTGGACTCTGAGTTGTTAGATACCGTAACTTCTTTTGTTCACGGTAGCCTCATATGCATTGCATGCGTGTTAGCATATATTTTTCTTGTTCTATTTCTATTCAGTCTGCTTATGTACCTTTCATCTTGCTCTTTTTTTTAGGATGTGAACAAGAAACTCACCACCTGAAAAGTAGTGAAGTATCGCCACCAAGCATGGACCTCTCATTTGTTGAGAAAGCATTCATGGATGCCACTGATATGGTGTTAACAAAGGCTATTGAAGGGTTAGACGCTGCTTCACTAAGCGACCCAATTCACCGAGCCTTCTTGGAAACCATTTCTTCGCAACTCCCTACTCATATACCAGGAGTTTCCAGAGCTTAGGAAATATTAACCTAGCTCATCACTATTTCAAATCAACTGCAACAAGCACATTTAGATTTAGATTTTGAACATAGCTCTGGACAGAAAGGGAAAATTGTTGCTGAAGACAAACATGAGCTCATATCTCATGAATACACTATCAAGCGTATCTCTCAAGAGATAAAATCTAGAGATGCAAAGTACTCTGAGAATGAAAAGTTGGCAACAGATCTTACTGCACAACTTAGTAAGGTCACCAGTTTGTTGAAAGAGCTCCAGTAGGATAAGGAACGTCTTCAACAAGCACACACTAGCCAAGACTCCGAAGTGAAGATATGGGGCAACATTCTTGTTGATGGTACCCAAGGACTTGATCAAAGAGCCAAGGTTCTCCAAGCGAGAACAGTGACTTTGGGGCAAGATGCCGAGCAACATCTCAACGCTTTAAAGAATAGGCGCTTAGGACCAAACTAAGGGTCCTTTGCTCAATTTGCTGCAATTTACTATTTACATATTTTGGTTGGACCTATAAGCCTTTAATTGTTTCATATTCAACTCTTTTATATTAAGCCCATCTATGTCGACACTCTATTTATGCATTGAAGTTTATCTATGCCCTAGGACTTCATGCTCGTAAGAGACTGGTTATTTATCATTTGACTTGCAGTCTTATCTTTTTATTTTGTAAGCGCCCCTATGTTTGAAGACCATATAAGCGCCCTTCCCTTTTTTTACGGAAGTGCTTGTTTATGCTCATGGGCGCATTGAATTTGCATGATGCACGCTTACGAGTGCTATTAGATCGAGGTGCATGCCTTGCAAGTCGTTCACGTGTGAGGGAGCGCATCGTTTAGTACACGTCAAAGATGTCGGGACCCCAGATTTCTGAATCCGGACCCTCTGTGTATTACATCACTAGTCCCAGATCAAAGCTAGTACACACAGTCAAACAGTGATGATTATATAATCAACAATGCTTTATTACAATAATAGGGAGTACAGACCGAAAGGCCTCTTTATTACAACTGAGGTTTCAAGACCTCACAAACTAACAAAACACAGCGGAAGCAAAATAAACTCTGATGAAGACCCGTCAATACGCCACAGGCAATTGACTGGGGAAACGCAATCTAGAACTCCGGAAAGCCTTCGTCATATCCACACGCGAAGTAGTCGTAATCTCCTTCTTGAGCTTCGTATTCCTCTGAGATTTGTTTTGAGTGCAACATGTAAGTACACAAAGTACTCCGCAAGTCTTGCGAAAATACAGCAGATGCAGGGCTTAACAACGAAGGGTTATATGGTTCTTTTACACAAAGCAATATTTTACTTCAAATACCATTACATATTTTCGAACGCAATAATTTTATGAATTAATTGTTTTGACAGAAACTACCAAGAATATTATAGTGAGGGTTCTATCCACCAACACTAGTTATCCAATTCTAACCGCCAAGGTTCAAGACTACGGGTTCCATCCACCCACACTGGCTCCATCCGCCAGGACAACTCCGAGAGTTCATCCACTCTAAGGTTCCGAAAACTTTTCATTTTAAAACCAAAACCAAAGATCTACCATGTGAATGCATTCCTTGCCCGCCCTTGACCGTGGGCACGTCTATTCGAATAGTTTAACACTCTGCAGATGTTGTACAATTTTACCCACAAGAGATAAGTCATCTTAATAGCCAGCATGCTTCCTTCGGCATGAGACCCAGATAAAATATCACAAAGATTTTACCTTATTCTAGTCTAGCTAGTCACCACCCGCTAAGATTTCACCGCTGAAGGGTTAAATCCACCCAGTCAGAAGCCCTCTCTTGTGCCATATTAGTACAGTAAATCACTGTCCCTCACTGTGAATAATCAGTAAATCCATTGCACCCATTTTCCACTGGTGGTACCTAAACTAAACTATCGTAAGTTAATCCGTTAAGTCGTACCCATATAGACTTGTGGTTGTACGGTAGTGCTCAGTTTGGACAATCACAAGCGTCGGTTCTTAATTGACTAAGGCGGAACATTCATAATACAAGTTCTCGTGCTAAATCCGCACCAATCCAATCTTACCATCCGCCCAAGTCTAAACAATTTGCACAATTTATTTTATTTTAAAAGAACAGTAGCAACACCAATCGCCACTAACTTTCTGACTACAAAGACTAGTTCAATGAAATATAATTTTCCATTCCCAGGTTACAAAGGTTGAATAGCATGGACTAAGCATTTACTACCGTTCTAAGATTTAGCAAAACATTATAATACTCTCATTATTGAGACAAAGGAAATTCTAAGGTTACAAAGGTACATGGCATTCAACTTCAATCGAGGGCATAACAATAATTGGATTAACTAATTACTTAAGACATAAATTATTGTTTTATGCAAATAGCAATGCAATTAAATTTAAAATAATAAAAAGCATTTCTCAAACATAGGTACAAAATGTTTAAAGGAGACTTGCCTTCTTGCACGCTGTCTTGACTTTCTTGCTGGGGATCTGAGAATTCTTCGACGACGTCGGGTTCTACGTGCAAAATGACAAAACAAACGAACAAATAAATCCAAATAAAATTACAAAAATATAATATATTTACTGGAAGGAAGTTTATAATTTTATATGAATTTAGGAGAAAGTTTCAACGTATTCGGGGTTCACATGAGGGAGAATGAATATCTGGAAGATTGGTTCGAAAACAAATTACTGGAGAAATATTTGGACCCAGAAAAATAGAATGGGTTTTATGGAGAATTTACAAGGTTTGAATTTGAATTTTGGAAGTGCACATAAAATTTAGAATGGAACTGAGGCTTTGAAAATGAACTAGGTATTGGAATTTGAAATTTAAAATTTGAAATTCCAAACAAATTTCAAATATTTAAAATGATGGCAGAATTGTATATTTTGGAATGTTTGATGAATTTAACAATTTGGATGGGCTAAATCGGAGTTAGGACGAAAGAGAACGTGCCTCGGGAAGTATAAAATCAGAAGAAAAAAAGGAAAAAGGGATTTTCTAGAATTATTTTTCTAAAGAAAAATGGAACTATTGCGTCAGCAAGGATTTATTTTTCAGCCAAATTATCTTTCTACTGAAAAATGGATTTATTGTGTTAGCAGGCGTCAGCCCTGGGGTGGACCGACTGACAGGTGGGCCCTGGTCTATGGACCGGGTCGATGGACTCAAGAGGGGGCTGAGGTGGTAGGGGAGGGTGGCGTGGCAACCGGGCGCTTGCGTGACACCCTCGTGGCAACCACGTCGGCAGCCACCTCGGCAGTCACGTTATCTCGATGGCCGACGTGGCCGAGGCAGCGCTCGGGAGCGAGCCTCGCCGGAGCTCCGGCGCACGGCGGCGGCCGGCGAGGGGTAGAGGAGGGAGAGGAGAGCGAGGGGAACTCGTTTCACCTTGTCCCGAAGCTCAGCGGTGATCGGAGGTGGCCAGCGACGAGAAGGGGCGGCGGCGGCTCGGTCTCCCGGTGCGACGGCGGTCCGGCAGCTAGGAGGCTCTACTGAGGGGCACTGAGCTCGCAATGACGGGGAAGGTGAGGGTACCGACATGGAGGCTCAGGAAGGCTTCCTTTGCCGGCGATCGCTCACCGGAGTTGGCGGTGGCGCTCAGAAAAGGAGAGCACGGCGCAGGGGCGGTGCGGTGCTCGGGAGAGGCGAGCGAGGGCGGAGGGAGGTGGTACGGAGAGAGGGGAGGCCGGGAATGGCTTTTATAGGGTTTGGGAGGGCGGAGGCGGCGCAGATTGCTCGCCGGAGATGGCACGGGGGTGGGGATCGCGGAGAGGGGAAAGGAAGGTGCGGCCGCAGAAGGAAAGGGATTGGAGGAGAAAGAGGAAGGAAAGGGCGCGGGTTGCACGGGCAGAGAAAAAGGGAAAGAATCCCGGTGAGGCGACGGACGGCGAAGATGGCGGCGGAGATGGCGCGGTGATGGCGCTGCCGCGCGGGAGAAGGAAGGTGCGGGGAAGACGGGCCCGACAAAGGGGTCCCAGCAGAGAGAGAGAAGAGGGGTGTGGATCGCGGCCACGTGGAGGGGAGGAGATCGGGCGGTTGGGGAGTTAAGTGGAACAGGATGGCGGGAGATGGGCCGGGCGAGGCAACGTGGCACAAACTAGGCCGTCCACGCGTCGGCTCGAGGGGAGGGGAAGGCGGGATCCGGGCGGCGACGTGGGCGGATCTGGGCCATCCACGCGTCGGCCGGAGGGAGGGGTTGGGGTTTTAAATTTTCTATTTGATTTTAGGATTTTCAAAAAAGCCGAGGAAATTCAAAATGGCTTAGAAAAATATGAAATAAATTCCAAAAATTCCAGAAAAATTCAAAGAAGGTCCTAGAGATGTTTTGGACTTACATAAAATATTCCAACTTATTTTGGTATTATATTTTCATACTAAAAATAATTTTTAATTTCAAAATAGATTTTAAACTCCAAGAAAACTCAGAAAATCCAAATAAATGCCAAATGACTTAAAATAATTAATTTGAAATAGGATTTTATATAAATTCAAAATATCCTTTTATTTAATAGTCTTTTTATGTTTTTACTGAAATTACTTTTCACACTGGTTTTCAAAAAGTAAAATCGTGGCAAATCAAAATAAATCCTAAGAAACAAAACAATAATTTTTATTTTAAACCAAATTAATTTAATTTAATATTTTAATATATGTTTTTCAAAATAAATTGGAATAAACAGTTGGGCTGTTACAAAAGAGAACACCATGATCGTCCAACGCGGTCGACCATTGTGGTTGAACCAACGCGGTCGAAACAATGTGATCGAACCAACTTGGTCAACACAACATGGTCGCCACAATATGGTTAATACAACATGGTCGAGACTCATGCGGTGCTGGAGTAGAACCCTTTATGTCACGTGATAAGCTCGTGACATTCTAGCGTAGTACGCTTCTAGGTTTTGGGCCTGTTCTTTTCCTCTGAAGCTGACGGCTTTTGGCTTTTCTACAGTACTTAACTTTTAAATAGAGTATTTTTTCTCAAGACGGGGTCTACAAGTTAAACGATCTACACGTTAAAAGCCCAACATCTGTATCAGCCAAAATCGCAAATGAGTATCTGTCTCTCAATAATGCATGTAAATGTACCAAATTCAAAAATTTCAGCCAAAAGCCATAAGCCGCAGCCGTTGCCAAACAGGCCCTTTATAATGCTTGAAGTCGCTTCTCTTCAAGTTGTTCTGACTCCTCTAATCATAGTTTAGCGGCCTCTTCTTCTGAGAGCTTCTCATGCTTAGTGTTTCTCAAAGAATTAATTTGTACTTCCAACGGTAAGACCGCTTCTCCTCCATACACTAGGGAGTAAGGTGTCATTCCCGTTGGTGTGCGTGTCGTGGTCTTATATGCCCACAAGGCTTCGAGCAACTTTTCATGCCAACCTTGCTTGTTCTTTGAGATCACCTTCTTCAGTAATTCACATATGGTTTTATTAAATACCTCAGCTTATCCGTTGGCTACAGCATTGTATGCTATAGAAAAATGGTGCTTTATTTTAAATTTTGTGCACAACTTTTCCATATGTCAATTTTTGAATGGTGATCCGTTATCGGATATAATTCGTGAAGGGACGCCAAAGTAATATATGAGATGAGCTCTTACAAAATTCTCTACATTTTCTGCCTTAACTTCTCTTAATGGTGTGACTTCTGCCCATTTAGAGAAATAGTCGGTCGCTACGAGAATGAATTTATGCCCTTTTGATGATGGTGGTTGAATGAGTCCGACCATATCCATTCCCCACATTTTGAAAGGCTAGGACATGCTGGTGGGATGCAGTGGCTCATGTGGTTGATGGATGAAGTCAACATGTACCTGACATTCGTGACAACGTTTTACAAATTTTAGAGCATCTTCGAACATTGTAGGCCAATAATAGCCAAAAAGTTTTAGTTGATAATGTAGTTTGGGACCAGATTAGTGTGCATCGTAAACTCCGGTATGCACTTCCCTCGATGCTTCCATCACCTCATTTCCGGCGAGGAGCGTAGCAGGATGCCATCATATGAACGCCAATAAAGTGTATCGTTTATACATGTGTAATGGATTGGCCTTCTCCAGATTCTAGTTCTTTTGTTAGAATCAAGGGGTAGATAACCGTGGAGTAAATAATCGAGAAATAGAGTTCTCCAGTCTCCCACCTTGATTTCACAAATATCTGTTGTCATTGCTATAGAGAATGTTGTTTCATCTTCCTCAGCGAGTATCGGCAGGACTCTCCACTCCTCTATGTGCATGTCCATTGTTTCATAAGAATTTAATGACATGCTAGCTGCCAAACTTTCCAGCACATCGCCTTTTCATTTTGGCTTCTAACAATATGTTGCATACTTAAGTTAGTGAATATAGGAATAAGCTCTTTTGCTCTTCGAAAATATGGCATTAATCTTCTTTCATTACCATGAAGTTCCTAAAAGTTGGTTAATGACTAATTGGAAATCACCATACACCAACAGTGTGTTTAACCCCATATTTAAGGCTATTTCTAGCCCAATAATTAAGTGTAACATCCCAAAAATTTAAATTTGGAAATATAAAGCTTTTGAATTATTTATGCCACATATTCTATTTGAATCTGGATTTTTCTGGTGTTCCATAAATTTTGGTTGAGGTTCCACTAACTGGAAATCTATGAAAGAAGCAAAACAAACATTAGTAATGCCATAAAAGAAAATATGCAAATAATAGAAAACAAAATTTTAAAATACGAATATGAAAAGATGATCCATTAAAAGAGGAATACAACTTGATCCCAAAATATTGGGAATTCTATTTTGGGGTTGTAATAATAAATAAATAAGTAAAAATAAAAATAAAGTATAGATAAACAATAAGGATGAAGAAATATATGCAAATAAATTCTTCATACAAAGATAGGCTTAGAAATATATATAAATCAAATATATATATATATATATATATAAAGAGAAAAAAAGAGAAAGAAAGGGAGAAAGGCCACCACCATTGACCCGCCCGCCTCCCGCCTTCTTCCTCGCCCGCAGCCTGACAAGGGTCAAGGACACCTCCCTTCGCTCCGACGACCCGGCGCAGCAGCCGGCCTCCCCGCGACGCCCTCCTACGGACCGCAGGTCCCCGACATCACGCTGCGCGCGTCCCCAGGGGCCCCACCGCCATCTCGTCACCACATCGCGCTGTGTCACCGCCTGGCCGCTCGTCCCATCTCCACAATGGCCACGCCGCCGCCTCCTTTCCCGCCGCATCGTCGCGCCCGCCCGAGTGAGCCATGTAAAGGTGCAACGCCACGCTGAGAAGACCTGCCCGAATCGCTCCGAGATCCTGTCGCAGCTGCTGCCCCCACCACCGCTCCTTTGCCACCGCTCGACGTGACCGCACGGGCGAGGTCCCGAGGCCAACCCTGCCCGCTCGCCTTTAAGTACCGCCGAGCACACCAATGTCTTCCCCACGCTCCCCACTTCTTTCCCCTCCAAGCAATTGGATTTTAGTGACCTCTCCTTCGCTGGCGCCGCTCTTCTTCCCCGCGGCCGGCCAACGAGTTCCCCGGCGATTCGCGCCAAACTAGCCTAATTCCTCCCATCCGAACCGTCCTCAGAGCGTCCTGAAACTCCTCCCGACCTCACCCGAGCTTCTCCTTGGTCACCTCGCCCGGCCAAGCTCCATTCAAGCCGCCGCCGCACGACGCCGACCCACCACCGTGCTCCACGGTCCCTGCCGACTCCTCCATCGGCTTCACCGCAACACCGGAAATTCATTTTGGCCATCTCTGCCCCCCTCCGACAGCTACTCGTCGGCAACACCGCCGCCCGACCGCTACCGCGGGCTCCCCTGTTTCTGGACGCTACCGGCTTGGCTCATCTATGTTCCCTCCCCCTACTAAGTCAGGTAACACCCGAGAATGAGTTGGCTAGCAACGCGTGCGTTCGCCCAGGCAGCCCGAGTTCGATCCCCAGCGACCCCTGTTAGTTTAGGTTTTCGGCTGATTTTCTTTTGCCGGCCGACTGCCAGTCCACTACTTGCATATATACTGTTTCCATCCCTAGCAAATCATGTAACACCGTGAACCCTTGTGGCTAGCTGAGCGCGCATAAAGCTCACAATCCCCTCAAATCTCGAGTTCAAAACCGGCCGGTAGCATTTTATTTCCCCCCTTTTGTTGTTCTATTTTTTTTGCTCATTTCAATTGATAAAAATCATGAAAATTAGGGAATAGTTTAGAGAAACTAATAAAATTTAAATCGAATGTAAATGAGATTATTTAAAGATTTAAATTGAATTAACTCATATAGGATTAATTATATGGCTTGAATAGTTATTTAAAAGATCTACTGTTAATTAAAGATATTGATAACGGCATTATGATTTTGATTAAATATCCAAATTTAACAGAGACTACCCTTAATTACAATATAAACATATATGCTTTAATAATTATCATGCCGCGAAATAAATCTTAACGATAGATTTTTGCTAAATAGCAAATATCGAAATATAACCTTATATACCAGGTTTTACCCCGATAACTAAGTTTAAACTAAAACTAGGGATAAAGATAAGCCTAAGGGTAGCTAAAATACATGCAAGATAATAAAAGTGACATTAATTAAAATTTAATGTTAGTTTTAAATAAATAACGATACTGAACACAAGTTTATATAACAAGCTAGGACCCTTGTAAATAGACCCTAATTTAAATTAAACTTAACCTAGCGATAAAAGGAGGTACATACAATATTACACCGCCAGGATGCTATAAGCTCGGACTCTAAGACTAAATTGGTAAGCTAAGGATTTGGTACATAGCGAGTATAATGTATGCCCTGAATGTTAGCACTCGACAAAGTACATCAAATTATAGGATTACCCTAACACATGGAACTTCCTTGATAAATAATAAAATAATAACAGAAATTGTTAATAAAAAGATCAAGTCATCGTATTCTACCATCGACCTTACCTTAACTAACCCAAATCACACATTAACTCATAATAAAACTAAATTGAGTTTATTCGGATTTATTTGGATCTTTTGAGTTATTCGTTTTTTTAATTTGGATTCAGTTGATTGTCGCGTAATTAGAAATTAGAAGTCGTGAAGATTCAGTGGGTCAAGCGAGATCCAGCTCGAAGTGAAGATAGAAACCCAAAGGCTCAAGAGAAAGCATTGTGCGAGCTCAAGACCGCGGTAACCCGCGCTAGGCGAGTCAATACTTTAATCATGTTGAACCTACATTTTCTACAAATTACTTTGGTTTAAATGATCAAATTGCATGCTATTATTTTTATATAAATACATGTTTAATTTAATATCCTAGCTATATGCCCATGTTTACCTTGATTAATATACACCCCCTTTTGAATACTTGATTATGTAAACCTTGTCACCCTAGCAAAATTATGATAGTAACCTTTCGAAAATAAGTCCGTAATTATATGCCATGCTTAGTATTGCTTAGATATTCAAGGGCGTGAGAACGCCCAAGCATCACTTTATTCATGAGAAACTGGTTTGGGCAGTTATGGTGATAATGACTGGAATATGTTGGAATGATTAATTTATGTTCTCAAAAGCCCCAACTTGCTTAAGTATCTGGGCGGATGGTTCGAGGGTGTGTGAGTGGTGCAGTGGAAGTACAAAATGGTTAGTGGTAGAACCGCCCAGATACCATTAAGGACTGAATCTTGTCATGGTCTCCTATGTAAAACCGTACAACCACAAGTCTGTAAAATACAACTTGGCTAAGTAAATTTATCGAAACTCCCGGACTCATCTCACTGGTAGTGGAGAGAAGTGGATAAGCAAGGGCAAGGGGAGGCCTAAAGGGACACCAAGGGGAGGGTGAAGTTTCCCAGCTGTTCTAAGCGTTGCGGGGAGTGGAGCCCGGGTGCGTTAGTAACTGTGGGAAACATCCCGTGCATAGATGGGACCCACCGCAAGTGGGCAGTTTCCCATAAGGTGAGATGAGAAAAGGAACTAGATACTTCGAAAAGTCACTATGATGGTCTGCTCAACTGCATGGCCAAGAAATCATGCGGGGTAACGAGTTGATTGTCTCTTGTGGTGAAAGTGTACAAACTCTGCAGAGTCAAAACTATTTGAATAGCCGTGCCCACGGTCATGGGCGGACATGGGAACTTAACCAGATATAGTTCTATTTCAAAAACTTTGTGGGTGGGAATGGAAAAGTGGAGGGCCGCGGAAAGCCATGATTTGTCTTGCCCTGGGTGTCGCCCCAGTGATAAGTTAAGCGGCTATAACGCTGAGGGATTAAGCATATGGTGCAGATGCCATGTAACGGTGGATGGAATCTGAATCGTTACTATTATTGCATTCTCTTACACATTATGTTTTGTTCAAACTGCTAAGTCTCAGGAAATTTCTATGTATTATATTTCAAAAGCAAAATAATGATAATAGTTCATATAAAATAAGATGTCAGGAAGAACAAATAGAGTCGTAAGAACAGAAAATGACTGTTTGCGGTAAACGCATAAAGATGTTGGTGGATCCATGTCGATCATAAAAAGAGAATGACAGTGAAGATTCTAGGAGAAATAAATTGGTGGAGCCTAAATGGATTGATAGGCCAGATAGAAGATTTAAATGATTTTTGGAGAATTAGGAAGTGCAAGGGAAATTACTGGATTACGATACGGATAAATAATATGAATTCTTGGAAGAAGTTGTGAATTAGGATTTGATCATATACTAGAAGGATCAATTGAATTTCTAGGATTATTGAAGAAATGATAATGATTACTGGAGTATAATCTTGATCAATGATAATCTTGGTGGATGTATACTAGTGAGTCGTACACTTGATCACGGATATTCTTGGTGGAGGTAAACTAGAGACTTAGTAAGAGATAGATAATGGTAAACAGATTGATTATTGGGAGAGCAAATTATGGTTTTGGATTAATAACAAAGAATTGGACTATTAGCAAGCCCTGATAAGAATGATTTTGGTGGAATAAAGAAAGTAATTATGTTAGGGGATTATTAGAAATTACGAGGTGAAGAATTGATGAATAGCAATCACAAGATTGGATTACTAGGAATTCATGATACATCAGATATTGGTGGATACAAAATAAAGAAAACCAGATTTGTATTAGAATGAGGAGCTAATTAAATTACTGAATAATGAGCCTAAGATTGGATTTATGAAGTGGTGGTGGATATTCGGACTCATATATGAAAGTGGTCACTTCGATTCGATCATTGAATATTTTAGATAATGCAATGGAAATTATTTGATCGGTGGGTCATAAGTAAAGGTATTGGATTATCATTAAGTTGTGTAGTTACCAAGTTGGCAAACAGTGGATCCAAGAATCAGGATTATATGGCTATGGTGAAATTTGAGATTGGAGGAATAAATTTATGGGGAAAGTTAGGACTATGTGAGAATCAGACACCCATGGCTGGATTGATAAGATGGTAGGTGATAAAGTGGAAAGCGTATAATCGGTGGATTAGATAAGTGATGACACTCGTTGTTCGGAGCTTTAGACAACAATAATAAAACCCTGATTAAGTAATAAGAGTAATACGAAGAGCAATTTTTGGCAAATAAAACAACCCGAGCCTCTCCATTGATTGGCCATGCATACTATTATTTGCATCCTGTGTATTGGCTCGCGGACCACGGTGGTTAGTGTGCTCACACTCGCTCTCATAACAAAATCCAGAATCAGGAATCGGATCACTACACATCAGCAATACTCTGGTCTCGAAGGCAAAGAAGGCGAAGACGTCAAGGGCTAGGTTGCGAACCTCCAGTTGGTTGCCTGTGGGCATGTCCTGAAGGTTCACCCAGTGTACTTCGTTTTCCGCTGCTGCAATTTACTGATTTCGGCCTAATCGGCCCATGAGTAAGTTTACTATTTTATTTATGCTTCCGTATGGTATGTATTTGATATTCATTTTCTGTATCTGTGAGCATTATCTACTGATCCAAGAAATAGTGCATCAAATCACAGAGGATTCCAGATAGTAAAATCTGGGTCCCTACATTAAGGCTTCATACACAACAAAATTATTTGAAACTGCCAAGGTTAAAGTGAACGAATATGGAATTATTCCTCCACTAGGCGTAACAAAGATAATGCCTGCGCCTACTCCTGATTTTCGGCAAGCACCATCAAAATATATTTTCCATGTTGGATTGGTGACAGATGTGACCAATACTTATTTATATGGTAAATCATCCTTGATAGGAAAATCATCCGGGATAGGATGTGTAGCTAGAAAATTTGTCAAGGCTTGTCCTTTCATAGCTTTTTGTGGTAGGAATACAATGTCGAATTGTGACAGAAACATTGCTCATTTAGCTAATCTCCCTGAAAGGACCATTTTATTTAAGATGTATTGGAGCGGATCAGCTCTTGAAATGAGGTGCACGGTGTGCTCTAGCATATAGTGGCTCAACTTTTGTGCCGCAAATACCAGGGATAGGCATATTTTTTTTTCATATCTGGATAATTGCATTCCGCTCCCACAAGGGTGCGACTGAGATAATATAAGGACATTTTTTACTTCATCATTGCTTTGTGCCAACAGAGCACCTAATGATGTTGGCATGGCTGTCGTATCAAGAATCAGTGGTCATCCTTTAATCGGCGCATTCAAGACAAGGGGATTTATTAAGTATTTATTTATATCTAAAAATGCATTTTGGCATCCTTAATCCCATTGAAAAGAGACACCTTTTTCATAAGCCGAGAAAAGGGTTTGCAGCTCCTGGAAAATTTTGTGATAATCTCCTAATATATGCAAACTGACCTTTGAGGCTCTTCAATTCATGAAGGTTTTTAGGTGGCAGCATTTTAACAATCACATCTACTTTAGTTGGATCAATTTTGATTCCACACTGTGTAACTATAAAGCCAAGAAATTTTTCAGAAGAGACCCCAAAGCCACATTTCATTGGGTTCATTTTCAAATTATGTTGCCTAAGGCGTTCAAAAACCACATAGAGATGTTTTAAGTGATCTCTTTCGTGTTTTGACTTTACAATAATGTCGTCTATGTAGCACTCAATGATGACGTGCAGTACTCCATCCAGGACAATTGTCATAGCTCACTGATATGTTGCACCAACATTTCTATGTCCAAAAGGCATAACCATATAATAGAATATACCTTTGGGTGTTCAAAATGTTGTTAACTCCTCATCTTCTGGAGCCATTTTTATTTGATTATAGCCCGAGAAACCATCCATAAAGAAAAATATCTCATGTCCCATAGTAGCGTCAATAAGTATTTCCGAGATAGGTATTGGAAAATCATCTTTAGGGCGTGCCTTATTCAAATATCTAAAATCTACACATACACAGGTTTGCCCATTCTTCTTTTTAATAGGAACAATATTGGAAAGCCTTTGACTTCCTAAATAAATCCAATTGTTACGAGTTTGTCCACTTCTGCTTCTATTCTTGGAAGTACCTCTGGACGAATCCTCCTTTGTGGTTGCTTGATCGGTGGAACGTCTTCTTGTACAGTGAGTCGATGTACTGCCACGGCTGGGTCCAGCCCTGGCATTTCTTCATATGTCCAAGCAAACACATTCCTATTTGTGGAAAGAAATTTATGATATTCTTCATTATTTTCCTTGGATAAATGTTTCCTGATATATACTGGGCGAGGATTGTCGGGCGTTCCAATATTGATTTCTTCCAATTCATCAATGGTGGGTTGATCTTTGTCCTCCCTTTGTGGAGTTGCTGCTATTGTGTCTGTAAATTTGACCGAGGTCATACAGACATCACAACCTAACCCATATCTCTTTTTTTAATGTTTGATCTTCGTGCAGGGCTTCAAGTTGTGATTGGACAGCACTTTTTCAAATGGTGCAAGCTACCACCGGCCATTGCATAAAGAAGGACCTTTGAATATATCATAACCCATTTTCTACATCATATAAATAACTTTATTATCATATAAAGAAATAGGCAATGATTCATCATCTTTATTTGACAAGGTGATCTGAGCCACAGCTCTTTTTTTTTGCTTGTGCTAGAGTTATGCAATTGATATTGAGCTTGATTTATTTTATGTTGTACCAAAGAAGGTAAGGGTGTCGGAAATTCAATACCTTTATTAGAGGTTGACTTATTCACGACATGAAATATTGAATATCATTTCTTTCTTTGGTTACTTGGTATATATTGATATACCTTCTTTCTTGATGAGGCTTCCTCAATATCTCTCTTTATGAAATTTGACTTCGGTACAAACACTGACTTTGGCTTGTGCACTTTATCATTGGACTCAAAGTAGAATTTTGCATCAGCATAGAAGGATTCAGCTATCATGAATGGCTTTTTATTAGCAAATATCCATACTGTCTCCCCTGACTAGTCCATGTATTTGATGCATTGATGAAGCATAGATGATACGACTTGATTTCCATGCAACCATGGGTGACCAAGGAGGGCATTATATGAGGTAGCCGCATCGATCACGTGAAAGTTGACATATGTGCGTAATGTTTCCAGCTTTAAAACCAACGATATGGTACCCATACCTTCCTGGACAGACTGATTGAAGCCATAAATAACCACTTTAGATCAACTCAAATCCTTTTTGGAATGCCCGATTCTTTTTAGGGTACGCAAGGGTAATAAATTTATGGCAGATCCACCATCTATCATTATGTGATTTATGGGCATCTCATCAATCTCACTGAACATGAGAAGTGGTCTACTATGCTTTTTAGAATCTAATAGCATGTCCTCCTCAGTGAACGTCATAAGGATTCAGCTAGCTCTGTCTTGCGACACTTCTACTATATAGTATTCAGGGAAAGAAAGTGTTGTAGCAAAAGCCTTGTGCAAATCAGATGAAAGACACAAAGCATCATACACAGAAAGCATAGCTAGTATTTTCTTTAAGTGATTGATTACATCATACTTGACTGACATATTAGCAGTGGAGTCAGTCATTTCATTTGGGATTACATCTTTGTCTTTGGACTCCCTTCTAGCAGGAAGATGAGGATTAGCTAGTTGGCAACCTGATCTAAGTTGAACTTGGTCAACTTTTGGACATTCTTCTTCAGGGAAATGAAGAGTCATCATCATCATCTTCGAAGATCCCAATGATGAGGACATTGAATTCTTCATGAGGACCACTCGCA
Organism: Bonia amplexicaulis; assembly: GCA_036346245.1. NCBI lineage: Eukaryota > Viridiplantae > Streptophyta > Magnoliopsida > Poales > Poaceae > Bonia > Bonia amplexicaulis. The sequence continues at coordinate 6,317,470 of CM070738.1, read as the reverse complement.
CGCATCATCCATCTTCGCTCTATTCTTGATGTGGAGCATGTACCCTCACCTTGTGCCATCATTAGCCACAGTACATGGCCTCTAACCGCCACTACCCCCTATCATGCACTCTTCGAAAAGTTGATGGGTCGAGCTCTATGGTATGGATCCATCAATGAAAAGCCTTTCTTTTAGGTTAACAGCTGCATCTTTGTTGTCGACCATGGCATGGTGCATGGCTTGAGGAAATCATCGGAATAAACTGAAACTCTAATATCAGCATTCTTTTATCATAAATTGATGTCATATTATGAGTTGGTGCCATATTTGAAGATGCAGAACTCACAAAGTCATCTTGAAAGGTGGCGACGTTTGTTGTAACTATTTTCTTGCCTTTCTTGAAGATTTTAAGGAGGTCTGCATCACCTATCCCTTCATCAATCATTTTCTAGTTAATATTCTTTACCACAAAGCAATCTTTAAGCGTGTGCCCTAGGATGCGATGACAGTGGCAATAATTTGGCTCATTGAACTTGGAAGTTTCTTCTAGTCTTTTTGGCTTAGGGAGTTCTATGAGATTCAACTCTCGTAACCCCATAAATAAGTCTATGACATCCTCATTTGGGAAGGAGTACTCTCTGTTTTGTCACTCACTAAGAGTTGGTCTCCTGCAAACTTGCGTTCTCGTTTGCTCTTGATTTCTTATGGTGGCTCCCCTGGATTGTGACTATGGAATCACTGCTATCACTTCCATGGCTTGCACCTGCTTTGGCTTAGTAGGCAACTTATCACGTTGTCCACCTTTCTCTACAGGCTTGATGAATGTCTTTGTTCGACGTGCAACATGTTGCATATAATTTTCAATATCCGTAGCCTTGGAGGCCAGCTCTTCAAAAGTGATAGGCCGCACACCTCGCAAATAAACGGCCATGTCTAGGCACAAATTGTTCATGCACATCCATACCACTTCAGGCTCGGTAATTGGCTGTGGGTAGTGGAGGCTTAAATTTCTCCACCTGTTAATAAAATTAGCAGCCTTTTCATTTGCTCTTTGCTTTGTCTGGGTCAATTCAGTGATGCCTACTATTCTCTGAGTGCTATAGAAGCACTCGAGAAAAGTGTCTTGCATTTGTTCCCATGTCTTGATCGACCTTGGTACCAACTTGTTGTACCATGTGAAGGCCAGACCAGACAATGTTTGCACAAATTGTCACAAGAGAAGCGCCCCATTGTGGGTTGTATCTTTACAGGCTGTTAGAAAATGAGCTATGTGCTCGTGAGAAGATCCGGTTCAATTGAACCTGTTAAATTGCGGCTGGCGGTAATTGCTTAAGAAAGGCACCATATCGACATCTAGTGGGTATGACATAACATACTCGGGACGCATCGAGTAGTGAGTTTTCATATATTGGATTTAACCCCCTCATCAATCATTTTTTGAATCGCCTCAAGGCTAATTGCAGGCAATGACTGATGACTGGCAGCAGCATGCACATCATTATCTTTAGGGAAAGAAGAGAAATCACTATGTAGGGGATTATGAGACCCTAAGTAATTCGAATCATACTCTTTATTACTCGAATATGTTTGACTATGAGTTATAGGATGATGATCCTTTACAACACTCTTTCGGGCTTTCTTTCTTTTGAAGTGTGTCGATACTAAAGACACTTCGCTAGTATCGTCTGCCACCTCTATGACTCTGACTGGCATCGAGAGAAGCACCTCGACTGTATTTTTGAGGCCTTCTTTCAAGTTGGCCAGGGAGCCATTGCTGTTGCCGCCTTCTTGGGTGTGCTTGTTGGTTTCTCCTCCACTTGGGTCTTGCCACCATGATTTGATGAAGGAGAGTTTGTCCCTTGAATTTTGCTGGACTTCGAGTCAGCTTGTATTGCTAACTCCCTTTGTTTGTAGGCTGCTCATTTTGCACGTACATGGGAAGCTTGGGTGACATAATTTTGTCATCGAGGGTCTTGCTCAGCGAACTCTTGGTACTCCAGGCACTTGGTGAGGGCTTTTGCTCGTCGCATAATGGTACCCTCAACATCATTTGCAGATGTGGACGCACCCGGAAGTATCCCCCTTAGAGTTTGGCAACCCCGTGTGATATATGCATCTAGGGCAGGATTCATTCTTCCTCGAATTTTCGGGCGGTTCCTTCTTACCCTGCTCCAAATAGTATTGCCCACTTGCTCACATTGACAATTTGTCGTGATATAGTCAATTTCCACAGGGAAATCAACCCACGCACGCCAAGCATTGCGTTGATGACGACAATGCCACGACAGAGAAAATAAACCTTCAAAGGAAGGTCGTGGAATTGGGGTAGATGATGACATAGGATCTAAAAGTGTAGTTGTTGCATTCACATGACCCTTCTTGACGTCACCAAGCGTAAGGTACACTCCTTCCCACAGGAGCGTACGCTTGCGATCTGGTTCAGGCACCGACCTGCTGGGTTTATCGGCCAGCGAAGGGATGAACTCCGATGCATCAGCTCAGAGTTGAGTTGTGCATGACATGGTTTGTCTTGGGATGATGACATAGCATGCTCTGCCATCACAGCCTTCCCTTTGCCGATTGGTTGCAGACAATGGGATTGATCTAGCACCATAGCCTTTCTTTTCGAGGTCGATGACACGACCAAAGCCGCAGTCTTGGAAGGAGCTGCCCCTAATATGCATAGGGTAGGCTTTGATGAGCTCACCCCCAGCAGTTTAGGATGGTCTCACACTCGATGCAGATGAATATTGGGTACGTATTTGCCCCCAGCATTGTAGGCGGTGTCGATGGAGAGACCACTCCCTTCGCTTTATAAGTTGTTGGGGAAGGGGTCACAACCTGTTCACACGGCTTTATTTCCACTGGACCCATCCACTTTGCATGGATAGGCCACTCATCCAGTGTTGCATGATGGAATCTTGACGATGATTCTTGGCTTGCAGACTTGGAACGTGCTGCCTTAAAAAAGCTAGTAGGAAATGAGTCAAAGGAACCAGCCTCACGTACTTTAAGATGCTGCTCATGTGAGGTGGTTCCTGAAGCTTTTGTTGCAGCCCTCATCCTCCTCTTGGCTGACTTGGACAGGATAGGGATGAACCCATCCTGGTGGGCAGAAGTGACTTCCTGCTCGTAGTTTACTGCAACCGGGGACGCAGTTGTGGTCTGCAGTGAACTTGCACTAGAAGTAGCCTAAAAAGGCCCTACCAGCACATCTAGCCATAGTGACCCAAAGCGTAGGGTGATAAATTGTTGAACACGCCCTTCCATCCCTTCAAATAGAGAAAACTGTATATTAGCTTTCTTATATACACATATATTTCATCGAGCTCGAAACGACGTGATCGAACCCAACGCGATCGCAACTAGTGTGATTGACCGACGTGGTCGACCAACATTTTGTACCATTGTACCATATTTTAACTTTCTTGTATACGCATGTGTATATTTTTAGCGACATGATTAAATGTTACATGTTGCACTTTGATGTTGGAATTCAAAGACGAGGAGGAAAGTACATCCCACTCGGTGTGCTAGAATCTGATGACAGGAAAAATGGGCATGAACCCACCTCCATGTCATTATAGACAAGTTGATTAAATTAAATTGAAAATGTGAGACAAAGAAATCAGGTATTCCAAGTCCATTACTTCCATAATTAATACATTTAAATAAAAATTCTATTAATTCCATCTCTTTGCAAGAAAACCCCTGATTAATAATTCCAACATACACATTATAATAGAATACAACATATGACAATTACAAATGTAAGAAAAATAGTCTTCAATATTGTCATCGCTAATGGGTGTTTACTCGGTTTGATGGTCATGGCTATCAGATGCAGATGGTCATAGCTATAGGATTTTTGGAGAATATCGTAGTTTCAGGATCTTGTAGATGGTCATAGCTACGGGTTTTTAGGGATAGCCAGAGCTACCGGGTTTTGGAGATGGTTGTAGCTACAGTATTTCATATTGCTCGCAAATGTTGAGCGCTTGTATGTATGTAACTAAAACAAGGGTTGTTTTAAGTAATTTCCCCACGCCTTTGTATTTCATCTTTGTTTTTTTTACAGAATATACCTACTCCTAATTCGTACCCATTTGAAGGGCCTGAATTGAGAAAACGGAGTCTTCTTCTAACTTGTCACCCCTAATTCGTGTCCATTTGTTGGGGACCAAACCTAAGAAATAAGGGATTAAGCACTCGTTCTTTGGGTTTGTATCCGCTAATAGGATCAAACCAAGGGAGTGAGGTCTCCATGCCATTCCTTGATTTGTATCTATTTGTAGAGGACCGGACCAAGGGAGGAGAGGCTGGATAGGGAGAATACTCCGTGATTCATTTCGCGATGGCCGAACCCAAGAGCAAAGGGAGAAAGGAAGAAGAAAAGCAAGAACTTCACCTTCTTACACGGATTGGCTACTCTCCCTTTCTCCTAGAGTTTGCCCAGCATTTCCTTCCCTTGTCGAAGCTTCTCCATCCGTCCTTAGCCTTAGTCCCCCTTTGTCCATCCTTCCTCCTCCCCCTATTTATAGAGCAAGGGTGAGAGGGTGGTTGCTTTGAGGGAAGTTACGGCAACCTCTACTTGACTTATCCCCTCTACAAATAGGTAGTTGTAGGACCGAAATGGCAACAGAGGGGGATGAATGGTGCCTTTAAAATCGCCCCAAGTATTCAACCTATCTTCTTCTCTGATAGCTATGAAAGCTATGAAGTAAGAAGTTAAATGCCTACTGGAAATTAAGAAGAATCAACCAAAGAGGAAGCCCAAGAGAAAGAAACAATCCAGAGGACTGCCAACTGAAACCAACCCTTTAGACCGGTCTGACCGTCTTTGCATCGTCGATCTGATCATATAGGACCAACCGGTCTGACCGCTGTTGTCTAGCCGGTCTGACCGCAGTGGTTGAGCCGGTTGGACTGCCAACCCTAGCGGTCTAACATCCTTCTCATCTCCGGTCTGACTGGAGTAGCATGGCCGGTTTGAACGGGGCAAATTCAGCGATGGCAAACAGAAGACAAAGCAAAGCAGTCTGAATATTGTCACTACAGTGAATGCTCGAAGAAGAAACTAGAACAGAGAAAAGGAAGGATGATTGTTGAGCTTCTTGAATCAAATACTCTGGACTTCCATCTAAATAGCAAGACAACCACAGGAAGTGCAATTTTTAGAGTAAACAACAATTTCTCCAGAGAATGCAATCAGTGCAGAGAAAGTAAAAGAAAAAAGGCAAACCCAGCAAAAACTGAAAGGAGACGTTGTCTGAGGAAAACAGAGATATGTATGAGAGATTATTGTCCTTCTCAGGTCAAGAACACTGGACTCCACCCTGAATTACAATTTTGGCTGAAACAGAAACAAACAGGGCAAGAAATTGAAGTCTGAACCAAAAACTGAAAAACCTGAATAGAAAAGAGACTTAATTCAAAAAGGCTAGAGATTCCCTATGTGAGACCATGTGCAGGTCACCCCATGGTTGTGATGAGTAATTGACTCTTGATCTAGGAAGATTGAGTTTGGTTTTTGAGGTTTGAGTTGGCTCTGCAAAGTCGTAAGTCTTAAGAATGGTCGCAGATCGCCACGACACGTTGTCCAAGGTCAAGGCGTTTACAACCACCGCCATGCTCAAGGCCACCGGGAAAGTTTACGACCACACTGTCAGTGGTCGGAAGCCAACCGAATCCGTACGACCGTTTTGGAACCGGTCGGAAGCCAGAAAACATGCGTACGACCATGTTACGGCATCCTCGGCAAATTTGACTGTGATCGGAAGCTGTTTCGACCTCATTGAGCGTAGTCGGAAGTCAGCCGGGCGTCGTACGACCTATTTGATCGTGGTCGGGAGCCACCGGACGACATACGCCACGCTGGCGCGATCGGAACCGTGAGGTAGCGACGACCACGCCAGGAGTCTACGGCCACGTTGGCCATGGTCGGAGGCCTCGTGGTCATTTACGACCACGTTGTGAAGTTTCGACCGCTGGTCGTGATCGGTAGTCGGCGCCGTGGTTTACGACCACGCTGAACGCTTGGGAGCTTCGACCACGCTGGGCACTCGGAGCCACGACCACGCTGGGGCTCGGTGGTTCGACCACGTTGGGCGCTGGCGTTTCGACCACGCCAGGCGCGTGGGTCTTCGACCACGTTGGGAGATCGGGCGTTCGATCACGCTGGGCGCCATTGTTTCGACCACGTTAGCGGATGTCGACCGTGGTCGATGGAGCTCATTAAACCGGTCGTGTGGGCACATATGGTGTCCGATTATGATGGGAATCGGTCGGTTGGGTTTCGTGATGTTGTGGACCTTGTGGACTTATTGGTTCATCATTTTGACAGTCTTGTTGCAATCTATTTTCTGTTGGGCACGAGTGTCTCGGTTGGTGCAACAGAGTGCTCGATGAGGTCTAGACTTTGTGCGATAAAGTCATAGCGGCTAGTGATGGTCGTAGCGTGTGTCCGCATGGTCGTAACGAGCTTTGTGATGGTCGTGACGACATCGTCCGGTGGTCGAAGGAAGCAGGAAGTCTTCGTGGTTTTGACCACTTCTTGTCTTGTGCTTCGGGTGGTCGAGGGAATTTACGACCGTGTGTTGTGCCGTGATACTTGTGCCGAGTGATGGTCATGTGTATTGTGCGGTGCTATGTGATGGTTTGCTTGTGCGTGTGGTGCAGGACTTGAGCTATTTCATGGTGAGGTGGGAGGACCGGACTAGGCATGGAGGTGTTGAGGTCCAGACGGTCGGAGACGCCAAGATGATCGAGGTGGTGAGGTGGTTGTGAGCGGAGACGAGGAACCGGAGCCGAGTCGCCAAGGTGGACACGACGGGCGGCGAGGTGGATCGGGACTAGGCTCGGGGAGGAGTCCGAGGTCCGCACGGCCGATGTCGGGTGCGGTCGTGTGCGACAAAACGGATCGAGACTAGACTGGAGGAGTCGAGGGACCGATGATCTTGGAGACAAGTCTTGGTGAGGCTTGGAATGGTCGGGACTAGACATGGGAGATGTTGAGGTCCGAACGAGTGGGTGAAGCCAAAGAAGACCGGAGCTCAAGGTGGTCGATGAGGAACCTGAGTCGATGCGGCCGGCCGGAGATAGGTCAGTGAGGCTAGGATGGTCGGGACGAGACACGGTGGTGTTGGGGTCCGAGCACCGGGAAGCCGAAGGAGACCTAGTCTTGCGAGGTGGTTGCAAGCATGGACGGGAAGGCGGTGTGAGGGCATTTTGGAGAAATGCCAAAGCTCGCAAGGGAAGCCGTCCCTCCGTAAAGCACCGAGAAAAGAAGTGGATTCGGTTGGCGCTAACGGGCAAAGTGCGGTCTGTTGGGATAGCGAGGCAAAGCATTTGAGTTAGCGGGCAAAGTGAGTGGTAAAATCCGGTGTTAGGTGGGGTTCTGGGTTATCCCAGTGTGGACTAATGGATGGATCCATTAGGGTTAGTCTCGGGTGTGAGGCTATAAAAGGGAGAGGGAGGCACGAGAATGTTTGAGTTGGTCGGCTAGGCCTTGGAGGCACCGCCTCCCTCCCTTGGGAGTGTATCTGTGTGTGTGTGCTCTAGGGCTAGAGCTTGTCCTCCTGTGGGAGTGGTTGCGAAACCTCCGTGTTATGATTTGAGAGGACTCATCTCTCTGTACTTGTTAGAGTTTATCTATGAGATGGGTCCGTGTTTGTGATCCGGGTTGAGAGGTCGTTCTTGAGATGTTTTCATTGATTTATTTGCCATCTCTTTATTCTTAGTTCCTTCGTATTTCCTTTGAGAGTTGGCTTATATTTGTTTTGCTCGTAATCGGGAATCATCTCAAGGCTAGTTGGCGTTCATTCCCGAGAGGAAGTTGATTTGGAAAAATCCTGTGTCTTCTTGGCCCGCCACCGGTGAGTCTCTGTTCTATTTTTCGATCGCATCAATTTTCTTTGGCGAAACAAAGACTTTCCTTTTCTTGGTAAATTCACTTCTAGAGATCATATACAAGTTAGAGTTCAAGTCTCGGTTGGTTTCGACCTCGTGCAAAAGATTCCTCAAATTTTGCTCTGGTCGTCATACCGACAAAATAGAGTATTCATCGTTCGTCATCCGATTTTCGGTTTTACGACCAAGGTCGTTGAATCGAGTCTTTCGGTTGTGTGGTCGGCGACGATCGGATTCGATCGCAGATATCTTCTCGGCTTTGGTTATCGACCACAAGTTGGCGATCGGCCACCGCTAAGACCTCACGACCGATTCTATTTTCGGTCTCTGTTGTCAAGTGACTCATCCCCGGTCGGTATCGATCACGGAAAAGACTTAGTGTGAAGTCACTGGTCTTCTCGGGTTTCATCGGTCGTGGCTTTCCTTTGGAGATTTGACCACGACTTGCGATCACGAAGTCTTGGCCTCGCGCTTCTCTCGATTTTCGACCACCAAGACATAGATCATCCGCTTTCTTTTGCACCGGTTTCCGAGTGCTTGATGGTCGAGATCTCGTAGTCGTGTGCCCCACGGTCTCATGAGGTGTCTGCGACCGCGATCGGTTATAGGTGCAAGTCGGTCTTCGACCATGTTGATCGCACGACCATGCCATTGGCTTACGATCACGACGGTTCCGACCGGACTCATCTTTCGATCTTGTCGGCCTTGTTTTGGTGGCTATCGACTTCATTGAATTCGCTTGATCATCGATTGCCTACCAAGATGCTCTTCTGACGAGTGGTCAAAGTTACGACCATCGCATGTGCTATCAACCAAGTTGTCGGTTTCGACCATGGTGTCGGTCTGACCACGTTGTCTTCCCAACAAACGTCGCCTGTTACCGGATGCCTGTCTCTGCGGAGTGGATGTATTCGACCACGCTTGAGCTTCCGCCAAGTGGTCGTAATCTAACCACACAAATGCTCGATTTGGTCATTAGATAGTCCAATTCCTCATCTTCTACTAGACCTCATATCTTGGATCTTCATAGCTTTGTAGCTATTGGAGAATAAGGAATATGTGAATATTTAGAGGAAAAATTTATGGGCACCATTCACCCCCTCTGTTGCCTCATCAGGTCCTACAATTGGTATCGAGCGAGGTTGGCTCTGTATTTGATCTTAACCGATCTGGAGCTTGGCAACTAGTAGGGAATCTTGTAAACTTTCCTTTGAATCTTATTGGGGTGTTTTGCCAATGATGTCCTTTTGCGACAAGAGGCTTGATTTCGACTAGAGGATGATTTTATTTGCAAGAAACCACAAGTGTGAGCTTTGTGGTACATTCTTGTCCTTTGGTTGATCAAGTGCCGTGAAGGAGAAAGCCTTAGAGAACACACGGATGATAATGATAAGGACGAGCGTCGACTTATCATGAGCAAGGTAAAAACTCATTATGACCTTGGCCTTGTCCAAGATGAATATACTTGCTCTTCGTGATATTGTGAGGTGCCTAGATTATAAATTGCTAGATTGTTTTGCTAGGTTGAAATCTCAATTTTTTTTCTTGTGTATTTTGTGAGTCCTTCTCTGCAGACGGCAAAAATTTAATTTCTCTACTTGAATGTTAAAATCTGCAAATGAGAAATTAAAACTTTGACTCACCGCACATGTGTAGAGGAGCTTGAGCTTGCTAGAGTTGGGTTTAGTAAAGCCGAGTTCCTCTGTTGTGTCGTCGTTGTAGTCGTAATGCCCACGACCACGACTTGACTTCTCGACATAGTCGTAGCTTCATACGACCATGTCTCGCCGGGCGGACACTTCCGCTTGTTACCGTGGTCGGAAGTCCCACGATCACGATCGCTGGTCCGAGCGCCGCCGATTGCCGTGGTCATAACCGACTTATGACTACACCGCAATTCCCGACCGTGGTTGTAATGACCAACCATCACATCTCTCTACCGTAGTCGTTCAAGACTATGCCTCTCGTGCTACGACCACGCCATTTCTTCTCAACCGTAGTCATAGCACGAACCACCACTCCTTTTCTCGCCGAGTGGCCGTGTGTCAAGTCTTGGGTTCAAGCATCTGCTTTCTAACCACTTGGGATCCAAGACTTGGGCACTTTGTTCTTGTCTGTTGTAGGTGTCTAGACGTTGCATGGAGAACATGGGATCGATTGGGTTTTAGTCTTCTGCTTCATCACGTGACTAGAACATTTGTTGGTTCTCCACTTCATGGCCTCCAAGAGGCATGTACCTTCACGTTTGGCGTCTCCACCTACTTTGTGAGCTACTCTATACCTTCATGCCCTTATACTCATGTTTGACCATATTGGCATGTTGTTCTTGTTCATGTGCTCACTTGTACCATACTGGCATGTTTTCTCTCAATGCTTTCATGTCATGCCTTTATGTGTATGTCGCTTAAGTATCCATGTACCTTGTTGTATTTGTTACATGCTTAAGCTTTGACTTGACTTCATGAGCTAAGTAGAATGTGTGCATTAGAAGTCAAGTATCATCATGACCTTGTGCTCGTAGTATCTATCATGGTTCACATCTTGCTCCTTATGTTCATTCATCATTATTTATACATGTTAGCATACTTTTCATGATGTTGATTTGCCATGTTGTATGTCTACATGATGTATGCATATGTATGGACAAGATGAGCTTGAGTATATCTTGGATAGTTTCTTTGTATCATGATGGTGCGTTTATTCATGCCTTTGTATCTTTTCTAGTATACATGCTTTTATCCATGCTAGCATATGCTTCGTGACTGTTCTCGTCATCGCTATGTGTATGGTTGTGATTCATTGTGATGCTTGTATACTTTGATCTTATTCTTTGTTATGGCATGAAATAAATTGTATGACATCTTGGTAGCATTAGTCCGTGCTTATGCTTAGATATCATGAGATTTGTGGTTAGGTCACAAGCTTCTTCTAGTATTGGGTGGCTCTAGGCTTGCTGCTCTAGATGCTTTTGATGAGGGCTAGATTGAGCTTGTGGCGGTGCGTGTTCTCATACATTTGTAATGCTACCGATTGTGGTCATTTGTCTCAAGATCGATCCATGCCCGTGTATTATTTACCCCAAGATTAGGACACCAAATGTTCCCCTATGTTTAATCCAGAGGTTATGAATGAGGGAGAGTGGTACACTGCTCCCCGGTCTTTATGACCACGTCGTAGTTTCTACGACCACGTATGGACTCTACCGAACCCATACACGACCATGAGCCGGATTCGACCACGACTATGATCCGGACTCAACTTCGCCACGACTGGACTCAACTACAACCGATCCTCGACGCGAGTTCGACCACACCGAACACGACTCCGACTATTCTCGACTCGTCTGCGACCACGGTCTAGACCCGGATCAATCGCGACCCCTAATCATCTCGACTATGGTCGGACTCAATTTGGATTCATCTGCGACCATGATGAACTCGGACTCGACAACGCCCAAGACATGACTTGATCGCTTGATAGAGGTGCGAACACATGTATAACCATGTCGGGACTCATCTACGACCTCGCCCCGGACACATATTCGACCTCGACCACTACAACAACCTCCCGAGCAACCTGTAATCGAGGTTTGCTCCCTGTGATCTTTAGTGTTTTGGTTCCTCCACTTGGCTTTGCATAGTATATGTCTTCTAGTGGTAAGAAGGGTCTTTTGGACAAGAGGAGCCAACTCTAGGTGATGTTGTCTCATTCACACCTCTCATCCAAATGGTTCTCTAGGATTATTTACTACCTAGTTTGGGCTTTGGTTCTCTAGGATTCTCTTCTACCTAGGTTGAACTTTTCTTGGCCACTAGAGTCTTTTGCATTGACATAGTGTGCTTTTTGCCCGTGGTATGAGGTTATAGACTAGAGACCATGAGGATAGGATGTATTTGGGAATCACCTCTTTGAGCTAGAACCTTCTTTCTGGATTTTGTGCCAAATTTCTTGGTTCTTCTCTTTTGCCTTCTCTAGGGGAGTTGGATCATTTCGTCTATTCGGCTATGTTTCGTGGGGAGTTCATCTCATGTGCATTCTTTTGTTCAATAGTGCGTCACATTCACATAAATGCCTGCATGCCTTGGAGCCCCGAATATTATCTTTATGTGACATGATATCATGATTTATATCTTGCCATGTCTTGTGATAGCTTGATTTATCATGCCCTTCTATGTGTTGCTTAGCTCTTGCCATACTAGCTTAATTAAATGTGAACAACTTGAATCAAATCATGTCTTGTTCAATCTTGTGAATAGTCCGCTTTAGTGAGCCTCTTTTGATTCAAAGCCATGTCGAATAGGCTAAGTTGAGCCTTGAATCTGCTTTTTGAGATTTAGATTGAGCTAAGTTAGTTCATTAGTGATGCATGAGTTAAGTCTTAACTCTTTGTTCATGAACTAATTCAAGTAAATGCAAAAGATCTCTTTGTGCGAAAAACCGATCTCACCAATTCTTTCTCATGAGACGGCTTGCCATTGCACTCGGCATGAACTCGGGGAGTTTTGATGACCAAGATCACCTCTTTAAGCTTATTGCTTGGAGTGATCGCATAAGGCTTGAGATCTAGCACATGGCTATGAAAACAAAAATTCTTGTGAAAAATGGTTGAAACCAACCATGAATTTCTGATAAAAGCCAATTGTGCTAATTTTGCTCAGCTACAAGTATTCTACAAGTGGTATCCAAAGTACTACAAGTAGTGAATTACTTGTGATATCTAGTGCTTGAACAAAGTGTCTCATTTTGAACTTATAGCACTCTAAAATTGACTCAACTATAGCTTCGTGGTTCCACTTAGAATATTGACATGGCTTGACTCACGCTTGGATACCTTCTTCTAGACTATAATCTTGAGTGACTCGACATGCTAATCAAACCATTTAATTTAAAGATCATAACTTATTTGGCTTGAGCTTGGCAATACATAGTTTGTTATGATCTAGATAGCATTGTCACCTTTATGGCTTGATATAATTTTCTGTGAAGTCACTTTCGATAATTTCATGGCTCCCTTTGCTTAAAATGAATTAATTGTAGTCACCCCATTTCATTCATGCTCTATGTTTCTTCCTTGCATCTTGATGACTTTATTGCCAAAAGGGGAGAAGGATAGAGAAAAGGCATTAAGGGTGCAAAAGGCATTAAATGGGAGAATGCATCAAGGGATGGGAGAAGGATAAAAGGCATTAAGGGGAGAATGCTTGGTCATCTTGCTATGACAATGGTCATGTGAGCATCCGCTTCTTGGACCATGAGCAAGATTGGACTTTCGTGTGATTTGGAGTTTCAGAGAAATTTTGATCTTCTCTGTCGCCCATTTCATTCTCGTGTCAACATGGTCTTGAGTCACTTCTTCATTCTTCTAGACCATGTGTGGCTTTTGCATCTCCATCCTTTCTTCGCTCAAAACCAACTCTTCCTCATGCTTTTTCGTGTTTGTCAATATACTCATCAAGGGGAGATTGTGAGACCATGTGCGTGTCACCCCATGGTTGTGATGAGTAATTGACTCTTGATCTAGGAAGATTGAGTTTGGTTTTGAGGTTTGAGTTGGCTCGCAAAGTCGTAAGTCTTAAGAATGGTCGCCAGATCGCCACGACCACGCTGTCCAAGGTCCGGCGTTTACAACCACCGCCATGCTCAAGGCCACCGGAAAGTTTACGACCACACCGCCGCTGGTCGGAAGCCAACCGAATCCGCACGACCGCTTTGGAACCGGTCCGAAGCCGAAAACATGCGTCACGACCATGTTACGGCATCCTCGGCAAATTTGATCGTGATCGAAGTCGTTTCGACCTCATTGAGCGTAGTCGAAGTCACCGGGCGTCGACGACCTATTTGATCGCGGGTCGGAGCCACCGGACGGCATACGCCACGCTGGCGCAGATCGGAACCGTGAGGTAGCGACGACCACGCCAGGAGTCTACGGCCACGCTGGCCATGGTCGGAGGCCCGTGGTCATTTACGACCACGTTGTGAAGTTTCGACCGCTGGTCGTGATCGGTAGTCGCGCCGTGGTTTACGACCACGCTGAACGCTTGGGAGCTCGACCACGCTGGGCACCCTGAGCCACCACCACGCTGGGGCTCGGTGGTTCGACCACGCTACGCTGGCGTTTCGACCACGCCAGGCGCGTGGGTCTTCGACCACGCTGGGAGATCGGCGTTCGATCACGTTGGGCGCTGTTGTTTCGACCACGTTAGCGGATGTCCGACCGTGGTCGATGGAGCTCATTAAACCGGTCGTGTGGGCACATATGGTGTCCGATTATGATGGGAATCGGTCGGTTGGGTTTCGGTGATGTTGTGGACCTTGTGGACTTATTGGTTCATCATTTTGACAGTCTTGTTGCAATCTATTTTCTGTTGGGCTCGAGTGTCTCGGTTGGTGCAACAGAGTGCTCGTATGAGGTCTAGACTTTGTGCGATAAAGTCATAGCGGCTAGTGATGGTCGAAGCTTGTCTCGCATGGTCGTAACGAGCTTTGTGATGGTCGTGACGACATCCGTGGTGGTCGAAGGAAGCAGGAAGTCTTCCGTGGTTTTGACCACTTCTTGTCTTGTGCTTCGGGTGGTCGAGGGAATTTACGACCGGTGTTGTCTTGTGATACTTGTGCCGAGTGATGGTCTGTGTATTGTGCGGTGCTATGTGATGGTTTGCTTGTCCGTGTGGTCAGCAGGACTTGAGCTATTTCATGGTGGCGTGGGAGGACCGGACTAGGCACAGGAGGTGTTGAGGTCCGACGGCCGGAGACGCCAAGATGATCGAGGTGGTGAGGTGGTTGTGAGCGGAGACGAGGAACCGGAGCTGGAGCTGCCAAGGTGGACACGACGGCAGGCGGCGAGGTGGATCGGGACTAGGCTCGTGGAGGAGTCCGAGGTCCGCAGATGCCGATGTCGGTGCGGTGTGCGATTTAAACGGATCGAGACTAGACTACGGAGGAGTCGAGGGACCGATGATCTTGGAGACAAGTCTTGGTGAGGCTTGGAATGGTCGGGACTAGACATGGGAGATGTTGAGGTCCGAACGAGTGGGTGAAGCCAAAGAAGACTGGAGCTCAAGGTGGTCGATGAGGAACCGGAGCCGATGCTGGCCGGTCGGAGATAGGTGCCGTGAGGCTAGGATGGTCGGGACGAGACACGGTGGTGTTGGGGTCCGAACACCGGGAAGCCAAGGAGACCTAGTCTTGCGAGGTGGTTGCAAGCATGGACAGAAGGCGGTGTGAGGGCATTTTGGAGAAATGCCAAAGGCGCAAGGGAAGTCCCCCTCCGTAAAGCACCGAGAAAAGAAGTGGATTCGATTGGCGCTAACGGGCAAAGTGCGGGTCTGTTGGGATAGCAGCAAAGCATTTGAGTTAGCGGGCAAAGTGAGTGGTAAAATCCGTGTTAGGTGGGGTTTACGGTTATCCTCAGTGTGGACTAATGGATGGATCCATTAGGGTTAGTCTCGGGTGTGAGGCTATAAAAGGGAGAGGGGAGGCACGAGAATGTTTGAGTTGGTCGGCTAGGCCTTGGAGGCAGCCGCCTCTCCCTCCCTTGGGAGTGTATCTGTGTGTGTGTGCTCTAGGGCTAGAGCTTGTCCTCCCAGGGGGAGTGGTTGCAGAAACCTCCCGTGTTATGATTTGAGAGGACTCATCTCTCTGCACTTGTTAGAGTTTATCTATGAGATGGGTCCGTGTTTGTGATCCGGGTTGAGAGGTCGTTTTGAGATGTTTTCATTGATTTATTTGCCATCTCTTCATTCTTAGTTCCTTCGTATTTCCTTTGAGAGTTGGCTTATATTTGTTTTGCTCGTAACGGGAATCTGTCTCAAGGCTAGTTGGCCGTTCATTCCCGAGAGCGGAAGTTGATTTGGAAAATCCATGTGTCTTCGATGTCATGAGTGAGTCTCTGCTCTATTTTTCGATCGCATCAATTTTCTTTGGTCAAACAAAGACTTTCCTTTTCTTGGTAAATTCACTTCTAGAGATCATATACAAGTTAGAGTTCAAGTCTCGCTTGGTTTCGACCTCTGTGCAAAAGATTCCTCAAATTTTGCTCTGCTGATCGTATACCGACAAAATAGAGTATTCATCGTCGTCATCCGATTTTCGGTTTTACGACCAAGGGTGTTGAATCGAGTCTTTCGGTTGTGTGGTCGAGTGTGATCGGATTCGATCGCAGATATCTTCTCGGCTTTGGTTATCGACCACAAGTTGGCGATCGGCCACCGCTAAGACCTCACGACCGATTCTATTTTCGGTTCTCTGTTGTCAAGTGACTCACCCCGGTCGGTATCGATCACGGAAAAGACTTAGTGTGAAGTCACCGGTCTTCTCGGGTTTCATCGGTCGACCGGCTTTCCTTTGGAGATTTGACCACGACTTGCGATCACGAAGTCTTGGCCTTCGCTCTTCTCGATTTTCACCCACCAAGACATAGATCATCCGCTTTTGCACTTTGGTTTCGAGTGCTTGATGGTCGAGATCTCGTAGTCGTGTGCCCCCACGGTCTCATGAGGTGTCTGCGACCGCGATCGGTTATAGGTGCAAGTCGGTCTTCACCATGTTGATCGTCGACCATGCCATTGGCTTACGATCACGACGGTGCCCGACCGGACTCATCTTCGATCTTGTCGCCTTGTTTTGGTGGCTATCGACTTCATTGAATTCGCTTGATCATCGATTGCCTACCAAGATGCTCTTCTGACGAGTGGTCAAAGTTACGACCACCGCATGTGCTATCAACCAAGTTGTTTGGTTTCGACCATGGTGTCGGTCTAGACCACGTTGTCTTCCCAACAAACGCCGCCTGCTACCGATGCCTGCCTCTCTGGAGTGGATGTATTCGACCACGCTTGAGCTTCCGCCAAGTGGTCGTAATCTAACCACACAAATGCTCGATTTGGTCATTAGATAGTCCGAATTCCTCTGTCTTCTACTAGACCTCATATCTTGGATCTTCATAGCTTTGTAGCTATTGGAGAATAAGGAATATGTGAATATTTAGAGGAAAAATTTATGGGCACCATTCACCCCCCCCTCTGTTGCCTCATCCGGTCCTACACCCTAAACTTTTGTTCAGGGGGCCTTTGATTACACCAGGGAAAAACCTCACAGCAATAAAGTACAAACCAAATCGATTTCCATCGAGAAAAACAAGACATTGAAGATCCTCTGCCTCAAAACCCTAGAAATTAGAAAACAGAGGAAACAAGAAGCTGGTCATTTGATAGAAAGAGTGAATGAAATCTTTTGTCTCGAGAATATACTAGCCAATGGCTTTGAGGAATGATTCCCAGTTCAGAGACAGTCATTTTGCAGCTTCTCGAACAAGAATTTTTCTCAGATCGAAAAGAACCAGAGAAGAACAGAGAACTGAACAAGAACACAGTTCAGGAAGAAACTGGAAAATAGAGCAACATAGAGACATCTCAAATAGATTCAAAGATATGAATGATTACAAATGAGATAGTCTACAGCCATTCCATACATGGATTCACATCCTGGGCAACACACTCAAAAGGAAAACCAAGAACACTATAGCAACTCACGCAAACATGGAGACTGAAAGCAAAACAACCTCTGCTCTCCTCACCAACTCTCAACAGACAAAGAACAAAAGCTAAAACCCCCTAAAGCCATCAGGAGACACCCCTCCTATTTATAGCTTTTGATTACCAGATTTTCAACTCGCTTTACCCGCTAACTCAAAACCGAAACAGCTTCCTCTTTTGCAGTCCTGTGCATTTACCAAAATACCACTCCTGCACCTTCCGGGAAGCTTCCTCATTTCTTGTCGTCCAAGCCTCGCAACCACCTCGAGTCCTCGTCGTCTTCGGCATCTCCCGATCGCTTTGACCTCAGCATCGCCTGTGCCTAGTCCGGCCATCTCATGCCTCGCCACGACTCCGCCTCAAAGTCCTGCAGCCATCACAGATAAGAAAACATCACATAACACCGCTCGAAACAATATAATCAACATTTGCATTAGTAGAAAAAGCTAAAGCATGAAATACCCAAAACAAACTCAAACTTTTCAGAACACGTGTCAATTACTCATCACAAACATGGGAACACCTCCACATGGTCTCTCAGTAGTTCCAACGCTGCAACCGGCTTTGCGCGTGGTCGTGTAGGACGTGTGCTATTTGGACTCCGTTCGTCGGTTACTTGACCATGCGTGTAGTACTTCAGCCGCTGTTGATGGTTACTGAGCATGCATTATCTAGGACTTCCAGGTGTTCTTTTGATTTTTGTGTATTATAGCACCACTTCCCTATCGACATGTGAGAGGTATCAGTGCGTCATTCACCGTACGCTAAAAAATAACGTGGTCAAAACATCATGGTCGACAAATAATGATTGACCAACATGGTCGAAATATGGTGGTCAACCAGCGTGGTTGAAATATCATCGTCAGCCAACGTGGTTGAAATATCATGGTCGATCGTTGCGATCGAACATATGATGGTCAACCAACGTGGTCAAACATATCGTGATCGAACCGCGTGGTCAAGAATATCATGGTCGAACCACGTGGTCGAAATATCATGATCGACCAATATGATCGAATTATTATTCGACCAACATGGTCGGAATATCATGATCGACCGTCGTGGTCAAACTATCATGGTCGACCAACATGGTCTAAAATATCATGGTCGACCAACATGGTCAAAATATCATCGTAGGCCAACATGGTCGGAATATTATGGTCAACCGTCGTGGTCGAACCATGTGGTCGAAAATATCATGGTCGAACCACGTGGTTGAAATATCAAGATCGATCGACATGATCGAACAATCATGGTTGACCAACATGGTCGACTGTCGTGATCAAACTATCATAGTCGACCAACATGGTCAAAAATATCATGGTTAACCGATATGGTCGAACTATCATAGTCGACCAACGTGGTCGAAAATATTATGGTCGACCGATATGGTCGAACTATCATAGTCGACCAACGTGATCAAAAATATCATGGTCGAATCACGTAGTCAAAATATCATGGTCAAAATATGGTGGTCGACTAGCATGGTTGAAATATCATCATCGGCCAATATTGTCGAAATATCATGGTTGAACAACGCTGTTAAAAGATCATCATCAGACAACATTGTTGAAATATCTTGTTCAAACAACGTTATCGAAATATCTTGGTCGAACAACGTTGTCAAAATATCATCATCGAACAATGTTGTCGAAATATCATTCTCGAGCTGTTCACCCAAGTGTTGTTCATCCGAGTATTGCTCATTCGAACACTGCTCTTTCAAGTGCTCGTCGTTCAAACACTATTCCTTCGAGTGTTCCGAGTACTCCACTTTCGAACTCACATATGGCCTATGACCGCTTCACACTGGAATATTCAACCGCAGCGTACTCCAAATTTTCAACCGATGCTGCTCGGACGTTTTGACTTCGAACTCGAAGCTTTTGACCATTTTGCACTAACACGAACGTTAAGATCGAGCACTCCTGTACTCATTACTTTTCGGCAGGATATTAGTTCTAGCTGTTTTATATTGCAACGGATTTTAGCCGTCAGCATACTTTGATGATTATTTAGATATATTTATTCATATTTTATGTTTAGGACAAAATTGGTGTCAATAGAATGGAGGTAATGGTAAAAGAAATTCTGAAGAAAACGAGGAGGACTTACAAACTGATGGAACTCACAGAAGTGGCAAGAGACAAAAACTCAGGTGATGACAAGGTTGTGCACAATTCAAACGCTAGTAAGTGGTGGAGAACATGCTCTCCATGTAATGAATGCTAGTATAATGCAATCGAAACAGATTGAAGAGGGTAGAGAAATGGCACAACAACTTCAGCTTTTGGACCAGCAAAGACAGGGTGTTGATTATCAGGGGGAGGTGAATGTGGATGAAACTCTTCAAGGTCCACTTGTGATCACGGGCGGAGCCAGAAATTGGATATAGGGGGGATAATATGGACCAGGGAAAAAGCTTTCGGTATAAAAAAATTTTCGTCGACCAACGAAAGTGACGAAATAGCAAAATTTCGTTCGTTTCGGCCAAAATTTCGGACGAAAATTTCAAAACATCATTTAAATTTTGATAAAATTTTAACCAAATTTTAGACAAAATTGAAATGATGATAAATTCAGATAAATTTTGGCCGAATGATTCTTCTTTCGCTACCCTCCGAAAGGAGAGCCCGAACCTGCCCGTTGAGGCGGTTATGGAGTTCCTGAACTCGCCGGACATGATGGTCGCCGCCCACTAGAGTATAACAAAGACAAAGAAGAATAGTTCTGCTATGGTTTGCAAACCAGCAAGGGGGGATTGTAAAATAATTTGATGTTCCTATTATGATCTATTGGATGATTTGTGAATTGAAGCTATTTAGTCTTGGATTTTAATTAAGGAACAGCAAGTTCTTTGTCTACTCGTTATGTTTGCCATCTACCCCGGATCGACTAAGCTTAGTATGTTTTCCTGATTGTAACTACATGAATGATGTTGAACAAAACTCATTAGTTTCGAGTTTGCTCTAGTTTTCTTCCACATTTTATATACTCTTAACAGATCATCAGTCCCTAGTTTTTGATATGCCGCTCAACTTCACCGCATTCGATTAGATGTGGTTAGCAGCTCACTAGCGACCTATTGTGGCTTATGGTTAATTTCATCTAGGCATATTTGCTAAGTGATTGACATCTTCACAACCGCAATAATCAAGATCCAAAGTTATCATGCTTGATCTCCGCACAAAGGTGGTTGACCGACTTTTTAATGCATCTCTTAGTAATTGTGTTGAATTATGTCATGCGGCCGGGGATTAGTAGAAGGTTGGGGTGCCAGTGCCCCCCCTCTCTCCGCCACCGCTTGTGATTACAGATAAAATGGTAAATCAATCCATGTTAAAAGGGAAAAGGGTTTCTGATGAAGAAACAAATATTAGTACTGGAATGATTCAGGGGAAACCAATTGTGTTGACAAATGAAGTGCAAATTGAACAGAAGTTGGCCATACATGATGCAATCTAGGATAGAATACATTATTTAGATAGTGGTAGCTCACATTATTTGGGATCTCAAGATTCTACTTTTGGGAGGAAGTCAGAATAGAAGTTTTTGAAAGTGTCATGCAAGAGAAGGATATTAGTGTTGATCAAGCTCTTGAAGATAAATTAACTCACAAGAACATGCTAACAGCTAGGCAGGAGATAATGCAACTGCAGCTGGTGGTCTGAGAAGGAGTGCTAGAATTAGAGATACCAAAGAGATAATGTCCTGGACAAGGCTAAGGAGAGAGCCAAGCTAAAAGGTCTTGAGACTCATACAGGTACTTAAGAGGCCCTGTACAAGGTCTAATAGATGCTTGTGATAAATAATTGGTATTTTGGTTGAATTGAATTTAAATTTTACAATAGTTTCAGAAAAATAGATTTGCTGTCAGTGTTCCTGATCGGACCATTGGGAGGAAGCGATCGGACCGGCCTATGAACGGCGGTCTGACCAGTAATCTAGTGTAACCGAATATTGGGTGACAATCCTACCATTGGGGTGGTACGACCAATTCCTAGTTAGCGACTGCTTTTTCCAAAGAGTGTTTTGAAGTTGGCATCGTGTGGTCAGACCTGCCATGGTTGGCAATCAGACTAGGGTGAGTTGGCGGTGCGATCGGTATTGAAAATGAGGTCACGCTGGGTGGCCGGTCAGACCGGCTAGTGTTTGGCGGTCTAATCACAGCGGTTCAATCAGCTTGAGTCGAGTGGTTAGACCGGAGGCTGTGGTGAGAAAACAAGTTGAGTTGAGTTGGTTTGAGGTTAGTTCATGGCTTGGGAGCTTTCAGGGTTTGTGTTGCATTGCATGATTCATGTGTTTGACTAACGTGGGTCAAGTGCATAGAACTTGTGCTCAATATGGTTATTTGGTCTTTGGATGTGCATGTGGCTTGGAGGACGTAGCGGTTAGTGGCAATGGACCGAGACTAAGCGAGGGAGCTGAGGTCTGAGCACACAATGCCAACTTCAGCTCAAACCTCGTGAAGAGACGAGTTGATGCATGTGGTGTGCCAAGTTATGAGGCCGATACACATAAAGACAGTTCGGAGGAGTTCGAATGCATGAAGATATGACAGCTAGTCATTAGGCATGCTTTGAGGTGAAATTGAAGACAGAGCCAAAGGAAGGTATCTGGAAGTTTCGTCGAGGGCATTTTGGTAGTTGGTCAAATACTAGGTTGGTAACTTGATCAAAATCACGGTGCGGAGAGGCGCAAAGGAGAAGTTATTTTAGGTCAAAAGATCTAGAATTGACAAGTTGATCAATCGCTAAATAATTAGTGGGTTGAGTCTGGTAAATGCTTTAAGAAGCATGTGTGAGAGTGTGTAAAATCTATGTTAGTAGGGTTGACAGGTTTCCCCGGTAATATTAATGGGTTGAACCCATTAAGGTTGTGCTGGTTATTTAAAAGGGAGGACAGGAGGTGGTAGATCCAAAGATTCTAGAGTTTAGTTTTTTCTCTACTATCTTATCTTCTTTCATGGTTGTGAGAGAGAGAATATGAGAGAAAATATGGTGGTGCTTTAGCTGTACCTTGTAATCATCCATACGTATGTAAACCTCATACTCCACTAAAATAGATCAAAAGTTTGTCTTACTTCTATTCTTGTTTGTGTTCTAACTTAGTTTTGCTTGTTCTTAAGCTAGATTTGTGATTTTGAGTTCGTGGGAGTTCTAGCCCAATCTCTTATTTTAATTACTTTGCTAGGACATGTAAGAATAGATCTAGAAGACATCATGTCTTGAATTGCCTCTTTCGTGGTAGAAATGAAAGTATCAATCAGTTGTTCTTTGGTTGTTCTATCTCAAGATTCATTTGAACCGTAGTTTGTTGTGTGTTTGGCATTCCTAATTTACCTGAAAATGTTGATCACATGCTGAGTGGTTGGTTATGCAGTTTTACAGCTAAACAAAAGAGGTTGGTTGTTGGATGCGCTGCGATCTGTTGGTCCATACGGAAAATAAGAAATGCAGTCTGCTTTCAGCGCAAACAACTCTCTGATCCTTCTGAAATCATACACCTGGTATCGTAAGTGGGAGGACTGCGATGCGTTCCACAAAGGGGTTGATTAGCTCCGGCGGATGGCAGTAGAGGTCCTCTTCAATACTTGAAGGGGATGGGCACCGCTTACAAGAAGACTTGATGTTAGTGTTAGAGTATATTGACATATTTTTATATTTGATAGTTTATGATTTGTAATCCTATGATACTTGTCTTATCTTTAGGAGAGACTTCTTGCCCTCTAAGCCTTCTACTCTATATAAACCGCCCTCAACCTCAATACAACCATCCATTGTAGTATATTCATCCTCCTAGATGGTATCAGAGCGGCACCACTCCTAAGCCGCTACCTCTACAGCTTTCGCTGCGTCGTCCTTGGGAGATGATCTCGTCTCTATGATCTCTCTCGGGGGCTGCGCAACCCGTACTTTAAGTCGTGTCACCGATCATCCGATCGACTACCAATTAGAGTTTTTCTCGGTCATCTTCAGATCGGGTTTTCTCTACTTTTTTCGATCATATATTGGTTTGCGTCACCCTACCGACCCGTCAACGTTCCTCGGCTCCAAACTTCACCACCTTGGCTTCGACCTCTCCAGCGCCTCCTCTCCTCCGATGTCATCGTGGCGTGACACGGCGCGCTCGTCGACACAGCCCTCCCTCCGCAGCCTTCTGAGCACCCCATCTACCATCATCATCACACTGGATCATCATCGCTGGCCCATCATCCGCAAGTACAAGCCATCGCACTACCAGGAGCCCACACTTGTGATCATGCCATTGACATGCACGGGCTGCCACTGCATCGCCCCTTCGGGCTACAGTGTCACTGCCCGTGGTCACCATTGCCAACGTTGACGCCACCGTCCTCATCCTGACACTTCCTTGCACCGAAGGCTCCCCATCTTCGTCGCCTATCTGCTCTCCTCGGTGATCTTTTCGTCTGGATCTAGAGCCGGCTCTCTCCGCCGCTCGTCTCTGTTGGCTCCAACACCATGGAGCTCTACGTCGGGTTTGGATCTGGCCAGATCTGAGCTTCCCCGACGAGTGACCCCTCCTCCCAGTCGGTAGTCGTCGTCCCCAACTGCCAACCATGTCTGCCATTGCGATTGACTGCCACTTAGTCGTCCCCCTCTATCGCCGCTGACGCTAGCTATTCCACCGGTATCTTCTCCTCCCCCTCTGCCACCAATGACGCCAGTTGTTCCGCCTGTCCTCCCACTGCTCCCTCCACCGGCATGGCTCTCCAACTTTTCTGCCTCTTTGCTCCTTCCTCAGCAGATCGACCACGGCCCACAGCCAGTCGACCATGGCCAGACAACCGCAGTCGGTTGACCACAGCCAGATGACCTCGACACCCGCTACCTCTACATGGCTCCCTCCTCCACGGCTACGACCATGGTCACCTCGCTCTCGGTAACTCGGCAACAAATGGCTATCATTAACTTGAGCAAACTCGTTGGTTCCTTTATACCACCGCGTCGCGAATAAAGATGCTAGCCTCCGACGCTCCCACTGCGATTGCAAGGGATGTCAATCCGACGATTCCCCCACCTTCGGTTTCCTCTCCAGTCTGACCGTCCGTGATGCTCCTGCTGTCTGCGACGCTACCACTACGATTGCGGGAGATGTTAGAGTATATTGTCATATCTATATTTGCTAGTTCAGAATATATAATTTTGTGATACATGCCTTATTTCTAGGAGAGACGTTTTACCCTTTAGCCTTATACTCTATATAAACCATCCTCAAGCCTTAATACATTCATCCATTGTCCAACAGTTGGCTTACCTCGTTGATTGTTTCTGCTTTGCGTAGCTAGTTTCTCCTAGTTGTTAATCAGTAGGTGAGAACTTCTGTGGTTATCTCTGCTTTCTGAAAACGGTCTGGTATATATGCCGGAGCATCTGTTTTCAGGTTTTCAGCGTCTTCCTTTATTTATAGCTGGCTGTGTTTGCAGCCGCTTGTAGGATTTCGAACCCCGTCCCACTTTTTTTAAAAAAAAGAAAGAAAGAAAGGTACCATATATCTCGCCGGTACGTAACCAGTCATCAGTTTTGGAGGTGTACAGCACGAACGGATGAGAGGATCAGTGTCAACTCAGCTGGTGCAAGCGAATCATTGATTCAAATTCTGTTTCGAAGGAACGTACGTACGCCACAGCTTAATAATGTAAAGTACAGTGCCGGTTGTTGCAGGCTAGTTCAATCATGCGATGGACACCACACAGAGCAGGAGCCACGCGAATTAGCTCACGTCGATGCATGCACCAGACGCCCATCCGGCCCGTCGCGAACAGCTTTGCACAGTACCGCACTGTTCACAAGGAGTGCTGCGGTACCCTGGTTCGGTTCGATCTGATCAAGGCTCGAGACAACTGCACTCGTTAACTAACGCCTTCCTTGGTAACACAAACAAGCCATTATACTATCTCCGGGTTTCTATATAAAAAAACCGATAAGATTCAAGACATATCTTTTATTTTGAAAGTAAAAAATTAAATGATAATTCTGAAAAGAAAAAAAAATAAAATTCTCACTTTTATCGAGAAAAAAGAAAAGTATCTCTACCACTTATTTTGATGGACTATATTATAACGATGCAAATTAATTAATTATATATATATTAAAATTATATAGCGAATATAACTATATTTTAATTATAAATAATAGAATTATATACTAAAATAATTATATTATAATATTTGGTCGTACAATTACGTGAATAAATTCATAGGTTCTTGTAAGCATTTCGTTTCGTTGGGTCCTGTCCGAAAAATAACACGTGCAGCTCCTGTTACTTTTGCAGACGTTGGTATAATCGCCGTGTGCCCGTGGACATGACATGAAGCACACCACATGAACATACAGTGCGTTTTTATTTATGTCTTCGTCTTTTAAGTCTAGATTATTTTGAACTGGGAGAATGGTTTATAATTGTGATTAATAATTTTTTATTTTAACATAAGTATTTATATAAACAAATAAAATATCAATAAATTGATAAACTGCTTTCAAAAGATTATCTAAATAAACCGCTTTAAAATGATATTAAAGAAAATATTTTGTTTATTTACTCAAGAAAAATCCTAAGCCATGAACTTAAGCTGAACTTGGCCAAAATAATCATCGACCGATCGAGCCACCTACGTACAAACTTACAACTCAAATTATTAATATTATCACAATCATATGATACAAGAAAGAATGCAACCAAAGCAAAGCAATGTGCCACTGCAAGTGTGATGTGTCGCGGGCCCCACCTTCGTCTCCCTTGACAGCGCCACTCCAGCTAATTATTTCGTTCGCTTCCTGCGCACTCCACTCCACCCTTTCCACCAAAAAAAGGCCACGCACCTCGCTATGCTAGCTCCCTCCCATTCTTAGCTGGCAATGTCGCGCGATCCGAACCGTCGATATATCTCAACACGAATCTTAAAGAGCAACCCACTGGCCCTCCTAGTTGGGTTTCCGGCAGTTGGACCGGATCTCGCCGCTGGAGCCGGTGAGCGGGCTGAGGTTGCCCATCTTGATCATGGCGGTGACGAAGTCGCGGGAGAAGGCAGCGCCGTTGGCGGCGTACTGCTGCGCGATGGAGTCGACGGGTCCGCCGCCGCTGAAGAGCTCCTGGTCGGAGTGGAGGAGGCCGAACCGGCCCATCAGGTTGCGATAGAAGCCGTTGTCGAAGCGCACGGAGCTGAGCGCGTCTAGCGGGGCAAGGTTGCCGTCGCTGCCCTGCACCGGGCACACCTGCCGCCGCCGCTGCGCAAACCCGGGGCTGATGTTGCTGTCATTGTACACGCGGGACCGGAAGCTCGAGCACCGCGCCGCGCCAATCGTGTGCGCGCCCGACAGCGCCACCAGGTCGCGGGAATCGAGACCCTTGGACGCAAACGTCGAGACAAGCGTGCTCGCGCTCGACGACGGCGAGGGCAGATTGCTGTTCGCCGCGGCCTGGCTCGCCGTGCGCGCGTCGCGCCGGCCCAGCGGCACCGCCCACGTCGGCCCGCCCAACTGCACGTACGTCACGTAAAAAAAGGACACCAAGGATAGTTAGACTTACAGCCCGCTCATTTCGATTGAAAAAATGATTTATGACTAAAATTATATTATAATTAGTTCAAATTATATTGTACCTAACAGTGTTTTATTTGGTGTAATTAAATTTAAAAAAATTAAAAATAGAAAAAATAGGTTAACCAATCACGGACAATACAAACGAATACGGAAAAAAAACCAACAAAAAACTCAAAAATAAGCTAAAAAATCAGAAAAAAGATAAAATTTAGAAATAGTAAAAAATAAATCAAAAATTAGAAGTTTAAACCGAAATGAGTGAACAAAAATGGACCAACCCATGTTCAGCAATCACTGGTACTGCTGCTGTGTTTCACTATTAGAATCTACGCCATTCATGCACGAAAAAATTGACTGCCTAGTTCAGATCAAGCTTTCATCTTCAATCGATTTTAGCTTTTGGTTTATTTTAGCTTTTAATTTATTTAAATCAGAAACCACTTCGAACACATCGACTTCTAATTTTGGTTTTTTTTGTTTTTTTTTCTCTCATTTCTTTATATTATCCGTGACGATATAACGGATTTTTTTATTTTTTTCTCATAAAAAACTAACAGCCGTTACGATGTAATTTAATCCACAAACCCACGCTATATCGTGCAACGGCAGCAACCTAGGCGCTCGCAAAGGATTGGCCCGCATGTCAGACGAGCATGTGCTGACTAGCTTGTCGCGCGTGCGTCGTTAAAATGGAGCCACTTTTTGACATGAGGGCAGCTAGTTCGTTGTACGGGTGTCGGCTGGTGTACGTAAAAAGCTTTTCACTGGGACACGGTAATTGTAGTGACTTACCAGGTTGACGCCGTCGCGAGCGGCGATGGCGAGGATGTCGGCGCAGGAGACGGTGCCGGGGCAGGAGCCCTCGACCTGCGACTTGATGGAGTCGATGACCTCGAAGCCGCGCAGCGAGTTGGCGTTCGGCGCGGCGTTCTTCTCCCCCGTCAGCGTCGACGAGTCGTCAAGCAGCACCGACGCGTCACAGCCCTGCCATCGATGCCCATTTCAGCAAGCATGCAAGGCAGCAGCAGTAGGAGTAGCATACAATAATGCAAGATCAGAGTAGTGTGGAATTTGACGGCGTACGTACGTTGACGAAGCAGTCGTGGAAGAAGAGGCGGAGGATGGAGGCGCCCATCCGCGGCTCGCGCTTCACGGCGGCCGCCATCGCCGACCGCACGGTGGACTGCAGGCTCTTGCAGCTGCCGTCGTAGAACGTCGGCGAGAGCTGCGCCACGGCGCCGAGGGCGAGCAGGGAGGCAATGCCCAGCGTGGCCACGGCCACTCTCCTCAGCAAGGCAGCCATTGCCAGCTAGCTAGCTAGCTCTCGCTCTTACTCTCTCTCTACTTCTTCGACTGGAGTCGTAATAGAAGTAGTACCACCTCTGAGCTGCGAACCCCTCTGCCCGTGAACTATATAGCGTGGCCACTCCAGTCTCCTGCCGCTTGCGGCAGTTGCATGTAGACCGAAGGAATGAATTAAAATTGATCAGGGGGGTCGTAACTCGTGACCCGTTAGATGAAATTGCTCGATTATTCAGCACTCCAAATATTGAACCTTCTTGCAAGCTAGCTATGAATCTATCTATCTTGCCTTCTGATGCACTCTTAGAATCTGTTGTTTTGAGCCGTGGCTTTTGGTTTTTTTTCTAGTTACACCTTATTAATCTAATAAATAATAATTTCTAAAATAATCAAAATCAAAAATCGGTTAAAAAGCCGAAAAAAACGGCGAAAGTGTTAGGAGATGCAGTACCACTGTACCAGTACGAAATGCCACCAGCAGTACAACGTTTTGTCCAGCGTCGTTACGGTGGTGTGTCTGGTAACGCTGATGGTAATTAGCGGTTGGTGAGCCGATCGCTAATTAGCAATCTAGGGGAATGTGGGGCCCGCAATCACCTAGCATGGCAGTAGCAGGCATGTGTCTGTGTTGCGGCTGTCGCCAACTTTTTTGGACCCGGCCCGTACGTCTCTTGATCAGGAAGAGCCAAATCTCCCATCGACAGTTCCGACGCCATACGCACCACGTACGCGTGCACGCATGGTGCAAACAAAAGCAGCATCAATCGATTCATTCTCTCTTCCTTCCTTCGATCGATGTACGTGATTGGGGGCATATTGTAGTATTTGGAAGTAAAACCAGGCTCATATTTACGTGCCACCTTTGTCTGTAAAAGCCAGTCTCATTTGGAACATGAGAGCTTCGTAATATCTCCATATGAGCTATACTATTGTCTGCAAAAAAAAAAACTTATACACCTCTTATATCGAAACAAATTGTGAACACTAGGGTGTCACTGGGGTCGGAAAAGGTGGCGCCGAGAGCTGGGAGGGAGGACGCGCCACCACGTCTGAACCCTAGCTCTCTCGTGCAGCCTCAATTGAAGAGTGGCGCGACGGCCGGGAGGGAGAGGCGTCTCTGGGGAAGGGGAGGGCGGCGCCAGTGGGTCAAGCGAGTGAGCGGGAGGTGAGGGTGGGGCGGTGCCAGGGGCTCAAGCTAGTGAGAGAGAGGCTTTCTGAATAGGGCTGAGTCCTTATTCGCGAAAGAATTCAACCACGTAGGGGGTTTTCTAAAAAAAATGTGTATGTGAGTTGGGGCCTCCCGCACTTCTTGATCCGAGCATTATAAGCTAGATTAGATGGCTCTGGTGAGTTTTAGCATTATAACACTGAAAAGCCTTTTAGCACTAGATAGCATTTTTTACAAATGATTAATTAGAACAATTTCCAACCAAAGCAAATCGTCAGAACTCATAACAGAGGACCAGGAAGAGTGGGCGACTAGTAGAATGAAGAAACAAAAAAGAAAACATTGAGAACTACATGCAGGGGAGACTTCTGCTCATGGATTGATCAGGAACAGTAAGGTGAAGAACTTACCTCGCGCATGCTGTGAAGAGATCTCCTCACTGCTGGAGACCTAATCGCCACGACGACACACCGGCAAGATAACAGCGTCCAGGCCATCGACGGACTGGTCAGAAAGAAAATCTTCAGGGAGAGATGTCGGTGTCCTAGAGGTTAACAACGGATCTAGACGAATCTGCTTGTAGGTCCGTTGGCCAAAATCATGGAAATTGCTCTATGGAGAGCAAAACTCCTGGAAGATCTCGATTCATATCAACACTCACGGAAGATACTAGATGGGTGAGTATTCCGTAACCTAATTTGGATCGAGTCATGGAAATAACCCGAGACTTTCAACTCCGTTAGCCTCCAGTGAAGCACGAATCTCAAAAAGTTAATCACGATGGATGCAAAGGGTGTAACTACATCTAGGAGTAATTAGTATTTTTTTTCTATTCTACGCATAGGTGTAAAATGCACATCGAAAAATTACTACCATATGTAAGTGAAATTACTACCAAACACATATAGAGTTACTATCAGTTACAACATTACAAAACTGGCAGTAACTCTACATGCATTTGACAGTAATTTTACTCATGCACGATAGTAAATTTTTGTGTGTATATATATAGGAAAAATACATTTTACTCTTAGGTGTAGTTACTCCCACTCATGATATACCATCTAAATGAACTTAACGTACTCTTTTATCACCTTAGTTATACTCATATACTAATTCTAAGATACTCGAATATGAACTACATAAAAAAATTACAAAGGAGTCTATAGTTTTAGCGTATTTTGTAAATATCTTCATATGCGCACGTAAAAATAAGTATGTATAAAAAAATATGCATACTATCTCTAAAAAATATACATACCACCTAGATGGTATTATATACTCGTATGCTACACATACATACCCTCCGATCCGTTACACGAGATACTCTCTACGTTGTGAGATACGACATTGGAAGTAACTACTCCCAGGAGTAGAAAAGAGGCTCCTCTCTCTATCTCTCTCTCTGCATATAACATGGGAGTTTGTTTGTTCACCTCCCTGCTCCCATCCCACGCGCGCAGGGTGCAACCCCCAGCTCCCGTTCACCTCCTTCCTCACGCGTAGTCCCCATCAGTTTTGGCTTACAAGTAGCTAGGCTTCCTTACTCTAGGGCCCGCGTGTCATTGTATGTATGTGCATTGCGTGTTCCCGTCCAACAAATTCATCTCTCTCTCCCCCTCCCCTGATCTCTCTTCTCTCTCTCTCCCTCCTCGATCTCTCTTCTCTCTCTCCCTCCCCGATCTCTCTTCTCTCTCCTGGTGAGTGGCTGCTACCGGTGAGCAAGCGAATGACTGCGACGCATGGGTACCTGTGGTCGTGGTCGTGGTCATGGTGCCTGTGCGTGGAGTCAAAGTACGTGGTCATGGTCGCATCTGCGAGGAGTACTATAGCAGTCGTGCCGGTTGGTCACTGTAGCAGTTGTCAGTCACTGTAGCAGTCGTCAGCATAATGCGCTGTGTGGGCAGGCGACTGAGCGGCATGGGCAGGTGGTTGGTCACTGTAGTAGTTGTAAGGCAGCTCAGTCGCAGGCGACTGAGTGACGTGGGCAGACGGTGCAGTAGTTGAGGCCAGAAAAACCCGATCAGAGGAAGTGGTCGTCAGAGTATGTAGCAGTAGTGGGGTACGTGTATAGGTGGTGTAATTGTGTTTATTTTCTTATAACTTAGCCTTCTTTTGTCGTTTAATGCACACAAGCTCGTTCTAAATATCTGTGTACCTACCAAACGGTGGTTGTGGCTGAAGATTTTGGAGTTTGACTACACTTGCTAACAGTACTCGATTCTTTAAGATAGAAAACGCCAATTGATGGAAAGTTTTAGGGTTTTGTAACTTCAGCTTGACAAAATAACATGTTCTAGGTTGAATAGTGTTAATATATCAAGACTTAATAGGATATTATTTCTTTCTTATGGCCTTATTTATGCAAGTAAATCACTTCATTGAATGGACACTACGTAATTCTTACCTATGGGATTGCATGCAGCAACTGAAGCTTGTTCGTAACATGAGGGCTCAATCTGATCCATGGTTCTCTGACTACTTACTACGTGTTGAGAATGGCATTGAGGAATCTGTTGAAGATAACTATGTGTAGCTTCCAGATGAGATATGTGTAGCATACACCAGTGCGGACTCTAACATTGATGACCTTATAGGCAGTGTCTTCCCAATGTTGGTGGCAAACATCTTCGATCTGAGCTACATTACTTCTCGAGCTATTCTATCTACACGAAATGAGTATGTTGATACTACAAATATGAAGTTGATCGAACGCTTTCCAGGGGAGGAGATGGTCTATCATAGTTTCGATCGTGCGGAAGACGACCCTAACAACTACTACCCCTCTGAATTTTTGAGTTCTCTCACACCTAATGGATTGCCTTCACATGTCCTCAAACTGAAGGTCAATTGACCCATGATTTTGCTAAGGAACCTAGATCCAGCTAATAGGTTGTGTATTTGGTAGTCTGGGACTTCCAAAGGACTACAATAGATGCTGAAATTGTGTTGGGGCAACATGCTAGAAAGAGGGTTTTTCTACCTCACATACCTTTGTGCCCATCCAATGATGAAATGTTCCCATTTATGTTCAAGAGGAAGCAATTTCCTGTCAGGCTAAGCTTTGCAATGACCATCAATAAGGCACAGGGGCAAACAATCCCGAATGTAGGTGTCTACCTCCCTGATCCGGCTTTCTCACATGGACAACTATATATTGCTCTCTCACGAGCTACTGCTAGGAACAATATCAGAATATTTGCTATGTCGGGAAAAGATGATAACTTTAATTCTACTGGTACATTTACCAAAAATATTATCTACAAAGATGTCATTACATCCTAGATATCTTATGTATTTTATTTTTGATCATGTTGCACAAGAAACAATATTAGCTACTAAACATGAACATCTATTTCTAATTTAATTTATTTATGAGTTTGTACATGTGCGTTTTGCTTGATACATGTTTTTCGAAAGATAAAATTGATGTTCAATGTTTAGTTTAAGATCATCGTTTGATAATATGAATCACCCTCATTTAATACTCCGTAGCAACGCACGGACATCTTACTAGTATATATATAAGCAAAGTAGTTAATATTGGATGTAGGAAAATATGCATAACCTAAAAAAAATCAAATTGAAGATTTGCCCGTACCTTATATTCAAATCTACATTTCTATATCTAATCTTCAATTGATTTATTTTTATAGTTTGGTACAGATTTGTTATTACCTAATATTAACAATTTCGCTGTAAGATTTGTAAACTTTTTAAAAGAGGTGTACCAAAACAAACCCTTTAGTTTTTTTAAACAGGATATATATATATGAGTTGGACTATGGACGGTATACTTGTAATGCAATTTTGAACTAGGTCTAGGACCACTTTGGATTGAAGGATATTTGGAGGAAAAAATAGGAATCAAAATTATATACGAAATTCGCTATTCATTCCTTTGGAACTAGGAATATGCTATAGGAAAAACAAAGGATTGGCTTCCTGTTCCTAAAAGCATCCCCACACACCTCTTTGTAGGGCCTGTTTGGACGCAGGGAAGGAAACACACAGGGATTGGGAAAAACATAGGAACAGAAAAGGAACTTAGGTGTAAAACAAAGGATTGACAAACACAGGAAAAATAAAGAAATTGATGTTTAGAATGGAGGCATGAAAAAACACAGGAATCAAAAGGTATGATGAGTAGTAAAGAATGATGAGTAGTCTGCTGTTAGTAGTAAGTTTTGCATCACTGGTTTATTGTATTTATCTCTTGGTAAAATTTGGAATTAAAATATTGTCTACATTTCAAACATATCTGCCTTATGATTCACTTTGTCAGTTCACAACAATAACAGAGAACGATTTTGTTCTACTCTGGTTAATTTGTTCTCCAACACACATCTGACTAACGTTCTACAAATGGACAAAGTTCACATGCTGATCAGTGACAATATTCTCGACCGACAATTGTCGGGAGATAACACAGAAGGGGGAGAACATACGTCCATAACAATAATTCATTTGTTCATCAAGGTTCAAGGCGATATTGCCGGATAGAAGAATAAAGAGATCATATATATCAAAGAAAAGAAAGAGGGCAACTTTAATCATTCCAATTGTGCAAAGTTGGGGCATCGAGTGGGCTGTTGGTGGCTTCTAAAATTCACAATCATTCAAAATGATAATCATTGCTGCGTAGGACGAACTTGCTTAATTGGAATCGATCTGCTCCATCTACGGATCGAAAAAAATAGACATGTAATCGCAAGGTTCTGGAACAGCGCTGTGGTTTGAGTCGTTGGGGCCTCGTAAGTTGTCGTGCGCCTCTCTTTGCTGGAAAGAAGCGATTCCCCTTGAGAGGAAAGAGTGTGAAACACATCCGTTCCAAATTGCAATACAAAACATATTATTCTACTTTGGTTAACTGTGCTCTCGAGATGGCATTTCTTTCTCAAGTTAGTACATGCTTATGCATCAGTGCATGTAGCTAGGATCAGTTAGTACATGCCTAATGTAACATCCCAAAAATTCGCTTTCTTGAAAAATTTAATTTCAAATTAATTATTTTAAAGTATTTGAATTCTATCTGGATTTTTTGTGTTTTTCTGGATTTTAAAAAAAATCAATTTCAAAGTTAAAAAGTATTTTTGTAAAATTAAAATACCAAATTGAAGTTGAAAATATTTTACCTAAGTCTAAAACATCTCCACGTATTTTTGAGAATTTTCTGGAATTAAAAATCAATTTATAAAGTCAAAAGGTATTTTATAAAATTTTTAAAAGGCCAAAATTGAATTAAAAATATTTTCTTAAGTCTAAAATAGCTTCAGAAATGTTCTATGAATTGTTTGGAATTTTTAGACTTTATTTACTATTTTCTAAGTATTTATAAAATTTCTGGTATTTTCTTAAAAGATAATCCGAAAATTTAATCCGAATTAATCCTAGGCTGACACGTGTCGTGTCTGGATTTAATCCATCTCTCTCACCGATCTAATCTCAGCCATCCACCATAACTTACCTCTTCGTTTGATCTCAACGCCCGAGATTCACCTCCTCGCCACGTGTCTCAAATCTGGCCGTCCGTCTCTCCCCTTCTCTTCTCTCTCTCACCGACGTGTGGGGCCCGCTTGTCAGCTCCTCCTCCTACCTCTTCTTCTTCCTCCTCCACCCGCAGCCATGAACGCCTCCTCAAGCTTTTATTTTTCAACCATTTCTTTCCGTTAGCTCGAGCATTCAATGCCATTTTCGGCCCATAAGCCGTCCGAGTTTACTCCATCGCATTTCTCCCTCTTTTACTCCCGTTAAACTCATCCTTAAGCACCTTTGAGCTGGCCTTAAATCCGGCGAGTAACCGACCGCCATTACCCCTCCCCTCGCCCTATAAAAACCCTTCCCCAAGCCCGTCCTCCCCTCCTTTTGCCTCCCTTGTGCACCGAAGCTCCCTTGTGCCTTCTCTCCCGCGCCGAGCTCCCCGTCTAGTGTTTTCCTGTTCCGCTGCCCTAGCGAGCTCCAATGAGAAATCATCGCCGCCCCGGTCACTCCCGCACCTCGCCGACGACGTCTACGTGTTCCCCGTGCCCCGCCGACCATTCACCGACCCTCCACCGAGTGAAACCGCCATCGTAGACCCGTAGCCGCCACCGCTCGTGCGCCGCCGCCGCTAGAGCTCATCGCCGGCCGCATTCCGCCCCTCGGACCCCGCACCAAGGTGATCTCGCCGCCGCCTCCTCTCTTGCCGCGAGCCTCGGCCACCACCGGGTATTGGGCGCCGGCGAGCTGCAAGCCCGAGCGCCGCCCGGCCGACGCCGCCACGTTCGCGCGCGCGCGCGTGGCAACATCGTGTCCGTCTCGTGTCCGTCTCGTCAGCGCACAGCTGCCACCTCCTCCTTCTCAGCCACGTCAACCGTGGACCGAGTCCACGGTGGATCAAGCTAATCCGTGAACCCAGTCTACCATAGAATCGACCCCATCTGTTAGTGAAATAACACCTTTTTCAATGTAAAAATAATTCAACCGAAAAATAAATTTGATGCTGACGTCATAAATTGATTTTTTCAGTACAAAAATAATTCAGAAAATCCGTCTTTTCTTTTTCTTTAGTTTTAAACTTCCAAAAGCCCGTATTTCTTCATTTTAACTCCGTTTGAGCCCGTTCAAATTTCTAAATTTATAAAAAATTCCAAACTATCCATTTATGCCATCCTTTCAAATTGAAGTTTATTTGGAATTTCAAATTTTAAATTTAAAATTCTAATACCTAGTTCATTTTCAAAGCCTCAGTTCCATTCTAAAATTTCTGTGCACTTCCAAAAATTCCAATTCAAATCTTGGAAGATCTCCATAAAATCCATTCTATTTTCTCAGTCCAAATATATTTTTTTCTTTTTCAGTGATTTCTTTTTCAACCGATCTTCCAGATATTCATTCTTCCTCGTGTGAACCCCGAATCTGTTGAATCTTTCTCCTAAATTCATATAAAATTATAAAATTTCTTTCAGTGTATATTTTGTATTTTTGAGATTTTATTTGTATTTATTTGTTCATTTTTTGGTCGTTTCGCTTGTAGAACCCGACGTCGTCGAATAATTTTTCGATCCGCAGCAAGAAGGTCCAGACAGCATGCAAGAAGTCAAGTCTCCTTTGATCATCTTGTACCTATGTTTACCAAACCTATGATAATTTCTGTTGTACGGATAATAGTTAAACCGATAATTGTTATGCCCTCATTTGACATTGATAACCATGTACCTTTGTCAACCTAGGTTTCTCTTATCTCAGTATTAAGATTATTATGAGATTTGTTAATTTTATAATGGTAGTAATTGCTTAGACAAGCTAGTCGGTCAGTATAACCCTTCGGGTGGAAAATTGATATGTATGATTTAATCTTTTTATTTAAATAATTTAGTGGCAATAAGTATTGATGTTGTTTTTAAACTAAAATAAAATGGTGAAAATTATTTTAGACTTGGGCGGATGGTAAGTTTGGGTTGGTGCGGATTTAGCACGAGAACTTGTTATTGTGAATGTTCCGCCCTAGTCAATTAAGAACCGACGCTTGTGCTTTTCCAAATTGAGCACTACCGTACAACCATAAGTCTATATAGGTACGACCTAGCTGATTAACTTGCAAAGGTTTAGTTCATATATCACCAGTGGTAAGTGGGTGCCAGGGTATACTGTTTTACTCACAGTGAGGCACAGGGATTTACTGTATTCATACGGCGCAAGAGGGGGCTTCTGACTGTGGTGGATTTAACCCTTCAGCGGTGAAACCTCAGCAGGTGGTGTCTAGCTAGACTAGAGTGAGGTAAAAACTTTGTGATATTTTATCTGGGTCTCATGCCAAAGGATGTATGTTGACTATTAAGATAAATTATCTCTTGTGGGTAAAACTGTACAACCTCTGCAGAGTGTTGAACTATTCGAATAGCCGTGCCCACGGTCAAGGGCGGGCAAGGAATGCATTCACATGGTAGATCTTAGATTTTGATTTTAAAGTAAAAGTTTTGGGAACCCGAGAGTGGATGAAACTCTCGGAGTTGTGTCCTGGCGGATGGAGCCAGTGCGGGTGGATGGAACCCGTAGTCTTGAACCTTAGCGGTTAGAGCCAGTCAACTAGTGTTGGTGGATAGAACCTTCACTAGAAAATTCTTGATAGTTCTGTTAAAACAATTACTTTATTAAATTAATGCCTTCGAAAATATTTAATAGTATTTAAAATAAAATATTGCTTTGTGCAAAAGAATCATATTATCCTTCTATTGTTAAGCCCTACATCTACTGCATTTTTCCCAAGCTTGCGGAGTACTTTATGTACTCACATGTTGCACTCAAAATAATACTCAGAGGATTATGAAGCTCAAGAGGGAGATTACGATTACTTCGCGTGTAGATAAGCCGAAGGCTTTTCGGAGTTCTAAGTTGCGCTTCCCCGGTCAATTACCTGTTGCGTATTGATGGGTATTCATCAGAATTTCTTTTGCTTCCGCTGCGTTTTATGAGTTTAGGAGGTCTTGAAACCTCAGTTGTAATAAAGAGGCCATGTGGTTTGTACTCTCTACTATTGTAATAAAGCGTTGTTGGTTATGTAATCATCACTGTTTGACTATGTACACTAGCTTTGATCTGGGATTAGTGCTGTAATACACAGAAGGTCCGGATTCATAAATCCGAGCTCCCGACACTTATGAATCAGTGCATATATCCTCTGCCATGCCATGCAAGGATGGACGTTTTTATTCCTCTCTCTCAGCCATCCGGTGGAAAAACAGTGGCTGAGATCAATCGAGTGATGTAGCAAAACCATTTTAGCAATTTCAAATAGCAATCTACTATAGTAGCTAATCTAGCTAGCCCTTGGATTCTTTTGAAAGAATGGCATGGTATTTTCACTACTATTTATATCTACCGTAACTCCGTGTCTCCCTCGAGTTAGAAAAGAATTCTGTTTTGGACATCGACACGGTCTTCAAAATGCAAATTTGATTACTAATTTCTATTATAATATATTTATAAAATATAATAAAATTATTCTTTTAGGAAAGTTATTTTCGAAATAAACCTATACATAATACTTTCATGTGTTAAATCTAAATACTGAAAAAGATACTCATAGCTAAAGTTTAAAAAATTTGACTGTATGTATCTCAGATACCATGTGCAAGGTCAAATATATGTTTGTGGTGAACAATTGACACTTTGGTTGAGTTGAATTTGAATTTTGCAATAGTTTCAGAAAATTCATATTCCAGTTTGTGCTATCAGGGTTCAGCCGGTCTGGCCATTTCATAGCTGGTAATCAGACCGGCTGATGGTTGGTTGTTTGATCGCCATGGAGCGAGCAGTCAGACCGGCCATGGGCTTTTAGGAAATTAAACAACAAACACTTATGTAGATTTGTTTGGGTATGAGTTTGCACTTGGTGCCACTAGAGTTGAAAAATAGAGCTGAAACTAGATAGAGTTTAACCAAAATTCCAGAGACGATGTTTTCTGGTACAGTTAAGCGGTTAGACCGACTAGTGACCGGCGGTGTGACCCACAAGGTGTCAATGCTTAGACCGGCCCCGGTGGTCTAATCGACCTGGTAATGGCAGTCAGACCGACTGTTGGCGATTTGGTTCGATCAGACTAGAATCAATGAGGATTAAGTGTGTGCATGGTGTGGGTACCATGGGTTCGTTGTGTTACAGTTCATCATGCATGGTTTTAACTAACGTAAGTCAAGTGCATGAAACTTGTGCTCGATATGGTTGCTTGGTTTTTGGATATGTAGGTGGTTTCAATGATGTAGTGGTCGACGGCAACAGCGGGACTAGGCAAGGGAGCTGAGGTCCGAGCGGTCATGTAAGTGGGTGAGATTACATGGCTCAAGCGGGAAGCACGGAAAAGAGAAAGATCATAAATAGGCGAGTTGGTTCATGTTGTACGCCAAGTGACGAGGCCGATGTATGTAGGGACAGTTCGGAAAAGTCCGAATGAGTGAAGACGTGGTAGCTAGCCATTGGGCTCTTCGTAATACATGTCAAAGCAATGGGAAAATGCTTTGAGATGAAGATGAAGATGGAGTCAAGGGAAGGAGCCTAGAAAATTCATCAAGGGTATTTTGATTGTTGGCCAAATACGAATTGATACCTTGATCAAAACCGCAGCGTAGAGAAATGCAAAGGAGAAGTGGTTTAGGACAAGGAGAGGTTGAATTGACAAGTAGATTAATAGCTAATGGGTTAGTGGGTTGAGTCATGTAAACGCTTTGAGAAGCATGTATGAGTGTGTAAAATCCTTGTTAGTAGGGCTGACGGGTTTCTCCGGTAAGCTTAATGGGTTGAACCCATTAATGTTGTGCTGATTATTTAGAGTGGAGGAGAGGAGGAAGTAGATTCAAGGATTCTACGGTTTAGTTTTTGCTCTACCACCTTGTCTCATTCCATGTTTGTGAGGGAGAACTTGACAGAGAAAAGAGTGATACTTTGGCTACACCTTGTAATCATCCATGATCATGTAAATCTCATCTTTCACTGAAATAGATCAGAGTTTCGTCTTAATCATATTCTTATTTGTGTTCTTACTTGGTTTTTCTTATTCTTGAGATAGATTTGTTATTTTAGGTTCGTGGAAGTTCTAACCCAATCTCTTGCTTTTATTGCCTTGTTATGATATATGAGAATAGATATGGAAGGCATTGTGTCTTAGATGCTCACGAGTAAGAAGTAATTTAAGATTTAAGGTTTTTGGTGATCTTGGGAACTAGATTTAATTCTCTTCAATTTGATGGACTCAAGCATAAGAACTTTGTGATTCTTAATTAGTTTAGGTTCTATTGCCTTGAGCAAGTTTCGTGCAAAACTTATATGTGTGTTGATGAGAACCGGGCAGGCTATTGAGATTTGAGCTTTGACGCGAGAAGCTTTCAAGTCTGAGAATAGGGGACCGGTTAGACCAGCTCTAGACTTGTGATCATACCATCATAGGCCAACAGTCAGACTGACCAGCGGTCAAACTGGTCCTTCAATGGCGGTCTGACCACCCCTGTAGGAGCTGCTGATTTTATTAGCTTTTGTCTCTAGTTTTGTTTTTCTTAGCTGCGTTGGTGTGATATGAACTTTATGATTATCATAGAAGAAAATTTTTGAAAACCATTCATCTCTTCTGATTGTCAGCACCGCCCTACGGTATCCCAAAACAATAATAGAACATTCCTCAGTGACCGGAGGGAGACTGTGCAACCGTGAAGAGGATCTAAGATCTTTGAGTGACATCTATCAGCTACTATTGCAAACTATTGACAATGAACCATTTTTGCAGTGTATCAGCAGCCAATTAATGCTAACCAGCTAAAGTGCTTCGCTCTATTTGGACCAGAAACACACAGTACAATTTTCCGTTTCTCTTGACATCCAACCACCAGCTAGTTACGTACCGCTGATATTCTAAAAGTGAGGTGTTTCCTTTTTTTTTTCATTCTCCTATGGCAAAAGCGTATAGAAACGCTGCCTCCCACCCAAGTGATCGAGTAGGTTGGTAGGTCGGCAGCTCAGTTTTGGAGGCCGACTGCTGCTGCCGATCGACGGATCGAGATCTGACTGGCTGCGTAGGGACCGTACGTACCGCCGCATCCAACGGTGGATGATTGGCGCAGGATTTGTGCCGCTGCCGGTTGGGCTAGCGCTATCATCCTCCCCATCGCCTTGTGAGCTGTTGAAATTTGGAGCCTTGTATTGATCATCGAGAGCATCATCCAGCTTTACCACCTTTTCGATGAAAGTGACTATTACATATGTGACTATTCTTTCTCTTTATCTTCAGTCATTTTTTTATACTGTAATTTTAGATGACTGAAAGTGCAACTTCAGATAGGGAGAATTTAGTACACTACAACTTTAAGTGATTGAGAGTGCAATTTCACATGACTAAGAGATAAAAAAAATTTCAGTCAACTGTGCAATAGCAAAACCGCTTTTTCAATTAGTGCCATTCCTTTCCCTTTCCCCCAACCGTATCCATGCAAACCAAGAACCACGCATAATTAATCCATTAGTTAGTTCGATGCTGACGCTCCAATCTGAGATACACAGGCATACGGCGTCAGGACCGCGGAAAACGCCCTTTCAGACGGGAGAATGCGAAGTGATCTAGGTGGATAGCCGGACTAGCTAGCTAGCTTCTGAGACTCGCTGGGAAGCTAGCGGTTCCAACATGATATGATTCTAGTCCACGATTTCCATACTGATCGAATGGCTCGGATAACCATCCCGTTTGTTGCAAAATTAGCCTTAATTTTCTTTACTTTATTTCTTACATACTTCTTACTTCTAAAACTGAATACAAACATTCCCAATATATATACTAATAACTCATACTAACACACGTATTAGGACTCTAAATTAGACACAACTTCAACTCGTGTTACACACGAAGACGGACTCAACTACGTCTATAACTCTAACTCAAGATTATTTGTAACAATCTCCCCCTTAATCTTAACTTGACTCTAAAACATTTAGGTAGTCGGACTCAACTACGACTTACTAAACTTTATGCTTAACATTTTGCTTGAGTTTGAACGACGACACATCTTCTCAACGCCCTTGACTCAACTGATCATCAAAGTACTTCATCATCGCTGAGCGCTTCGGCAACAAACGCTTTCTTCATCTTCAGCTTGGAACATTCTGAAGCAAAGTGTTCATAATCGTTACAATTATAACACCTCACTTTTGCCTTATCAAACCTCCGGTTCTGACGACCTTGGCCACCACCCCTAAAAGTGTTCTTGCCTTCGCACTTCGATGATCGCATCTCCAACTCGACACAGATCAACAAGAGATGTCTATCTTTGTTACTATTGTCGTGGATGTGTTCCTCATACACCTTAAGCAGGCATTTTTTTACCACGTACAACTCTTCCACCTTGTCGCCGAGGGCTCGAATCTTGTTAACGATGACCGTTAACCGGACGGCGAAGTCATTGATTGACTCCGTTTCCTTCATACGCAACACCTCGAACTCGGTCTTGAGAGTTTGTACATTTGCTTTATTCACGCGATTTGCGCCAAGGTGCATCATCTTCAACGCCTCCCACGCAGCTTTGGTCGTCTCCTTTTCGGCTAGTAGGAAAAGCGTCTCCTCTGGGATGCACTGATAGATGGCCGCTAATGCCTTCCGATCCTTGCGTATATCGACGTTGTCGTTCTCGATCGCATCTTAGACTCCTTGAGCCTTCATGTACACCTTCATCTTGATTGCTCATGCTGCATAATTGCTCGTCGTGAGCATTAGATAATGCAACGAGACAGCGGAACTCTCCTTCGCCAGCGAACTGGATGATGCCTCGTCACGGGTGACACCACTTTCCGAAGAACGCGACATGATCTTGAGCACGGATCAAGAAATCGGGCTACCTTGAAGCTGCTCTTGGACTAAGGGACCGTAAGAAAAAAATTGCACTGTTTTTTTTTCCTTGCTTGGAGTTGCTCTCTGTTGCTTGTCTCTGCGCTCTGTTGTATTATTTTGCTCTCCTCAAGTCCACTTTTATTGTGCTGCTTTCTGACTTTTATTGCATGAACAAGCCGATTTAGAGTTGGAACACCGATTCGTTGCTGACGTCTTTTTTCTTGTCTCGGAGACGGACGTGACTCAGCCTCGGTTTCTATTTGTTGTCGGCATCATCCCCACTCCTCCGGGTGTCCGGGGCGCACTCCGCCGCTTGCTGCATCTGCGTCGTTGTGGCCGCTCGAAGCTCCGCCGACGATCGGCCTCGCCCGTCGGAGCGGCCGCTGTGACTAACCGCCTACGCCGCCCGAAGCCGTTGCTGCTCGTCGGCTGCCCTAGGCCATCCGCCGCCGCATCCTCTCGACTTCTCCCCCACATCGACGCGCCCGAAGTCGCGCCACCTCCAACCGGCATCGCCCGGGAGAAGGCACCGCCTCGCGCCCCACACCCGAGGACCGCGGCCGCCACCTCGGGCCGAAGCCGCCGCCGACCGTAAACCGCCTCCGCCCGCGCCGCCCCGATGGCGCCTCCGCAGCGCCACCATTGCCCGGACTCCGCGCAAGCGCCACCGGTCGCCCCACCATGGCCACCTGCCGGCCACCACCAGCCGCGGCGTGCAACGGTGGCCGCTCCCGGGAGCAGAGATCCTCCCAGGGGCAGCAGCAGAAGATAATCAAGGTAGGCTCTGATACCACTTGTTACAAAATTAGCCTTGATTTTCTTTACTTTATTTCTTGCATACTTCTTGCTTCCAAAACTTGGTATAAACTTCCCCAATATATATGCTAATAACTCCTACTAACACACGTATTAGGACTTTAAGTTAGACACAACTTCAACTCGTGTTACACACGGAGACGGAATCGACTACGTCTAGGACTCTAAGTCAAGATTATTTGTAACACCGCTTCAAATGAAATTCTCTCTCACATGATAATTGATACACTTAGCCTAGAACCACCATGCCGGACAAAATGATCAACCCTGTCTGTAACCGGCAAATTGGGTAGAGAAGAGGCCAGAGCGGTGTGCGCTGGCTGACCATGTCTTTCTCTTCTTCTCCCTCTTCTTTGAGGTCCTGGCTGACCATGCCTGACAGGGATCAGTACGTGCGTGCATGAAGATCCAGACGGCCGACGTGGACTCGTTGCGCTGTCTGCACAGCCACACGCTAGCTGGTGTCCATTGGACGCTTCCCGGCCTCCTTCGATCCTACGTGTAGTACATGCATACAGCCACGGCACCAATCACCGGTAGTTTGTATGGCTCGAGGTGACAGAGTAGCTAGCAGCGGCCGGCCATGCATGAATGCATGTGCGACCGACGGCCGATGGATTCTCGCGGGACTACGCAGCGCATCTGCGCGTCGCGCGGCACATGCAAGATT
Organism: Bonia amplexicaulis; assembly: GCA_036346245.1. NCBI lineage: Eukaryota > Viridiplantae > Streptophyta > Magnoliopsida > Poales > Poaceae > Bonia > Bonia amplexicaulis. The sequence continues at coordinate 6,273,188 of CM070738.1, read as the reverse complement.
TGGAAGCTTGTGATGGTAGGAATGGAAGAGACGTATACGGCACATGCAAGATTTGGAAGCCTGCATGTGATGGTAGGAATGGATGAGATGATCATCTGTAACATTCGGAATACCCTACTTTTAGACTTTGCAGCGTACTATGGTTTCGTACTTTTGGAGTTTGGGTGTTGATAAATATTACCCAGATGTTTTCTTTCTAACTATCATCTAGATTTATTACTATTGAATTAGAGATCTAACGCCATAAATTCCCCCACCTCCAAAAAGAATCTCTCCTCCTTCAAAAAATAGACCGTTGGATCTTTATTCCAACGGTCTCAAATCTGGATGATTATTAGAAAAAAAACATTCGGATAATACCTAAACACACCTTTAGGGTTTTGGCTTTTTTGCCTTTTAGTTTATCTAATAATTGAAATGAACGGAACGGTTCTTTAAAATGGATTCTCTAGATGATATGTTGAGTCCAAAACCGTGTGAATTGTTCGCATCCACACCTCCACTATCTACTACCATCTCAAAAATACAAATAAAAATTATTTGTCGTAACTAAAGGCACCATCCGCAACTCAAAAGAGCAAGTCCTGTAGCAAGAACGGAACGGATAGAAGGGAGCAGTGCTGTCAAAAGTTCTCCCGTGGCAGTTCTTGACATGTCCTGTTTGCGCCCACTGACGATTGGTCTGGTCCATCGACCGGAGGTGGGTAAAGGGCCTGGTACCTTGGGATGGGAAGCCGTTGCGTGTATGTTGTAAAGATCTTTCATCTTTGTCGCATTGAGCAAAATAGCTTGTACTGCTACTGTTATTCTTCAAGAGGATCGAGTTTACTTACTGGATGGTGTGTGTAACGTATCTTCAAAGGTGATGTATGAAAGTGATGCTGAAAAGCAAACATTAACGGATAGCCCAACCAGTGTCATGTTTCAGTTCTCTCAGGATGCTTACACCCAAACCTTGTTTCCCACCAACAACAGGTGGTGTGTTGCTCGTGTGTATTTTTCACTATGATTTTAGGCTCTGTTCTTTACGACTTCTAAAAGCAGTTTTTGGTTTTTGTTATAGTAACTAACTTTCAAACGGAGTATTTTCTCAAGACGGGATCTACAAGTTAATTGTAGTACACGTTAAAAGTCTAACATCTGTATTAACCAAAATCATAAACGAGTATCTCTCTCCGTAATCTCTGTCACAAACAGCTAAAATTCAAAAATTTCAACCAAAAACTATAAACCGCAGCCATATCAAACATGCCCTTACACTATCGATGTAGTAAGCCGTTTTTTGCAATTAAACGTGGTAAGCCTTAAGATAGATAGATGGCTACAGTAGTTAATTGTCTCGCTCCAAGAAAAAGGTAACCTCGTGTGCGTCAGATCTGTTTGTGAGTTGTGACTAAATATAACTGCAAAATATCACATGCTAGAAAACTGCATTTTGTCACCACAAAATGAAATGTTACGTCCTCTAAGAAGGCTGCAGGACAGTCGCATGACGAGCAGCCTAGAACATAAATGTTGCTACTCCAAGCGGGAAATTGTCAGACAAGCGAGCTGTAAATCAATGCGAGCAGTTGCACCTAGGCTTCCTCTGATCCTCTCGTTCTCTCAGAACTGTTGCCTGCAACTAACACAAATAATTGGATCTCATCTGGTCCCAGTTAAACTTTATCATGCCGGAGACGAAGCTAGATAGATCGACACGCGCGCATTTGCCGATACAGGTGTACGTACATGCATGAAGGAGGATCGATCGATGTGACTCAACATGATGAACAAATTCATGCGTGTATTGCGAAGCAACGGGTCTCTTTAGCTGCGACTGTGACTTATAATTTTTGACTAAAATTTGTAAATTTTAACTGTTTACGATACAGATTACAAACAAACCCAACATCAAGCAACTGCCGAGATCGATCCTGTCACTCCCGTCGTCGTCGAATGTTGATGACTACTACCGGATTGATCCCCTCACTCGATCGGTGGCTCGTGCGTCGTGGTTGTGCCGCGGTGGTGGTTAACTGGTTGCGTCGGTCATCGCTGGATCACTGTGCTAGCACGCGCGTTAGCCCAAGCGATTGTCGCGCGTGTCGTTTCCCCGGACGACGGTTTGACCTCTCCGGCCGGGCGAGGTCAGTGGGCGCCGCCGCACGTACGTAGGTACGTTTGGAGGGAAACGTCGCACCAAACGCCTCGGGACTCGATCGATCGGGAGCTGCGAGCACCGTGGACATGGCGCCCATGCCATGGAGAGGAGTGGCTCGGATGGCGATGGAGCCAGCAACAGCCAGCAGCTGGTGCCAGTTAACTTGCGTACTCTGCTCAGCCTCATCGAACAAAATCATTAGCAATAGACTAACAGTACTGGATTAGGCTGTCTTTAGGTTAGGCTTGTGGCGCCAAAAGTTCATAGATCCATCTTATTATGTCTGGTGCACAGGTGCAGCGTACTGGCAGCACGTACGTTACTAGTCTTAGGGTCCGTTGGATCCAGCTTTTTGGATGGCTTCAGCTTATAACTTCTCAGCTAAGAAGCCAGATCAATACATCGGCTTTTTAAAGTGACATCTTTGTCCAGCTTTTATCCCCATCCCCTCCCTAACATCTCGTTAGTGTCACTCCTATCCGCTCGCTCGCACCTTCTAGCTGTAGGGTTTCCTATCCTATTGTCGCCGCGTCTTGGAGAGCTATCGCCCTGCCAGATCTGCCCGTCGTCTCTCCTCTGAGCTCTCCTACCGGCCGGATCCACCCTAATCTGGCTCCGTTTCGACAGCCAGCTGAGCGCTCTTGCTAGACCCCCCTCGTCTGGCAAGCTTTTTGCGTCGTTCGGCATGTGCTTAGAGCTAGCGCCTCTAGATCCCTGTCCAAATGTGCCTCCTAATTTGTCGGATCCGCATCAGCCACGGCCTCTAGGTCCACGTCATCCTCGGCTGTAGCCTCTGTCCCTGCATCAAACTATGCGTCTAACATTCTGCCATCATCGGACATCGCCTCCCCCTCCGTTTGTGAGCCCCAGGTGCGCACCGCCTCCCTCACCGTGTGTGGGGCTCTGCTGCATGTCGCCTCCCCCAGCGTCCTTAAGGCCGTCGTGCACATCGTCTCCCCACTGTCACCGAGGCCATCCTACGTAATACCTCCCCCTACAGGACCGAGCCTTTGCAGAGTTTGCAAATGGTGGACGACAACAAGGGCGTAAAGAGACGTTCAACTATCATCATTCGTCCCTATGCAATGTTATTGAGTGTGTGTTCGGCCTTTAAAAGATGAAGTTCCGCATATTGCAAAACATACCAGGGTACAAATCAGAGGTACAAAGCAAAATTATCGTAGCAACAATGGCCTTGCACAACTTCTCAAACAGATATTAGATCCTAGGACATGGATGATAACAATTCGACATTGGCTGGGGAATATGTAAGTGAGGGAGAAGACCTTAGTTCCAACGGTGTGCATGTTTCACCGAGTGATACTTACATGAATCACGTACGTGATACCGTTGTGGACGGTCTAGTCGCGTGACACCATTTGTAATGTACTACCTCGTATGTGCATGTAACGAACGTATGTACATATGTCAATTCGTACGCAAGACACGCTCTAGAGTATTCAGTTGCGTATTTTAATTCAGGTTGTACGTGCCCAAGTGCAAATTGGCGCAATGCAACTCAACGTGAACCTTAAATCAACATAATCCACAAAAAACCAAAAGCCCTAGCCCAAAAGAACACTACGGTTTCTACTTTAACCGGTACTATTTATTAGCCGCAGGCAAAAATCATCAATCGCAGCCAAAAAAATAATGCCTTATTCTTGTTTCCACTCGATTTCTGTGCATCTTTTATTTCTTCTTTTTTTCTCAAGAATTTTCGTCGGCCCAAAGGAATTCGTGGAGCTGGGTGCCATCTTAATTGCGTATCAGGGGCTTCGTTCCAATAGTTTATCACCTTATGGGCATTTTATGGTTTGGGCCGAATGAGTTCAGAAACTGAACATCCCGAAAGAGCCGAAATCATAATTGGGTTCTGTTCTTGTCTACCAAGACCATCTCTTGTTTCGTTTGGCGGCCCATCATACTAAACGGTCTTTCTCTATTTTTGTTTTTCTAAACCACTTTTTTTCATTTTATAACTAGCTGACGACGTTGAGGGGCTCAAAATTCATAACGAATAGAAAGTAAATGGAAACACAGGACGATGAGGTCAAAATGGCCTAACTTTTAAACAAAATATATAAATATTGTTTGATTTTACAAAATTTTGTATATTTAAAAATAGAGAAAATCTAAATAACGATATACCGTTCACAGCTAAAGTGACGGAATAGGACACTGCTGTCTGATCCAATAAAGTCCAACAACCTACACATATGATCAGACCATAGTCACTGACTCACTGCATACCCTGCATCCCAGCTCCTCCACATGCACTTCCACTCTCCAACTGTCCTCATTTCTCTCTCCATCCAATCCGACGATGCTCAACATTCTCCTCATGTCTTTCTATCCCTCTCTTCTCACAACGATATTTGGAGATGGTGATGGGGGCGGGTGGCCACGACGGGGTACCATGAGCGGTGAGCCAGTCGGATCCAACAGCGGCACCACTCGACGGCGTGGAGCTTGGGCTAAAGCAGAGGAAGAGAGAGATGGAGACTTGTAACATCCTAATTTTTTATCTTTTTAAAAATTTTAACAAGAAAAAGGTTTTATAAATTTTCCTTGATTTTCTAAAATTAATAAACTTAATTAGTATTTTTTTCAAAAATAAAATGATTTAATTTGATTAGTCCAAATGTCAACTAAATCCAAAATAGTTTTATTTAAGTTCCTGAGGTCCCAAAGTATTTGTATGAATTTTCTGAGTTCATTTCCTTTTTCGGCTTATCTAAGTTCTCTGTATTTTCGAAAATAAAAAAGGCTATTTAAAATTCTTAAAATTCTTTAGGGCCGAATTCTCACTGCCCAATATCTTTCTCTCTCTTCTGACCCAGTCGTCTCCCTCTCTCCCTTAGGCCAAAGCCCAGTTTTTCTCCCCGTGGCCCACCTCTTTTTCCCTCGCCCCGGCCCAACTTCACCGCACCAACCTATCTCTCTCTCTCTCTCTCTCTCTCCTTCTCTTACTGACTGCACGGGCCCGCATGTCAGCATGACTGTTCTTCGTCTTTGACTCGGCGATAGAGTACGCGTCGTCCATGACTGTAGTGCAACCGTGTCGCCTCTAGACTTCACTTCACCTACCACCTCTCGCATGTATAAATAGGATCCCAAACCTTCGACTTCCGCACCCCGAGCCGTCTCCCTCTTCGCAAGCCCTAGCGAACCCGAGATTTTGCCGAAAGCCACTATTGCCCGCTTCTACTCCGATGAAGAATTGTCCGCTATGCCATAGCACCTCCGATCGCTCCAGAAGCTTCGACGTGTCAAGTGCTTCGTCTTGGTGCCCTCATCTTCACCAAAGGATCGTCGGAGGATGCCGTTGCCATGCAACTGATCTACTCCATCACCTGAATCTCGGTGCGGCTAAGCCCCGATGACTACTGGCCCCCATACCCAGTCCGATAGCATCACCTAAGTCCTAGGAAGCCAATGCTCGCATCCAGACCCCCAACCGAGCCTGTTCTCGATGTCACACCATCGAGCTGAGCCGCGCCACCGCCCGCTTTGCCGTCGACCACCGCACCGAGCCCCTTTGACCAATCTGAGTAGGTAGATGCATTCGCTGTAACCCGAGGAAGCTTTCGGTGACCTCGTTGACACATTGCTCGACGTTGTTCACCGAAGCTGATGAACCGTGGCTATCAATCTGGTCCACATCGACAGTCTATGCAAGCATTCACATCAGCGTAGCCATCCCACCTGGTTACCACACGTCAGCCATCCCTGTTAGCCGTCGTCATCCCCACTGTTGTCCATGGGCAGCCACCTTAGCGCCATTGCCCACATGTGCAGCTCCATCAACACTTGTGTGGTAGATCCAAACCATCTGTGGACTTGGTCCACTATGAGCCAATCCCTTGACATGTGAACCCCACATGTTAGGATCCTATTTCGTGAACCTAGTCCACTGTGAACCCAAATCTCAGTTCTTGGACTCAGTCTATGGACCGTTGGTCCACATGTCAGCCTCACCCATTTTTCAATAATCCAGAAAAAGAAAGACTGTCAAAATATTCCCCGGTCCCACATGTCAGTCTCTATTTTCTCTCTCTTCTTTCTTTTCCCTGAATTTCTTAGCCAATCAAACTTCCAAGAGCCCATTCTCTCATACGATGTCCAATTAAGTCTGTTCAAGTCCCTAAATTCATCTAAAATCAAGCCCTATTTTATAGTGAATTTTATTTAATTTTAGAGTTTGTTCATGGTTCTTTTTGGTGTTTATTTGTATTTTCTCTTTCGTTAGACGCTGACATTTTGAGTGAAGAATAGCAATATTGCTTAGCAATGCAAGTTGTGTAACCTTGACCATGTTGAACTAAATTTTACAAAACATTTTATTTACTTACACTTGCATGCTATTTTTGTATTCAAACTATTTAATTGTTGGTAGTTAATACCTAATTATTCGATAATCCATCCTTTATTAATTGTATCCCCTGATCCATTGTCAACCTATGTTTGGGAAACTATTTAGTTGGAACATTATAGCATCCGACATGGGTTGGAGTAGCACATTGCTTAGCCATGCTTAGGTAAATTATGGAATCACTTTATGGAGAAACTTATTAATGTTGATGTGAGACCATGTGGAGGTCACGCCATGGTTGTGATGAGTAATTGACTCTTCATCTAGAAAGATTGAGTTTGATTTTTGAGGTTTGAGCTATCTTTGCAAAGTCGCAAGCTTTGAGAAATGGTCGGCAGACCACTTTAAGGCGTATAGGACCACTTTGGGCGTGGTCGAAGGGCACCGAAGAGTCGACTGTTTTGGCCATGGTGCAAGTCAACCAAGCTATACGACCACATTGGAGTCGATCGGCGAAAAACTTGCGCACGACCGGTTTGGCGGTGATCGAAGTCTCGGGTCGTTTACGACCAAGTTGTGACGTCTTCGACCACTTTGGCCGTGGTCGGAGCCAGTGACGGCGCGACGACCATGTTGTCGCAAATCGAGGACTCGGTAGGGCGGCGACGACCACATTGGCCGTGGTCGAGAGCCACCGAGGAGCGCACGACCACGTTGGTGGAATCGGAAGCCACCGAGCGGCGTCGAGTACTTTGACCGTGGTCTCAAGGCTATCGACCACGTTGAGCTTAATCTCGAGTACCACCGAGTAGTTTATGACCACGCTGTGGAGTCTACTGCCACGTTGGCCATGGTCGGAGGCCTCGTGGTCATTTACGACCACGTTGTGAAGTTTCGACGCGCTGGTCGTGATCGGTGGTCGGCGCTCGGTAAGTCGACCACGTTGTGGCGCTCAAGCTCGACCACGATTGTGACATTCGGCATCGACCACGTTGGCGCACCGGCACTCGGTGGTTCGACCACGTTGTGAGTACGACCACGTTGTGGGTACTCGGTGGATCGACCACGTGTTGCGATCGGTGGCTCGAGTGTCGACCACGCTGGTCGATCGAGCATCGACCACGTTAGCGCGGACCGAACGTGGTCGAAATCGCGTTCGACCACGTTATCGGCGAGAATGACCGTGGTCACCGAGTTCAATCAAACCGGTCGTATGAGCCCATGTGATGTCCGATTATGTTGGGACTTGATCGTATGGGTTCTGGTGATGTTGTGGACCTTGTGGACTTGTTGGTTCATCTTCTTGATGTGGTTTGTCAATGTCTATTTTCCGAGAAAAGGTGTGAGCTGTTGAACTATGCGAGTGTGGTGCGCTTGTTTAGTGCGATGCTATGTGATGGTTTTCTTGTACGTGGTGGTGCAGGACTTGAGCTATTTCATGGTGAGGTGGGAGGACCGGACTAGGCATGGAGGTGTTGAGGTCCGACGGTCGGAGACGCCAAGATGATCGAGGTGGTGAGGTGGTTGCAGCCGGGGAGATGAGGAACCAGAGCTGTAGCTACCCATGATGGACACGACAGGCAACGTGTGCAGTCGTGTGTGACGAGATGGACGAGACAAGTCTTGGTGAGGCTTGGAGTGGTCGGGACTAGACATAGGAGATGTTGAGGTCTAGAACGACTGGGTGAAGCCAAAGAAGACTTGAAGCTCAAGGTGGCTGATGAGGAACCGGTCAGTGCGGCCGGTCGGAGATAGGTCTGGCGAGGCTAGGGTGGTTGGGACGAGACACAGGTGGTGTCGAGGTCCAGAACGACCAGGGGAAGCCGAAGGAGACCTAGTCTTGCGAGGTGGTTGCAAGCGTGGACGGGAAGGCGGTGGGATGGCATTTGGAGAAATACCAAAGTCGCAAAGGAAGCGTCCCTCCGTAAAGCACCCGAGAAAAGAAGTGGATTCGATTGACGCTAACCCGCAAAGTGCGAGTCTGTTGGGATGGCGGGCAAAGCACTTTGGTTAGCGGTAAAGTGAGTGATAAAACCCGTGTTAGGTGGGGTTTACGGGTTATCCCAGTGTGGACTAATGGATGGATCCATTAGGGTTAGTCTCGGGTGTGAGGCTATAAAAGGGAGAGGGGAGGCACGAGAATGTTTGAGTTGGTCGGCTAGGCCTTGGAGGCAGCCGCCTCTCCCTCCCTTAGGAGTTTGTATCTGTGTGTGTAGCTCTAGGGTAGAGCTTGTCCTCCCAAGGGAGTGGATTTGGAAACTCTCATGATCAATCATCCATCTCTATCTCTATTTGAGTTGTGTTGTCTATTTATTTTTGGATGACTTGACCGGGTTTCTTCATTTGTCCTTTCTCTGTGTTCTTGGCTTTTCAATCGCAGTTGATATGTGAGGTGCATTTCAAGCCATTTTGGCTACTCTAGATCCACGAGCGGTTTTGTTCTCTCTCTGATTTGGTTTTGGGCGCTCTCAGTGAAATATAGTCGAACTCTCTTTTGGTTGCTAAGTTTTCATTTAAAGATTAAAGCAACCTCCAGAGGCCCTAACCATATTGTTTACGCAGCTTTCTTGGACAGACGATCTGTTAGTCGAAAGTTATTTGAAGTAGGGCCCTTGCGGTTGAGCGCCTCGCTGCTTCCTCTGTTTCGAGTTCGACCATCTCTTCTGTTTCGTACTTGGCAGAGAAGTCATGACTTCTTGGGATTTTCTCAGCCAGAGGATGTGTTCTTGCAGTGTTTAAAGTCCCATGACCGAAAGATCCGTGAATCGAAAGATATACCGAAATCGGATCTTGCAGTTGTACGCTTCACTAGCCTCCTCTGCTATGATGTCGACTTTGTTCTATTTGCGCGCTTCTCTTCTCGACCAGTCAAGACGTAGATCATCTCCTTTCTTTTGCGCTGGTTTCCGAGTGCTTGATGGTCGTAGATCTCGTAGTCGTGTGCCCCCACGGTCTCATGAGGTGTCTGCGACCGCAGTCGGCTATAGGTGCGAGTCGGTCTTCGACCACGTTGATCGTACGATCATGCCATTGGCTTACGACCACGACGGTTTCGACCGGACTCATCTTTCGATCTTGTCAATCTTGATTTGGTGGCTATCGACTTCATTGAATTCTGGTTAATCATCGATTGCCTACCAAGTTCTTTGCTCGTCGAGTTGTCGGGTTACGACCCGTGCAAACGATGGACCACGTTGTCGGACTTACGACCACGATGTAAGCTTCGATCACGGCGTCGGGTTTTAGTTCGGCGATGCGTGCGTCTTGTTTCGTTCTATGTCAGCTGCAGTTATTCTCTGATCTCTCTTGATTTCCAGTAAAGCAATCGATCTCCCTCTTCATAGCTTTCTAGCTATCGGAGAAAAGATCGGTATAAATTTCTCAGAGAGTTTTGAAGGCACCATTCACCCCCCCTCTGTTGCCAGTTCGGTCCTACAATTGGTATCAGAGCAAGGTTGGCTCTGTATCTGATCTTAACCGATCTGGAGCTTGGCAACTAGTAGGGAATCTTGTAAACTTTCCTTTGAATCTTATTGGGGTGTTTTGCCAATGATGTCCTTTGCGAGAAGAGGCTTGATTTCGGCTAGAGGATGATTTTATTTGCAAGAAACCACAAGTGTAAGCTTTGTGGTACATTCTTGTCCTTTGGTTAATCAAGTGCCAGGAAGGAGAAAGCCTTAGAGAACACACGGATGATAATGATAAGGACGAGCGTCGACTTATCATGAGCAAGGTAAAAACTTATTATGACCTTGGCCTTGTCCAAGATGAATATACTTGCTCTTCGGGATATTGTGAGGTGCCTAGATTATAAATTGCTAGATTGTTCTTGCTAGGTTGAAATCTCATTTCTCATGTGTAGGTTGTGAGTCTTTCTCAGAGAGCGGTGAAAATTTAATTTCTACTTGAATGTTAAAATCGCAAATGAGAAATTAAAACTTTGACTCACCGCACATGTGTAGAGGGTGTGAGCTTGCTAGAGTGTAGTAAAGTCGAGTTCCTCAGAGTGTCGTCGTTGTAGTCGTAATGCATTACGACCACAACTTCGGCTTCTCGACATAGTCGTAGCTGCATACGACCATGCCTGCTGGCGGACACTTCCGCTTGTTACCGTGGTCGAAAGTCCCTACGATCACGATCGCCGGTTACGAGGCCGCGCTCGACACCGTGGTCATAACCGACTTACGACGACACCGAATTCCCGATCGTGGTTGTAATGACCAACGATCACATCTCTTTGTAGTCGCTCAAGACTACGCCTCTCGCTACGACCACGCTCATTTCTTCTCGACCGAAGTCGAGTATGTAACGACCACTCTTTTTCTCGCCGAGTGGCGTGTGTCAGTCTTGGGGTCTCAAGCATTTGCTTACTAACCCTTGGGATCCAAGACTTGGGCATTTTGTTCTTGTCTTTTATAGGTGTCCAGACGTTGGATGGAGAACATGGGATCGAATGGATTTTAGTCTTCTGCTTCATCATGTGACTAGAACATTTGTTGGTTCTCCACTTCATGGCCTCCAAGAGGCATGTACCTTCACGTTTGGCGTCTCCACCTACTTTGTGAGCTACTCTATACCCTCATGCCCTTATACTCATGTTTGACCATATTGGCATGTTGTGCTTGTTCATGTGCTCACTTGTACCATACTGGCATGTTTTTCTCTCAATGCTTTCATGTCATGCCTTTATGTGTATGCTGCTTAAGTATCCATGTACCTTGTTGTATTTGTTAACATGCTTAAGCTTTGACTTGACTTCATGAGCTAAGTAGAATGTGTGCATTAGAAGTCAAGTATCATCATGACCTTGTGCTCTGTAGTATCTATCATGGTTCACATCTTGCTCTTTATGTTCATTCACCATTATTTATACATGTTAGCATACTTTTCATGATGTTGATTTGCCATGTTGTATGTCTACATGATGTATGCATATGTATGGACAGTATGAGCTTGAGTATATTTTGGATAGTTTCTCTGTGTCATGATGGTGCGTTTATTCATGCTTTTGTATCTTTTCTAGTATACATACTTTTATCCATGCTAGCATATGCTTCTGTGACTGTTCCTGTCACCTGCTATGTGTATGGTTGTGATTCATTGTGATGCTTGTATACTTTGATCTTATTGCTGTTATGGCATGAAATAAACTGTATGACATCTTGGTAGCGTTAGTTTGTGCTTATGCTTAGATATCATGAGATCGTGGTTAGGTCACAAGCTCCTTCTAGTATTTGGTGGCTCTAGGCTTCTTTGTTCTAGATGCTTTTGATGAGGGCTAGATTGAGCTTGTGTGGGTGTGTGTTCTCATGTATTCTATGTCATTAGTACTAGTAATGCTATTGTTGTTGTCATCTGTCTCAGTACTGGTTCCATGCTGTATATTATTTACCCCAGTACTAGGACACCAGCTGTTCCTCTATGCTTAAACTGCAGGCTGTGTGCGAGGGGGAGACTGGTACAGCTTTATGACCGCTCCTTTGGTCATTACGACCACGTCGTAGCAACCACGACCACGGACATGACGACCAGGATGCAACTACCACCATGACCTGGTTTTGTGTTCGACCACCCCGAATTGGCCTACGATCATGAGCTGTACACATACATGACCATGAGCCGGACTCAACCACGATCACGATCCGGACTCGACTACAACCGATCCTCGACATGACTACGACCATGGTCCGCACCAAGACGCGACTTGATCACTCCACCGCGGTGCGGACTCGGATATGACCGTGACCCCGTAATCATCTACGATCACGACTACACACCAAGCGACTGGGACAAAGGTTTGCTCCCTTGTGATCTTTAGTGTTTTGCTTCCCTCCACTTGGCTATGCTTTGTTTATCTGTTCTAATGGGAGGAAGAGTCCGATTGGTTAGACAGGAACCGACTCTAGGTGATATTGTCTCGATCACACTTCTCATCCAAGTGGTTCTCTAGGATTATTTACTACCTAGTTTGGGCTTTGGTTCTCTAGGATTCTCTTCTCCTAGATTGGATTTTTTCTTGGCCACTAGAGTCTTTGCATTGACTTAGTGTGTCGCTCCGTGGTATGAGGTTATAGACTAGAGACCATGAGGATAGAGTGTGTTTGGGAATCACCTCCTTGAGCCGAACCTCCTCTTTCGAATTTTGTGCCAAATTTCGTGGTTCTTCTCAAGTTGCTTTCTCTAGGGGAGTTGGACCCTTTCTATCTGTTCGGGTTATTTTTCGTGGGAGTTCATCTCGTGTGCGATCTTTTGTCCCTTAGTGCATACCATTCACATGAATGCCTGCATGGTCTTTGGAGCCCTGAATATTATCTTTATGTGACATGATATCATGCTTTATATCTTGCCATGTCCTGTGATAGCTTGATTTATCATGCCCTTCTATGTGTTGCTTAGCTCTTGCCATACTAGCTTAATTAAATGTGAACAACTTGAATCAAATCATGTCTTGTTCAATCTTATGAATAGTCTGGCTTTAGTGATCCTCCCTTGATTCAGGCCATGTCGAATAGGCTAAGTTGAGTCTTGAATCTGTTTTTGAGGTTTAGATTGAGCTAAGTTAGTTCATTAGTGATGCATGAGTTAAGTTTTAACTCTTTGTTCATGAACTAATTCAAGTAAATGCAAAAAGATCTCTTCTGTGCGAAAAAACTGATCTCACCAATTCTTTCTCATGAGATGGCCTGCCATTGCACTAGGCATGAACTCAGGGGGAGTTTTGAATGACCAAGATCACCTCTTTAAGCTTATTGCTTGGAGTGATCGCATAAGGCTTGAGATCTAGTACATGGCTAAGAAAACAAATATTTATGAAAAATGGTTGGAGCCAACCATTAATTTATGAAAAGTGTCAAATGTGCTAATTTTGCTCAGCTACAAGTATTCTACAAGTGGTATCCAAAGTACTACAAGTAGTGAATTGCTTGTGATTTCTAGTGCTTGAACAAAATGTCTCATTTTGAACTTATAGCACTCTAAAATTGACTCAACTATAGCTTCTTGGTTCAACTTAGAATATTGACATGGCTTGACTCACGTTTGGATACCTTCTTCTAGACTATAATCTTGAGTGACTCGACATGCTAATCAAACAATTTAATTTAAAAAATCATGACTTATTTGGCTTGAGCTTGGCAATACATGGTTTGTTATGATCTAGATAGCATTGTCACCTTTTATGACTTGGTATAATTTTCTGTGTAGTCACTTTTGATAATCTTCATGGCTCCCTTTGCTTACAATGAATCAAACTCAGTCACCCCATTTCATTCATGCTCTATGTTTCTTCCTTGCATCTTGATGACTTTATTGCCAAAAGGGGGAGAAGGATAGAGAAAAAGGCATTAAGGGGTGCAAAAGGCATTAAAATGGGAGAATACATTAAGGGATGGGAGAAGGATAAAAGGCATTAAGGGGGAGAATGTTTGGTCATCTTGCTATGACAATGGTCATGTGAGCATCTGCTTTTTGGACCATGAGCAAGATTGGACTGACCATGAGCAAGATTGGACTTTTTGTGTGATTTGGAGCTTCTGTAGAAAATTTGATCTTTCTCTGTCTGCTCCATTTCATTCTGTGTCAACATGGTCATGAGTTCCTTCTTCATTCTTTTAGACTATGTGTGACTTTTGCATCTCCTTCCTTTTTCTTCTTTTCAAAAACAAACTCATCTTCATGCCTTTTTCGGTGTTTGTCAATATACTCATCAAGGGAGATTGTGAGACCATGTGGAGGTCACCCCATGGTTGTGATGAGTAATTGACTCTTGATCTAGAAAGATTGAGTTTGATTTTGAGGTTTGAGCTATCTTTGCAAAGTCGCAAGCTTTGAGAAATGGTCCTGAGACCACTTTAAAGCGATAGGACCACTTTGGGCGTGGTCGAAGGGCACCGAGGGAGTACGATGTTTTGGCCATGGTCCAAGTCAACCGAAGCTATACGACCACATTGGAGTCGATCGAGGTCGAAAAACTTGCGACGACCGGTTTGGCGGTGATCGGAAGTCTCGGGTCGTTTACGACCACGTTGGACGCCTTCGACCACTTTGGCCGTGGTCGGGAGCCACCGACGGACGGCGACGACCATGTTGTCGCAAATCGGGACTCGGTAGGGCGCAGACAACCACATTGGCCGTGGTCGAGAGCCAGCCGAGGAGCGTACGACCATGTTGGTGTGAATCGGAAGCCAGCCGAGCGGCGTTCGAGTACTTTGACCGTGGTCAAGGCTATACGACCACGTTGAGCGGTCGAGTACCGGTAGAGTAGTTTATGACCACGCTGTGGAGTCTACGGCTACGTTGGCCATGGTCGGAGGCCTCCAGGGTCATTTACGACCACGTTGTGAAGTTTCGACCGCGTTGGTCGTGATCGGTAGTCGGCGCTCGGTAAGTCGACCACGTTGTGGCGCTCAAGCTCGACCACGATTGTGACATTCGGCATCGACCACGTTGGCGCAATTCGGGTACTCAGTGGTTCGACCACGTTGTGGGTACTCAGTGGATCGACCACGTGTTGCGATCGGTGGCTCGAGTGTCGACCACGTTGGCCGATCGGAGCATCGACCACGTTAGCGCGAGGACTGAACGTGGTCGAAATCGCGTTCGACCACGTTATCGGCAGAATGACCGTGGTCGGCTGAGTTCAATCAAACCGGTCGTATGAGCCCATGTGATGTCCGATTATGTTGGGACTTGATCGTATGGGTTCCTGGTGATGTTGTGGACCTTGTGGACTTGTTGGTTCATCTTCTTGACAGGGTTTGTCAATGTCTATTTTCTGAGGAAAAGGTGTGAGCTCTGTTGAACTATGCAGAGTGTGGTCTGCTTGTTTAGTGCGATGCTATGTGATGGTTTTCTTGTCTGTGTGGCTGCAGGACTTCGGAGCTATTTCATGGTGAGGCGTGGGAGAATCGGGACTAGGCACAGGAGGTGTTGAGGTCCAGACGGTCGGAGACGCCGAAGATGATCGAGGCTGGTGAGGTGGTTGCGGCGGGAGATGAGGAACCGAGCAGTAGCTACCATGATGGACACGACAGTAACGCGTCGAGGAGGATCGGGACTAGGCTCGTGGAGGAGCTAAGGTCCAGATGGTCAGGAGGCCGGGTGCAGTCGTGTGTGACGAGATGGACGAGACAAGTCTTGGTGAGGCTTGGAGTGGTCGGGACTAGACATAGGAGATGTTGAGGTCTAGAACGACTGGGTGAAGCCAAAGAAGACTTGAAGCTCAAGGTGGCTGATGAGGAACCGGAGCTGGTGCAGCCGATCGGAGATAGGTCTGGCGAGGCTAGGGTGGTTGGGACGAGACACAGGTGGTGTCGAGGTCCAGAACAACCAGGGGAAGCCGAAGGAGACCTAGTCTTGCGAGGTGGTTGCAAGCGTGGACAGGAAGGCAGTGGGATGGCATTTTGGAGAAATGCCAAAGCTGCAAAGGAAGCTGTCCCTCTGGTAAAGCACCTGAGAAAAGAAGTGGATTCAGTTGACGCTAACGGGCAAAGTGCGAGTCTGTTGGGATGGCAGGCAAAACACTTTGGTTAGCGGGTAAAGTGAGTGATAAAACCCGGTGTTAGGTGGGGTTTACGGGTTATCCCCAGTGTGGACTAATGGATGGATCCATTAGGGTTAGTCTCGGGTGTGAGGCTATAAAAGGGAGAGGGGAGGCACGAGAATGTTTGAGTTGGTCGGCTAGGCCTTGGAGGCAGCCGCCTCTCCCTCCCTTGGGAGTTTGTATCTGTGTGTGTAGCTCTAGGGTAGAGCTTGTCCTCCCAAGGGGAGCGGATTTGGAAACTCTCATGATCAATCATCCATCTCTCTATCTCTATTTGAGTTGTGTTGTCTATTTATTTTTTGGATGACTTGACTGGGGTTTCTTCATTTGTCCTTTTCTCTGTGTTCTTGGCTTTCTGAATCGCAGTGATATGTGAGGTGCATTTCAAGCCATTTTGGCTACTCTAGATCCACGAGCGGTTTTGTTCTCTCTCTGATTTGGTTTTGGGCGCTCGGTGAAATATAGTCGAACTCTCTTTTGGTTGCTAAGTTTTCATTTAAAGATTAAAGCAACCTCCGAGGCCCTAACCATATTGTTTACGCAGACTTTCTTGGACGACGATCCGTTAGTCGAAAGTTATTTGAAGTAGGGCCCTTGCGGTTGAGCGCCTCGCTGCTTCCTCTGTTTCGAGTTCGACCATCTCTTCATTTCGTACTTGGCGTAGAAGTCATGACTTCTTGGGATTTTCTCAGCCAGAGGATGTGTTCTTGCAGTGTTTAAAGTCCCATGACCGAAAGATCCGTGAATCGAAAGATATACCGAAATCGGATCTTGCAGTTGTACGCTTCACTAGCCTCCTCTGCTATGATGTCGACTTTGTTCTATTTGCGCGCTTCTCTTCTCGACCAGTCAAGACGTAGATCATCTCCTTTCTTTTGCGCTGGTTTCCGAGTGCTTGATGGTCGAGATCTCGTAGTCGTGTGCCCCACGGTCTCATGAGGTGTCTGCGACCGCGATCGGCTATAGGTGCGAGTCGGTCTTCGACCACGTTGATCGTACGATCATGCCATTGGCTTACGACCACGACGGTTTCGACCGGACTCATCTTTCGATCTTGTCAATCTTGATTTGGTGGCTATCGACTTCATTGAATTCTGGTTAATCATCGATTGCCTACCAAGTTGCTGTTCTGTCGAGTTGTCGAAGTTACGACCACTGTGCAAACGATGGACCACGTTGTCGGACTTACGACCACGATGTAAGCTTCGATCACGACGTCGGGTTTTAGTTACGGCATCGTGCGTCTTGTCGCTTCATTCTATGTCACCGCAGTTATTCTCGATCTCTCTTGATTTCCAGTAAAGCAATCGATCTCCCTCTTCATAGCTTTCTAGCTATCGGAGAAAAGATCGGTATAAATTTCTCAGAGAGTTTTGAAGGCACCATTCACCCCCTCTGCTGTGATTCGGTCCTACAGTTGATTAATGAATTGTAGAACTATTTGTGGTAAGCAAGAGGTAGTTACCACTGTTGATAAAATGTGACGAGCCATGGCATGTGGATGTCATTGGTTGTTGGATAACAAAACTAGTTTTAGACTCGGGCGAGTGGAACATTGATGTGTTGTGGCATTGAGTCAATGGGAGGCTTGCCTAGGATTTATTAAGGATTGAACCTTGTGCACCATTAAACTAAGTTTTATTGTACAACCGCATGTCTAGTATGGGACATACCTAGCTGAATACTTTAGTAAATTTGAGCTCTAGCACGGCCGAACTAAGTTCGGGGGTGGACGACCGCTGGTGGGAGCCATGTTAAAGGTTGTGTTCCATCGTCGGGCTTAGTTCGAGGTCGACAAACGATGGATGGAGCCATGTTAAAGGTTGTGTTCCATTGTCAGGCTAGTATTGGGGTGAGGTATTGTAAAGGCTTTGTTGTGATATTCTTGGTTGGCACGCCTAAGTAAGCGTCTTATACTAGTTACACTACAACTTGATCATATCATGTGAGTTAAGCTATACAATCTCTACAGAGTGCTATTAAACTATTTGAATAGTCATACCCCCGGTCATGGGCAATGCTCGGGAATTTCACACGAGGTTAGATTTTAGAAAATAACCTTGGTAGAAGATTTTGGAAAAAATATGCTTAGACTGTTGGTACCAGTGGTTGGATTGAATCTTTGGATGGGCGTAGGGTGATGCCTTGCTGGTTTATTTATTTTTCTATCATTTACTTATCAATTTATTGATATCTGTTTTAACTTATGCTTTGCAATCTATTTATTATATTTCAATTCAAGTTATTGCTTTCTGCAAATTAAACCATATCAGCCATCCTTTGTAACAAGCCTTATATATACATATATATACATATACATATGTATATATATGTGTGTGTGTGTATATGTATGTATGTATATGTGTATATATGTATATGTGTGTAGGAAGCCTATGTAACAGCCCAGCTGTTTATTCCAAATTTTCCGAGAAAAAAATTTAAATTTAAAATATAAAATTAATTTAATTTAGTTTAAAATAAGAATAAGAGTTTTGTTTGTGTGAAATTTGAATTTTATTTGCCCTGATTTTCTGCTTTTAGAAAGCTGGATTTGAAAAGTAATTTATAGTAAAAACTTAAACATATTATTAAATAAAATGATATTTTGATTTTCTATAAAAATCCTAATTCAAATTAATTATTTGGATTTATTTGGCCTTTATTTGGTGTTATGAGTTTTTCTAGAGTTTTAAAATCTATTTTTTTAAAAAAAGTATTTTAACTATGAACATTAAAATACCAACAGTAGTTGAAAATATTTTGTGAAAGTCCAAAACATCTCCAGGAAGTTCTGTGAATTTTTCTGGAATTTTTGGATGTAATTTCATATTTTTCTGAGCTTTATTGAATTTTCTAGTGTTTTCTGAAAATCTAAATCAAATTTAATCCTCCGCCGTCCGATCTAATCTCGTGCGTCCATCTTCACTTAACCCCTTCGCTCTCCATCCGATGGTCCCGATTTCCTCCTTGCGCCGCATCGCTCATCCGATCGT